>OY284478.1:1287819-1931729 GCA_958336345.1 Dorcus parallelipipedus | reverse complement strand
CCGCCATTTTGAGTCAAAATAAGTGCGCCAAATTTGAAATTTTAAATTTGCGCATTTAGTTTGGCGGTAATTGCGGTACTTTATCCATCTAAGGACTTTATTAGAATCTTCCGTAGCGAATTTCTCTCAGAGTCAATTGACATTAATTATTTTTTAAATTGTGCTGAAGGATTTCTTAGGTCTTTTTTGTATTTCTTTATTGTAACAAACTATTTCAATTCATTGATTGAATGTTTTGTTCACAAATGGCGCCAGTAAATTTAGGAATTTTTATAGATGAGGCAACTGAATTTTTTCGAAGTCAATTGACATTTAAAAGAATGTTTTTACTATTTTTCAAATTGTACTGCACGATTCCTTAGAATTTTCTGTATTTCTTTAATATAACAAATCACATATTAAACACATACACAACAAAGAACGAAGGCAAATAAATTTTGCAATATTTATTGTTGGTTTGGGGGGGAAGTGGCTATGATTTCTCGCTTTAAGTATTTCAATAAAATTTAAAGTTTTAAGACCTCTAGCTACGCGTTGTTTGGGCAAATTCAAAGAACGAATCACCAACTTGACATCACCCAGATATGACATTTTCTTTGATATCTTAAAGGTAACAATCGATATATTCTCTGTATTTCAGTTGTACATTTCAAGAGCTTCTGAAAAACTACCTATGTACCGCAGATATCTGCAAATATTCAATTATACAGGGTGCTACTGTGCTCATGTCGTGTATTATTGTAGATTTGTCCTGAAAAATTCCATGTTCCAGTCCAAAAACGACGAGAAACTTACTTTCAGCGGCCATCTGCATTGTTTGAGCAATTTAGTACCTCTAACAATAAAAAGGTTCATAATGCTTGCGATGTGACATTTGTAAATGCCTAGCACTCCAAGAACAACGCAATAAACCACGTTGTAAATATTAATTTTTAAAGTACAATTTAGTCCCACAATGAGTCGAGTTCAATAGCACCCTGTACATAAAATTTAATTTGCCGTTTAATTTTAACAAATTGCAAAGTTGTCCGTCGTAATTTAATTTAAGTTCGTAACGACCATCTATTGTCAAGAAAATATTTTCTGTTGAGCGCTGCGCATATTGTTTATGAAAAATTTCGAAAAGTCGGAAAGCAGGTGCGCGCCCCGTTGACTATTTTCGAGCGGGAATAATTATAACGTTATTTCGAAAGCGAACGTCAACTATTTCGAAACGCACTTTGTTTCGCAAGTCGGCCTGCCGGCCAAAATAGATGCGTTGTGGAACGCACGGTGCCTTCTTCTTCGCCTTTTAATTATATTGATGAGCGCACACTGTTTTTATTGTTGCGTGGCGCGTTGTAAATTGTCACGAGGACGCGACGGTTCGTTATCTATCGGCATGCATTTGATTGCGTCATTTTTATTAACGCGTATTCAGATAGGGTGAGTCACGGAAATCGTCCTTCGGCTCCTCTTGCTATTTCCAGTTAGAAAGTGTGCTTGTTAAATCGTCTGCATTTTCCAAAGAGCTCCAAAGCTTCAACAGAAAATATATTTTTTTATTGAAATCGACTTCAAAATAGTATACAGGTTGCATAGGTTTTTGAAATTGAAATTTAAGTCAAAAACTTTCACTACTCCCCAATAGATGGTGTCCTGACAATAATTTACAGCAAAAATGAAGCGTTACTATTGATTTCATGTATCTGCTAATTCACCCTTAAAATACATCAAGAAATGGTCACAGAAATCAATAGATCATAAACTTCTTAATTATTTTATTTTATATTTTATGTTATATTAAGAAAAGCTTTTGCCACTGGCCTAGAGAGGGCGCTTTAATACTTATAACATTTTGGTACGTAATGTTATGTAAATCGCCTCTAAAATCTGTATGTAAATGTTTACATTAATTGCCAAGAGATGGCGCTCTGAATTGCTCATATTAATTACTGATTTGTTGAGCTGGCGCTTTGAATTTCTCACGACAATCACTAATTCGCTTGAGAATTGTTTCTAGCAGAAGAAATTTGATTGCCAAGAGATGGTGCTCAAATTCGTTAAGAAAACGGCGGTGCTAAAAAAAGAAATTTTAAAGTGATAACGTTTCGACGACTTTTAGATATTTCACGTAATTTCAACATCCAAAAAACCTGTACAAAAAGAGAATTTATCAGAGCCGATCAGAAGATGGCGCTTAATTATTGTAGAGGTACAAATTAAAAAAAAATTAAAAATCCAATAAAACCGCGCAAAAAAACGTTCTCAATCGATCAGAAGATGGCGCTTATTCGTACAATATTAACAAAAGAATCCAAAATACTATAAAATCATACAAAAAAAAACTTTCACAATCGACCAGAAGATGGCGGTTCCTTACTGTTGACTTACAAATTAAAAAAAAAAAATTAAAAATCTAATGTACCCGCACAAAAAAAAGATTCAGTCAATCAGAAGATGGCGCTTATTCATTGTAGAGTTACAAATTTAAAATATATAAAATCTAATAAACCCGCTAGAAAAAAAGAATTTTCTCGATTCATTAAAAGATGGCACAAAAAAAAAATGCAAAATCCAATAAATATACAAAAAAAAACTTTCACAATCTACCAGAAGATGGCGCTTACTTACTGTATAGTCGCCGACTTTACAAAAATTACAAAATTCAATAATCCCGCACAGAAAACACTTTGACGGTCGACCAGAAGATGGCGCTTACTCATTTTACAGCTTACAATTAATTTTAGCCTCTTGACGAATTATCAAAAATTTTACCAAAATAATTTAAGATGACAATTTATAATTCAATCTTTTTTTTTTTTTTTTGTAAAAGGAGAATTTTAAATCGATTTTAATGATTGAATAAAACTCCGGAAAGGAATCTTTCACAATCGATCGAGAGATGGCGCTCACTCATAGCAACAGTTAGTTAATAATGCCTACCAATTTTTCTTCTTACCCTGACAATTATCAAAAAAAATCTACAAAGAACTACAAAAAATTACGCTTTCGACAACTCATGATTGGTAAAAGAATGATTTTAATTCGACTTTAACCTTCAGAAAGAATATTTTCACCGTCGGCCGCGAGATGGCGCTTGCTCATCGCGACAGTTAATAGAGTTTACCAATTTTTTTTTCCTTACTTTATTTTACCGTCTTTTTCAACCCTGGCGAGTAATTATCAAAAAAATCTTTAAAAACTGTAAAAAAATGGCGCTTTCAACAACTCCATGATTCATAAAAGGTTAATTTCAATTCGATTTTAATGATTCAATTAAACTTCAGAAAGAAGAAATCTTTCAAGGAGAGATGGCGCCAGGCTCAATGTGACAGTTAGTTTTCTTCTTTATTTTACCAACCTTTTAAACCCGCACAAATAATCATAAACAAATTTTATAAAACTGCAAGAGATGGCGCTTTCAACAACTCATAATTGGTAATTTTCATTCGTCTTTAATGATTCAATTAAACTTCAGGAAGAAGAAAACTTTCACCGTCAACCGAGAGATGGCGCCAGGCTCATCGCGATAGTCTACCAATTTTTTTTTCTTACTTTATTTTACCAACCTTTTAAACCCTGACGAATAATTATCCAAAAAAACTTATAAAACTGCAAAAGATGGCGCTTTCAACAACTCATAAATGGTAATTTTCATTCGACTTTAATGATTCAATTAAACTTCAGAAAGAAGAAAAGTTTCACCATCAACCGAGAGGTGGCGCCAGGCTGATTGTGACAGTTAGTAAAGTCTGCCAATTTTTTTTCTTTATTCTACCAACCTTTTAAACCCACACAAATAATTATAAACAAATTTTATAAAACTGCAAGAGATGGCGCTTTCAACAACTCATAATTGGTAATTTTCATTCGTCTTTAATGATTCAATTAAACTTCAGAAAGAAGAAAACTTTCACCATCAACCGAGAGGTGGCGCCAGGCTGATTGTGACAGTTAGTAAAGTCTGCCAATTTTTTTTCTTTATTCTACCAACCTTTTAAACCCACACAAATAATTATAAACAAATTTTATAAAACTGCAAGAGATGGCGCTTTCAACAACTCATAATTGGTAATTTTCATTCGTCTTTAATGATTCAATTAAACTTCAGAAAGAAGAAAACTTTCACCATCAACCGAGAGGTGGCGCCAGGCTGATTGTGACAGTTAGTAAAGTCTGCCAATTTTTTTTCTTACTTTATCAACCTTTTAAACCCAGACGAATGATTATACACAAATTTTATAAAACTGCAAGAGATGGCGCTTTCAACAACTCATAATTGGTAATTTTCATTCGTCTTTAATGATTCAATTAAACTTCAGAAAGAAGAAAACTTTCACCGTCAACCGAGAGATGGCGCCAGGCTCATCGCGACAGTCTACCAATTTTTTTTCTTACTTTATTTTACCAACCTTTTAAACCCTGACGAATAATTATCAAAAAAAAAAAACTTATAAAACTGCAAAAGATGGCGCTTTCAACAACTCATAATTGGTAATTTTCATTCGTCTTTAATGATTCAATTAAACTTCAGAAAGAAGAAATCTTTCACCGAGAGATGGCGCCAGGCTCAATGTGACAGTTAGTTTTCTTCTTTATTTTACCAACCTTTTAAACCCACAGAAATAATTATAAACAAATTTTATAAAACTGCAAAAGATGGCGCTTTCAACAACTCATAATTGGTCATTTTCATTCGTCTTTAATGATTCACTTAAACTTCAGGAAGAAGAAAACTTTCACCATCAACCGAGAGGTGGCGCCAGGCTGATTGTGACAGTTAGTAAAGTCTGTCAATTTTTTTTTTATTTTACCAACCTTTTAAACCCACACAAATAATTATAAACAAATTTTATAAAACTGCAAAAGATGGCGCTTTCAACAACTCATAATTGGTAATTTTCATTCGCCTTTAATGATTCACTTAAACTTCAGGAAGAAGAAAACTTTCACCGTCAACCGAGAGATGGCGCCAGGCTCATCGCGATAGTCTATCATTTTTTTTCCTTACTTTATTTTACCAACCTTTTAAACCCTGACGAATAATTATCAAAAAAGAAATTATAAAACTGCAAAAGATGGCGCTTTCAACAACTCATAAATGGTAATTTTCATTCGACTTTAATGATTCAATTAAACTTCAGAAAGAAGAAAACTTTCACCATCAAGCGAGAGGTGGCGCCAGGCTGATTGTGACAGTTAGTAAAGTCTGCCAATTTTTTTTTCTTACTTTATCAACCTTTTAAACCCAGACGAATGATTATACACACATCTTATAAAACTGCAAAAGATGGCGCTCTCAATAACTCATGACTGGTAAAAGAATAATTTTAATTCGATTCTAATGATTCAGAAAGAAGAAAACTTTCACCGTCGACTGAGAGATGGCGCCAGGCTCATCGTGATAGTCTACCAATTTTTTTTCCTTACTTTATTTTACCAACTTTTTAAACCCACACAAATAATTATAAACAAATTTTATAAAACTGCAAAAGATGGCGCAATTTTCATTCGACTTTAATGATTCAATTAAATCACAAACTCTTTTAAACGGACACTAAATGGCGCATAAACACTTAACGTTTCGCAGTCGTTCGACAGCTTCGTCAGAAGTGAAAAATGAACGACTGCGAAACGTTAAGTGTTTATGCGCCATTTAGTGTCCGTTTAAAAGAGTTTTTAATTATGGATTCAATTAAACTTCAGAAAGAAGAAAACTTTCACCACCAACCGAGAGGTGGCGCCAGGCTGATTGTGACAGTTAGTAAAGTTTTTTTCTTACTTTATCAACCTTTTAAACCCAGACGAATGATTATACACAAATCTTATAAAACTGCAAAATATGGCGCTCTCAACAACTCATGACTGGTAAAAGAATAATTTTAATTCGACTTTAATGATTCTGAAAGAAGAAAACTTTGACCGTCGACCGAGAGATGGCGGCAGGCTCTTTGTGACAATTAATAAGGTCTACAAATGTTTTCTCTTACTTTATTTTACCATCTTTTTAAACTCTAACGTATAAGTATCAAGAAAATCTTATAAAATTGCAAAAGGTGGCGGCACTTTTGACAAACTCATGATTGGTAAAAGAATAATTTTTTTATTTCGACTTTAATCTTCAGAAAGAATGTTTACACGATCGGTCGAGAGATGGTGCTTGCTCATTGCGACAGTTAATAGAGTTTACCAATTTTTTCTTTACGCTTCTTTTCTTTTTAGACAAAACTGCAAAAGATGGCGTTTTAAACAACTCAAAATTTGATTTTGATTTTAGCTTAGATACTCACGCAATTTATTGAAAACCGTTTAATTGTTTCTCGAGTTGAAAACTCCACTACGTTTAATTAATAATGATTTAATAAAAACTCGACCAATAGATGTCATTTGCCCATAGTTGATTTCTACAGAGTTTTCAAAAAATTGAATCAAAATTACTGATGTAAAAAATAGATTAACGCTGGATTTCACAAACGTCACTTAATTTTAATCATCGATTAAGAACAATCATTCCCATACCTTCAATACATGTAACCATGGCAACGTTTACTTTTAACGGATGATTAAATTTAAGTAATGCCATAAATTACGTTTCTTTTTTTATTTTACGTTGTTTATTTATTTTTCACTCTTGACAAAGCTGTCAAATAATAGCTCGAAACGTTGACTTTTGACTTGCTTCTACAGCCTGTCCTCTGTTAATTATAATTACATATTACATAATCTGTGAAAAATTCTTACTCACTTCTTTCCTCTCCTGTTAACTTCTTCCCGTTTAATCTCCTTTTCAGGGCCGCCTATTATAGCCGACGTGGCAAGGCTTCGCGGGGCATCCCCTGTAGCCGTGCTTGGTGGTGTCGGTGGCGTTAACTGCTTGCCCCCCAATTCATCACCGTCATCCTTTTCTGTTTTTGGTAGCCGATTAACATCATCGCAAGTCCGTACCATCTCCGTGAGGCCTTGCAGTATATTTTTGACTTGATCCTGACTCATATCCTGAAATAGATTCGGATCAATTGAGGCGCAAAGCTCCCGCAAATGCTACAGTTTACTTGGGCGGTTAACAGGCTCTCCCGGTGTTCGGAATCGAGTGTTCATTTCTTTTGGTGACTGTGATTTTATTTTCGTTTAGCTTAACAGGATGGTACGTTCGAGTATTGCTGACGCTTCTTAAAAAGCTCTCTGTATAAGGAATGAGATTTTTTTTTTGCCTTAAACGTTACGAGGAAAATACGGAAAATCCCCGTTTTTAGGGAAACTCATTCCGTATACAAATCACGCAAACGTATTGTTGTTATAAAATTACAAAGCGTATGAGAAAAGTTTTTCAAACAATTTTCACACATTTAATTTATGGATTATGTATTTTTTCACTTTTTTTTTCGTTATGTAATGAGCTGCACCTTTTTTTTTTGAGTTTAGGTAGTAAATTCGTTTCTGCTTTTATCATGCAATAATTCGCCTAAAAGTTATTATTATTTTTTTTCTTCTATTTTATGTTTTTGCTTATTTTAATTTACTTTCTATGTTCGACACTTTTGTTTGCAGATTTAATTCCAAGGGGAATTTTGTTTCAAAAAAAAAAAAAAGAAATGGCCCCATTTTAAATTTTATTAAAAAATACTACTTTTGTTTTAATATAAAAGGTGAAAGAAAATATTGTTTCAACAAATTCCTCGAATTAATAAATTGAACAAAAAAATAGTTGAACAATTGGTTATAACAATTTTTAAAAAAATCCTCTGACAAGTAAATAACAAACAATTTTTTTAAATCTTAGGTTAAACTATACCAACGTAGGGAATATTGTGAAAGCTTCGAATATATTTGTCATTATTTATTTATATCTTCAATATTTTTAAAATAGACATTCGACATAAATCAAAACAATTTTTAAAGCGAGCGAAAATTATTTGATGTTTCCGAGCTTCTTGGCTGCTTTATCAAATGCTAGAGCAGCCAAATAAATTGCGAAACGTCATATTTTACACAACCGCTTTAACGAAGTGTCTCAATTAATGAGAAATTTGATTTTAATAAACAAGTACATTCTATGTATATTAAAAAAAATGGGCGCTGCGACCGCTTCAACTTTTTAAATTTTATTCAGTTAATGCAATATTATTTTTTAATTACAGACAAAAGAAAAAGTCAAACAAATTACAGTCTCAGTGTAGCTTCTTAGATTAATTTTAATTTCATTTTTAATATTCATCCATTTCCGCAATTGTTTCTCGGTTGTTGCGCAATTGTTTCGCGATTTTTCCGCAATTATTGGTTACTTTAGATTTATTTTGTGACCAATTGTGACAATGGCATTAAATGTCAAGTTGGCAGTTACTTTCACTATTTTATTTTTCCATTTTAATCAGATAATACGATTTTATTTTTAACTGCGAAAAAAAAAAGACTTACGTACAAACAATAAAATAAAATTGTTTAACTCAATTGAGTACAAATAGAGGGCGCCACTTGACGTTCCTTTCAGCTATTCCTTTGATTTATTTAAATTTAGTTTGTGAGCTGAATGACAGTGTGATAATAAATGTCATAATAACAGTTTTGCTTTATATTAATCCTATTATATTAATTCTAACCACATAATTACAAACAGAGTGACAGTGCAATTAATGACAAATTGACAGTTGTCAACATTTTCTTTCAGGTTAATCAGTCAATACAAGTTTATTTTTAATTACAAAAGAAAAAGAAAATTTAAGACAAATTTATTGGAAGTCAAAAATTAACTAATACTTGAAGCATTGCTATTTGTCTCTTAGATGTATCTCAATAGAGGGCGCCACCTGACGTTCTTTTCATCTGTTCTTTTGGCTTCTTCGAGTTTGTTTTGACGGCCGTATGACGAACACTTTTCTCTTACATTATTCAGTTAATACAATTTTATTGTCTTAACTGTTTCTTTAAATTTATTTTGACAGCTGAATGACAAAAATCCGTTTAGGATTTTCATTTATTTTTATTTTAAGTTTCGTTTATGTTTCTGTAAATGAGAAATTGACATGTACAGAAATTATTAATTATAGAAAAAAAAATGAAAAAACTTAAGGAAAAAAATCGAGTACAATAGAGGGCGCCACTTGACGTTATTAGCTGTTTCTTTGGTTTCTTTAAATTTATATTCACAGCTGGATGAGAGTGTGATAGCAAAAACCGTTTCTGTTTTTCATTTATTTTAAGTTCTGCTTAGCCAACATACAGAGTGGGATTAAATGAGAAATTGACAGTACACTCTTTTTTCCATGCTAATCAATTAATTAAATTTTGTTTTTAATTACAGAAAGAATGAAATAAATTTAAGAAAAAAAAAACATTGCAATTTGTTTGTTAGATTTATTGCAATTAATTATAACAGAGGGCGCCACTTGACGTTCTTTTAAGCTGTTCTACTTAGCAACTTAAATAAATGATAAATTGACTGTCAATTAAACGCGCAGCAACACGAGTAATTTCTGTCCTGTAAATTGTGTCCTGTAGCTGTATAGAACATGCTCGGGGGGCCCCATTGCGATCCTGTCGACTTGCAACAAACAATTTTGCGATAAATTGACTATTTGAATAAACTGACTTGCAGCGAATTGATAAATTGACAATTATCAACAGTTTCTTTCACGTTAATCAGTTAATACGATTTTATTTTTGAAGAAAACAAAAGTAAAATACAATTTTCTAAGATTTCATGTTCTGCAATTTCTTTCTTGGATTTACTTCAATTGAAAACAGTAGAGGGCGCCTCTTGGTGTTTTTTTTTCATTTGTTTCTTTGATTTATTCAAATTTAGCTTGACAGCTGAATGACAGCAAGAGTCATTTAACAATCGCCGACACTGTGTGTTTTGTTTCACATTTATTCATTTCAGATTTTCATTTTTGTTTTATATTTAGCATACATAAAAGCTTCCAAATATACGGAGGATTAACATTGAAACAGTTGAATCCATTACCAACTGGGGGGCAGTGTACTTTTATTACTATTTTGTCAGTTCAATTAAAATAGTCCATTTTTAATTACAGAAAAAAAAAAGAAAACTGCAGTTTAAGATCAAAACAAAACTAAAAATTAACTAACTTTTCAATTATTATTATTATTATATGTTAGAGTTAGTAGTTTGAACGGTAGCCCAATAGATGGCGCCACGTCGTATTAAAATTAACTAATATTTGAAGCTTTGCAATTTGTTTGTTACATTTACCTCGATTGAGTACAATAAAGGGCGCCACTTGACATTCTCTTCAGCTGTTTCTTTAAATTTATTTCGACAGCTGGATGACATGACAGTGTAATAGCAAAAAAAAGCGTTTTTGATTTTCATTTAATTTTAACTTCTGTCTAGCAACTTACAGACTGCCATTAAACGATAATTTGAATAAACAGTTAAGGTAGGCGACATCTTGTGGCTGGTTTTTGAATCCATTGCAATTAAAATCGACTTGCAGCGAATTCACAAATTGACACTTTTCTTTCACGTTAATCAGTTAATATGATTTAATTTTTTATTGAGAAGAAAGAAAACAAAAAAAAAACTAAAAATTCTGTAAGATTTCAAGTGCTGTAATTTCTTTCTCGGCTTTATTTGTATACAGTAGACGTTCTTTTCAGTTGTTTCTTTGATTAATTTAAATTTAGTTTAACAGCTGAATGACTGCAAATGTCATTTAACAGTCACTGACACTGCGGATTTACTTCAACTGAATACAGTAGAGGGCACCCTTTGACGTTCTTTTTCGATTGTTTCTTTGATTTATTCAAATTTAGCTTGACAGCTGAATGACAGCGAATGTCATTTAACAGTCACTGACATCGTGTGTTTTGTTTTAAGTTTATTCATTTCAGATTTTCATTTTTTTTTTCTATTCAGCATACAGGAATGACGATATAAAAGCTTCCAAATATACGGAGGTTTAACAGTGAAACATTATCTACTCTACTTTTCTTAATATTTTGTTGATTTAATTAAAATAGTTCATTTTTAATTACAGAAAAAAAGAAAACTGCAGTTTAAGACCAAAACAAAACTAAAAATTAAATTAATTGCAATAAGTATTTATTTCCTAGAGTTAGCAATTTGAACGGTTGTCCAATAGATGGCGCCACGTCATATTTTTTCCCAGTTGTTTTTTTTTTAATTACTTCCTGCAAATTAACAATCTACAGTTATTGTAGCCGTCTTATTTATTTAGCATGAAAGTAACACACATGCCTAATATGTTAAAAAAAAACTGTAGAAATATATTCTTCAGCAGTTTACTTAAATTTATATTGATTTTCCTGATACTTTGTCAGCAATTAATTAATTATAATTATTTGAACCGAGGAGCTCTTGTGTTACATTAATTTTGTCTGTCATTGTACATTCACTACCAAATCATTTTGACGTTCATTGACCAGAACTTTTGTAATGCAAATTAAAAAAATAATAATAATTTACCTCATTCCCAACTGTAATTGTAATTAATTATTTTTGTTTGCCATTGTACAGGGTTAGTTTTATTAATGTTAACCCCCCCTTTATTTTTTTAATTATTAATCGATTCAAAAAATTTAAAAATTGTTCTTATATGGATTTTTAAGTAGATTTCACTTATACTATCAGTTTTGCGGTAGCGTTTTATATATAACGGGTGGACAAAAAAAAAATTAATTTTTTAACACGTAAAGTGTTAAAATCTGAGCAATCCATAAATATTTTCATTTGGCTCTGGTGGGTGACGTGAACCCACCAGATATAGGCCAACATAAGAACACGTCTCTATAAGCAGAACATTGACTTGGTGGATCAATCCGACCCAACGCAGCCAAATCTTCAAAACTAACGGTGGGTTTGAGTAACCCACCAAGACCAGTATGGCTGGTCAGTTTTTTAAAAAATCAAAACCCACCACGGCACTTTACGTGTTAAATGGAACATCCTGTATATTTTTACAGATTTTTAATCCTTGAATCACTCTGATAACAAACATATATAAATATCGTTTACTAGTTTTTGTGTTATTCATCAATTTATTGGAAACTTGATTGTCGTTTTTTAAATACTCTTCAGCTTACCTAGAAGTATTATTTAAATACAATAGTTGTAGGATTTTGTATGTAACACCTTTTAGAGCTCTCACAAAAAACAAAAGCGCATCGCAAAGTGGAGAAAAAATTACATTTTTTGTTTTTTTTAATGGAGCACCCTATACTTTGTTCAATACAATGAAATATCATTGTTTGCTGATTTCAGAAATATACAGTGTGTCCCAAAAAGTTTTATACAAATGGAGAAAAAGTTTATCTTTATTATCTTACATTTCACAAAAAAAAACTATTCTTTATAAAAAGCTCTGCATGACTTGTAGATCCATAATCAGGTGCAAAATTTTTAAAAAATTGGCTGGAATACAGGGAAAATAAAAAATAATGATTTGGACGGGGAGCAAAATACGTTCAAACTGTAGTGGAGAGCAAAATGTTCATTGAAATTAGGATTAAATGGCAAAAAATTATGCACACTTGTAGATTATTGATATTCCCAGATACAAATTGATAAAGGAGGTTATCAATGTTTTATAAAAATAAATTATCTAACAATTGCTGAAGTGTTTATTTTTTAATTAATTGCCAAAATTTTATTGAATCCTTAAAAAACACCAAAATTTTGTTGAGTTTTAAAAAAGTCAAGATTTTATTGAATTTTAACAAACATCAAAATTTTATTGAATCTTAAAACCAAAATTTTATTGAGACTTATAAAAGGTCAAAATTTGACTGAATCTTAAATATGTCAAAATTTGACTACTTCTAGTATCAAAGCATGATTGAATTATAAAAATGTCAAAATTTTATTTATACGACAAAATGTGAATAACTAACGGTAAAAATTAATTGTCAAGATTTTATTGAATTTAAGAAAACGTCAAATTTTATTGAATTTTAAAAAACAGCAAAATTTTATTGAATCTTGAAAACGTCAAAATTTTATTGTGTTTTGAATTTTAAAAAGCAACGTTTTATTTAAAAAAAAACGTCAAAATTTTATTGAATTTTAAAAAACAGCAAAATTTTATTGAATCTTGAAAAAACGTCAAAATTTTATTGAATCTTAAAAAACGTAAAAATTTTATTGAATTTTAAAAAACCTAAAAATTTTATTGCGTTTTGAATTTTAAAATGCGTCAACATTTTATTGATTTTTAAAAGTCAAAATTCTATTGATTTTTAAAAAACAGCAAAATTTTATTGAAGCTTAAAAAAAGTCAAAATTTTATTGAATCTTAAAAAAACGTCAAAATTTTATTGAATCTCAAAAACGTCAAAATTTTATTGAATCTTAAAAAAAGTCAAAATTTACTTGAATTTTAAGAAACGTCAAAATTTTATTGAATTTTAGAAATCGTCAGTTTTATTGAATTTTAAAAAAACGTCAAAATTTTATTGAATTTTGAAAAACGTCAAAATTTTATTGAATTTCAAAAACAGCAAAATTTTACTGAATCTTCAAAAACCTCAAAATTTTATTGAATCTTAAAAAAAGTCAAAATTTTATTGAATCTTAAAAAACGTCAAAATTTTGAATTTTAAAAAACGCCAAAATTTTATGGAATCTCAAAAAACGTCAAAATTTTATTGAATCTTAAAAAAGTCACAATTTTATTGAATCTTAAAAAACGTCAAAATTAAAGTACATATTAAATACAACAAAACTTGAATTTTAAAAATGTCAATATTTGATCAAATTTTAAATACGTCAAAATTTTAATTAACTTTTAAATGTCTATGTCCAATTGAATTAAAAAATGTCAAATAGATATAAATAAATCAAAACTGAATTAAATCTTGAAAGTGTCAATTTTTGAAATACGTCAAACTTTAAATAAATCCTTAAATGTCAAAATCTTTGACTTTGACTGATTGATTGAATCTTTGACTTGATTGATTTTTAAATACGTAAATGAAAATTTAGATGAACTTTAATACGTCGAAATATGATTGAATTTTAGAAACGTCAAAATTTGATTGATTTTTTTTTAATATATCAAAACTTTAAATAAGTCAAGCACGATCGAAATTTAGAGAATCACAAAATTTGTATAGGCTTTAAAAATAAAAGCTCGATTTTCAAAACTTTGCTGAAGTTTAAATGCGTCAAAATTTAAGTAAGCATTAGATACGTCAAAACTTTTGTTGTTGAGCGTTGAATGTGAAAACTAGATCCAATTTTGAATGCGACAGTATTTGAATGAACTTCAATTATTTTTATCTGGGAATATCAATAATCTACAAGTGTGCATAATTTTTTGCTATTTAATCACAATTTCATTGAACATTTTGCTCTCCACTACAGTTTGAACGTATTTTGCTCTCCGTCCAAATCATTATTTTTTATTTTCCCTGTATTCCAGCCAATTTTTAAAAAATTTTGTACCTGATTATGGATCTATAAGTCATGCAGAGCTTTTCATAAAGAATAGTTTTTTTTTGTGAAATGTAAGATAAACTTTTTCTCCATTTGTATAAAACTTTTTGGGACACACTGTATAATATTTTGATACTTGGATGAACAGTTTGTGAGATATTTGATTCTAAAATATCAATAAATTAATATTTAAAAAATTTATGTTGTCATTTGCTAACTAAAACAGTTATTTAGAAGTTTCTAAGCATTTTTTCCTTAAATGTTTATAGGAGTATGTTAATATGTATATTGATTTTTTAAACTCAAATGTGTCACAAACAGCTGATCCAAATATATCAACATATTATATGTTTCTGAAATCAGCAAACAATGATATTTCATTATATTGAACAATATATAGGGTGTTCCATTAAAAAAAAAAATAATTTAATTTTTTCTCCTCTTTGTGATGCGCTCGTTTTTTTGTGAGAGCTCTAAAAAATATTACATACAAAATCCTTCAATACTGTATTTAAAAGTTTTCTCTATCTCTTAAAATAATAAAAATAATACTTCTAGGTAAGCTGAAAAGTATTTAGAAAACGACAATCAAGTTTCCAATAAATTGACGAATAACACAAAAACTAGTAAACCAATTGCACGATATTTATATATGTTTGTTATCAGGGTGCCTCAAGAATTAAAAATTTGTGAAAATATACAGTGTTCCATTTAAAAAAATTAAATTTTTTGTCCATCCGGTATATACAGAGATCGCCAGATAACTCGGGCCATATGGGAATTCTTTTTATTACTGATTTCTCAGAAAAATTTATTCTTTATAAAAGTCCCTGCGTCTTCCCAAACTCAACATATACTTATCAAAATTTGAATACCTGTTGTCATATACCGAGGAGATCAAAATATTTGAAATCGACATAAGAATAATAAAGTACCTTTATTTTTCAAAATACGCGAAAATATTATTTGGAAAAGCTGTTATGAGATTTCAAATATGAAATCATGGCAGCCTACGATGAAAAAAGAAATTTTCCATATTTTTCAATTTTTTTCGTATCAACGTGTGTATCGTAGAACTTTGAGAGTGTAAAAAAAATGGACGTTCCTTCAAGTGTGATGTTAATATACTCTGGAATTTCTTTTTCGCTCTTCTACCAACTAGAAATTATGATCAATAAATAACATTCATACCATAAATCTTTAACTTTTTTGTCCAAATTTTTTTCTTCCTAGACAATCGAGATTTCATATTTGAGATCTCAGAACAATTCTTAATAACTTTTTCAAATAACATTTCCACGTATTTTGAAAAATAAAGGTACTTTACTCTTATGTCGATTTCAAATATTTTGATCTCCTCGGTATATGACAACAGGTATTCAAATTTTGATAAGTGTATGTTGAGTTTGGGAAGATGCAGAGACTTTTATAAAGAATAAATTTCTCTAAGAAATCAATAATAAAAAAAATTCCCATATGGCCTGAGTTATCTGGCGATCTCTGTATAAAACGCTACCGCAAAACTGATAATATAAGTGAAATCTACATAAAAATCGCGTTAATAATTAAAAAAATAAAGGGGGGTTAACATTAATAAAACTAACCCTGTACATTTATTGTCAAAAACATAGATACTCAGATTAAATGGAAGTATGCTTTTCTTCGATGTAGAAAACAAAAAAAAATCATATGAACGTAAAACCCGTTCTTAAAAAGTTATGGCCCAGTAGTAAAAATGTCATGTCATACATCACCTGTCAAAAAATAAAACTGACATTGTCACGGATATTTATACGCAGCTCACTATTTACGATTATGTATGGTTTTTGTATTTATGCAAACGTTTTAGTTTCCTCACATCGAAAAGACCAGCCCACCTTTTTCGAAACACCCTGTATACAGGGATATTCACATAAACCGTTCGTTAAAAGTTTTCAAGGTTGCAGTTCACGTAGATATTTGAAATTTAAGGAGCAAGGGTTTTCCGTGGAGATCTCTTTAAATAAAATAAAATTGCCTTTGTATCACTTCCGGTACAACCGGAAGTGATACAAGGGCAATTTTATTTTATTTAAAGAGATCTCCACGGAAAACCCTTGCTCCTTAAATTTCAAATATCTACGTGAACTGCAACCTTGAAAACTTTTAACGAACGGTTTATGTGAATATCCCTGTATACTGATAATGATAATTAAAGACAAATATTCTCAGCTATAATTAGAACGATAAAAGAAACAAAACAAAATTAAAATTATTTGAACAACCCAGAATTTACACAAGAAATTGAATTTGATTGGAAATTGGGATAATTTTACTTGTTAAGACGCAAAATATAAACAAATAGGAGCTCGTGCCGTGCATCGCGTTCCTGGCAAAAGCGTACGCCTTTCAAACAACCGGACTCTAATTATATAATGCCACATGCTGCGTTGCCCACGGTCGCCGCGCTAAAAATGGACAGGCCCCCCTAATTAAAATTGAAATTCGCTTGGGAAATAACGGGGAAATTACTCATACACGTGCCCACCGGCGGCGCGGCATTAGGTTGGGTTCAGATACAGATTTCTGGTGATCCGTTTCCAACAAACATCGGGAGTTTTGTAATTCGGCTAAGCTTGGCGAGATAAAAGAGATTTAGGCGAGCTATGCCCTTATCGGGGTTTTCTTGATTTCAATAATCCCAAAACTGTTCGCCAGATAAATCGCACGTAGTTTGGAAGTTCGAAAAAAAATCAGAAGACAAATTCAAGGACTGAAAGAGTAATACGTATTATTAAAAAAGCTTGTTTACTTCAGCCCTTCTTTATTGTTATTATTTTATTTCAATGCTCTCAAAAACTCTCAAATTATCACTGATTGTCTAACAACTAACAACATTTACGTAGTTTCAAATATCTTCAACACAGGGATTTCAAAAATTGCTATTGCTTCTTTAAATATTTCTGTTAACATTTGTACTCAATAACTTAATGGAAAAAAAATCACATTGTCACAATTCAGTTCACCTACTGTCCGACAAAGGGCTACTCAATTCAAATAAGTTCATAACCAAGAAGAAAAGCAAATAAGTAACGCGACAGTTGCTGTAATTTAACTATCCTCCAAGAGAAGGCGCCACGAGCACCAAGAAGCTGAATTGTCTTTTAAATCTGTTTGAATTCACTTCGTTTGTTTCAGAAAAACAGAACAAGAAATCGATGTGGCAATTTTTTGAATTAAGTTCGATTTGATTTAATTTCACTCTTGGACAGCAGAGGGCGCCACGGTACTCAAAACTTTAACGCTTCTGTTGTCTCTCACAGATTTAAATTTAATTCAGTTTCTCTGCGACATTAAAGAGAGAGAGTGTGTGTCGTCAAAAGTATGTTCCTTAAAAGAAATAATTTACTCCAGGAGAGGCCACTGTAACAAACAAACAATTTAACGTTCGCATTGCTTATTCAGTTTGTTCAAATTAGTTTCAATTATCTTCAATATGGAGACTTTAAAAATCGCCATTTTTCAAAAAAAATGTAGTCCATAACGTAAAGGAAAACATTGAAATTAAAAAAAATAATAATCACATTTTCGCATTTCAGTTCACCTATTGTCCGACAGATGGCGACTCAATTCAAACAAATTGATAACCAAATAAACAAATAATTAACGTGACCTTTTGCTGTAATTCATGTTTTCATTGTACTATCGTCCACTAGAGAGAGCCACAAGCACCAAGAAGAATTATCGTTTAAGACTGTTTGAATTCACTTGATTTGTTTCTGAGAAATAGAACATAAAATCGATGTTGCAGTTGATATAATTTTTTGAATTAAGTTCGATTTGATTTAATTTCACTCTTGGACAGCAGAGGGCGCCACGGTACTCAAAACTTTAACGCTTCTGTTGTCTCTCACAGATTTAAATTTAATTCAGTTTCTCTGCGACATTAAAGAGAGAGAGTGTGTGTCGTCAAAAGTATGTTCCTTAAAAGAAATAATTTACTCCAGGAGAGGCCACTGTAACAAACAAACAATTTAACGTTCGCATTGCTTATTCGGTTTGTTCAAATTAGTTTCAATTATCTTCAATATGGAGACTTTAAAAATCGCCATTTTTCAAAAAAAATGTAGTCCATAACGTAAAGGAAAACATTGAAATTAAAAAAAAAAAATCACATTTTCGCATTTCAGTTCATCTATTGTCCGACAGATGGCGACTCAATTCAAACAAATTGATAACCAAATAAACAAATAATTAACGTGACCTTTTGCTGTAATTCATGTTTTCATTGTGCCATCGTCCACTAGAGAGAGCCACATGCACCAAGAAGCTGACATTTGAATTGTCGTTTAAGACTGTTTGAATTCACTTGATTTGTTTCCGAGAAATAGAACATAAAATCGATGTTGCAGTTGATATAATTTTTGGGTTAAGTTCGCTTAAATTTGATTTCTCTCTTGGACAACAGAGGACGCCACGGTCCTCCTCAAACATTTAACGTTTCTGTTGTTTCCCACAGGATTAAATTTAATTCAATTTTTCTACGACATTAAAGAGAGTGTCGCCAAAAGTGAAAAGTATGTTTCTTAAAGAAAATAATTTGGTTTAATTACCGTTCAAGAGAGGGCACTGCAACAAACAAAAGAGACTTAAA
The DNA here is from genome assembly GCA_958336345.1 of Dorcus parallelipipedus. Classification (NCBI taxonomy): domain Eukaryota; kingdom Metazoa; phylum Arthropoda; class Insecta; order Coleoptera; family Lucanidae; genus Dorcus; species Dorcus parallelipipedus. Next base: position 1,912,701 of record OY284478.1, on the reverse strand, counting down.
AAATGGCTATTTTTCAAACATTTCAAACAATTCAAACAAGTTAGTAACCATAAGAAAAGCAAATAATCTATTAAGGTGTCAGTCTTTTAGGTTAATTTTCATCAAATAGAGACGCTTCAATTGTTTCTTGGGTGTACTTGATGTTAATTTGACCGTAGGAGGGCAGTTCAACATCATTAATAAAAAAAAAAAAACTCTTGTTCAAATATCGTCCAACAGAGGGTGCCACAAGTTCCACTTACTTTATAGATTATACCGCGTGATTTTTAAAATTTTTTATAAACTCTTGCGATGGAATTTGGACGGCATGTCTTAGCTTTACTGTAAAGGAGTGCAATGACGTACTTTTCGCTTAAGGTACGACATGCCTTCCAGATCTCATGACAAGAGTTGTAAAAAAAATTTAAATATCACTCGGTATTTAAATTTGCTTCCATTTTCTTCAATATTTAAGAATCCCTAATTCTTTCAATTTTGTTAAAAAAATGATTTTCAGTGACAAAGAAAATGAATGACACCAGATCTCTTTAGTTTAACTTCGATCCAACAGAGGACGCCTCATTCGTAAGACATTAATTTTAAAGCATATTGTAATTTCAATTATTTCTTGCGCACATCTGAATGCACAGCAATAGAAACAGAAAACTGATACGTCAACTGTTGTTTACCTTAGTTCAAAATCGGAGGGCAACAGAGGGCACCACACGTCAGAAACACCAATTTGGTTTTGTTTTTCAAAGATTATTTAAATTTGCTTCAGTTTGATTCAGTATATTTAATGAGGACATTTCGGCTAATTTCACTAATATGTAAAAGGTTTTTTTTTCCGAAAATAGAAGCAATAAATTGATATATCAGCTGCTACTGACTTTAATTCGAATATCGTCCAACAGAGGGCACCACATATTAAAAAGAAAAACTTATAACGTTATAGATTATTTTTAAATGTGCTCCAATTTTCTTTGACATCTAAGAACTGTTTTACTTTAGTCTTTTGTTAAAATGACACCAGCTCTCCTTGATTCAACTTTCATCCGGCAGAGGACGCCTCACTCGTAAGACAGAAACATTAATTATTATTAAAGCATATTGTAGTTTCAATTATTTCTTGCGTACATTTGACCGCATAAGAATAGAAGCAAGAAACTGATATGTCAGCTGCTACTGACATCAGTTCGAATATCATCCAACAGAGGGCGCCATATATTAAAAAGAAAAACTTACGTTATAGATTATTTTTAAATGTGCTCCAATTTTCTTTGATATCTAAGAACTGTTTTACTTTAGTCTTTTGTTAAAATGACACCAGCTCTCCTTGGTTCAACTTTCATCCAGCAGAGGACGCCTCACTCGTAAGACAGAAACATTAATTATTATTAAAGCATATTGTAGTTTCAATTATTTCTTGCGTACATTTGACCGCATGAGAATAGAAGCAAGAAACTGATATGTCAGCTGCTACTGACATCAGTTCGAATATCATCCAACAGAGGGCGCCATATATTAAAAAGAAAAACTTACGTTATAGATTATTTTTAAATGTGCTCCAATTTTCTTTGATATCTAAGAACTGTTTTACTTTAGTCTTTTGTTAAAATGACACCAGCTCTCCTTGGTTCAACTTTCATCCAGCAGAGGACGCCTCACTCGTAAGACAGAAACATTAATTATTATTAAAGCATATTGTAGTTTCAATTATTTCTTGCGTACATTTGACCGCATGAGAATAGAAGCAGCAAAAAACTGATACGTCAGCTGCTACTGACATCAGTTCGAATATCATCCAACAGAGGGCGCCATATATTAAAAAAAAAAAACTTTACCTTATAGCTTATTTTGAAATGTGCTTCAATTTTCTTCAATATTTAAGGATTATTGCACTTTAGCCTTTTGTTAAAAAAATATTCTCAGTGACAAAGAAAATGACGCCAGCTGTTTATTCTAAGTAATAATAATAATAATAGCAATTTATTGACAACGTACATGTATGTATACAGATAGAACGTAAAGCGCAAAACGTAAAACGTGAAAAAAAAACCTTTAATTTATTAAAGCACTTTGAAGTTTCAATTGTTTCTCGAGATTAATGTCTTCATTTGACCTCATGAGGGCACTTCGACATAACTAATAAATAAATTGAGTCAAATTTTCAATTTTTCTGAAAATTGTTGTTCGAAAAGTGAAAGAAAATTTAAAATCGGCAAAATACAAAAAATTACATTCGAAACAACGCAACTTTTTCTTTTCGTTCAACTGTAAAATGCTTGAAGCTATCAAAAAAAAAAAAAAAAAAATTTGGATGAGCTTTTATTGTTGATAAAAAATGTGTCCAGTTAAGGAAAAAAATGAAAAACAATTTCAAGTGATTTTTCCCGAATTTTTTTCTTTCTTTTTTCTAAAGACTTAAATGTAAAAGTGAAAAGCAAAGATGCATTACTACGGTCTACGGTATATTGCAGTTTCTTGACGTTATTTTTATCGCTAGATGCGTTTGCGACCGACTTACTAGATGTTATTCTCCTTAGGCATTACCCTAGCTCAATTTAAAATTCCAATAAACATTAATTACTTTGCTTAAAATTTAAATAATAATCACAATAATTCTCGTTTTCTTTTAAAGTCGTACCTCAGCTTTCATCAGCTGTCTGATAAATAAATGCATTAAGATAACGAAGCTATCTCAAATTAATTCCAAAAATCAGTCTGAAGTATGTACGTATAAAAAAGGGAGATCAGGCGAGCGTTAATTCCACCACAGAGAAAACAAAAATAGACGAACTCTCCTCGACGGCGTCTCCATTGAGTTTGAGACGGCCAGTTTTAAGCGACGCAGTTTAAAATACCTATCTTACGTAAGGCACATCACCTGCCAAAAAAAATATTCGCGAAGTCGTGTGCACCGATGATATACCGAGCGAACCGTCGCGTGCACGCGGCACTAAAATATACAGAGTGAGCCGCGTACGTTGACACTGAACACCGGCTGTTTACGACCATGAATCGAATTGAAATAGCTCTATTGGCCATTCATTTTTTTCTTTTTAATAAATAAAATTCTTCCGAGTGTTTGCTGCATATTGGGATTGTTTACCAAATAATATTATGCCGCGGGACCTATTAAATCGCGGCGTGGACAGATTTGTTCAAGTATTTTACGCGTACTTGCGATTAATAACTGTGTTGTACGTGCTGTATTTAGTCGTCTATTTTTTACGTAAGTGTACAGGACAACCCAAATTAGCCTTCTTATTTTTCAATTCATTCAAATTAAAAAGAAAATGAGAGGGATTATCAAATAATAATAATAATAATAGAGTTAGCAGAGACAGAAAAATATACTTCAAGTCGTCTCGGAAAAAAAAAACAACGAAGGCAAGGTTGTCAAGGCATTTCCTTGAAACTAAGCCAACTGCTTAAAAAAACAAATGAACTAAGTAAATCGAAGGAGACATCTTAAATTTAAAAAAATGAATACTTAAACTCGCATTTCGAATGCAAGGTTGCCAGACGTAAGAAATTTTCTCTGATTCTTTGATAGAATTTAAATTTCGATAAAAATTGTCATCTGTCATATGTATAATCAATGAAAGTCAATTGTTAGAAAATAATTGCCAAATGTATGTAAATCGAAATTGAAGACGTTCTTAGAATAGCCCTTTCTTATTTTCTCTATTTCTTATTTCATTAATAACTCGTTTAGAAACAGCTTCACTGACGTTTCTCCTTTTTTCTTAATGTACAACTTTTAAATTAGTATTATTTATCAAAAGCACTGATGCGCCCTCGATTGGTCTCTTCAGAAACTTGTTCTTTCGATTTTAAATTTAAAAAAAAAACTAAATTAAATAAATCATTTAACACGGCCACTCTCTTCAATGATTCTGAAAGTTTCCTTTTCCTCCGACATTTACGCGCCAACACCCATAATAAAATTATTTTGAAACGCGCCGCAGCGCTCTCTATTCGTGAACACTGAAACTAGTTTGAAACCTATTAGTCATGTCAATTGTTTCTCTCGAATCTTATACGTGTAAAGTTCTTTTATTATTTAAGCGCCGATCGTAAAAATCCGAGTTAGGAAAATGTACGACGAAATGACATGACATGTCAAAAGCGGCAAGACCGTTACACTGAAGTTAGAAGGAGACGGTCATATTAAAGTTCTTCGATTTATAGATCGATCGATCGATCGGCATATTAAAAAAAAAAATGAACAGTACATAACATTAAAATAATAAGTTTTTAAGTGTTAGGGCGCCCTCTATTCGCGAATGTTACGAAATCTGTTTCGTTGATATTCTCTCAAATAATTACAAAAAGCTCTAGTTTAACGCGTAACATTTAAAATAGCTCCATTTTCCGGAGGCATTGAAGCGCCCTCTGTTGGTCAATACAGAAATTAGTTATGTTCGTTTTTAATTAAAAACAAATAAATAAATAAAATAAATAATTCATTTACCGGCCACCCTCTTCAATAATGCTGAAAAATTCCGTTTCCTTTAATACTTACATCTACAAAATGGTCAAGAATAACTGTTTGAGTTGGCAATACAATTAAGAGCATTTTTTTATTCGGCTATTTGCAACACTGCAACCGGATATATTTTTTGTTGGTTTATTTGACGTAACCTGAACAGCGACAAGATTGTAAGTTATGTGAATAATTATTAGCGTTTTAATTTGAATTTGAAATGTCAAATGACGCTTGTACAGTGACGGCTGTCAGTGTCAAGTCGTCAACAACCGGAAGTTACTCCAGTTGTACCATTTAAAAATAAAATTCAGCACTGCCAACTCGAACAGTGATTCTTGACCACTTTGTATAATAATATTGTTTTTCAAACGTACAACAGCGCCCTCTATTCGTGGTTTTATGCCTTCTCTTAGTCAATGACTTTTCATCGCTTAATACATTTCAATATCCCCTCTAATCATGTTGCTTTCTTTAACATGTACGTAACATTAAAAATAACAGATTTCTGTAAGCGTTACAGCGGCCTCTATTCGCGAATATTAAAACTATGTGAAAGCTGATTCACTGATATTCCCTGAATTAAATATTTAAAATATCCCTTTTTTATATTTAATACGCGATATTTAAAATAGTATTTGCTTTCAGAAGCACTTAAGCGCACGCACCCTCTATCAGTCGAAGCTGAAACCAATTTGCTTAATCTGCTTCAGTGATATTCTCTCCCATATGTGTTTTTTTTTTTTTTTCAAATGTATGTAGCACCTGCGACCGATTCTTGATCTAATATTGCTTTTTTTAATTGTTAGAGCGCCCTCTATTCGCTTGTGGTGAAACTAGTCTCTTATTTACCACCACTTTTAATGAAAAATAAAACCAATGCGAAATCTGTTTCATTGGCTTCTCTTAAACGATTATCTTTTCAAAAACTTTCAAAACATGTTAGAGCGCCCTCTATTCGCAGATGTTGAAACTAGCCTCCTCTGTATACATATTTCCAATTTCTAATAGAAAATAAAACCAATACGAAATCTGATTCATTGATATTCTGTCAAATGATTACAAAAAGCCCCCTGAGCGGGTTTGTTTACCAGCGCCCTCTATTGATCAGCGCCGGAACCATTTTCTTGTCGTAACCTGTTTCAATGGTATTTTCTAGGCCTTGCAACAAAATTTCTTAAAATAATACATATTATACATATTTTTTTTTAATGCCGGAGCGCCCTCTATTTGTGAATGTTCAAACCAGTGTTCTTCTACATTTACCGTGCTTATTAAGGGAACATGATTTTAAAAACTCCGTTTTCATAACTGATACGCAACATTAAATAGTTTCAGTTTTTCAGAGGCTCTGAAGCGCCATCTGTTGGTTAAAATGGAAACTAGATTTTTTTCTCTCTCGCTTAGTCGGCTTGAAAAAATTTTACAGATATGTACATCTGTTTGAAATTAATTATTCACTTGTTTACCAGAAGCATTGAAGCGTCCTCTATTGATCAGCGCCGGAACCATTTTCTTGTCGTAACCTGTTTCAATGGTATTTTCTAGGCCTTGCAATAAAATTTCTTAAAATAATACATATACATATTTTTTTTTAATGCCGGAGCGCCCTCTATTTGTGAATGTTCAAACTAATGTTCTTCTACATTTACCGTGCTTATTAAGGGAACATGATTTTAAAAACTCCGTTTTCATAACTGATACGCAACATTAAATAGTTGCAATTTTTCAGAGGCACTGAAGCGCCATCTGTTGGTTAAAATGGAAACGAGATTTTTTCTCTCTCACTTAGTCGGCTTGAAAAAATTTTACAGATATGTACATCTGTTTGAAATTAATTATTCACTTGTTAAAACAATTCAAACGGTAGTTGTTTAGTTTAGTTTATATAATGTCAATATGTAAATGTGTCATGCGTTGAACCGCTGATGAATAAAACGTTTACAGTATTTCTTTCGACACATCTAGTTTCTCGCGACATCAAGCTGCCAAATTAAATAATTTAGTTGGGAAAATATGATGACAATAGTTTCCTTTTGTTTTATATTTAAAGTAAACTTGACGAGTTAAGATGGATAGTTTAGGTCGAGACATCTTGCGGTCGATTTCTGTAGCAACAAATTTCGAAAGTTAAAATAGAAGTTTTCCCTCAAATAACTAGAGGGCCATCTATTGTACTAATATAGAAACTAGAAAGTGATCAATTAAGCGATCCAGTCATGAATCAACCAGAAATACGGTTCGATTAAATTTATTTCGCAGAAAATTAAGCGCCATCTAGCGAGACAATGTTTACACTTTTTTCCATAGGGCGACCACCATTCTTCTTTTTAACTGAACCAATGTGATTTTCGATTTTGGAATTTACATTAGAGAAAAAAAAAGGAACGCCCTCGACTGACTTTGTACTTTTTTTTTATTAATTCTTGCCGTGAAATTTGGACAGCATGTCTTAGCTTTACCGACTTCAAGAAGTACAGCGACTTATTTTTCAGTTAAGCTAAGACATGCCGTTCGAATTTCGTGGCAAGAGTTGACAAAAAATTTTAAAAATCACCCGGCATTTACATAATTAGTTCTTTTGTTTTCATTTAATGAAAATTACGTGCTGTAAATTCCGGATTCGTGCGCTTTAAAATGAGCGCCATCTAGTGAGTAATGTTCAAGTTTTAATATGAAAGATTCCAGATTTAAAACGGTCAATTAAATAATTTTTTTTTAAATGTTGCAAACATACAAAGTTGCTCGGTGACGAACATTAAAAAATAACTGGAATATATTAGAATATATGACACTTGAGCCTCCTCTACCGGACCAAATTGACTTTATTATTATTAATTAAACTATTAAAAATGTATACAACATGTATGAAGAGAGTTACCAAAATTAGAGCTGGCAACGGTTAACCGATTTTGGATATTTTGGATATTCGCGGTGTACAGCATGTCACTCATGCAAATAGAGTTGCATAACTTAAGTGTGAATCTAAATGAAAATTTTTTTTTATGCAACTCTATTGGCATGAGTGACATGCTGTACATCGCGAATATCCAAAATATCCAAAAATCGGTTAACCGTTGCCAGCACTAACCAAAATACACAGGACTTGCTTTCAACATTGCTCAATAGAGAGAGGGCATCATCTTACAGTAAGATGTTGTTTGTAAGATTAACCGATAGAGAGCGCCTTCCCGCGAACGAGTTATACATAGATTATTGTTTCATACAACAAATATTTTCCAGGTTATCTGCTTCACCTGCAACAAACGAATTGAAGGCCAGGTAATGAGAAAAAAATCCTAACCAGTGATTTATTTGATTTAAACAATTTATCGGATAGGTCCTGACCGCCTTAGACAAGACCTACCACCCCGAACACTTCAACTGTGAGAAATGCAAGAAGCCCATCTGCGACAATAAATTTCGAACGCACGACGGTCGAGCCTATTGTGAGGAGGACTACAATCGACTGTTCGTGGCCCACTGCTGGGGATGTGGCCAACCGATTGATGGGGTGAGCGCATCCACATTCACAAACCCCCTCGAAACTGAAATTTGATTTGCAGAAATTCATCTCCGCCCTGGGCCACGACTGGCACGAGGAGCACTTCCTCTGCGGCACGTGCAAATCTAAGCTAGTAGGACAAACCTTCATGGAGCATAACGGACAGCCCATCTGTCAGAACTGCTTCAAGAAGAATGTCGCTGCTAAATGTAAGCGGTGTGGAGAGGGCATAGTTGACCGGACCATCATTGCTCTTGACGCTAAGTGGCACCCTGATTGCTTCCAGTGCAAAGTAAGTTGGATAGAATATCAAAGGGAAAATGTTTTTTAAACAAAATTTCAGCATTAAATTTTATTATTTACGATTTGTAAACAATAGAGTTCCTTGAGGGAAATTTATTTTGAACAAAAAAATGCTAAGGAAATGAACCGTTTCGAATAAGTAAGAAAAGATGTTCTATTCAATTTTTTGAAGAGTTAACCGAATTAAAAAAAAAGAATTGTTTGATGTTCGTTTGCATGCCATAGAAATTGAATTAACAAAATTAATGTGTTGAGTTGTTTTGAATAATCGAAAAGTTTGTTTTTTTTTTATAAATAATAACACCCTTTGACGTGTGTAATTTAAGTAACAAGAGAAAATAATTAAGTAAAATTAATAAGTAATGTAAAAAAGGAGGCTCCGCCTTTCCCTACTTATCAATTCGGCTTTGATGATGATTGCATCGCAATCCTTTTCATACGTGTGTGAGGAGAGTTGTTTGTGTTTAAGCCTGAAATTAACTGCAAAAGTAACAACAAGGAAAGTCAAAATTCTTTTTTTACATTATCATTTAAAGAATTAAAAAAAAAAACATTGTCCATTACACCAGATCTATTTTTAGAAGTTTTTCCTTCGATGCTAAGTAAGTAGAAGTACACTCAATGTTATAATTTATTACAGACAATTGTTTTGTATTGGATGTATTGCTAGCTACCTTTTCGCAGTAAGATTGTGGGAGGAGAAATTAACGTACGTCCCACTGCTAGTTCAATGGGACGGACAGGTTCATACGAAAACCCAAAATAAAACGGGGCACTCTTACTTAAAACGAAACAAAACACTCGCTCTTATTTTAACCGAAACAGTCCACGAGTGTCAAAATACACTAACTTTGCAAAACTCTATTTAAGTTCAAACACGGTTTCCACTTACATAAATAAAGAGAAAAGGGAAAATAGCTAGAGAAAAACCTAGATGAGGAGAATAGAGAAAGGCAATAAATTAAATATTGATGTTGATCGACTTGAAGGCAACGGAGTGGTAATCTGGAATTGTTTTGAAAAGTTAGAAGTGCCTCAAAAAAAACTACTAGGAACAAACAATAAGGAGCATACATGATTCGCTGAAAAGAACAGTATTGATGGATGTAAAAAAATCGAGTACTTTCGACATGAAGAGTGGGATGGAGCAGGAGGGCAACTTGAACCCCCTTTTGTTTATTGTATGGAGAAGCTATTAAAAATACTAGAGAAGGGAAGGAACCAAACAACATTGGTATGATATCAATGTTGTTTAGTTCCTTCAACATTGGTATGATACCAATGTTGTTTAGTTCCTTCCCTTCCCTAGGTATGATACCAATGTTGTTTGGTTCCTTCCCTTCTCTAGTATTTTTAATACTCCTTCTCTAGGAGGAAATTGGTAAGTAGTAAAATCCCTTCATCCCTTGATCTATTCTTGCATCTGATGTTACTAATATCAGATGCAAGAATAGTTCAAGACACACACAATAAGGTGAAGAGGTTTTTCAACGTCTGGGTAGAAATGGTGAGGTTTGAAATAAATGTTGGGAATGACAGTCAACAATAGACAAGAAGAGAGAGAAAGAAATTAATAAAAAGTAACAGAGGATGGAAGAAAACACCAAGGCAGAGGAAGAATTGTAAACAACTTGTATTAAGCGGCGAATAAAACTATTTTGGAGAAGAAACCGTTTATGAAGCTACTACTGCACGGGTAATGACGAAGAGCACGAAAAGAATCGACCGAGATGAAATTTCTGGGAAAAAAAGTAAATGAGGAAAAAAGAGAAAAAAAACTAAACTTTTAGTTTAGTCGCATATCAAGGAGAGTTGAAAGCGATATTGAGAAGACTTACGGACGTGGAAAGAGCAACAAAAAAGAAAACAGAAAGGACTGACAAAATTTGGGTCGTTGTAGAAGTAAATTTAAGGAAGAGAAAGTTGGTTAAAAGTTGAGAAACGTAGAGGAAATTATTTAAAAACTAGTTAAATAAAACAGATTCGACACGCCTTAGGGTTAAACAAAATCAAAGAAGAAGAGAACAAGAAGGAGGATTGAGGATTTTGGTAGTTGCAGAAGTAAATTGCTGGAGAGATGAGAAGTAAATGAGGAAAAAATCAGCTATCGAGACACTAGCTGCTTTCGCTTAAACCAATCATAGAATCAATGATTAGGTGAACAGAATCATATGATCACCCAATACTGATCAAAACACATCAACCCGGTAATGTTTCTAGGTTACGTTTTTGTGATCAAGTCATACAAAATCACACGTAATTTGTGATTATCCAAATTGTAATCATGATCGCTTAATCGGAGATGGGGAGAAAGTAATCACAGAGAACGAACACGCAGAACTGTGATCACGATTACATGATTAGTAATCAAATTAGTTAATAACTTAACTCTTCAAATCGTCATGCAAGATTTCACATCAATAACCTGGCGTCGCTCGTACATACACGAACGGTTAACCTCACTTTAAACCAGGAGAAAGCGTCCGAGTTCTGCAGGCCGGTGCGGTACCCGACGTCCCCGTGTGAACGTCCCTTGATTACATACGACGATGCATGTCTCAGTTTCGCGAATCGTTATGGGAAATTCACCAATAATAACAGAAAATCTTTTTAGTAACGCCCCGATGAATCCCAATGAGAAAAGCCACAAAAAGAAGCCTAAATAGCAAAAGAGCTGGAGAAATTACCGGGCTGCTTTACGCTCGCCAGGTTTCGAAAAGCAAAAGAAAAAAAAAGATGCTTTCGGTACACGTAGAGTGCCTCGTTCCAGATCACGGATTAAATTTCCGTTCCGGCAAATAAAAATTGCATTTCTTTCTCCACTTTGCGTTAAGCTTCTGTTTTTTTTTTTGTGATAACTCTAAAAGATAATACCAATAAAACCCTACAACTTTTGCATTTAAAGTTTTTCTCTAGCTCCTAAAATAATGCCTCTAGATGGGGTGCAAAATATAAGAAAAAAACTGCACAAACCGCTTAAGGAAACAACAAAATGGTGCTTACGGTACACGTAGAGTGCCTCGTTACAGATCACGGATTAAATTTCCGTTCGGCTTCCCACACAAGTACACACCACTTAAGGAAACAACAAAATGGTGCTTACGGTACACGTAGAGTGCCTCGTTACAGATCACGGATTAAATTTCCGTTCGGCTTCGCACACAAGTACACCCCATTTAAGGGAACAACAAAATGGCCACGAGCCAAAAACAAGACAACGACACACCAACACTCGATTCTGCGCGTAATTAGAGTAGGAACCAGGCACGAAGGGAAGTCACTTGACCCAAACTGATCAATGACAGAACCTTTCCGAAAAATCAATACAATTGAACGGGAGGACCAACGGCGCCACGAAGACGGCATGCCGAAACAAATTGAACTGTAACAGAATTAAATAATTTTCTTTCAACTGTCATAAGAGTATTTGCTGTTTGTAAAACAATGCCAATGTTTTGCGTTATGTTCTTATTTGTTTTTCCAGGAATGTAAAATCCCAATTACCGAGAAGTCATTCCAAGTTGAAGGTGGTCAACCCAAATGCTCCAAATGCGCCGCTTAAATCGCATTTCACCGCCGCGCCGCCGTAACGCTAACGCACCAAAATTATACAGGAAGGCAATGCTTAAAAATGCAACTCGAACCAAATTTCACCGCACACACCGTATTAATGAAACCGCTGTCACTAACAACGCAACCACACGCATCGCCAGTTACGCAGACAGACACCATGAAAACTTGTGAATACGTCTTTTAAATCAGTGTATATTATGTTATTTAATTGTACTTACGTATGACTACGCGTTATGACTATTACAGATAAATTTTCAAAAACTAAAATATTATTTTTAATATAAGAGTTTTTAGCACTTGCATGTTGAAATACTTTAAGGACAAATCAAATAGAGAAATTTAAACAAAATGTAATATGAAGTTAAAGTCAACAAATTTGTTTCTTTTTCTTTTATTTGATTTTGTCAGATCAATTACTTTTAACAATTGTTGTGTAAAACGTCACAGACACTTGTTTATATTTTTGCATGTAAATGTAATTAATAAAGCTTTATTTTTTCCGTTGTAACGAAACGTAACAAAAATAAACCATCCTACCTTGTTCTCTTCGCTCAATTTTTGTAAAACCTTCTCCACCAGCGGTGCCAACAACATCTCGCTCTTGTCACTTTTGTAATCACTGGATGACTCCTTGATGCAAAGCTCGGTCTTCTCTTTTTCCTGTTCAACCTGCACCATCGTTTGGATATCATCGTTCATGATGTACTTGCAAGGTTTCAAATTAGCGGAGGACTTGCGCTCCAACGTTTTGGTTTTCGGGGGCAACTGTATTATAACCGGGGGCTTTTCAATGGGGGGCCTGTGCTTGAAATTCGCTGTCTTATACTTCGACTGCACATTAAACCTACAAATAAAAAAAAATGCAGGGGCTGAACTAAACTAAATCATACGGGTGACACACTTTTTCTTTGCCAAAGATGCGACCGCTCTCTTCCAATTGGGGTCTTTGCGTGTCGGCATAACAGCATACATCGAGTACCTCGACTTCATAGCGTTTTTCTTTCGCATCATCTTGTCCTTTGCAGGGCCCGTGAGGGAAAATTTGCTGTGGTTTGACTGAGCCAGACTTACGGTTGATTTGACATCGAATGCTTCCTCGATCTTATCCAAGAGGTGTTTGCTTCGAACTTCGAAAACCTTTAAATATGAAATTACAAGCGTTTAAAGCACTCGTCCACAATTAATACAAGAAATTCAGTTGTTTAGTTTTGTTTTAAAATTTATTATTATTGATCTACTTAATTTCCTTTTGTGAAACAGAATTTAATTTCAATATAGGAGAAATAAAACTGAAAATAAAAAATCAATAACAATTAAATTAACAGTTGGTTAAATTTTTCATGCATTTTAATTAAGTATTTAAAAAAAGACAAACCGAAATTACTTTAGAGAAATTACGCGAGCGCCATCTATGTGGAATTCGTCGAATTATGACTTTTTCGGTGCGAAATTCAAAATGATTTTTTTTCTATCGTCTTTTTCTGTTTATTTATTACTCTATTTATTTTTAATGAATTTTTTTACGTTATTTTTACGACTTTTCTGTTTATTTATTACTCTATTTATTTTTAATGAATTTTTTTACGTTATTTTTACGACTTTTTACTTTTTTTATCAACTCGTGACGTGAAATTTGGGCGGCGTGTCTTAGCTTTACCGTAAAATGATCTATTCTTCAATTAAGCTAAGACATGCCGTCCAAATTTCATGACAACAGTTGATAAAAAAATTAAAAAACCACCCGGCATTTAAATAATTTTTATTTAATTTAATGAAAATTACGCGCAGTAAATTTCGGATTTGTGCGCTTTAAAATGAGCGCCATCTAGTGAGTAACTTTCTAGTTTTAATATGGAAGATTCCAGATATAGGACAATCAATTAAATAAATTCTTTAAAAAAATGTTGCAAATACCCAAAGCTGCTCAGTGATGAACATTTTGTGATAACTGAGCTCCCTCTACTTTTTACTTTATCTTATTATTTATTAACTTATTAACCTATTAAATTGTATCATAAAATCGATTGTCTTTTGCTTTTATTATTGTTGTTATTTTTTCAATTTGATTATTTCTGGATATTTATTATTTTGTTTTCTTTGTTTCGTCACCATTCATTACAAATTGTTTTCTTTTAAAATTTATTATTGATCTACTGAATTTGTTTTAAAATTTATTATTAATGTACTCAATTTTTTTTGTGAAATACAATTTAATCTCAATAGGAGAAATAAAATTGCAAAGCAAAAAATAAATAATAACAATAAAGCTAACAATTACGTTACGCCAGCGCCATCCATGTGCATTTTGTTGAATTACTTTTTCGCGGCGAAATTCAAAATTATTTTTTTCGATCGTCTTTTATTTCAGTGTTCTTTAACTTTATGTATTTTTAAGGAATCTTTTACGATTTTGTCGCTGTAGTTAATGGCGGTACTTTAATGATCTAGGGACTTTAGAAATTACGTTACGCGAGTGCCATCTATGTGAATTTTGTCGAACTACGACTTTCTCGGTGCGAAATTCAAAATTAATTTTTTCGATCATCTTTTATTTCAGTTTTCTTTAAGTTTATGTATTTTTAATAAATCTTTTACGATTTTGTCGCTGTCGTTACCTTCAATGAAATGTCAACACTTGTAAACAATTTTTTAATTTGCCGCCAAATTGGCGATAAAATGGAGGCTAAATGACGGTACCTTAATAGGTATTTGACCAAAATTGAGAAAGTACGTACGCGTCTAACATACCTACAGAATTTTGTTCCAAAAAAAAAATCGCTACAGGAAAAGTACATTAATTAATTAAGTTAATCACAGACGTTGCACCGCCTACTCTAATCTGATTTTTATTTGCACACTTTTTACTTACTTTTGCTAGTATTGCTCAATCTAAAGTTGTTTTCTTTTCCATATTGCAACATTACGAGCGAGAACTAAACTAAAATTTTCTACTTTCTAGTTTAGCGAATTAACACAGGTGCCAATGGCGCCATATACCGTAACAATGGGCGCGTTTAGCGAACGCAACATGTTGAGTTGCTACCACTGCTGCATTCGCTAAACGATTACGCTGTACTGTGCTGTCAGTCAGCAGCTTAGAGATTTAGTCAGCGTTCTAAAACATCGCTGCCTTTCAAGCTAAATGTGCTGCATGTGGCCTTGACTAAAAATTGATTATTTTCTAACCTAAAATATTAGTTATAATTAATAAACATGCCATAAGCTCCGCCAAAAACAGTATTATTTCTGAAAGATCAAGTAAAACTGAATAAAATAATAAATAATGGTATGTACATTGGACTTCAAGAGGGCAATGGTATGTAACAAAATGGCGGTATATTTGTGAGTCAGAAACAGCGGATTTACGGTTTAGCGAATCATTTGTGCTACTTGTAAGCACACTAAGCAAAGCATATTGCTGCTTCTCAGCTGCTACGTTCGCTAAACGCGCCCATTGGATAGAAAATGTTATTTAGCGACTTCTAGCGGTTTTTCAAGCAAATTTCTGCGACATTTCCTCTACTATAGCTGGCAACACTGGACGTCACGCCTAAGTAAACAGTAATCGAATTAAGTGCTTTTTATGGCTTCTCTCCGTGTTTTGATTCGATGAATACCAAAAGTTATAAATGATGCCTCAGTGTACAAAAACTTCTATAAAAACACCAAACTTTTTTCTTGTTTACTGAGGCGTGACGTCACGCATTATGACTGGCTGGTTCGAGATCACGTGATTAATAGGTTAAATATTTTAACTTTAAATTAGCTATATTAATTTAATTTTAATATTAATCAAGAAAGACTAGTATCAGATTTCTTATCACTTAAACTAACATTTCACAATAAAAAAAAAAACTCTCCACATTTTGTCAAATAGCTTATTACCTAGGGTCTAGGGACTTTACAAATTACTATTACTACAGTGACTTTATAATATAATATGTATACAACGTGGCCAAGCAAGATAGGCGGCCATCATGTGGCAAATTTCAAACTCTGATATTTTAACTTGGCTTTAAGAAAATAACTTTAATAAACGTTGTTTACATTCCATATTCCTTAATAATGAGGAAATACTTACACTTCAAGATAAATCGTATACCTAGGGCTGCCAACCGTCCCGCATTGGGTTTCTTGAAAGTTGGCAGCCTTACGTATACCAAAGGTGTTACAAACAGTCTAGAACTTCACATCCACAATAATGACTTTAACAAGGTAGTAACTTTTCAACATACTTCTAACTTTCTAAAATCATTGAGCGTAACAGTAACCAATCAAAGTGAAGATATTGCTTGGCCATGGCCACACTGTCTAGTATAGTCATTGTAGAAATTACTAATAAATTACGTTACGCGAACGCCATCTATGTGTATTTTAATTACGACTTTTTCGGCGCGAAATTCAAAATAAATTTTTTCTACCCTCTTTTATTTACGTTCTCTTTAACTTTGTGTTTTTAATCAATCTTTTACGATTTTTCTTTCAATTTATTCCTGAATCTAGTAACAAATTGAGAAATTTTTTGTTAACCCTTTAAGTGACAAAACTCTGGGACATGTTCAAATGAAACTTTATGCTCTTACACCTATTGTAAGACTAATTACATGTTTTTTTTAACCAAGTGGGAAAGTCAAATTTTTTCAAAATTAGTGGTACATATATGTACCGAAGACACTTAACGGAAACTGTGAACTGTGAAAGTTCTTTGGTACACATTTGTACCACACTTTTAAATGCAACATTCCTCAGTTTTTTTTTTTTATCTTGGCGATAAGGATGTCTACTATTCAAAAAATAAGTTTTATTCTAAGGACTCGCAACTTACTTACGTTTTTAATTATATTTTCCTAAATAAACACCCGGAAAACTTACTTAAAACAAATACATACATAATTTTTCGCACGCAGTGTCACTGGTACAAATGTGTACCGCCCTTGAATTTTTCTCCAACAGGTGTCGCCACTTTACAGATCTGAGACCCAATTCTTGAAATCATTCATCAAACGTCAAAATGACGCAATTCTCGAACGATTTGTATAGTTTTGTATGAGAGTCTACGTCATTTTGACGTCATGTCGCATACGACATTTGTCGAATGATTTCAAGAATTGGGCCCCTGGTACAAATATGAACCAGAGTGTTTTATCACAGATTATTTTACTAAGATGTCAAGTAACCATAAGAGCTAAATTTAAATTCAAACAAATGCTCAAGTAGCCCATAATGACGTCAGGGCATGGACAGCTAAATGGGAAGTAAAAATTCGAATTCTAGTGGCGACATCTGACGGCCACCCCTAAGAAGTTACGGTTATTTTTCGACAACGAGTGGCCGTCAGATGGCAGTATTAAAATTTAATCAATCCTGAGGCCCGTTCAGGAACTGCATCGCGAGATATTAAATATGTACCAAAGACACTTAAAGGGTTAAAAAAGGATTTTTTAGCAACTCTCGAAGAATTTCTGCTTTTTACACGTTGCTAAAACTGATATGGATGTAAAAGTTTTACTTACATCAATGATTTCATGCGTTTTATTATTGCAGTTGATGTCTTTCGAAAAGCAATTCCTATGAATGTCACACAGAACGAAGCACAGCTTAAGCAACTCCTTTACTTTGTCCGGTTCTCCAAGGCAGACGGTCGTCGGTAAATGATTGTGGTAGGCATTAAGACCTTGTAGGATCGTCTGGTACGAAGACACTAGCTTTTGAAGGACGTTGGAGCAATTTCGGAAGCTGATTCGCCCCAGCGTGGGCTTCAACAATTTCCTGATCTCGTTTATCTGTAACCCCAACGTTATTTCTATTTATAAAAAAAAAGTGCAATGTAGGACCTGTCGGTTCAGTTGGTACAAGTAATTGCGTGCGAAGCGCGAGGCAAACTCCAGCGCACGTTTTTTCCTGCGTTCCAAATCTTCTGAGCCGTCAGGCGGGTCATATCCGGTGTCAATTTGTAATCTGCAATGTTTAATTTAATTTTCATTGATTGATGAAGACGGAGAAACCCACCGAATATCTTCCATGCAGTTTAATGCCTTCTGCATGATGTGTTTCAGCTTTACGTCCGTGTGGTCGAGAAATTCCTCGTTGAAATCTGCCTGGTAAAGCTTCTTAGTGCGCCTTAAGTCTTCGGATAGACGGCTCTTCGAGTCTTCGACTGGAGCAGTATTCTGAGATACTTTTTTCTTCTTTATGTCCAATTCCTCATTGAAATCCGTCTGGTAAAGTTTCTTAGTGTGCTTTAAGTCTTCGGATAGACGACTCTTCGGGTCTTCGACTGGAGCAGTATTCTGAGATACTCTTTTCTTTTTTATGTCCAATTCCTCA
This sequence comes from Dorcus parallelipipedus, assembly GCA_958336345.1. Lineage (NCBI taxonomy): Eukaryota > Metazoa > Arthropoda > Insecta > Coleoptera > Lucanidae > Dorcus > Dorcus parallelipipedus. The sequence goes on along the minus strand of OY284478.1, from coordinate 1,894,522 downwards.
TTGAAATCCATCTGGTAAAGTTTCTTAGTGTGCTTTAAGTCTTCGGACAGACGACTCTTTGAGTCTTCGACTGGAACAGTATTTTGGGATACTTTCTTTTTTATTGAAGACTTCCTAACCGAGTCATCGGATTTTTTATTATTAACATCGTTTTGACTATCCAGTGCACAAGTCAACGTAACTTTTTTCTTAACCGCCTTCACACTTTTACTTTCAGCTTCCTGTTGAATAAAACTGGCCCTCACTTCTCGTATTTGCTGCTTGTAAGAATCCTTACGGAGCATGACAATTTCACCATCCCCAAAATCGCTAGAGTTGTCCAAATTGATGCTAAGAACCGACGGTTTCTCCCTTACTAAATCATTCACCTTCCTGCCGGCTAATTCTGTCTCGGAGGGATTGCGGGATGAAAGCAAGTCAGAGCCGGAATTCGATATGCGATGGGGGTGTTTCCTGAAGCGTTTCTTCGGTTGATCAACCGCTTCCGGCTTGGTTCTCGTATGAAACTGTTTCCAGAGTTTCTCCTGCACCAGATTCTCAGGCAATTTTTCCATAAGTAAGTGAAGAGTTTCTGCGATTTCCTGCGATTCAAAAAAAAAAAAAAACCAGTCAAATCGAGAGGTTATGTAATTACTTACGCTCTTGTAAAAGGACGACGCCTTATTCATGGCGAGTGAATTATGAAAAATTACGTAAAAGAATCGACGAAATATTAACAAATAATAATAAGGGGGCGACAGAAATGATAATAAAACTTCAAATTAATTAATAAACAACCGCCGTTGCCATGGTAACGAAAGTAACGGACGCAGTCACAACATGAAATAAAACATCACCAAATCCGTGTCAAAGACAAAGACAAAATTAAATACGTCACAGAAAAGCCAAATTCCTTAAGAAGGAAGAGGTTATTTTTTTATATTTCAATTTCAAATCGCTTTACTGACGAAGAATTACATTCGTCAAAAAAATTCCACAATACGAATTACCAACACGGTAATAATTACCAACGGAAATGATAATAAAACTCACGTTGCCATAACAGCGAATGCAATTACGCCAGACGTCAGTCATAACATGAAACAAAACATACGCACATTCACGTGTAAAACAGAGACAAAGCTACGATACGTCACATAAAACACACGTACTTCTTTGTTGAAGTTTTGACAGTGGGACGAGGGTGTAAGTGTAATTCCATGAATTAGCAACAATAACGCACAAAATTACTACGACCTAGATTTTAAGCGATAGTATTACACAGAATATGACGGTGAGTTGTGTTTTTGCTTTGCTTTTCTTTTACCCGTCAGGTTAACCGGCGTATGTGCAGGTATTTTGCTGACAATACACAGCTTTTTTTCCTCTATGAAAAATTGTACGGTGGACTGCGATACCTTCTTGGCCCTTTTGAAAAACATGAGGAATTTGAGGTACACCAGGAGCTCTATGATGTTGGAATCTCAGAGGAGATTGTCTCTGAACACTGTAGTGCTGCCACCTTTGCCGCCGACGATATCTGAGAGCGGCGCCGAGATTTTAGAGAAAATCCTGGTGAGTTACGTCTGATGAAGCAAATTCGTTTAACTGGGGGCGGTTTTTTAAAATTGCACACTTTGAATTGACCGCCATTTTTGTTTTGTTACACGGGGGTGCGTTCAGAAACTATATGCCAGGTGCATTCTTCGGTAGTCTCTATAGGTCTGTTCCATTCGTCAGAATTTCGTGTTCTGGACCGTTCAAAAACGTACTGGGCATGAGCATTGCACAAAATTGGATATAAATTTCATGCTGGGCATGATTAGAACGGTTCAGAACTTGAAACTCTGTCAAATGGAACAGATCTTTATGTCAGTTTCTGTCATACTTAATTAATTACTTGTTCATCATAAATTTATGCAAAAATAAATCAGATGATTTCCATACTAAATAAATAAATTTTGTTCACTCCATTTTTGAACAAGCTAAGAAGATAAATCGTTAATGTTGCTATGGAACAAGCAAAAACATCGGATCAGAGTAGGGGGTGCAAAGAAAAAGTACGTCTGTGATTAACGCGGCGTCAGGCTAATCTAACATTCCATGAATGTATTATAAAAAGTGAGCAAATAAAAATCAGATTAGAGTAGGCGGTGCAAAGAAAATGTATGTCTGTGATTAACTGAATTAATTAATGTAATACATTCATGGACTGTCAAATTTATTGACTTTTTATTTAATCACAGACATACATTTTCTTTGCACAGCCTACTCTAATCTGATTTTTATTTGCTCACGGGTTATTAATTATTCAATTATTAATCACAGACTGTGATTAAATGAAAAGTCAATAAATTTGACAGTCCATGAATGTATTACATTAATAAATTCAGTTAATCACAGACGTTGCACCGCCTACTCTAATCTGATTTTTGTTGCTCACTTTTTATTATCCGTTCACTCGGTTTCCTCGTCAGAGTTGGCGAGTTAGTAGTTAGTTAGTAGAGCTGGTTAAAGTGATTTGTTTTGATCATTTGATCATTTGAATTGCAGTCAGTGAATTGAAGTGTAAGTTTGGTTGCATACCATACGTAAATTTTTTTATTATGTATCAAATATTTTTAACTGTGACGTTATAGCGCGCAAGGTAATTAAAAAGTTGCAATTAATGTACACACTCAGTGGATTTGTTAACATTTCTTCGGGTGCAATTTTCCCGTAATTAAATTGTAGTGGCGCCATCCGTGTATGTTGATTTGAACTATAATTTTTTAACGACAATAAAAAAGAATAAAAAAGACATTTTTTTTAACTATAGCAGACAAGGTCACTAAGAAAAAACCTATTTATAGTTGATTTTCTTGTCATTTCTCCGTGTACAATTTTACCGTAGTCAATACGTAGACTAAAACGTTGACAAATGCTAGTGGCGCCATCTGTGTATGTTAATTTGAACTCTAGTTTTTTAACAGCAATTAAGAAGAATTATAGAAACATTTTGTTTAAACTATGGCACACAAGGTAATTAAAAAATAACCGAATTAAGATTAATACGCATATTCCGTGGATTTCTTGACATTATTTCTTCCTGTACAATTTTTCCGTAATCAAATGTTATGTCGCCATCTGTGTATTTTAATTTTAACACTAGTTTTTTTAATAGCAATTAAGAAGAATTGAAGACATATTTATTTAAACTACGCTGGACAAGGTAATTACAATATTATGGACTAATGCACAGGTCGGTTTGTTATAGTTTAAATAAAGTGTTTCTTTAATTTCTTTTTTTATGCAGTTAAAAAAGTTATAATTCCGCTAGTCATATACAGATGGCGCCACTGATATTCGCTGTCTGAAAACTGCTTTAGGGGGGCATTCTAAACGGATTTGCAACCTAGCAACGACGGTACCTTCCGCTAAGAAACTTCAATCTCGGCAGTGTTCGGTGGTAACGAGATAAAACGTGCAGTCTCGATTCATTAGAATGAACTCCCCTAACCCCCCTATTCTGTTACTCATAACGACATCGTAAAATACCGATATTTTGACCAATCAGTAGGTACATAGAAATGCGTTGTATCTAGGCCCTAATATGTCATTTAACGATTATCGGTGTTTAACGATTTTGTTATGTGTTACAGATTAGGGGGTTAAGTCTATAGTCCGTTTTAATTTTTTAATTATATTGCCTGTTTAGTTTCAATAATTTTTTTTTAATTGCTCTTAAAAAAATACGTTTTAAGTAAACATACATAGGCGGCGATGACTTAATTGCACGCTGTTGAAGTGTTTGCGTTAAATTCAATTTATCGCATTGTATTGTATTTTGTAATACACATAAGAATAAAAATTAAATTAATTAGAGATGAAATATGAAATTGTGTTAGCGCCATCTGTGTGCATTTTTTTAACTAAAATTTTTGAAACGGGAATTTTGAGAATTGCGTTAGTTGTAACGATATAGGTACAATAGTCTCCAAAAGGTGAACCCAACCCAACATACAGTGTAAAACATGTTACAGCGATAATCGCGGGCAACATTGGGTGCGTTTTTAAAGTGTACGAGCAAGTGTTCGTGTACTCGAACATGTAAAAAGGCGTTTTTAAAAACAAATCGAACAACGTAGATAGCGTTTTAAAATTTCCCGAGTTGTTCGAACATAGTGTTCGAGTTGTATTCTCTTGCACCTACTCGGCAGGAAGTGCACGAAGTACAGTGGCGGGAATTGAATAAACATAACCTAAAAATTCTGAAGTACGTCGATCACACAACACGATGGATACTTCGCCTTCATCGTCAGAACATTATAAGAAAGTTTACATGTCATAGAAATGAACATTTAAATTCGTTACATATTTATGTAGATACATAACTACATAAGCAACAAAAAATAAAAATTTAAGGTTATGTACATACACATAAATGACCTATTAGCGTTTTTATATTCTAGCGATCGAGTAAGTGTTTGAACAATTTGGAAATTGTTCTAACATATTTGGTTTGAACAGTAGGTGTGATTTAAAAACGCATCCTTTATGACCCGCGATCAGCTTTCGCTGTAATATTACCATACTTATCGTTGTAATATTATCGTACTTATCACTGTAATTTTACCCCCATTTTTTACAGTGTAATAGATCTTCTGTTATACGGCTTAAAGAATGTTGAGTACATTACTAATGTTTAAATCTAGCAATAACCTTGATACAGTGTTGCCAACCTTGCCTAACCAAACTATCGTACGGGTATACCAAAATTATTGTACATTATCAACTTTCACTTTCCAAATTATTGTACATTTACATAGATTCATTTTTTTGTTATTTTTGGATCAAGAATACCAATATTTAATACATTTTTCATTATTGAAAAATAATCCTTATATGTGCAGTTCATTTTTTTTTATTATATGCCATTATGCCGATCGATCGGTCGATAAGTCAAAGAACTTTTATGTGGCTATCTCCTTCTAAATTTCGTGAAACAGCCTTACGGCTTTTGTCATATCATGTCATTTCAATTTGTTGAGTCAGATCTATACGATCGGCATATAATAAAAAAATGAAGTTTGTTCATCACTTTTTTAATAAATGCCAATCGATCGATCGTAATTTTAAGAACTTTTATATGTATAGCTATCTCCTTTTAACTGTCGTGAAATAGATTTGCCACTTGCAGTTGGGGGTCATGCTGTGTGTGTTCTTAACTCAGATTGATCAGATCGGCTTATTGTAAAAAATGACGTATAGGTAATACAGTGTGTCCCAGATTGAGTAGGCTACCATGGGTAACTTTCTTATTAGTGAAGATAGAGATTTGGTTAAATGGGCAATATTTTGCAGTTTTATGTGCTGATTCAGATTCCGTTGAGAAAATTTGAAAATTCCGAATAGTTCAGATATTATCGCAGAAAAACTGAAAATCGCTATTTTCTTTAATGTCCAATAACTTCGCAATTATAAAAATATGAAAAAATGTTTCATATGAAAGTTACTATGTTTGATAAAATACAGCTGAAAATACAGTCAAAATAAAATTCAAGATGGCGGCTGTCAAGATATTGATAGCAACTTTCTTATTTTAAATGGACGCCATATTGAATTTTTGTACGATTAAATAGCATTTTTTTTTCTCGTTTCAACCGTGTATCACAACCCATATCTAAAAAAAAAAATTATTTAAAAAATTTAATATTTTTTTTTTAAATCAAGTAAGCGGGTTGCCTTTACTTATTACTAATCAAGTAAAGGCAACCCGCTTACTTGATTAGTAATAAGTAAAGGCAACCCGCTTTCTTGATTTAAAAAAAAAAATATTAAATTTTTTAAATAATTTTTTTTAGATATGGGTTGTGATACACGGTTGAAACGAGAAAAAAAAATGCTATTTAATCGTACAAAAATTCAATATGGCGTCCATTTAAAATAAGAAAGTTGCTATCAATATCTTGACAGCCGCCATCTTGAATTTTATTTTGACTGTATTTTCAGCTGTATTTTATCAAAGATAGTAACTTTTATATGAAACATTTTTTCATATTTTTATAATTGCGAAGTTATTGGACATTAAAGAAAATAGCGATTTTCAGTTTTTCTGCGATAATATCTGAACTATTCGGAATTTTCAAATTTTCTCAACGGAATCTGAATCAGCACATAAAACTGCAAAATATTGCAAATCTCTATCTTCACTAATAAGAAAGTTACTCATGGTAGCCTACTCAATCTGGGACACACTGTATACTAAAAACAAATATCAAGCGATTCAAAAATTTTTCATTTTAGGTTGGCTGTGGAAGAAAAAGTTATGTCTTTGATTATATCTAATTTTTTTAAACGTCAATTTATAAGACAGTTCATAATATTTGGTTTCATTTATTATTTAAAATGGTTTTCTCAGAACAACAAAAAGCGTTTATGTTAGAAGCGTATTTTCGTACTGGACGAAAAATTTATGGTCAATTTTATGATAATTTGATGCACTCTGTAAATTTATTTCGTGAAACTGGAAGCATAGCAAAAAAAAGGTAGCGGCCGTCCAAAGAAAAGAACTGCTGATGCCATACAAAATGTTCAGGAAATCATTCAAGACCAACCAAAAATTTCTGTACGTGCACTTTCACAACAAGTTGATCTTTCGTATTCAACTTGTCGAAAAATCTTGAAATCAGACTTACATTTTTAGTTGTGTCTTCAAGAAGATGCACGGCACTTACAACATTTATTATGAAGTTAAAAATAATTACCTATCTAAGTAAACGTTTATTTTCATTATAAAAACACTGAAAATCGCTAGAATAAGAAAAGTTACGTTTTTTGGTGACAGTAATGTCACACGACAGCAGCGTGAAGCGAAGAATCAATTTACCGCGTACGTTTAAATTCCATGGCCTGCACAGAATGAAAATTTTATGAATGGCATATTATAACATCAGAACACAAACGTAGTTAAAAAAAGCTGATAATACTGATGAGATTATGAATTACTGGAAATATAGAATAAAAATACTATTCCGTTTATCATTTAAAACTATTATATAATTTGCTGAAAAAAATCGTCAAAAATATTGTACAAAAAAAGCTATCGTACGCGTCCTTAAAATTATCATACAATTCGATAATTATTGTACGATTGGCAACACTGCCTTGATATCTAGCTTCAGGTGGCGACATCTACCGATTAGAAAAGGAAAACCATTAAACTCCTTTTTTTAGATAGTTTTATTCGGTTCCTGGAGTTTGATTAATTAAAATTAATCGACCGTAAGTTAAAAAACAAGCGAACTTAAATAACTGCCAGTTAATGTTGTCTTTTGTTTAAGTCATTTTAAGTCTTTCACGAAATTAAAAGGTGATGGCGCCATTTATGTGTATTTATTTTGAATTGTGATTTCTTAAGCGGAAATTTAGAAAATTACATTAATTGTGGTGAATTGTGGTGATCAACGACAGTCAAAATTCCTTAAAAAACTTTTAGAGGGCTTTCTGCGATTTCAACATTTTAATGGCGGATTTCACAAACGTTACTTAAATTTAATCATGCGTCAAAGGGAAACGTTGCCATGGTTACATGTGTTGAAGGTATAGGAATGATTATTCTTAATCGATGATTAAAGTTAAGTGACGTTTGTGAAATCCAGCGTGTCTTTCAGGAAATTAAATTATACTAGCGCCATCTACGTGCATTTTCTTGAACTGTGATTTTTTTTAAACGGAAATTTAGAAAATTATGTTAATTGTGATGATATACGACAGCCTTCAAAAAAAGTATGAAAAATTTAGAGAAACTCGACCCAACCTTTAAAGGACTTTCTGCGATTTCAACATTTTAAGTATCACGAAATTAAAAGACGGTGGCGCCATCTGTGTATGTGTATTTTCTAGAACTGTACATTTTTAAACGGGAATTTAAAAAATTACGTTGATTGTGATGATAGACGACAGCGCCTTCAAGAGAGTATTAAAAATTCCGAGAAACTCAACGCAACGTCTTTAAAGAACTTTCTACGATTTCAACATTTTAAGACCCAGCAATATCATTGGAGGAAATTTAAACTTTCCTCCAATGACGAGCTTAATTACACGATTAACTAGATCGAGTGGTTAACTACGTTTTATGAAACTGGGCCTAAGTCTTTCACGAATTTAAAGATGGTGGCGTCATCTATGTGAATTCTCTTGAACAATGATATTGTTAAACGGGAATTTTGGAAGTTATGTTAATCCTGATGATTATACGACATCCTACATTAAAAATTTGGAAAAACTCAGAGAACTTTCTGCGATTTCAACATTCTAAGTATTTCACGAAATTAAATGATGGTGGCGCCACCTATATGTATTTTCTTGAAAAGTGATTTTTTAAGCGGGAATTTTGAAAATTACGTTAAAAAAGTATTAAAAATTTAGAAACACTCAACGCGAAGTTAAATGATCTCTATAGATATCTTTTTGAACAGTTTTTTTAAGCGGGAATTTTGAAAATAACTATAAATTGTGGTAATATACGACAGATTTCAAAAGAGTATTAAAAATTGAGAAAGAAAAATTGAGTTTTATGAAAGTTTGAGGAAAGTGTATCATTTCTTGTTTGTTGTATGTAGTTTTGGTCCTGATTTTCTTGTGTTATTTTGAATTTATTGAATTTATTTGCGAATATAAGTTAGATTTGATTGAGGTTGAGTAGTGCACGACATTTACGGAAGACCTCATCTGGCGCTTGTGCACAGACAGTTCGCAATAATCAATATTTTGTATCGTTCGTCCAACAAGTACACGTAACTCCTACACTCGCACGGTTCGCCCCCCGTCAAAAACATATTGAGCTCTTGCGTTCGGACGTGAACTCAACAACACGAAAGAAAAGAGGAGAATTACATGAAACCATTGTCCGGTGCGTGGCGTTAGAAAATAAATCGAATGAATCAGCGAGGTATCGGCCGTTCTTCGCGAAGGTGAAGTCATTTTCCCACATTTACAACTCTGACGGAGCTTATTTTTAAAGAAGTGACTCAACGGCGGAAACTGTGTGCGGGCAATCGAATTTGAACTCTGCGATTTTCCCGTGTGTCTTTGGGGAAGGGAAATGGCGTCGAAAGTCATGGTCAAAATACCGGTCGCCCCTTTTGGACAGGTAGGAAGATTATTTAGGCAATTCTGTTTTTTTTTTTAATGCAAAGTCATCACATCACTTGCATGTATGTATGTGCTAGGCAAACATGTCTGCACTTGTGCTTTGATAACAGATGTTTCGCGTTGTTAATTTTAATTTAAAAGAGGGGGAGACACAATTTATTTTTTCGTAAAATAAACGATAAAAGGGGTTTAAATTAATTCAAATCAATAAAATTACCACAGTTCTTTGCGTGCTTTGATTCTATCAAGCTGTTAACTTATACATGCAAGTCTGTTGTGAATAACTCTGGAATAGTTAAAGACTTGAGTGTGGGTACAATTGTGCGTCGTAATTTGAAATACGGTTTGTTGCTCTCATTTATGTATGTAGTATGTATATAAATTAGAATTTCCGTAAACATTTTCCTTCTCCTTTCAAGTATCTAGAAACATGCGTCCTCAATATAGCGGTGTTCTTTCAGAACAATCTAATTGTAACTAAACTCAATTTAAAATTGAGTGCGACCTGAAAAACCGCAGTTAAAACAACAAAGAAAATTTAAATTGTAAGTAGTCATTGTGTCATTTAAAATACAAAAAGAAATTGAAATTTCCTGGTCCCATTTGTTGTCATAATCAACAGATGTCGGTACTTAATATTTTGAAAAGAAAATCAGTTTGGTTCACCGAACGTATAAAGATTTTTATTAAAAATGTGAGGAAACGGGAAAACCCGCTATGATTCATTTGTTCGTGAATATGAAAATTTTCATTTAATATGATTGATAAGTGATAACAGATGTCGCCACTTGTTTAACAAAAGGAAGTATGAAACTGCAGTATTTTTTTAAATTAGTTTATGTCATTAACTTGTGGTTGGTTAGTTTTAATTAAATAAGTAAAAATTCATTTGTTTTTATCATCGACGGGTGTCACTGAATTATTAAATTCTAAGAGTTGAGTAGAACTATTAAAACTAAACCGGTTCAACCATTTACCTTTTCGAATCTGCAGATGTCGCCACTTGACATGAAAACTAAACTTTTCAATCGTACAATCAGTTGTACAATTCAAGCTTAATTGTAATCCAAAGATGACAATTGTTGAAATAATCGTTGTTATGGGTTTAAGCCTTAGCTTAAATTTAAACCGGGACTGTACACAGGGCGTCAATGTGTAGTATTTAATAGGCACAGTCGGTAACAACTGAATTAAACTGTGAAATAAAATAAAATCAAATGAACATAAAAAAGGACCTGAACGAAAAAGTTGAAAAAAGAATTTATTTATTTACTATGTGCATATATCAATCGTTAGATGTCGTTACTTGCGATTTTTTAAATTAATATTCATTCCAAAGTTGTCATTAACGATTGAATTCAATAAACTGTCAAATAAAAAAAAGAAGAAATTAAGAGTAAGGTGTAGTCGGTAGATTTCGTGGCCAATTGTTTGAATAAAGAAAACATTAAACGTCAATTATTTAAATAAGATTATGTTATGCTTGGTTAGTTTTGATTAAATAAATAGCAGTTAATTTGTTTTTTGTTTTCAACGACAGATGCCACTAAATTATTAAACCCCAGGAACTGAATGTCTATCAACAAAAGTGTTTAACCGTTTGTTCTCCAAATCGGTAGATGTCGCCACTTAAAACTAAATTTTAAAATCGGGAAAACAACAGTATTTAATACTACGAAAACAATCATTAATAATTGAATTAAATTGTAAAATAAAAAAAGACATGAGGATCTGAAAAAGATAATTAAGAAGGAATTTAGTTACGAAAACTACCATGAACAGTTGAATTAAATATACCGTGAGTTGTCAAATTAAAAAATAATAATAATAAAAAGTAAATTATAATCGGTAGACTTGTTTAACGAAAGAAAACATCGATTGGCAGTTATTTAAATTCGTTAAATTTGTTTTGTCATCGATAGACGTCATTAAATATTAATGAATTTTAACTATTGATAAACCATTTACTTTCTCGAATCAGTAGATGTCGCTACTTACCATTAAAGCAAAAATTTTTAAATCAGCTAATATGTAATATTTTATTCATACTGTGACGACTGCGGTGCCAGCCCGTCTGATGCGTCAACACCGACGCGTCTTAGACGAGAAGCTTCGATCGCTTCGACATCACGTCAGCGATGATCTGAGACTTTCTGTCGCGCACGAGAATGTTCGCGAGAAACTACCCCGGCATATAAAAATGCACACGGCCGAACGTGAGACAGTTCGAAATTAATTAAGCAAGGCTGTTAACATAAATTACTTATTAGTTTATAAATAAATTATTGTTTAAGTTAGTGTTAATTAGTGTTACTTTTAAATAAATTAGATTATTAACTATTTCGTGTTTTGATTAAAATAAAAATAATAGAACCGTTTAAAAATCGTTACAATACATATCATAAAGAAAACAGTCGCTAACATTTGAATTAAATAAACTTGTGAATTAAAAAATTAAAAAAAGGACTTCATGAAAATAAAATGACATAAAAAAAATCAGAAGAAAAGAAATTGAAAACAATTTACTGTGTGAGTCGGTAGATGTCGTTACTTGGAATCTATTTGCTCTAAAACTGTTGTTAACAGTTGAATTAAATAAACCGACGAAAGAAATGAGAATAAAATATAATTTTTTGTTGCTAATCGGTAGATTTCATCACTTTGGCACCGACCTTTTATTTATGTGCTTAATCATCCGTTAAAAGTAAAAATTGCTATGGTTATATGTGCTGGTGGTATAGGAATGATTATTCTTAACCAAATGATTACATTTAATTGACTTTTATTAAACTCAGCATTAAACTCGGAGAATGAGTAAAATTATTTATTTTAAAAACTTGAAATGTTTTAAGAATTTTAAAACCGGTGTCGTCAATAATATAGAAGTAAATTAAAGATGTTACTACAATACGTCAAGTGGCGCCATCTCAAATTTTAACTTTAAGACGATAAATTATCTATTTCAATAATTTTTTAATTGAAAATTAAATCAATACTCTCGTTTGTAGATGTCGCTCTGCAATTATTTACTTCGAATTAAAATTTTAAGACTTCAAAGACAAAACTGCCACACCAATACTACCAGAAATATTTTTAAAAAAGTTAATTTGCTGTTATAGTCGACAGATGTCACTAAATATTTCTTTTGTTTAAAAGTTCTATGTTGTAGTAGGCTTTAAGAATTAAATTAAATCTTCGACATGTGCACAATTGCAGAAGTAAATTTAAAAAAGATTAATGTACTATCCTAGCTAATAGATGGCGCTATTTGCTATTAAGACAAGTTTATTTAAAACTAAAAATTAAGAAAATGGATATTTTTTAAAAAGTTAATTTACCATTACTGTCGATAGACAGAGATGTCATTATATATTGGAATCGGATTCTTTTATTTAAAAAAAATAATAATTTAATGACGTCTATCGATGATAAAACAAATTAATTTATTTAATTAACTGCCAATCGATGTTTTCTTTTGTTAAGCAAGTCTACCGATTATAATTTATTTTTGTTATTAATTTTTTAATTTGACAACTCACAGTAACGTAGTAACTAAATTCCTTCTTGATTGTTTTTCAGATCATCATCTTTTTTTTATTTTACAATTTAATTATATTGTTAATGATTGTTTTCGTTATATTAAAAACTGTTGTTTTCTCTCGATATTAAAATTTAGTTTCAAGTGGCGACATCTACCGATTCGAAAAGGCAAATGGTTAAACACTTTTCTTAATGGTAACTTTCAGTTCCTGAAGTTTAATAATTTAGTGGCATCTGTCGATGAAAAAACTAATTATTTTCTTTTTATGTACCGCCTCAGTCAATAGATGGCGCCACCTGACATTGTTGAGTGTGGACTATAAAATTAAGGAAATCTTTAAATCGCGACATGTTGCGATCACTTTTTGACCTGACATTGCATTAGGATTGGCAAATTGCAGCTGGTTCGCTACTTAATAGGTCATCCCATACAAGGCGGTCAAGCGTGCTGTCAAATTAAAATTAAGAAAGTGAACATTTTTAGAAAAAATAATTTAGGCACTATTATTATAGTCGGTAGATGTCACTAAATATTGAGACCGGATTATTTTATTTAAAAGTTTAATGCTGAAGACATTAAGAATTTTAAAAGTATTGTACAAGTAATTAAGAAAATACAATAATGTGCCATCCCAGTCGATAGATGGCGCCACCTGGCAATAAGACACTTTAAAATTAGGAAAGTGGATTTTTTAAAATTAAGTTAATTTACTACTACTGCCGGTAGATGTCATTGTTTATTGGAATCCGATTCTTTTATTTAAACCCCTAATGTTTAAGAGTAAGAATTTTTAGATCTGTGACATGGGCAACATTGCAGACGTAATTAAAAAAAAAAATTAACCCACCCCAGATGGCATCACCTGACATTGTTAACTTTAAAATTAAGTGAACATTTTTAGAAAAAAAAATTTAGGTACTATTATAGTCGGTAGATGTCACTAAGTATTGAGACCGGATTATTTTATTTAAAAGTTTAATGCTGAAGACATTAAGAATTTTAAAAGTATTGTACAAGTAATTAAGAAAATACAATAATGTGCCATCCCAGTCGATAGATGGCGCCACCTGGCTAGAAAACTTTAAAGTTAAGAAAGTGATTTTTTTTTAGTTAAGATAATTTACTGTCGGTAGATGTCACTGTGCATTAAAATCGGATTCTTTCATTTAAAAGCTTAATGTTTAAGACTAGAAATTTTAAATTCTGTGAAATGGGCAACATTGCAGAAATAATTTTAAAAAAATAATGCACCACCCCAGTCAATAGATGGCGTCACCGGACGTTGTTAACTTTAGGTTTGTTCCAGCAGCATTTTCTAACTAGTTCGGAACCGTTAAAAACAGTTGCCCACCGAAGTAATGACAAATTTTAACGGCCAATTGCTTTTAAATGAGCGTTTTTTAATTCAGCATTTTGTGTGATGTCGCGGCGCTGTCAATTGTACAATTTTGATGTTTTTGACGGTTTCGAACTAGTTACGAACTGTTGCTGGAACAAACCTTTTAAAATTAAAAAAGTGAATATTTTTAGAAGAGATAATTTAGGCACCATTAAAGTCGGTAGATGTCACTTAGTATTGAGAACGGATTAATTTACTTAAAACCTTAATGTTGAAGACATTAAGAATTTTAAAAGTATTGTACAGGCATGAGAATGCATTTTGCAACGACCTGCTTTATCGGCTGGCGCTTTGGGAGTTTAGCATAAGGTTAAAATTCGAACTGTTTTGTTGTTTTTCGTTGCAATTCTTTCCAGCATGAGTGTAGAAGTAATTTAAAACAAGTTAATGTATCATCCCAGTCGATAGGTGGCGCCAGCTGGCATTAAGATTAGGTTGTTAACTATAGAATTCAGAAAGTGATATTTCTTTTAACTGAAAAGTTAGGATGATTAAAATAGGATATTTTTAGTTCACTGAGTTAGTCACTAGATGTCACCACTTCACATTAACAATGCTGCAATATGAAATTAAAAGGTCAAGATATAATTTAGTTTATAAATTATGAAGATGTAATTTTTTACATAGATGGATGCCACATTATAACGGACTTTCAAATAAGTTAATAACTAAGTTTTTTTTTTTTTAAATCCACAAAAGGGCCGCTCAAATTCTTAATACTTTTACGTTTTTATGATATGCAAGGCCAAGTTACATTAATATCAAAATGTTAAAATATGTACGTTTAAAAAAAAAGTTTACTTACGGTTACAGTCGTCAGGTGACACTACTTTAGATTGACATTAGTAAAATTAAAGATTTTAGCGTTGAAAGTTTAAATTAAATTAAAAGTAAATTATGAAGTTGTAATTTAATACATAACCGGGAGATGGCGCCTCATTATATTAAGTGTTAAAACTAATTTTTTTTACTTTAAAATTCATAAAATAAATTATCTGCTTAAATTCTTAAATCTTTACGTTTTTATGACAACATTCAAGGCCAAGCTTATTTAAGCTGTCTTACCAATACCATGAAAGAAAGTTAAAAATAATTTACTCTGCTGCTCATTAGATGGCGATACTGAGTAAGATTTTTTTTTTGGAAAACTTTTAAACATTGGAAAATAAATTAATGTTTGTAATTTCAGGTGAATAAATCGAAACCCAACGGCATGAATGGGGATATAGTTGCAATGACCAGGGCTCAAGATGTTACTATTCGAACTGCCGAGGCGAGCAGGCCAGCGGAAGCCTCTCGAGTTGCCCAGCTCGAGCAGAACATCCGTTTCCTTCAGGAACAGCATCAGCACATGCTGATAGGACTTCACCTTGAAATTGACAGTTTGAGGCATAGAAATCGAGGTACGTCAATTCTATTCACAATTCGTAAAAGGAATTCACAATTTAATTTGTTCATGCCGCAAACCACAATGAGTTGGTTTTATTTAGAGATCTGTTTTAATAATAATAATAATAATGTTTATTTGAACTCAATATTACAGTTCGTGTCATATTATATACGTACATAATCTAATATGAAGGTAATGTACAATGATAATGGCTAATGCCTGATATGTCTTATGTTATGTCAGAGATGAAACCTTGGATTCATTTTTAAATCATTTATATTTTGGGAACTGTTTTTACTAACATACAGGCTGAAAATAACTTTCTCTGTTTGAATAATAGGATCAATGCGCTTCTTAAAAGTAAGCAAAAAATAAACAAACAGTAACAGTTGGTGCGTATTTTTGTTGCAGAGTTGCAATTCCAGTTGGTTTTCGCGAAAGCTTCACTGCCCAGTACTCCTTCTTCTCCGGAAGATGACACAAAACATAAGGTATTTTCGCTTTAGCTCCGAAACGCATTTAAAAAAATAAGAACTGCCCCTTTTGTAGGTGTACACAAGTCCTAAGCAGGTGAACGTCACGCCTCTTCAGGTTGAGATACTCGAAAGAGAACTGAGCGAAATGAAGCTTCAGCTGCAAGAAGCCGAAAGCCGAAATGTCTATTTATCAGCTATAGTTGACGAACAAAAAAAGTAGGTCGAGTTGATTTTCGCTTTTCTGTTTCTGTAACATTTTATAAACTTAATTATTCTTTGTTTTGTGAGCCAAGAGTGTCAATGTTTTTGTTTGTTCTTTTAATTAGAGTTTTTTGGAAAGTTACTTATTTCAACTTTAAGCGAATTTATACTTTGCTTTCTACACATTATTCTTTTTTGCCAAGTAATTCTTCTTTGAGAATTTATTTTATTCGTTTGTAGTGCTGGGTTTCATAAAAGTCAATCAAATTTAATCATTTGGTTAAGAATAATCATTCCTATACCTTCAGTTAAATACATGTAACCATAGCAACGTTTACTTTTAACGGATGATTAAATTTAATTAACGTTTATGAAATCCACCATTATAATTAATATTTTCAACATCAAATGTCAGTGGCGCCATCTGTGTATATTTATCTGAACTATAATTTTTGGACAACTAAAAGAAATAAAATAAAGAAACATTTTATTTAAACTATAATGTTCACAATGGTCTTTCCAACATCAACTAACAGTAGCGCCATCTGTGTATAATTATTTAAACAATAATTTTTAGATAATTAAAAAAATAAACAAATAAACATTTTAATTTATTAAACTGTAATGTTTATAATATTTTTTCGAACATCGAACATCGACAGTAGCGTTTTGACGTTTTATTAATTTGAAACGAGTTATTCAATTTTTTTTTTGTGTTAACTCTTTTGTTCTTGTGTCAGCAACCTTTTGTTTTATTTCAGTATTTTGTATACCTAAGTTAGACGTTTTTTTTTTTTTCTGTATACGTCGCCAAGTAACTCTTTTGTTACATAAACGCCATTTCATAACCTTAATTATTATTCTTTTGTTTTGGCATTTGTCTCAATAACAGTAACAAACACTTCATAAGTAAATTATTTTTTATTTAAACATTTTGTTGTCCAAATTATTTCGTTATGATATTTTCAACATCAAGTGTTAGTGGCGCCATCTGTACATGTTTACCTGAACTATAATTTATGGCGATTAAAAAAATTAATTAAAGAAACATTTGAATTTATTAAACTGTAATGTTTATAATATGTTTTCGAACATCGAACATCGACAGTAGCGTTTTGACATTTTATTAATTTGAAACGAGTTATTCAATTTTTTTTTGTGTTAACTCTTTTGTTCTTGTGTCAGCAACCTTTTGTTTTATTTGGGCATTTTGTATACCTAAGTCAGATGTTTTTTTTTTCTGTATGCCTCGCCAAGTAACTCTTTTGTTACGTAAACACCATTTCATAACCTTAATTATTATTCTTTTGTTTTGGCATTTGTCTCAATACAGTAACAAACACTTCATAAGTAAATTATTTTTTATTTAAACATTTTGTTGTCCAAATTATTTCGTTATGATATTTTCAACATCAAGTGTTAGTTGCGCCATCTGTACATGTTTACCTGAACTATAATTTATGGCGATTAAAAAAATTAATTAAAGAAACATTTTAATTTATTAAACTGTAATGTTTATAATATTTTTTCGAACATCGACAGTAGCGTTTTGACATTTTATTAATTTGAAACGAGTTATTCAATTTTTTTTTGTGTTAACTCTTTTGTTCTTGTGTCGGCAACCTTTTGTTTTATTTCGGCATTTTGTATACCTAAGTCAGATGTTTTTTTTTCTGTATGCGTCGCCAAGTAACTCTTTTGTTACGTAAACACCATTTCATAACCTTAATTATTATTCTTTTGTTTTGGCATTTGTCTCAATAACAGTAACAAACACTTCATAAGTAAATTATTTTTTATTTAAACATTTTGTTGTCCAAATTATTTCGTTATGATATTTTCAACATCAAGTGTTAGTGGCGCCATCTGTACATGTTTACCTGAACTATAATTTATGGCGATTAAAAAAATTAATTAAAGAAACATTTTGTTTAATAAACTATAATGTTCATAACGGTTTTTCCAACATCAAACGACATTAACTCCATCTGTGTGTGTTTATCTGAACAATAATTTTTAGGTACTTAATAAAAATAAAATAAAGAAAAATTTTAAATAAACTATAATGATCATAACATTTTTTCCAACATCGAATGACAGTAGCGTTTTGATATTTTATTCAATTGAAACGAGTTTTTTTTTAGCGTTATCTCTTTTATTTTTGTGTCAGCAACATTTTATTTTATTTCAGCATTTTGTAAGTCAGATAGTTTTTTAATACCTCGCCAAGTAACTCTTTTGTTGCATAAACACCCTTTCATAACCTTAATATTGTTCTTTTGTTTTGACATTTGTCTCAATAGCAGTAACAAACACTTCATAAGTGAATTATTTTTTTATTTAAACGTTTTGTTGTCTAAATTATTCTTTTGTCATAATGATATTTTCAACGTCAAACGTCAATGGCGCCATCTGTTTACCTGAACTTTAATTTTTAGGCAATTAATACCCGATCGTACCAACTTTTTAAGCAAAACTTAAATTTGAGTTGTGTTTAGAATATGACATTCATGCGTGTTCAGTGTAACGGCAGTCACATTCTGATTGACTTTTAAACTTCAATTTAAGTATCAATTAGGACGTGACTGACGTTTTGTTAATCCTGCAAAAAATGTCATAATCTAAGCACACTTTAAATTTAAGCTCTTCTTAAAATATTGGTGCAATCGGCCATAAAAGAAATAAAATAAACGTTTTATTTAAACTGTAGTGTTCATAACGGTCTTTCCAACATAAAGCGACGGTAGCGCAATCTGTGTATGTTTATCTGAACTATAATTTTCAGGTAATTAAACAAAATAAAATAAAGGACCATTTTCTTTGATAAACTGGAGTGTTCGTAATGTTTTTTTCCAACATCGAATGACAGTAGCGCCATCTGAACTACAATTCTTTAAGCAATTAAAATGATTTCAATTTTATTTAAACTATAACGAGTGGATGTTTTAGCATTTTATAAGTTACATTTGTTTCAACGTTTTCTAAATTAGTCCTTTTTTTTTCGTCACCAGATAACTGTTTTGTTTCAGTAACACCACCTGGGCTGCGTTCACAGTCATAGCTCCGAGTGCGTCTTGGGCGTGTAATCGCGTTTTTCTCACTCACAGTTTTTAACATATATTGCGTCTCGCTCATCCGTTTCAAAACGTCTTTTGTTTACGTTGTTTCCATGACAGTGGACGCACTTTTCACATCCCACTTTTAAGTAGGATGCTTAGAGTGCGCCCGTTGTCATGGAAACAATGTAAACATAAGTCGTATTGAAACGGATGAGTGAGATGCAAAATATGTTAACTACTAACTAAATATGCTACTGATCTGATTGTGAATGCAACCATTGTAACCTTAATTATCTATTATTTGAATTGTTTGTAAAACTTTATTTTCTCGTTTTGCCACACTTGTTTCAATAACTGTAACTCTTCGCAAGTCTAGTATTCTTTTGTTTCGAGGTTTTCTTATCCAAATTATTCTTTTGTTTCTCTATATTAAAACAAAACCAAAGTGTTTCTTTTGTTTCAGAAAACTCGAACGCTACGAGCGTGACAGAGAACGCGAAAGAGAGAGAGGTATTCAACCCGATCCCGAACTGCTGAGGAAATTGGACGACGCTGAAACTCTGATACGTCGATTGCGTCGCGAAAACTCCGATCTGCGCGAAAACTCCTCGAATTCCCCCACGAATTACAACAACAGGGATGCCGGTAATTTTAACAGAGATGGCGCGCCGAATCAAACCCAAAAAGGTTCGGGACAGAACAGGGGAAACCCCCGTTACCGAGGCAACGGAACGCACTACCGCAACTGGTTTCCTCCCTTGAACTCGCAGAGCTACTGGCAGAACGGAAGGAGTTTAGATAAGAACGGTACGGTCGGTGGTGGAGGAGAAGGCTCATCATTGCCAACGTTGCAGTCGAATAGTGCTAGCCATTCTAGCCAATACCAAATTAGGAGAGGGGGTAATAATAACCACTATCACGGGGACGGTAGGAAGTTTCGGGGTGGCCAGAGTAGGGGCCATAAACCTTCTTAGATGTTGTCTTTGTATTACAAAAAAAGAAAAAAAAACGCTTAAGGCTGTAAAGCATAGTGTGAATGTCGAATCAAATATTTCTTTTAATTAATTTATTATTAAACACTTAAATACTATAACAGGCGCATTCGAAAATTAGGTAAGAAAGTACGAAATGAAAGAGAAAAAAAAAATCATCTCCCTCGAAGCTAATTTTGATAAGACGACTTTTCCCCTTTTTTTTTTTGGTGTCAATTTATTTCGAATTTAGGGTTTATGTGACAATTAAGTATTCTCTTGGGCATTATTATCCGCTTTATATGATATCTCTGTATGTATTTCAACGCTATACCGTTGATAGTTTCTTGGAAGACTATATAGAATTCGTTGAGATCTCCGTGCAAGCGAGCGTTTTGAGTAAGGCAAGTGGGGTGCTTCAGGGTCGTCACTTGCATCACTTCGACGGGTGTAGATTAGTATTTTACTATTTACCGATATAAAGCACATTAATGAGTGTTCTACAAGTATTACATTAGTATCTGCTATTTACTACTGTTTTTCTTATATTTATTTTTATTATATTTTGTAATATGTTATACATGTATTGATGACTCAATAAAAAGTTTTAACTCCTACAACATTGTTACGAATTCACTTTCGTTGTTTCAAAAACATTTGTCTAACAAATAAGGGCCGTTTTCATAATCGGGCTAAAGGAAAGTCACTTTAATTATGAAAACGGCCCTAACACTTCTATTTCTATAACTTAAATGTTCGGGTGGGTAATCGCTAGATTCATAACTAGCGCTTTCGTTACAGTAACTGATTTAAATAGCTCAACCATCCTCGCTTATGGCGTTTACGAAAAACTGATCGGAGCAGGTAAACTGTAACTGATGTTTACGAAAAATTGATCGGAGCGGATAAACTGCGATCGTAAATGTAAGCGGAGCACAACCGATCATCAACTCGATCAGTGATCTGGTGACTCTGCTGTTTAAATAGAATCACTCAGATCACTGATTGAGGTTAGTAAACTATAATTGAATCGGTCAAGGCAGAATAAGTATAGGTATGTCCATAGTGATTATTATGAACATTATGCCCTTTCTGTATATAATCTCAGATAAGGAATAAATACTGCTAACCGGCAACAAACTTTTTCGGAAATTGGTTGATCTGATTAGTAATCCCAATTTACTCTGCCATGTGACAGGGCAATTCTGATCACTAATCAGGATCAATTTTTCGTAAACGCCACTATTAATTCATCCTTTCTAGAATACTGTGGAAAAAGCAGCAAAGCAAACGTTCGAGTAACCCCTGGCGTCATCTGGGGCGAATCCGGAAAGTTTCTAAATCTTCGGCTGACTCATAGATGGCCCTACTACTAAGAAACAAAAACACAATTTATCGGCGACGCGGATTTAACAGTATGATTTATTTTTAAATTAATATTTACGAATTTTATTCTAGAGCGTAATAAATTTTTAAACGAATTTAATTCTTTTAAATAAGTTTGTCTCCTTGTAAGCTGACATTGTTTCTGAGACACCATGAATAAAAGTTGATTACATATTTGGAAACGCTTTCGAATTTGGTAATTTTGATTTCATCAAAGATGTTATAAAAAATCAAGCGATGGGGGGTTAGTTAGGTTTACCCACTATCAGTACTTTCATTATTGTTTGTCAAACTTGTCAAAGGACAGTGTCACCATAAGACAGATTAAGTTACTGAAATACCCCGTCTATAATTTCTGTTTCTTCTTTTTTTATATGAAGATTAGCACAAAAATCAGTCTTCCTAGGTCGTATACTTTCCATATTTTCTCTTTTTCTTGTGACTGTCAGACTTGTCAAAGCGAAGTGTCGACAGAAGAAACATTGTTATTGATATAAACTCTGTATAAGAAAAAAAATCTTTTTTATCTAGAGGTGAACACAAAAATCAGTGTTCCTGGTTCGTATACTTTTCATATTTTCCTTTTCTTTTTTTAGTGACTGTCAAACTTGTTAAAGCGAAATGTCAATTAAGAGAGCATTCAAATTTTTGAAAAGCATTTTTTATAGCCTCTTCTCTTTAATCTGTTCAATTGTTTTTCTAGTTCACATACTTCTCATATTTTTTCATTAACTGTCAAACTTGTCGAAGTGAAATGTTGAGCAATCAGCTTTCCGAAGCATCCTATATAAACATTATAAACAGTTTTTTCCTTTTCTATTTCTAATCTGAAGGTAAGCACACACCCACATAGCACAAACATCTAGGAGATATCTAATGGATACCGTTCACATCCATGTTATGTCCAATTCATATAAAATATCTACTGAATATCTGACAAATATTCACTGTGGATATCCAATAATGGATATCTAGTAAACATTCACAATGGATATAGAAGAAAAAGTAAACAATGTAGGTACCATCGTAATCAGAAAAACCGACTACACTCGAAATTAAAAGGCTTTTTGTCGCGAGGTACCGATTCATCAACGGTTAGACCGAAGCGGTACTTGGCGGTACATACTCTTACCTTTTCTATTTGCATTTAATCTTTTTCTAATGTGATATGTCGCGAGAATACTCCGGTTCCGGTAACGTAAACAAAAATCTGACAACGTTGAGGTTATGTTTAATTGTTTAACTCTGTAGATGTATTTGGTTTTTATTGATATTTGAAATATGTACTGAAAACACCATTGAAAGTAATAAGTCAGTTTACATACCGTTCAATAAAATTTCTGCTTCTTTAGCGCTTACAATTGCTGTTAGATTAAAACCTTGATGATTTAATGTAATTTCCACTAATTCTTCACTAACCATTTCTTTATACATTTTTATTTGTGAGGTTAAATTTATTTACTCGGGTACCGTTACAGGGAAACACCTCTGCCAACCCGGTTCACAATTTTACGAACCGTTGAGGTACACTCGGAGTAACAAATTTCGAACCGAACACAGCGGCAATGGAACGGTTCTTCAACTTTGCGAACCGTTGATGAATTGGTACCTCGCGACAAAAAGCCTTTAGTCAATTGAAGCGTGCGTTGAAATAAACTTCTGTCATTTTGACATTAATATTATTTTGACAAATCAAATAAAAATACTCCAATTAAAAGCAATTCAGAAAGCAATAATTCGAATGCGACTGCAAGACAAAATTAGTATTCGAGCAACTGCAATTGAATTTACTATTACTACGAGGGCCGCCTTTCAAGTTTTTACAAATGACTACTAGATGGCGCTATTGAGATGTGACGTGACTATATCGTAAAATTTGACATTTGTTATTGTTAAAACAGAAACAGCTCAGAAATCGGCCCATAATCGGCCGATTAGCTTGTTTACAGCACGTTTACAGTGAGCGTTTAAAAAAAGCAATTTTGTAGAAAAATGGAAATTTCACGTGAAGGTTTTCGTTGGATGATTTTAGTAAAGGCTTAACTCAACAACAATACCTCGAATCGCTTCGTTCAACTTTTCGTAATGAAGCCCCATCAGAAAAGACAGTTTACAACTGGTTTGCAGAATTTCGTCGTGGTCGTGCTTTCGTCATTGATGAATTTCGTGAAAGTCGACCAAAATCGGTTGTTGTTCCAAAAAACATCGATGCTGTGCGCAACATGATTGAAGAGGATCACCATGTGACTTACCGTGAGATAGAGGCATTCTTAGGCATATCGAAGACTGCAGTACATTCGATTTTGCATGAACATTTAGGCGTGAAAAAGATCTGCTCCCGATGGATTCCGCATAATTTGACCGAAGCTCAGAAAAAGGCTCGTGTCAATTGGTGTAAGGAAATGCTCAAGAAATTCGACCGAGGAACTGCAAAATCCGTATACAACATCGTAACAGGTGATGAAACTTGGATATATTCATACCAGCCGGAAACTAAGCGGCAGTCAACTGTTTGGGTGTTCCAAGATGAACCAAATCCAACAAAAGTTGTTCGTTCACGAAGCACTTCCAAGAAAATGATTGCTTGTTTCTTTGGTTGTACTGGACATGTCGCAACCATTCCTTTAGAGGATCGAAGAACAGTTAATGCTGAATGGTGTACAACAATTTGTTTGCCAGAAGTCATCGATGAAATCAGGAAAAACAACCGAAAACGTCGCATCATCCTTCATCATGACAATGCCAGTTCTCACACAGCACGTTTAATAATTGATTACTTGAAGGAGAAAAACATTGAATTAATGTCTCATTGCCCGTATTCACCTGATTTATCGCCTAACGACTTCGTTGTGTTCCCGAATCTCAAACAAAAAAAATGCGTGAACAGCGATTTTCATCACCTCAAGAAGCTGTTGAAGCCTTCGAAAACCATGTTTTAGAGATACCAGCTTCAGAATGGAAAAAATGTTTCGAGAATTGGTTCGAACGCATGCAAAAATGTATAAAACTTAAAGGCGAATATTTTGAAAAGCAGTAAAACGATTTGTACCAAAAAAAAATTTCTTTCCTTGTTTTTGTAAAAACTAAAAAGGTATCTCTCGTATTAGTAATCATAGAGAATATTTATTTCTTTGGAATAGAATGAGCATGGCCAGCTACATTAACATTCACTGACGTGTATGTAGGGCCGTGTCAATTCGACTTTTAAAAATTTTGACGGTACTCCCCTCTTGTGAGTTTTTAACTAATTGCAGTTGTCATTACCACGGCTTCCTCGATTAATGAAGCCCAGTGTGCTTCATCCGGCTAGCCGCATTCTTAGTTCAAAGCTTTTTTTCTGTGCTTAGAGGGAGCTACAGTACAGTAAAACATCATTTGACATTTCTTATTTGTCAAGTCACGATTTCAAAGTTGATTTTGGATGATGTTGAAGTCATGATCATAAGTTTATTAGTGCTCTTAAATAAATTGTGTAATGGCAGCAGTATCAACGCGATCAGCAATGATTGTTTATTAAGCTTTGGTCTGGCTAGCTTCGGCAATGGTTATTGTGATGGGTGTTTGCATAACGATGAAATCTTCAATTCTGACTATGAATTTTGATGTGATTGAAGCATAAAATTTAATGCTAAGTGGAAGACACCTTTAAGCATTGCAAGTTATATGTATTTTATACATTTGAAAATAATTTATTATTAGTTTGCAACTTCAGATCTGACACATTGGAACTGTTGCTGAAACTAAATCAATAGGGCCTGTTCAGGTGACCGTAGCAGTTGAGTTGCTGAGTTATTGTATAATATGTTTTCATTCTGAAGATGGAGTGGTTTATTGTCAAGAAATGATTTATTTTGGACTTATCAATCCATAGCTGTTATTAACAGGCTAAAATTAGACACGGTAAGTAAAGTTGTAAAGTTTAATTTAATTTTAAAAGTTTTCGTTTTTTGTGTAAATATTATTACTTTTTTTTCTTATGTTTTGTGTTTGCAGATTACAAAAATTTGTTAACAGTGGAGGTATTAATTTCGATATAATAATGTTACAAATATTGGCGTTGTGCAGTTCACATGAGAACATGGGATTACCACTGAGATATGAGACAATTACTCTTTTTAAAATTATTTCCAGTTCTTGTTTAGGTAAGCTTGGTAATATCTCTAGGATAACTTGTATTACATAATGAATTAAGCCAACAAACTTTTCAGAGGGATAATTCAGTTTTCCTCTGTCCTGGTTATAGATCAAGTCAAGGAGAGGACTGGTTTTCTTGCAAGAATCATGCAGAGTAAACAAACATGAATTACATTCCACAGACTCTTCAACTTTCATGATTAAATATCCACATAAAAATGCAATTGCTGCAGATTCAATCGAAAGAGAATCTAAATAACTGCCTTCAAACTCCCTCATCATCTCCAATTTCTTAATTGTTATCTCGCTTAAGGTAATGCTAATTTCATTATCTTCTAAATTTTCCTGAATATTTCCAAGTTTTGCAGTGCTGGCATAATGAACTTTACTCATCGTGTTACTGGTGTTTACATGTTCAATCAAACCACTTTTTAAAATTTGCCAGAGTGCATATTCAGCTGCTCTACAATCAATCAAGTCATTTGAACCACCACGAAGTCGAATATTTGCAAAAATGGATTCGACAGCATCAGAACTAAAACACCTGGTTAACACATAATGAAAATTTAAATCACGAATGAAATATGGGATGCAGAGAGATGTGCTTCTGGCTGTGAAATCTAAAGCTTCTGCTGTTTCGTTAGTTAATCCAGCCATACCTGCTTCTCTTGATGTAAACTGTATGTCAGCAATAAAATAGGTGAATTCATTAAGCAGCCATGAAAGACGTGCATCTTGAATATCTGTGTATGCAACAGTGTTAGGTTCTCTTTGATGGATATATTGAGTTTGATTGCTGACATCGTGAATTTGAAAGTATTTGTACATGTTTTCCATATATTTTACTGTTGCAATGCAGTCTTTGAAGTGAGAATATTCTGGACCACCATGATGAATAAGATAGTTCAAAGCTGCTGTTACTTGAGGAGAAAACAGATTAACAGCCAAATTAACTTTCATTTTCTCTAAATTAGAAGGGTAAAGATGTTTCTTTGTTAAGTATCTAACTGGTTTAATCACAAGATGTTCTTGAATTTCAGCCAAATCGAAGAGGTATTTAGCTGAAATTATACCATCGGATGATGTCATGTCATGAGCCAGCATTAAATTTCTCGCATTTTTTATTGCATGGCAATGGTCAAAACTGAAGAATAGCTCAAGTCCTGGATTGTAAGGAAGCGAAACAACATTTTTAAGCATTCCATTGCCGAAATGCTTGAAAAGAGCTACATGGGATCTGTGGTTATCAGCTACCATTCTTATCACGATAAAACCACAGTCGGACAGTAATTTTAAAACGTCTAATGTTAATTTGTATAAGTCTTTGCTGTTTAAATGTCTATGAAAATGGCAACTTGCTGGTATTATATATTTTGTTGACATTCCCTGAATTACGTAGCAAAGCAGTTGATTAGCAATAACAGGTTTATTTCCTTTTTCATCATGAGATTGAGGAATAGTCTCTAAGCCAAACATATGATCTTCTGTTTCGGAATAAAACACTGCTTCACGTACTGCCATGTCGTCAAGAATTAGTGAACATACTCTCTCTGAGGCACGTAATGTTTTAATTTCTGATGTTAAGCGATCCTTGATTAAATTTTTGTTGTCAGTTCCCATATACATATTTCTTTAGAGTGGTATGACTTGGTAACTTAAGAATTGAATTACTTGGAACTTTATATCCTTTTGGTGAACAAAATCTCCAAGCAATTGTCGAATTGTAATCTCAGACCATCTGAGAAGCTTTTTTTTATAATTTCGAATTTGATCTAATATGAATGTTGCACGAGGATTCATTTGATTGGCATCTTCTGTAATTTGTTCTAAATGTTTCCAATATACATTTTGTGTTTTTTGCTTTTGTGTTTTGTAATTCTTCTTTCATTTTATTATACTGTATTTGTAAACGTCTTAATTTTTGTGTGAAACATTTATTAGTATATATTAGATCTTTTATTTCAATGGTTGGTGCTGATGTTTGAGTTGATATTTTATATGGTACTTCAGGCGTTAAATTTTCCAAACAAGTTAGATTTTCATCGACAAACTACAATTATTATTTAATGTAATTGATCTGTATGTGTATATTTTAATAAATAAACCTCAAATATAGAAGGCACAGCTTCTGCAGTTAATAATTTACGTTCCTGTGTAACTAAAAGACTGTCGTGGGAGAAATGTTTACTGCAAACTACCGCATACTCCGATAAAGGTGCAAAATCTAAAGAAACGTAACGACTTTTAACATAAAGTAATTTTACAGCATTAATATTGTACCTGTATGATTTAACAAAATCTCTTTCCACTTTAAATTTACTTCCATATTTGCTGGTATGCAATGGAAAGAAACATTGTCTTCCGAATTGCAATTGCTTACGCAACATCTCCGCCGTAAAGGCATTTTTTTTTTAATAACTAAATCAAATTTAAAATGAATTATTTAAATTATCCGTCAAATCGTATAAATATTTCAAATTGACATGTACACATAGTTACTTGAAAATTGTCCAGAGGGCGATACAGTACAGTGCGTCAAGGTCATTTTTCCAGGAACAACTTTTTTTGAAATGCGGCTAGCCGGGTAAAGCACACTGGGCTTTACTAATCTAGGAAGCCGTGGTCATTACGTTACTGTCAGTAGTTTTGTAGTACCTTTAATAGGGATCGCTGAGGGGAGTACTCCACGGCATGCTTTCTCGAAACCGAATTTTAGGCGAATTGAAACGGCCATACATACACGTCAGTGAATGTTAATGGAGCTGGCCATGCACGAACATGGAAATTCACTTTTCTAACGTGTAGATCATGCTATTTTTTCGTGTACGAAAATAACGCTAAAATTATGAGAGTGTCGACGAATAATAATAACACATCAAAGTATGTCAAGCATTTGTTGACAAGATTTTTTTTCTGTTTTCAAAAATATATACTTTGTTGGCTTTATTTCTTACAGTTAATAGAATAAAACGCCTTTTTTATTATTGTCGATGCATTATTATTTTTATTATTTATTTTTGAAACAGAAAAAAATCTCTACTATGATTTCCATAAAAAAAATATATGTTTATGTTATGACTAGAAAATTTAATTAAGTATCAAAAAACCAACTACACCACTGAATTGTATTCCAAAAAGTGTCCTAATAATGTCCAAACAGCTGTTTAATATCTGTAAAAATAAACGAGATATGCGCCATTAACGACACGTCAACTTTTGCACTCGAAAACAAAAGAAGATGACCAATTTTGGTTTAGTCTATTGACTCTATCTCTAAAAAAGAGATCGAGACTTGGCCACTAGTTTTTTTCTATCTCTTAAGCTGGATTTACATGGAGCGTTGAGCGCGTGACGTACTATACTCTTATTGGCTACTGCTCTTTACGTAACGAGCACTAACCAATGGGAATACAATATGCCCGGCGTTTTGACGCGCTCAACGCTCCATGTAAATCCAGCTTTATGATTACAGAGATGTCCATAAGAGAGATCGAAATTGATCCACCTGTACGTCGCACCGCTTTACAACTTTACCGCTATGCAGCTCTTATGGAAAACGGCCTTAAGAGCCAAATTCACAAATGTTACTCATACTCAACTCACAGTTTTGAAACTCAGAAACGCTTTCATTTTCATTTTAATGACTTTTTGACTTTCTATCATAAACCACAGATGATCGAAATACCTATACCGGCCATAAACTTGATTATACGAGTAAATGTAAAAGCATTTCTGAATTTAAAATAATGTCAAACGTCAAATTTGAGTGTGAGTTGAGTATGAGTGAGGTTTCTGAATTTGGCCCTTAGTTTGACAGTGCGGATGTCAAGTAAACGAACAATAAGTAGTACGACTTAGAAAAAATTAATTATTTATGTGTCCAACATGTTCCCCAACATACCCGCTAAAGACTGCTTAGATTTAATGAAAAATATCATGGTAGAAAAAAGAATAAATCCGTTAATCTCAAGTGAAATTTTAGAATTAACAAATTTAGTTATTAATCAAAATTATTTCATGTTTTCAAATAAATTTTATATACAAAAAGAAGGTTTAGCAATGGGTTCACCGTTAAGCCCGTTACTGGCTGAAATTTTTATGAATTATATTACACAAACAATCCTGTCATCCGATCTAAGTAAAAAGCATATACATTTCTGGTATCGATATGTGGACGATATAATAGCATGTTTTAGTGGTACAACTAGGCAGTTACAAACCTTTTTAAATTATATTAACTCAGTACACCCTAATATTAAATTTACAGTCGAAACAGAGGAGGATAATAATTTAAACTTTTTGGACGTAACTATAACCAAAAACAGCAATAATTTAGCATTTGATATTTTCCGAAAACCCACATACACAGATTCAGTAATTCCTGCAGATTCTTCGCACCCACACAAACAAAAACTTTCAGCATTTAATTCTATGATCCACAGAGCCATTCATCTTCCACTTTCAGAAGATAATCTTAAAAAAGAAATAACAACCATAAAACAAATAGCTATTAATAATGGATACAACAGCAACATTATTGACAAAATTCTAAAAAATAAACTAGAAAAACAAACACTAAATACTATATATCCCAAGGTAAATTCGAGTAACAACAAACAGTACATTTCACTTACATATTTTGGTAAAATATCCGAAAAAATCGGCAGAATAATTAGCAAAAATCAAAATATATTACTTGCATATAAACCCTATAATAAAATCTCAAATTTGTTTTTTAACACTAAAGATAAAATAGACAAATTTAAAAAATCTGGTGTATATAAACTTAAATGTAATGATTGTAAAGGCGTTTACATAGGTCAGACTGGGAGAAATTTTGCCACACGCATTCAAGAACACATTCGGTCTTTCAATCTACAAAAAACCGATTCAAATTTTGCCAACCATTTAATCGCAGAAAAACATTCTTTCACTTCAGATAATACACAAATGTTACATTACGCAGAAAAAAGCCTTAAATTAAGCCTACTGGAGTCACTAGAAATTCGTAAAGCGGCGAGTAATTCCGAAGAAATTTTATTGAACGACCAAACTGACCTAATGTATTCAACCTTCTTCGAAGCTTGTAATTAAAAAATCCCTCCAGATGTTACGCAGTTATTGTCAATAGTTTAGAATTTAGTTTTCTCGGTGTATATATAGACTAGGTTTCAGTTTAAATTATCAGTTTGAAAATGACATTGTAATGTTGAAACTGCAGTCACTGTGTGACAAATAAATGTGATATTAACAAAGTAATTAACTGTGTGTTTTCTTTTTGTTATAATGGAATATCACAAAGTAACGGCGGAACGTGTTAATTATTTGAATTATTTATTCTTTACAAAATAATAACAATCATTACATTAGATTTCTCTCGGATGAAAAGAAATATCCCAACTGTAACATTTAGGCTTAGTGGTCTGTTTGTGAATCATCGCTGGTGACACTTTCCAGAGCTACAATAATAGTAATAAGTGTGATATATTTTTACTCTC
This sequence comes from Dorcus parallelipipedus, assembly GCA_958336345.1. Lineage (NCBI taxonomy): Eukaryota > Metazoa > Arthropoda > Insecta > Coleoptera > Lucanidae > Dorcus > Dorcus parallelipipedus. Next base: position 1,863,353 of record OY284478.1, on the reverse strand, counting down.
AACAATTTCTCAATTACCTGAATTATTTACTGTGTAACATAGACTAACTTTCTTCTGTTCATCCATGTGTAAGCCCACATAGATTTTCTTCGTGATGGCCCTGTATTCCGTTTCATCATAGACAGTGTAATATCCATGCGTATTAATTTGAGTATGGGCCTGCTGTGCAGATTCTGATTTAAATTTCAACTCAAGAATCATACCCACATTCTTGAACATCACAAACATGTCAAGATGAGGTGGAATTCCAAGACATTTTATTCGTCGGACACTTAACTCACTGTGCACAGAATAATCTTTGACGTTATATGCAAAAGTGAATAAAATGGCATTAAGTTCAGCTTCATTAGTAGGCATTTTCGCTCCAAACAAATTAGACACACTTTTTGCAAACTTAATAAATGCATCCTTATTTAGCTGAATTAGTACATCTTCTAATGCTTGTAAATATTGTTCAATATTTTGGAGATTATATTTTTTTGCAAAAAAAGCTGCATTATAACAGTTGGATATCAAACATGTTCTCAATTCTAAATTCGGTACCTTTAGAGTGCTTTTTCCTAACTCCTCTTTGATCACATTTAAATACCCGTTTTCTGCTAAAAACTGGAGAAACAGATCAACGTCTTCATATGTTATACAATTAAAATCATTTTTAAGTAATGATTTTAATGCCTTCAAATTCTCTATCGACATTCTTCTGAACGTCTCTATTTCAACCTCTTCACCATTTATAAGTTCTTCAATTCGTTGTCGAATTTCAGATATTGCAAAGAGATTTTGCAAATTTGTTATGCTTCCCGATTGAATCCAGTAACTTTTAAACATTTTTCTACAGTTTTCAGTGCTTGCTTCCAAGTAACGTAGAATAGACCAGCCAGAATAAATGCAAGTGGGCTCTTTCGGGTATAGAACTTGAAACCCGTTATACCATTCTCGTATTTGTTCATCATCTCTATAAAATGCACAGTCATCTCGGGCAAACAGATCTTCTACTTCAGCAGCAGTTAATCCAAAATATGGCACAAATTTCGATGTTTTCAGGAATTCATCCAATTTAATATTGTTTGGAGATAACAGCCATGCTAATTGGGTACACGCATGAATTAGCCCACTCTGCAGATGCTCATTAGACTTCAACAAATGAGACGTAATTCTACTTATTAGATTAATGGTATAATTTACAACATCTTCATTTACGTTTGGCTCCCTCAGTAACATCTTCATTATTGGCGCATCATACTCGTCTATGAGTACATAGACAAGTTTGTTATGGTGCACACGCAAACATTGAGATAAGTACATAAGTGCCCATATTACATCATTTTCATTAAGCCTTTCAGTACCTTTCCAATACCTTACAAATTCTTCTACAGTGATTATCACATGTTCTAATTTGTCATTTGACCAAGCATACTTTTCTCCGTCACGTTTTATCAGAACCTCACTATGATCATCGTATGCATCTCTAATGATACCCTGTAGAGATTCAAGGACGCCTTCACGAGTGTAGCCACTAACCGACTTCATGTCTACATAGAGCACAGGATTTACTTTACAATTTTCTTCGAAAAATTGCCTTTCCTCTCTATATATTTTTAAATTGTTTTCTTTAAAAGGTGTTTTGTTTCCTGATAAGAATTGTTTAACCATGTCTAAATTAGTCGATTTAAAAAACCTTCTGGGTGCCGTTACAATTAACACAACATCTTCCATCTCAAGAAAATCCTTAATGTATAACGTCTTGTCGACAAATCCAGGCGTTTTGATGACCTCTTCAAACTCGGACGTACAAGTCATATAAAAATTTTTCGGTTTTGAGGATGTGCCCTACAAAAGAAAAAAAGGATATCACATAAATATACATTTATATGAATATTATAGGCGCCATGCACATCTCTGCATTCAGCGCCGCCTGGCGTGGTGATTTGTGAATTAGTGATATGAAAATATTTCTTGAGACCCACTGCATGGGAATAATATCACTCTTATGACAATTTACGATTGTAGTACATAATACTTGAGCTTCCTGGTATTGAAATACATTACAATATTCAAGTTCAAATGTACACTAATAATTTGAAACAACTCGTATTTTCATACCACTAATGCAGAATATGGTCATTGGTGGCGCTGGCTTCGCATGTGCATGATCCCTATATTAAGGCTAAACTTACTTCTCTTAGGGCAGCACTTTCACTTTCTCCTTCCATTTTTAGCCGTTTTGTGACTGGGCTGCTCATAATCTATAACAAATGCAACAAAATAACTACAGTTCTTTCGCTCGATCTTTGCAGTTACGTCACAAAATTATCGACTCAAAATGACAAATTTATAAATTCCATCATTGTTTTAACATACGTATTAGATAAGGATAAAAGAATATGTTGATTTCGTTTCTCGAATCGGTAAAGTATGACATGACTGCAAAGATCGAGCGAAAGAACTCTATGTACAAGGTTTCTATAAATGATTCTAACATCGCATTACCTCTGATAAATAAACGATCATGTGCCACTAACCACCGATACTGAACACAGTAATTGGTGACGTCATCATTTTTAATTCTTAAATAATCAAACATCTTTTTCAGAAGCTTATTTGGTGCAACATCATCAATTTAAGGAATAAATTGTAAACTCAAATTGAAACATTTGATACTGGTATTGTGTTTTAGCAATAATGGTTTACAGTGAAACTTGCTTATAACGAGCACTGGTTATAACGAGAACTCGGTTATAACGAGGAAATTGAAAAGTCCCGTTTCTCGATATGGTAAATTACATATAAAAATATTTGTTTAAAACGAGCTCGTTTATTACGAGAACTTGCTTATAGCGCCCAATTTTGTAATTTTTTCTTTGTTTTAGTAGAAGTACGTAGTATGCCCGACAAAAAATCTAAATACGACGAATTAATTGTTAAAAAAAACTGTTCGTTTGTTCTTTTGGGTATTTTTTACGTTACCATAAAACAAGCAAAATAAATTCTTTAAAATTGTATTCAAACTTATTAGTTTATTAAATAAACAAAAAAATGCAGGAGTATAGTTGTCCCAGATTCCTTTGGTGTTCATAATACATATCACATATGCATTTAATTTTTTCATTTATAACGAGCACTTGCATATAACGAGCAATAAGCGTGGTCCCTTGAGCCCTCGTTATATCTGAGTTTTACTGTATTTAAAAGTTTCAAGTTTATGACAGCGTTGACACTGACATTTCTCAGATAGTAGAATACACATTCAAAAGGAGGTGGAATATCCAACGCAATATTCAATGCCTACTTTGATGTCGGAATCATTTATAGAAACGTTGTATAAACCCTAGACTTACTGTACATATTTTGTTAAACAAAAATCTCTAACAAAATTACACGTTAAGTATGAAGCAGTAGAATTTTAGTAGCAAGCATTCATACAGTAAAAATATACAAAGTAATAATAACAGCATCATAATTATTAAATAATTAGATTTTGACACGTAATGTAAATTCCGTTTCTTGGACCGGCTCATTTGCACTTTATCAAGGAAACTAAATGAATTGTTAATTTCTTTTTCTACGGTACGGAAAGAGTTAATTGTACCTAAAACAAAATCTACTTTATCTGAAGGTAGAATCAATAAAATATCATCCACGCAACGAAAATACAAAATTAAATTGAAAAGTAAAGAGTTAATGACAGTTTTTTCTAACTAGTTCCTGCACAACAACTTCAGCTAAAGCAGGAGATAAAGGAGAACCCGTTGCTTATAAAATTTATAAATAAATAACAAATGTAACATCCTTGAAATTCGTACGCTAGCATAAATAGCGTTCAGGGAATTAACAGCCGTTGGTAGTTATCAGCACGTTGTCAGGACCACATCAGAACAGAAGCAGGTTGGATTCCCTAAACGCACCCTTTAATTGTCTGTGTAAACGGTGCAAAAATTTCTTTTATTACTCCATATTTTACTCTTTAATTGTTAATTATTAGTGTCCTAATCTAAATTACGAATGCAAACAGTTTATTTTTATTTTGTTTTGTTGAGTTATCAACAAAATGTCACCCCTAACTCGCCTATTGTAACGAAGAAACGGAGTAAACAGATAATAAGTATGTTTATTAACAGTGTGTTGTGCAGCTGTACTTAGCTCAGGCAAGCATTTTGTTCGATAAACTACAAATAAACTAATTAATTATTAATTATGCATTTCATCTCACCAAATTCAACGAGCTCGATGCAACACCACCATTTATGCTTGGAACCACATGGAAATGGAACGAGCAGCAGTGTTGCCACATCAAAAATTTTAAATTCACCAGATTCATGGCAAAAAAGTTGCCAGTTTTTCACCAGACGATTCGATCGTGCACGCGCGCGATAAAATCAAAAATCAACTATACAGAAAAAAGAAATTTGAGCAATTTATTATGAAGTAAATGAAAACTGTTTATTACAATCATGTAGCATCAAAAAATTAACAATAACTAATTGAATAATTAAAAATAATTAAAACTAACCTGAATAAAAATAAGATTAAAAACCTTTTCATTTTGCCACTTTCTAAATCAAAAATTTAACATTTACTTCTTATTATTTAATTTAGACAGTAGTAGCATTTTCGATTCACCAGCACCGGTTGCACTCAGTGTATTTGCATCTTCTTTTAACCTCATGTAATAACACAAGATGAAGATACTCTGAGTGCGCATTAGTGTGGTCAATCGATAACGCTGTAAGTAATCTCTATGCAAAGAGCTACCTATTCTACGCAGCAAAGCATCAATTATATTATTTCCATTAGACACTAGATGGCGCAAACAAAAAAAATAGATTTTTTTTAAGATACTTAGAAAAAAATCACTTTGAGGTAAGAGTAAAATATTCAAATGCGCTGATACAAAAACAATAAAAACGTAGACTATAAAAAATCACCAGATTCTGAGTTTGTTGGAAAAGTTTTCACCAAATCACCAGATCGGACCTAAAATCACCAGATCTGGTGAAATTTCACAAGATGGCAGGAAGTTTTGCAGTGTTGCCAACAACCGTGGAATGAAAATATCCAGACCATCACTAAAAAAAAGGTAAAAATGGCTAAAGAGTAAATAAAAAGTAAAACGATGTTTCGCAAGCGAAAATTTTTAGAAATCTAGATTTTTTTTAACAAAACGTTTACCCATTTTTTCCAATTTTCAATATTTTTTTATTTTATTCGTACATATTTAATTCTTTTTGCCTAATACTTCTTAAAAATAACTTCGTCATTTGAATGAGAAAATTGACGACTACTAACTTTGGAATGTTTTATTTGTGGGTAAAGCAAATCAGTTAGATCAGTTCACTTCTAGTTAAAGTGAAGTGACCAAAACTGCAAATAAAAGATAACTAATGTAACCACATTTAACTATACCGTATCTTACCGGTATCTCGCAAAAATTTGCTTAAAAACAAAAACTGATCAAAAACCGAAGGCGGAAGGAGTGCGTTCAGGAACAGTACCTAGGTAAGTGACTATTCGCCGCCGCCGATTCGCCGCCAGGACGATTCGTCGCCGGGCGATTTACCGCCAAGACGACTGGTCGCCGAGACGATTCGTCGTCGGGACGATTTGCCGCCAGGACGATTCACCGCCAGAAGTAGATATACTGGGTGTCCGGTAAAGAATGGGTCATACTTCAAGAGTGGCTTCTTTGGATCAAAATAAATCGATTTAGATCAATTTAGCTTAGTACAATTTTGCTTCATTAAAAAGTTATGGCCTTTCAAAGATAATTTTTTTATATCAATATTTTAGCAAAAAAGTTTTGAGAAAAATGGCTTTGAATATGATAATGCTGAATATTACTGTTTTAGGTCTACATTGAGTCAGAGACATAGATCCGTATTTCAGTTACAGTTTAACTTTAATCTTCACTTTATTTCCTTGAGAACAACTGTTTTTATAATTTTTACAATGGAATCGTCCGGCGGCGTATCGTCCTGCTCCGATACGAGTGTGTAATTGATAATAACGGCCATTTCATTCATAATGAGAAGGGAGATTATTATTTACAAATTTGACCAGTAGATAAATTCAAGCAAACGTAAATAGACAAATTGAAAATATTTATGCATTTTCAATAGATCATTTAAAAAGCGTATAACCGAACACAGAAATTCATTCTTTAACAATAAAATAGACTCGACTTTTGCAAACCATTCAATAGACAATAACCACCTCTCTAATTTTGAATTCAAAATAATGCACATAGAAAATAAAGGTAAAAGATTAAATTTGCTCGAATCATTGGAAATCAATAAACTTAAAAATTCTAACTTTTTGCTTAATGATCAAACCGAAACAAATAGTTCACCCTTGTTAAATTTATTCTACTAGTAAACATCTGTTTTTTCTCATTCACACATTTCACAGAATTTAGTCGGTTATTTTCGAAGCAGGTAGTCTATATAGGCATGTTGTTTTTACATTTATATTAGTTAGTTTAAGCTCACATCTGACGAAGGTACTGTGTACTGAAACAATTGTTATGTGTTAAGTAATAAACTGTGAAAATCTAAACACATTTTGTTTAATTAATTAATCAATATGGATATAAATTTTCATCAAGTAAAGGCCGAATCAATCCAATATTTGAAATACTATTTATTACTTTTGTAATCGTAGTGGAAAAAAGCGAGTTCTTCCTTCTGAAGTCAGAAAACGAATGCTGAAATCACAGGGGTCTTGTAAAATCAATGCTACATGTACATCTTCAATCGTTTTAAAACAGATTGCCGATGATAATTTGAAAGTTATTTATTATAAAATTCATTACGGTCATAATATTAAAATGTCACATGCATTATTATCTGCAACTGCTAAGAATTCAATAGCAACACAGCTAATGCAAGGTAGTAATTTAGAAGTTAATTAATGCATATATGTATAATGATTTATGTTTAAAATTTAAGGTATACCTGCCACACTAATCTTAGATAAAATTCGAAGCAGTGTTGAAACTGATTTCCAGAGAATACACATGACTACAACAAAAGATATTCATAATATAGCCCAAAGTTACAATTTGCATAGCAAAGCTATAAAGCACTCAAATGATGCTACAAGTGTTGATATATGGGCGAGGCAAGTTTCTGAGAGTACTGGAAATTGTATTACTGTATATGTATAAAAAGCAAGGAGTAACTTCTGAGCAAGAATTGTTAAAAAAAGAAGATTTCTTATTGGGTATCATGACAGAAGTCAAGCTCAAATGCTGATAAAGTTTGGGAACGATGGAATTATTTGCATGGATGGCACTCACGGTACTAACTCATACGGTTTTAAACTGGTTACTGTATTAACTGTGGATGATTTTGGTGAAGGATTTCCTGCAGCATTTCTAATTTCCAATAGAGAAGATTATACAGTTTTGAAATGTTTTATTAATTCAGTGAAGCAAAAGGTTGGACATATCGAAGCCAATATTTTTATATCGGATGATGCCGATCAATATTTTGCTGCATGGAGTTCTGTTATGAAGACAAGAGAGACTAAAAAGTTGTTATGTACATGGCATGTTGATAAAGCTTGGCGTAACAAGATTAGTTTAATAAAAAATAAAACAAAGGAAGAACAGGTATTGTATTGGAAAGGGATGGGAAAATACTCAAAACAGTTAATAATAAATACTAAATATAATATCTCCAATTAGTCTGTCATACGTGAGTGTTCAGACACCTCGTGTTACTCCATTTATTTTCTATCACCATAGTGACGAATATAGGATGAGAGTTAGCCGAGCACTCACGCTACATCCTCCTTTTTTTCTTTATTAAAAAGAATACAGAATACAGATAATTGTTGAAAATAAACCAAAACAAGTATAACTGACATATCGAACTTAAACAATATGAGATAACTAATACATTGAACAACCATTACCAAAACTGCCTAAAACAAGAGAACGAACATTATTTATATTGATAGTCATGCATCCAGAACGGCTTTCTACGAATTCTGGCGGGTCTCGGTTCTTGATTAATTTCCTGTATGTCGTTTCTTTCTTGATTAATTTCCTGTATGTCATTTCTTTCTTGATTAATTTCCTGTATGTCATTTCTGTTTTCACAATCAATATTTACCTCATTTTTATCATTTTCTATCTTGTCCTCTTCTATCTTGTCATCTCTTATTGCCGGATCATTTTCGTTACCAGTTTTACCTTCTTCTTTTATATTTTGAGGAATGTTATCTTTTATTTCAGAACAAACGTCATGATTATTATCTTTTCCAATTGGGGCTGGGACCCGTTATGTAGTCTTTAAATTTTTCGGTTGTAAATGCTAGGCTAAGGGTTTCTTTTTCAATTTGACTGTATTTCTGTTCGTTAGGACTCAATGTTCTAGAGGTGTAAGCCACAATTTCTGTAATACCGTTCTCTCCCACTTGCATAAGGGCCCCTCCAATGCCATAACTCGAAGCATCTGCCTGTATAATGATTTTCTTATGATAGTCAAAATGAGCTAATATTGGGGCATTTTTTAATAATGCTTTTACTTTTTTGAACGCATCTTGCTGTGGTTTACCCCAGACATATGAAACATCATTTTTTAGTAACGAATTTAACGGTTCTAAAATTTGCGCTCTGTTAGGTATAAATTTACCCGTAAAATTTATCATACCCAGAAATTGCATTAATTTCTTCTTATTATTTGGTGCTTGAAACTGATTTATTGCTTCAACTCTGTCATTTAAAATACTTATTCCCTTTTTTGAAATATTATGACCTAGGAAATTAATCTCTGTGACACGAAAAATGCACTTTTTTTTATTAAGTGTGATGCCCTCATTCCTTATTTTTTTTAGGACTTGACGTACAATTTTATCATGTTCATCCCTTGTGTTGGCAAAAATAAGTACATCATCAACATGGGTTTCTACCCCAGGAATTCCTGTAAAAAGTTGAGAAAATATTTTAGAAAAATATTCCGGCGCGCAATTAATACCAAACGGAAGTCTTTTGTACATAAAGCGTCCGAATGGTGTAATAAAGGTTGTTAAATATTTGCTACTTTCATCCAGCTTTATTTGATGAAATCCTGAATTTGTGTCCAGTTTTGAAAAAATCGTGGCATTTTTTAACTTAGCTAATGTTACATCCACCTTCGGTATAGGATGGATTGCTCTTTTTACTTCTGTGTTTAAAGCCGTATAATCGCAACAAAGTCTTATTTCAGTGCCAGAGTCTTTTGGGACACATACTATAGGGCTGCACCATTCTGTTGGTACATCTACTGGTTCAATTACATCTAATTCTAATAACTTGTCGAGTTCCTTTTTTAATTTATCCATCAATGGCAAAGGTACGACTCTAGGCACATTTTGTGAGAAAGGCTTAGCCCCATCTTTTAGGGTGATTTTTAATTCAGTTTTAAATTTACCTAACCCTTTAAAAAGCTCTGGAAATTCGTTAAAAGGATTGAATCTGTTCTTTGTTTCATAACTACTGTTTTCTACAGTTTCTACTTGATTAACCCTCTTTATTAAATCCAATTTTTTTATTTCTTCACGTCCCAATAAACAAACGTTCAATCCTTTTACTACATACACTTGGGAATGTATTTTTTTTCTTTTCCCCCTTAAGATAAGTGTAATATAACCTAATACATTCAATTTATTGCCATTTGGGCCAAAAATTGATAGATTAGTTTTTTGTATTTTAGCTACATTTTTCTTGGGTATAGAACCATAAGGAATACATGTTACATCAGCTCCCGTGTCCAACAAAAACTGTTTTTTACATTTAAAGTCATCGATATATAGATCAATCAAGAATTCAGAATCAATGTTTTTTTTACTTACAGAATCTAAAAATCGCATATTCTCTATATCTTCTTCCTCTTCTGCTAAATTTACTTGTCTGACTACTTTTTGTTGGCGATAATTGACCTCTGGGTTCTTACTTCGACATGCTTTGCTCCAGTGTCCAATTTTGTTGCATTTTCGGCACCTGGAGTTTGTAGCTGGACAGGTCTTGATGTTATTGTGTCTTTGAGCTCCACATTTGTAGCAGGTACCACGGATTGAATGGTTGTCTTGACCAGCCGTGGTGTGTTCAGATGTTTTCTTCTGCGCTGTTCTTGAAAAAGTAGGGGTATAATTTATTTCTGCAAAATCCACATCCTTAGCTCTTAGAATATTCTTTTGTTTTGCATGAGTTTCTGCCTGACGTACCATAAGCACAGCTTGTTCCAAAGTTAGGTTCGTTACTAATTGAAGACGTTCAGATGTCCGGCCATCAAGAATACCGATAACAATTCGGTCTCTTATAAGTTCATCTCGAATGTTTCCATACTCACAAGTATCTGCCAATGTGTGCAAAGCCGTAATGAATTGGTCAATAGACTCCCCAGTTTCTTGAACCCGTGAATTAAATTTAAATCTTTCAAAGATGATATTCCGCTTAGGTTCGAAGTACTTGTTGAATTCCTCTCGTACTTCTTGGTATGATTTTTGTTCAGAGTTAGGAAGAATTTGGGCCAATATTTCTTCTGACTTATTACCCATGCAATAGCAGAGCAAATCGATTTTTTTTTGTTCGGGTCTCAATTTTAATTTTGATATTGACAAATATCTTTCAAATCGTTTTATCCACATTGCCCACATTTCTGGTTGTGCGAAATCGAATTGATCAGGCGGTTTCACTTGTGACATTGGACCCGCGTTTTCCGGGATGCTCCGAACGGGCAATGACATTTCTCCTGTATCGCTTAAATTCTCCATTCTCAATGTAGGAATCCCACTTCTGACACCATGTATTGGAAAGGGATGGGAAAATACTCAAAACAGGTAATAATAAATACTAAATATAATATCTCCAATTAGTCTGTCATACGTGAGTGTTCAGACACCTCGTGTTACTCCATTTATTTTCTATCACCATAGTGACGAATATAGGATGAGAGTTAGCCGAGCACTCACGCTACAGGTATCAAAATATTTAATAGTTTAATCAAGATGTAATGAATTTGGCTGTTTTAGGTTTACAAAACTTTGTGTCTCTTACGCCAAGAGACAAATGTTGAGAATTTCAATAAATATTTGAATAGTTTTTATATTCTTTTTCAAAATGATGCAGACTTTCAAGAATTTGGAGAGTATTTTCATAAATATTACGAAAATCGTTGTACAATGTGGGCTGCATGTTATCGAATAGGTTCGAGCATTAACACTAATATGTACTTGGAGGCTATGCATAAAGTACTTAAATATATTTATTTAAATGGTAAGTACTGTTTCTTATAAACTTACAGAATAAATTGATTTTTGTTTTGAAATTTAATCATTTCCAATTCTTAGTGTAAAATTTATTCTTTACAAAATAATAACAATCATTACATTAGATTTCTCTCGGATGAAAAGAAATATTCCAACTGTAACGTTTAGGCTTAGTGGTCTGTTTGTGAATCATCGCTGGTGACAGTTTCCAGAGCTACAATAATAGTAATAAGTGTGATATATTTTTACTCTCAACAATTTCTCAATTACCTGAATTATTTACTGTGTAACATAGACTAACTTTCTTCTGTTCATCCATGTGTAAGCCCACATAGATTTTCTTCGTGATGGCCCTGTATTCCGTTTCATCAAAGGCAGTGTAATATCCATGCGTATTAATTTGGGTATGGGCCTGCTGTGCAGATTCTGATTTAAATTTCAACTCAAGAATCATACCCACATTCTTGAACATCACAAACATGTCAAGATGAGGTGGAATTCCAAGACATTTTATTCGTCGGACACTTAACTCACTGTACACAGAATAATTTTTGACGTTATATGCAAAAGTGAATAAAATGGCATCAAGTTCAGCTTCATTAGTAGGCATTTTCGCTCCAAACAAATTAGACACACTTTTTGCAAACTTAATAAATGCATCCTTATTTAGCTGAATTAGTACATCTTCTAATGCTTGTAAATATTGTTCAATATTTTGGAGATTATATTTTTTTGCAAAAAAAGCTGCATTATAACAGTTGGATATCAAACATGTTCTCAATTCTAAATTCGGTACCTTTAGAGTGCTTTTTCCTAACTCCTCTTTGATCACATTTAAATACCCGTTTTCTGCTAAAAACTGGAGAAACAGATCAACGTCTTCATATGTTATACAATTAAAATCATTTTTAAGTAATGATTTTAATGCCTTCAAATTCTCTATCGACATTCTTCTGAACGTCTCTATTTCAACCTCTTCACCATTTATAAGTTCTTCAATTCGTTGTCGAATTTCAGATATTGCAAAGAGATTTTGCAAATTTGTTATGCTTCCCGATTGAATCCAGTAACTTTTAAACATTTTTCTACAGTTTTCAGTGCTTGCTTCCAAGTAACGTAGAATAGACCAGCCAGAATAAATGCAAGTGGGCTCTTTCGGGTATAGAACTTGAAACCCGTTATACCATTCTCGTATTTGTTCATCATCTCTATAAACTGCACAGTCACCTCGGGCAAACAGACCTTCCACTTCAGCAGCAGTTAATCCAAAATATGGCACAAATTTCGATGTTTTCAGGAATTTATCCAATTTAATATTGTTTGGAGATAACAGCGATGCTAATTGGGTACACGCATGAATTAGCCCACTCTGCAGATGCTCATTAGACTTCAACAAATGAGACGTAATTCTACTTATTAGATTAATGGTATAATTTACAACATCTTCATTTACGTTTGGCTCCCTCAGTAACATCTTCATTATTGGCGCATCATACTCGTCTATGAGTACATAGACAAGTTTGTTATGGTGCACACGCAAACATTGAGATAAGTACATAAGTGCCCATATTACATCATTTTCATTAAGCCTTTCAGTACCTTTCCAATACCTTACAAATTCTTCTACAGTGATTATCACATGTTCTAATTTGTCATTTGACCAAGCATACTTTTCTCCGTCATGTTTTATTAGAACCTTATGATGATCATCGTATGCATCTCTAATGATATCCTGTAGAGATTCAAGGACGCCTTCACGAGTGTAGCCACTAACCGACTTCATGTCTACATAGAGCACAGGATTTACTTTACAATTTTCTTCGAAAAATTGCCTTTCCTCTCTATATATTTTTAAATTGTTTTCTTTAAAAGGTGTTTTGTTTCCTGATAAGAATTGTTTAACCATGTCTAAATTAGTCGATTTAAAAAACCTTCTGGGTGCCGTTACAATTATCACAACTTTTCCCATCTCAAGAAAATCCTTAATGTATAACGTCTTGTCGACAAATCCAGGCATTTTGATGACCTCTTCAAACTCGGACGTACAAGTCATATAAAAATTTTTCGGTTTTGAGGATGTGCCCTACAAAAGAAAAAAAGGACATCACATAAATATACATTTATATGAATATTATAGGCGCTATGCACATCTCTGCATTCAGCATTTGGCGTGGTGATTTGTGAATTAGTGATATGAAAATATTTCTTGAGACCCACTGCATGGGAATAATATCACTCTTATGACAATTTACGATTGTAGTACATAATACTTGAGTTTCCTGGTATTGAAATACATTACAATATTCAAGTTCAAATGTACACTAATAATTTGAAACAACTCGTATTTTCATACCACTAATGCAGAATATGGTCATTGGTGGCGCTGGCTTCGCATGTGCATGATCCCTATATTAAGGCTAAACTTACTTCTCTTAGGGCAGCACTTTCACTTTCTCCTTCCATTTTTAGCCGTTTTGTGACTGGGCTGCTCATAATCTATAACAAATGCAACAAAATAACTACAGTTCTTTCGCTCGATCTTTGCAGTTACGTCACAAAATTATCGACTCAAAATGACAAATTTATAAATTCCATCATTGTTTTAACATACGTATTAGATAAGGATAAAAGAATATGTTGATTTCGTTTCTCGAATCGGTAAAGTGTGACGTGACTGCAAAGATCGAGCGAAAGAACTGTATGTACAAGGTTTCTATAAATGATTCTAACATCGCATTACCTCTGATAAATAAATGATCATGTGCCACTAACCACCGATACTGAACACAGTAATTGGTGACGTCATCATTTTTAATTCTTAAATAATCAAACATCTTTTTCAGAAGCTTATTTGGTGCAACATCATCAATTTAAGGAATAAATTGTAAACTCAAATTGAAACATTTGATACTGGTATTGTGTTTTAGCAATAATGGTTTACAGTGAAACTTGCTTATAACGTGCACTGGTTATAACGAGAACTCGGTTATAACGAGGAAATTGAAAAGTTCCGTTTCTCGATATGGTAAATTACATATAAAAATATTTGTTTAAAACGAGCTCGTTTATTACGACAACTTGCTTATAGCGGCCAATTTTGTAATTTTTTCTTTGTTTTAGTAGAAGTACGTAGTATGCCCGACGAAAAATCTAAATACGACGAATTAATTGTTAAAAAAAAACTGTTCGTTTGTTCTTTTGCGTATTTTTTACGTTACCATAAAACAAGCAAAATAAATTGTTTAAAATTGTATTCAAACTTATTAGTTTGTTAAATAAACAAAAAAATGCAGGAGTATAGTTGTCCCAGATTCTTTTGCTGTTCATAATACATATCACATATACATTTAATTTTTTCATTTATAACGAGCACTTGCATATAACGAGCAATAAGCGTGGTGCCTTGAGCCCTCGTTATATCCGAGTTTTACTGTATTTAAAAGTTTCAAGTTTATGACAGCGTTGACACTGACATTTCTCAGATAGTAGAATACACATTCAAAAGGAGGTGGAATATCCAACGCAATATTCAATGCCTACTTTGATGTCGGAATCATTTATAGAAACGTTGTATAAACCCTAGACTTACTGTACATATTTTGTTAAACAAAAATCTCTAACAAAATTACACGTTAAGTATGAAGCAGTAGAATTTTAGTAGCAAGCATTCATACAGTAAAAATATACAAAGTAATAATAACAGCATCATAATTATTAAATAATTAGATTTTGACACATAATGTAAATTCCGTTTCTTGGACCGGCTCATTTGTACTTTATCAAGGAAACTAAATGAATTGTTAATTTCTTTTTCTACGGTACGGAAAGAGTTGATTGTACCTAAAACAAAATCTACTTTATCTGAAGGTAGAATCAATAAAATATCATCCACGCAACGAAAATACAAAATTAAATTGAAAAGTAAAGAGTTAATGACAGTTTTTTCTAACTAGTTCCTGCACAACAACTTCAGCTAAAGCAGGAGATAAAGGAGAACCCGTTGCTTATAAAATTTATAAATAAATAACAAATGTAACATCCTTGAAATTCGTACGCTAGCATAAATAGCGTTCAGGGAATTAACAGCTGTTGGTAGTTATCAGCACGTTGTCAGGACCACATCAGAACAGAAGCAGGTTGGATTCCCTAAACGCACCCTTTAATTGTCTGTGTAAACGGTGCAAACATTTGTTTTATTACTCCATATTTTACTCTTTAATTGTTAATTATTAGTGTCCTAATCTAAATTACGAATGCAAACAGTTTATTTTTATTTTGTTTTGTTGAGTTATCAACAAAATGTCACCCCTAACTCGCCTATTCTAACGAAGAAACGGAGTAAACAGATAATAAGTATGTTTATTAACAGTGTGTTGTGCAGCTGTACTTAGCTCAGGCAAGCATTTTGTTCGATAAACTACAAATAAACTAATTAATTATTAATTATGCATTTCATCTCACCAAATTCAACGAGCTCGATGCAACACCACCATTTATGCTTGGAACCACATGGAAATGGAACGAGCAGCAGTGTTGCCACATCAAAAATTTTAAATTCACCAGATTCATGGCAAAAAAGTTGCCAGTTTTTCACCAGACGATTCGATCGTGCACGCGCGCGATAAAATCAAAAATCAACTATACAGAAAAAAGAAATTTGAGCAATTTATTATGAAGTAAATGAAAACTGTTTATTACAATCATGTAGCATCAAAAAATTAACAATAACTAATTGAATAATTAAAAATAATTAAAACTAACCTGAATAAAAATAAGATTAAAAACCTTTTCATTTTGTCACTTTCTAAATCAAAAATTTAACATTTACTTCTTATTATTTAATTTAGACAGTAGTAGCATTTTCGATTCACCAGCACCGGTTGCACTCAGTGTATTTGCATCTTCTTTTAACCTCATGTAATAACACAAGATGAAGATACTCTGAGTGCGCATTAGTGTGGTCAATCGATAACGCTGTAAGTAATCTCTATGCAAAGAGCTACCTATTCTACGCAGCAAAGCATCAATTATATTATTTCCATTAGACACTAGATGGCGCAAGCAAAAAAAATAGATTTTTTTTAAGATACTTAGAAAAAAATCACTTTGAGGTAAGAGTAAAATATTCAAATGCGCTGATACAAAAACAATAAAAACGTAGACTATAAAAAATCACCAGATTCTGAGTTTGTTGGAAAAGTTTTCACCAAATCACCAGATCGGACCTAAAATCACCAGATCTGGTGAAATTTCACAAGATGGCAGGAAGTTTTGCAGTGTTGCCAACAACCGTGGAATGAAAATATCCAGACCATCACTAAAAAAAAGGTAAAAATGGCTAAAGAGTAAATAAAAAGTAAAACGATGTTTCGCAAGCGAAAATTTTTAGAAATCTAGATTTTTTTAACAAAACGTTTACCCATTTTTTCCAATTTTCAATATTTTTTTATTTTATTCGTACATATTTAATTCTTTTTGCCTAATACTTCTTAAAAATAACTTCGTCATTTGAATGAGAAAATTGACGACTACTAACTTTGGAATGTTTTATTTGTAGGTAAAGCAGATCAGTTAGATCAGTTCACTTCTAGTTAAAGTGAAGTGACCAAAACTGCAAATAAAAGATAACTAATGTAACCACATTTAACTATACCGTATCTTACCGGTATCTCGCAAAAATTTGCTTAAAAACAAAAACTGATCAAAAACCGAAGGCGGAAGGAGTGCGTTCAGGAACAGTACCTAGGTAAGTGACTATTCGCCGCCGCCGATTCGCCGCCAGGACGATTCGTCGCCGGGCGATTTACCGCCAAGACGACTGGTCGCCGAGACGATTCGTCGCCGGGACGATTTGCCGCCAGGACGATTCACCGCCAGAAGTAGATATACTGGGTGTCCGGTAAAGAATGTGTCATACTTCAAGAGTGGCTTCTTTGGATCAAAATAAATCGATTTAGATCAATTTAGCTTAGTACAATTTTGCTTCATTAAAAAGTTATGGCCTTTCAAAGATAATTTTTTTATATCAATATTTTAGCAAAAAAGTTTTGAGAAAAATGGCTTTGAATATGATAATGCTGAATATTACTGTTTTAGGTCTACATTGAGTCAGAGACATAGATCCGTATTTCAGTTACAGTTTAACTTTAATCTTCACTTTATTTCCTTGAGAACAACTGTTTTTATAATTTTTACAATGGAATCGTCCGGCGGCGTATCGTCCTGCTCCGATACGAGTGTGTAATTGATAATAACGGCCATTTCATTCATAATGAGAAGGGAGATTATTATTTACAAATTTGACCAGTAGATAAATTCAAGCAAACGTAAATAGACAAATTGAAAATATTTATGCATTTTCAATAGATCATTTAAAAAGCGTATAACCGAACACAGACATTCATTCATTAACAATAAAATAGACTCGACTTTTGCAAACCATTTAATAGACAATAACCACCTCTCTAATTTTGAATTCAAAATAATGCACATAGAAAATAAAGGTAAAAGATTAAATTTGCTCGAATCATTGGAAATCAATAAACTTAAAAATTCTAACTTTTTGCTTAATGATCAAACGGAAACAAATAGTTCACCCTTATTAAATCTATTCTACTAGTAAACATCTGTTTTTTCTCATTCACACATTTCACAGAATTTAGTCGGTTATTTTCGAAGCAGGTAGTCTATATAGGCATGTTGTTTTTACATTTATATTAGTTAGTTTAAGCTCACATCTGACGAAGGTACTGTGTACTGAAACAATTGTTATGTGTTAAGTAATAAACTGTGAAAATCTAAACACATTTTGTTTAATTAATTAATCAATATGGATATAAATTTTCATCAAGTAAAGGCCGAATCAATCCAATATTTGAAATACTATTTATTACTTTTGTAATCGTAGTGGAAAAAAGCGAGTTCTTCCTTCTGAAGTCAGAAAACGAATGCTGAAATCACAGGGGTCTTGTAAAATCAATGCTACATGTACATCTTCAATCGTTTTAAAACAGATTGCTGATGATAATTTGAAAGTTATTTATTATAAAATTCATTACGGTCATAATATAAAAATGCCACATGCATTATTATCTGCAACTGCTAAGAATTCAATAGCAACACAGCTAATGCAAGGTAGTAATTTAGAAGTTAATTCATGCATATATGTATAATGATTTATGTTTAAAATTTAAGGTATACCTGCCACACTAATCTTAGATAAAATTCGAAGCAGTGTTGAAACTGATTTCCAGAGAATACACATGACTACAACAAAAGATATTCATAATATAGCCCAAAGTTACAATTTGCATAGCAAAGCTATAAAGCATTCAATGGATGCTACAAGTGTTGATATATGGGCGAGGCAAGTTTCTGAGAGTACTGGAAATTGTATTACTGTATATAAAAAGCAAGGAGTAACTTCTGAGCAAGAATTGTTAAAAAAAGAAGATTTCTTATTGGGTATCATGACAGAAGTCAAGCTCAAATGCTGATAAAGTTTGGGAACGATGGAATTATTTGCATGGATGGCACTCACGGTACTAACTCATACGGTTTTAAACTGGTTACTGTATTAACTGTGGATGATTTTGGTGAAGGATTTCCTGCAGCATTTCTAATTTCCAATAGAGAAGATTATACAGTTTTGAAATGTTTTATTAATTCAGTGAAGCAAAGGATTGGACATATCAAAGCCAATATTTTTAAGTCGGATGATGCCGATCAATATTTTGCTGCATGGAGTTCTGTTATGAAGACAAGAGAGACTAAAAAGTTGTTATGTACATGGCATGTTGATAAAGCTTGGCGTAACAAGATTAGTTTAATAAAAAATAAAACAAAGGAAGAACAGGTATCAAAATATTTAATAGTTTAATCAAGATGTAATGAATTTGGCTGTTTTAGGTTTACAAAACTTTGTGTCTCTTACGCCAAGAGACAAATGTTGAGAATTTCAATAAATATTTGAATAGTTTTTATATTCTTTTTCAAAATGATGCAGACTTTCAAGAATTTGGAGAGTATTTTCATAAATATTACGAAAATCGTTGTACAATGTGGGCTGCATGTTATCGAATAGGTTCGAGCATTAACACTAATATGTACTTGGAGGCTATGCATAAAGTACTTAAATATATTTATTTAAATGGTAAGTACTGTTTCTTATAAACTTACAGAATAAATTGATTTTTGTTTTGAAATTTAATCATTTCCAATTCTTAGTGTAAAATTTATGTAACCTAATGTATCAGTATCATTAGAGGTTTCAACACTGAAAAAAGTTCGAAATTAAAGTTGCCTTTGCTATGTACTAACAATAAATAGTGTATAATTAGTACTTGATTTTATAGGTAAAGTTTGCAAACGTCTCGATAAAACCATACATGTTCTACTGAAGTTTATTAGAGACAAACAGTTTCAACGAATGATAAAAATGGATAAAGGGAAAAGTTACCAACAGAATTGCTAAAATAAACAGAAGTCATATGGCTGCTGCAAAGAGATTTGATATGGTGATTACCTCAAATTTAACTGGTTGGGCAGTGCAGTCTGGCATAAATACATACAATGTATCACAAAATATAACAGATGAAAACCATAATTGCAAACTTGGATGTTCAGTGTGCACGTCATGTTCTCATATCTATTCCTGTACATGTATGGATTTCTTTATTAACGCCAATATGTGCAAACATATACATAAAGTATGCATTGAAACAAAAAAAAATATAATTCCAAGTGAAATCATTGTAAATAATCATGAAAGCAAAATGAATTATGAAATGGGTATGCACTTAAATACGATAAAGAAAAGTAATGTGAATATTTTGTCAAAAATTACAGAAAATTTGACTGTTCTTTCCAATACTAATTGGCAAGGCATTACAGACCAGGATATTTTGCATAAAATTAATAATCAGCTAACATCTGCTATAAATTTGATTTCATGTGCACCAAGCACTTCATTTGCTGAAGTCGAACAATCTTGTCCAGCAAATAAAAAAGTTGAAATTATACGGTATATTTTTTTAAAATTATAGATGAACGGAGGTCGTGAAAAACAAAATGAGTTAATTTATTCCGAAAGATTGGTAGTACGGGCAGAAAAAAAGAAAGCAGCAGACCTAGAATCAGAAAAGAAGTTATTGTGAATTTTCAAATCAATTTACTATGTATTGAACTAATTTACGCTATGCTTTCCACGACCTCCCTTTATCTACAATTTTAACAATCATATGGCACACACAGTATCATCATCATAAGCACAGTATAAGAATCACACAATAGCGTCACTCGAGTATAACTGTCACATTTGTTCTTTTGTTTGATACCTACCCAGGTGTAAATTACATTGCATTTCCATAAGGGTATCAAATAGAATGGCCGCTTTTTTTGACACTGACGTTTAAGTGACGCTACTGGGTAATTACTTATATTGTGGCATAAGAATATAATAAGTAACATTATTTGAATGTAAATAAACAGTTTCATAAAATACAAATATTTTGTATAATATTATATATGACAAGTGTTTTATTTAGGAATAAAGTAAAATGTAATTAAAAATTATATTTTGTCCATATATAATCTTCTTATGCAATTTGACCAAGTAGGTATTTGAAAAGAACTCTCGAAAGTAATGTGTAATGTTACATTACTAATGTGGTATACAACCATATATACAACAACAATTCGAATTTCGCGCGTTTCTTTTAATATGTTAGCTTAATTCTTATTGGACAACAAATACTTCGCCTTGATTGGAGAGATCAACCCTGTCTGTAGACGCTCGCTCGCGGTTGCCGTATGTTTCATGTACCGGTTGTTTCGTTAAAACTTGAAAAGAGGTGGAGATTTAAGACAAGTGCACGTTCGTTTCCAATTCGTAATAAAACGTGTTCGCTATTTTATAATCACTTTTTAAACGATCGGAGACAGAAAAAGTTAAAAAAATAGTTTTTTTCTGTCTGCTACCATTCACGAAGCAAAAAGACACAAACTTTAAAATTTTGCGTCACTCCAACGTTGGCGTTATCAAAAGTTTAATTCGCGACATCTCGCGGCCGATTTTTGACATTGGTACTCTACTCCATACGAGCGTCTAGCTGCAGATCCCCCTATAGCCAATCAGAACAAGGATAGCTCAAATTACCAATCACATTATAATACACTGTGGCCAATTAGAATAGGACAAAGTAATTCAAATTTTCGAATTCAAACTTACGATTACAGTTCCAATAGTGGTGTGGTTCACATTAAAAGACACTAATTAAGCTGGTGAAACAAAATAAGGTTTAAAACTTAGAGAATCTTTAAAAATAATATGGTAACTGGTACTGGTAGCCGTAATCAGGCCGTCATGGTGCTCATAACCTCGCTTTTACTTTGGAAGTTGATAATTTGACACGTAAGTCAGTCCGCAATATTTTAAAGTTTAAACTCATTCTGTAACATTATGATTAAAACGTGTAAATTTTTAGTGTACACAAGATCAGCTGTTATGTCATGAATATGGATTTTGCACCGACACAGCAAATCGTGTTAAATATTTTACAGCATGCTACAAGTTAGAACTCAGAGATCCTTAAACCAGCAGAAACTCAACCTGGCTTTTATAACGTACTCTATGTTTCTTTTGTATTAATATTATTATTTTTACTTACAGCAATTAAAAATATGATATCCAATCCCAGTAAACAAAATAACATCACCCTGCTGTAAGCAAATGGTGAAAATAACGGCATTTTCACATTTAATGTCCGTCTTCTGTGACTAACATATTAGCAAAATTAATTATATAACGTATATATTATGTTATTATTATTATTACTATTATTATTATTTCTACCTCATTGTGCATGAGGCTTTCTGGAGTGTTTTTAAATTTTATTCCTACAGAACCTATTACGTAGATATCACAGCGATATCATATTCACGTCACAAAGAAACGTTACAAGTGTGAATACTTTTCGACTTTCTGTGATGTCACATGGATGTTTCATGTTTACTGGGATGCCAATCGTAATATTCATTTGAACATCGGGTCAGGGTGGATACTGTGTTATATTTCAAGAATGGCATCAATAGCACTGGCGTTAAAATACAATACATATGATAAGTAAGAAAATTGCATGACACTTTGAACTCTAATAAGACGTGTTTTATTTCAGTGCAACATCTGATCAGAAGAAACAGATTTTAAAGGGGGTCCATTTCTAATTTCAGTGAAACTTTCAACTAAATAGCTATATAAGTAGCAGTTTTAAATCGCTTGGAATTGATTTTATTAAAACTGTAAAGGCTAGTACTTTAGTTACTAGTTAACTTTAATCTTTTGTAATACAAATCCTTTTAACGGACACTGAAATTGCACACTTTTTTCTGGAATATAATTCTAATTCTCATTTAACATGCTATGAATCTAATATACTTCTTTTGGGAAAGGTTTTCCTAGACGAATTATGGCATTTCCTTTTTTCTTTGTTGATTGATATCTAAAATGAATTATAAATTATTTTGTAAAAAACGAAGCAATTTAAAATGTTTGTATGTACAGGTTTTTTTTCCACCCCACATGTAGGTTTACTTTAGGAGCTTGAAAACTCTAAAAAATAATACATATAAATCGCTACAACTTTTGTATTTACAGTTTTTCTCTAGGTGTTAAAGTATCTAGGTAGGGTGCAAATATAAAAAAAAAACACCTATACAGTGCTTGACATTAAAAACTAACCAAAAAACCACAATCTTGTTCGAAAATAATGAATCTTATTGATAAAGAGTAAATATGATCATATTATCAAGGCAGAATTTATTAGAATTTTTCAACAGAAGTGAGGCTCTGAGTGCTGGTTAGGCTTTGGGTTGGCAGAACGTTTTATTTTTAATGCCGAGCACTGTACCTATGGTGAGTTCCATATAAATTTGCTGGTAAATGATTAAGTCCTGAGTATGCATTATAAATACATAGAAGTTTGAAAGAATAATCTAATGATCAGACGATGAAAGCTGATGTTCAGTGTTTGTAAATTGAATTTTCCAGTAAATTTATATGGAACATATTTATATTTATAATTTATATAAATTACCTAGGTTGAAAATCAATTGTCTTATTTATTTATTATTGATTATTATTTTTTGATTTGTCTTGCATGAATGCTGGACCCTGTTAACCATTTTATTCATTAATTTTAAGTAATTGCTTATCTTAGATAATAAGTCGTAATTTTTACTATTTTTACAATATTCTGAAACCTCAGTAATGTTATTATTAATTTCTGTGTGTACTGTTTGTAAATTATTATTTCTTTTTAAAGTTTTTAAAGGCATTTGAATTTCCTCTTTGTCTTAATTATTGAGAACTTCGTTACTTGTGGATACCTATACCTTTTTTGTTAATAATAATAATAAATAATACCTACTTTATGTATGTGTTTACATACAATAGCATGTATTAAATAATCTGTGCATGTACAAGAATATACGTGCACGCAACATTCACATATAACACATTTCAATTTACATTCATGGCTGCTACTCAAATTAATTTTTTTCACAGTATAATTACTTTCATCAGAATTAATAGTCCAATTAGTAACTTCTTGTACAACACTGTCTTGTTCTGCAGCATCATCAGTTGTGATATACATACTGTCGCAGGTAGTAGCAGTTTTCAATCCGGAACATAGAATGTTAGCATGATTATCTTCGATAATGCCATATTTGATTAAAATTATATTAAACACATTGCTATGGAAACGACTACAAACTGAATTAGAAGTTTCACTTACATTAGTAAAAAAAAACGTTAAAATCACTGCTAAGACTTGTCCTCATTTTTTCTGTCCCCAATGGTACATCAATACTGCCAAAATGTAACGTCTTGTTTAACATTAAGATCGACATCTAAATGGCGTTCTAAATTTTCATTTTCTAATTTTTCAAATTTTGTAAATGTAAAATCACATTAGTTTCTAAACTTTTTATTTTGCTGACAACATTTTCCACAATGTTATTTTTGTTGAAATATTTAAAATTAGTTATATTTGACTTATATATTGAGCCACAAACATGACAAATAAAAGTATTTTCATTCATTGCTGTATTTCTTTCTCCAGCTTTAAGCTAAAACGTTCTTTTCGTTCACCAGTTCCGTTTAATATGAATCACACCACTATTATTGAAACTGAATTCCTAAGTTTGAATTCAAAAATTTGAATTACTTTGCCTTATTCTAATTGGCTAGAGCGTGGTATATGCTTCTGATTGGTAATTTGACCTATCCTTGTTCTGATTGGCTGTAGGTGGATCTGCAGCCAGACGCTCGTCTACTCCATCTCTTAAATAAAGTTCCCGATAACGTTATTTGGCAAATAACTTATAGCGTTTTCGACTGACTGCTACAGAGCACTCTCGGAGTATCTCCATTTTGTTTTAACCTCATCATCTCGTGTAATAACAGGGGATGGAGATAGGTACTCTCAAAGTGCTCTGGAGCAGTCAATCGAAAACGCTATTAATTTTTATGAATAGTTTCCATGGTGATTCGTAAAGTTGTTCGTCGAATAAATTTATCAGGAGGCGGAAAGATCGTGCCAAAAACAAGAAAATTTTCTGTTTTTGCAATTTGCAGGTTTTTTTTTAATACAACGTAGCCGAAAAAATTAATCTAATTTGCCGTGACTTAAAAAGTTGTGTCCTCATCACCGGCAACGACGCTTATTCGTGGCTTATTCTTTTCGATCAGTGTTGTCAACCCGAACAAGTTCTCCCTTTTTAGGAATGTCGGAATTTAGGAATGTCGAGTGGCAAAAATAGAATCTTTAATCATTTGAGGGATTTTTTGTGAAAATAAATACCTTAATTTTACATTTCTATTCTACGCTACATGTAACTTTGTTGTGCTGTTACCACATTTGATAGTCGCAGGTGGGAAAAAGGTACTTTACCGTTTTCTGTAGAGTTGACAGCGATTTTTTATTTTACGCCAACTTGACAATGGACATAACGGAATGTCAACCAACTGTCTTTTTATTGATTTTAATAAAGACCGTTTTTTTTTATTTGCAGTTTTAGTTCCCCTCTTAAATAATAACAACGACAATCGTTACATATAACGATTTTCGTTCTTTAACGATGTTGTTCCGATTTATAAAATAAGAAGTTAAGTTGTACAATTTCACAAATGGGAATTTTGTACCAATTCGTAGGGAATTTCGGACCCAAGAGGTTAACAACACTGTTCTCGATCACATTTATGATCACATTTTGACGTTTTCAGATTTAAGGTTATATTTAATTTTCCAGCTTTCCTCTCATTTCGCTGTAAGTAGGGTAAACTTGCCTAATTCGTACAGTCATGCGCACCTTAAATGCACCTCCTGCACGCAAACCTCACTCTTAAAACCTTGTAGTACAAGGTTCACAGACCTGTCAAGTTGTAGCATTTAAGCTGCGCATTAGTGTACCTGCGCCCAAATCGTACCTCCACAAATTCTCGTAAACCGTAATAGTGATAAGCGCTTGTAGCAGCGGAAACTGTAAATAACAGTGAACTACATGATTTAACCACAGTCTGTTCACTGGCGCTAGTTTCACGTACAAAATTCTTGGAAATTTGGCCCTTAGTTTGACAGTGCAGATGTCAAGTAAACGAACAATAAGTAGTACGACTAAGAAAAAATTAATTATTTATTCTTTACAAAATAATAACAATCATTACATTAGATTTCTCTCGGATGAAAAGAAATATCCCAACTGTAACATTTAGGCTTAGTGGTCTGTTTGTGAATCATCGCTGGTGACACTTTCCAGAGCTACAATAGTAGTAATAAGTGTGATATATTTTTACTCTCAACAATTTCTCAATTACCTGAATTATTTACTGTGTAACATAGACTAACTTTCTTCTGTTCATCCATGTGTAAGCCCACATAGATTTTCTTCGTGATGGCCCTGTATTCCGTTTCATCATAGACAGTGTAATATCCATGCGTATTAATTTGAGTATGGGCCTGCTGTGCAGATTCTGATTTAAATTTCAACTCAAGAATCATACCCACATTCTTGAACATCACAAACATGTCAAGATGAGGTGGAATTCCAAGACATTTTATTCGTCGGACACTTAACTCACTGTGCACAGAATAATCTTTGACGTTATATGCAAAAGTGAATAAAATGGCATTAAGTTCAGCTACATTAGTAGGCATTTTCGCTCCAAACAAATTAGACACACTTTTTGCAAACTTAATAAATGCATCCTTATTTGGCTGAATTAGTACATCTTCTAATGCTTGTAAATATTGTTCAATATTTTGGAGATTATATTTTTTTGCAAAAAAAGCTGCATTATAACAGTTGGATATCAAACATGTTCTCAATTCTAAATTCGGTACCTTTAGAGTGCTTTTTCCTAACTCCTCTTTGATCACATTTAAATACCCGTTTTCTGCTAAAAACTGGAGAAACAGAGCAACGTTTCCAGGTGGTATACAATTAAAATCATTTTTAAGTAATGATTTTAATGTCTTCAAATTCTCTATCGACATTCTTCTGAACGTCTTTATTTCAACCTCTTCACCATTTATAAGTTCTTCAATTCGTTGTCGAATTTCAGATATTGCAAAGAGATTTTGCAAATTTGTTATGCTTCCCGATTGAATCCAGTAACTTTTAAACATTTTTCTACAGTTTTCAGTGCTTGCTTCCAAGTAACGTAGAATAGACCAGCCAGAATAAATGCAAGTGGGCTCTTTCGGGTATAGAACTTGAAACCCGTTATACCATTCTCGTATTTGTTCATCATCTCTATAAACTGCACAGTCATCTCGGGCAAACAGATCTTCTACTTCAGCAGCAGTTAATCCAAAATATGGCACAAATGTCGATGTTTTCAGGAATTCATCCAATTTAATATTGTTTGGAGATAACAGCGATGCTAATTGGGTACACGCATGAATTAGCCCACTCTGCAGATGCTTATTAGATTTCAACAAATGAGACGTAATTCTACTTATTAGATTAATGGTATAATTTACAACATCTTCATTTACGTTTGGCTCCCTCAGTAACATCTTCATTATTGGCGCATCATACTCGTCTATGAGTACATAGACAAGTTTGTTATAATGCACATGCAAACATTGAGATAAGTCCTTAAGTGCCGATATTACATCAACTGCATCAAGCCTTTCAGTACCTTTCCAATACCTTACAAATTCTTCTACAGTGATTTTCATATCTTTTAATTTGTCATTTGACCAAGCATACTTTTCTCCGTCATGTTTTATTAGAACCTTATGATGATCATCGTATGCATCTCTAATGATATCCTGTAGAGATTCAAGGACGCCTTCACGAGTGTAGCCACTAACCGACTTCATGTCTACATAGAGCACAGGATTTACTTTACAATTTTCTTCGAAAAATTGCCTTTCCTCTCTATATATTTTTAAATTGTTTTCTTTAAAAGGTGTTTTGTTTCCTGATAAGAATTGTTTAACCATGTCTAAATTAGTCGATTTAAAAAACCTTCTGGGTGCCGTTACAATTAACACAACATCTTCCATCTCAAGAAAATCCTTAATGTATAACGTCTTGTCGACAAATCCAGGCATTTTGATGACCTCTTCAAACTCGGACGTACAAGTCATATAAAAATTTTTCGGTTTTGAGGATGTGCCCTACAAAAGAAAAAAAGGATATCACATAAATATACATTTATATGAATATTATAGGCGCCATGCACATCTCTGCATTCAGCGCCGCCTGGCGTGGTGATTTGTGAATTAGTGATATGAAAATATTTCTTGAGACCCACTGCATGGGAATAATATCACTCTTATGACAATTTACGATTGTAGTACATAATACTTGAGTTTCCTGGTATTGAAATACATTACAATATTCAAGTTCAAATGTACACTAATAATTTGAAACAACTCGTATTTTCATACCACTAATGCAGAATATGGTCATTGGTGGCGCTGGCTTCGCATGTGCATGATCCCTATATTAAGGCTAAACTTACTTCTCTTAGGGCAGCACTTTCACTTTCTCCTTCCATTTTTAGTCGTTTTGTGACTGGGCTGCTCATAATCTATAACAAATGCAACAAAATAACTACAGTTCTTTCGCTCGATCTTTGCAGTTACGTCAGAAAATTATCGACTCAAAATGACAAATTTATAAATTCCATCATTGTTTTAACATACGTATTAGATAAGGATAAAAGAATATGTTAATTTCGTTTCTCGAATCGGTAAAGTATGACATGACTGCAAAGATCGAGCGAAAGAACTCTATGTACAAGGTTTCTATAAATGATTCTAACATCGCATTACCTCTGATAAATAAATGATCATGTGCCACTAACCACCGATACTGAACACAGTAATTGGTGACGTCATCATTTTTAATTCTTAAATAATCAAACATCTTTTTCAGAAGCTTATTTGGTGCAACATCATCAATTTAAGGAATAAATTGTAAACTCAAATTGAAACATTTGATACTGGTATTGTGTTTTAGCAATAATGGTTTACAGTGAAACTTGCTTATAAGGAGCACTGGTTATAACGAGAACTCGGTTATAACGAGGAAATTGAAAAGTCCCGTTTCTCGATGTGGTAAATTACATATAAAAATATTTGTTTAAAACGAGAACTTGCTTATAGCTTTTACCTTGCATATAGCGAGCTTAATTTCAAAAAATTTGAAAATATTTTTTGGTTAGATGTAGAAGTACGTAGTATGCCCGACAAGAAATCTAAATACGACGAATTAATTGTTAAAAAAAAACTGTTCGTTTGTTCTTTTGCGTATTTTTTACGTTACCATAAAACAAGCAAAATAAATTGTTTAAAATTGTATTCAAACTTATTAGTTTATTAAATAAACAAAAAAATGCAGGAGTATAGTTGTCCCAGATTCTTTTGGTGTTCATAATACATATCACATATGCATTTAATTTTTTCATTTATAACGAGCACTTGCATATAACGAGCAATAAGCGTGGTCCATTGAGCCCTCGTTATATCCGAGTTTTACTGTATTTAAAAGTTTCAAGTTTATGACAGCGTTGACACTGACATTTCTCAGATAGTAGAATACACATTCAAAAGGAGGTGGAATATTCAATGCCTACTTTGATGTTAGAATCATTTATAGAAACGTTGTATAAACCCTAGACTTACTGTACATATTTTGTTAAACAAAAATCTCTAACAAAATTACACGTCAAGTATGAAGCAGTAGAATTTTAGTAGCAAGCATTCATACAGTAAAAATATACAAAGTAATAATAACAGCATCATAATTATTAAATAATTAGATTTTGACACGTAATGTAAATTCCGTTTCTTGGACCGGCTCATTTGCACTTTATCAAGGAAACTAAATGAATTGTTAATTTCTTTTTCTACGGTACGGAAAGAGTTAATTGTACCTAAAACAAAATCTACTTTATCTGAAGGTAGAATCAATAAAATATCATCCACGCAACGAAAATACAAAATTAAATTGAAAAGTAAAGAGTTAATGACAGTTTTTTCTAACTAGTTCCTGCACAACAACTTCAGCTAAAGCAGGAGATAAAGGAGAACCCGTTGCTTATAAAATTTATAAATAAATAACAAATATAACATCCTTGAAATTCGTACGCTAGCATAAATAGCGTTCAGGGAATTAACAGCTGTTGGTAGTTATCAGCACGTTGTCAGGACCACATCAGAACAGAAGCAGGTTGGATTCCCTAAACGCATCCTTTAATTGTCTGTGTAAACGGTGCAAACATTTGTTTTATTACTCCATATTTTACTCTTTAATTGTTAATTATTAGTGTCCTAATCTAAATTACGAATGCAAACAGTTTATTTTTATTTTGTTTTGTTGAGTTATCAACAAAATGTCAACCCTAACTCGCCTATTCTAACGAAGAAACGGAGTAAACAGATAATAAGTATGTTTATTAACAGTGTGTTGTGCAGCTGTACTTAGCTCAGGCAAGCATTTTGTTCGATAAACTACAAATAAACTAATTAATTATTAATTATGCATTTCATCTCACCAAATTCAACGAGCTCGATGCAACACCACCATTTCTGCTTGGAACCACATGGAAATGGAACGAGCAGCAGTGTTGCCACATCAAAAATTTTAAATTCACCAGATTCATGGCAAAAAAGTTGCCAGTTTTTCACCAGACGATTCGATCGTGCACGCGCGCGATAAAATCAAAAATCAACTATACAGAAAAAAGAAATTTGAGCAATTTATTATGAAGTAAATGAAAACTGTTTATTACAATCATGTAGCATCAAAAAATTAACAATAACTAATTGAATAATTAAAAATAATTAAAACTAACCTGAATAAAAATAAGATTAAAAACCTTTTCATTTTGTCACTTTCTAAATCAAAAATTTAACATTTACTTCTTATTATTTAATTTAGACAGTAGTAGCATTTTCGATTCACCAGCACCGGTTGCACTCAGTGTATTTGCATCTTCTTTTAACCTCATGTAATAACACAAGATGAAGATACTCTGAGTGCGCATTAGTGTGGTCAATCGATAACGCTGTAAGTAATCTCTATGCAAAGAGCTACCTATTCTACGCAGCAAAGCATCAATTATATTATTTCCATTAGACACTAGATGGCGCAAACAAAAAAAATAGATTTTTTTCTAAGATACTTAGAAAAAAATCACTTTGAGGTAAGAGTAAAATATTCAAATGCGCTGATACAAAAACAATAAAAACGTAGACTATAAAAAATCACCAGATTCTGAGTTTGTTGGAAAAGTTTTCACCAAATCACCAGATCGGACCTAAAATCACCAGATCTGGTGAAATTTCACAAGATGGCAGGAAGTTTTGCAGTGTTGCCAACAACCGTGGAATGAAAATATCCAGACCATCACTAAAAAAAAGGTAAAAATGGCTAAAGAGTAAATAAAAAGTAAAACGATGTTTCGCAAGCGAAAATTTTTAGAAATCTAGATTTTTTTAACAAAACGTTTACCCATTTTTTCCAATTTTCAATATTTTTTTATTTTATTCGTACATATTTAATTCTTTTTGCCTAATACTTCTTAAAAATAACTTCGTCATTTGAATGAGAAAATTGACGACTACTAACTTTGGAATGTTTTATTTGTAGGTAAAGCAGATCAGTTAGATCAGTTCACTTCTAGTTAAAGTGAAGTGACCAAAACTGCAAATAAAAGATAACTAATGTAACCACATTTAACTATACCGTATCTTACCGGTATCTCGCAAAAATTTGCTTAAAAACAAAAACTGATCAAAAACCGAAGGCGGAAGGAGTGCGTTCAGGAACAGTACCTAGGTAAGTGACTATTCGCCGCCAGGACAATTCATCGCCGGGCGATTTACCGCGAAGACGATTCGTCGCCGGGACGATTTGCCGCCAGGACGATTCACCGCCAGAAGTAGATATACTGGGTGTCCGGTAAAGAAGGGGTCATACTTCAAGAGTGGCTTCTTTGGATCAAAATAAATCGATTTAGATCAATTTATCTTAGTACAATTTTGCTTCATTAAAAAGTTATGGCCTTTCAAAGATAATTTTTTTATATCAATATTTTAGCAAAAAAGTATCGAGAAAAATGGCTTTGAATATGATAATGCTGAATATTACTGTTTTAGGTCTACATTGAGTCAGAGACATAGGCTGGGTTGCATAAAAGTTTTAAGCCAGGATTAAATTTAAACCTATCTTAGAATGTGACACATAGAATGCTGTACGTCATAACTTATCACAGTCTAAGTTCAGCTTAAATTTAAACCTGGCTCAAATGTTTTGTGCAACCCAGCCATAGATCCGTATTTCAGTTACAGTTTAACTTTAATCTTCACTTTATTTCCTTGAGAACAACTGTTTTTATAATTTTTACAATGGAATCGTCCGGCGGCGTATCGTCCTGCTCCGATACGAGTGTGTAATTGATAATAACGGCCATTTCATTCATAATGAGAAGGGAGATTATTATTTACAAATTTGACCAGTAGATAAATTCAAGCAAACGTAAATAGACAAATTGAAAATATTTATGCATTTTCAATAGATCATTTAAAAAGCGTATAACCGAACACAGAAATTCATTCATTAACAATAAAATAGACTCGACTTTTGCAAACCATTTAATAGACAATAACCACCTCTCTAATTTTGAATTCAAAATAATGCACATAGAAAATAAAGGTAAAAGATTAAATTTGCTCGAATCATTGGAAATCAATAAACTTAAAAATTCTAACTTTTTGCTTAATGATCAAACGGAAACAAATAGTTCACCCTTATTAAATCTATTCTACTAGTAAACATCTGTTTTTTCTCATTCACACATTTCACAGAATTTAGTCGGTTATTTTCGAAGCAGGTACCCCATATAGGCATGTTGTTTTATATTTTAGTTAGTTTAAGCTCACATCTGACGAAGGTACTGTGTACTGAAACAATTGTTATGTGTTAAGTAATAAACTGTGAAAATCTAAACACATTTTGTTTAATTAATTAATCAATATGGATATAAATTTTCATCAAGTAAAGGCCGAATCAATCCAATATTTGAAATACTATTTATTACTTTTGTAATCGTAGTGGAAAAAAGCGAGTTCTTCCTTCTGAAGTCAGAAAACGAATGCTGAAATCACAGGGGTCTTGTAAAATCAATGCTACATGTACATCTTCAATCGTTTTAAAACAGATTGCTGATGATAATTTGAAAGTTATTTATTATAAAATTCATTACGGTCATAATATAAAAATGTCACATACATTATTATCTGCAACTGCTAAGAATTCAATAGCAACACAGCTAATGCAAGGTAGTAATTTAGAAGTTAATTAATGCATATATGTATAATGATTTATGTTTAAAATTTAAGGTATACCTGCCACACAATTCGAAGCAGTGTTGAAACTGATTTCCAGAGAATACACATGACTACAACAAAAGATATTCATAATATAGCCCAAAGTTACAATTTGCATAGTGAAGCTATAAAGCATTCAAATGATGCTACAAGTGTTGATATATGGGCGAGGCAAGTTTCTGAGAGTACTGGAAATTGTATTACTGTATATGTATAAAAAGCAAGGAGTAACTTCTGAGCAAGAATTGTTAAAAAAAGAAGATTTCTTATTGGGTATCATGACAGAAGTCAAGCTCAAATGCTGATAAAGTTTGGGAACGATGGAATTATTTGCATGGACGCAACTCACGGTACTAACTCATACGGTTTTAAACTGGTTACTGTATTAACTGTGGATGATTTTGGTGAAGGATTTCCTGCAGCATTTCTAATTTCCAATAGAGAAGATTATACAGTTTTGAAATGTTTTATTAATTCAGTGAAGCAAAGGGTTGGACATATCAAAGCCAATATTTTTATGTCGGATGATGCCGATCAATATTTTGCTGCATGGAGTTCTGTTATGAAGACAAGAGAGACTAAAAAGTTGTTATGTACATGGCATGTTGATAAAGCTTGGCGTAACAAGATTAGTTTAATAAAAAATAAAACAAAGCAAGAACAGGTATCAAAATATTTAATAGTTTAATCAAGATGTAATGAATTTGGCTGTTTTAGGTTTACAAAACTTTGTGTCTCTTACGCCAAGAGACAAATGTTGAGAATTTCAATAAATATTTGAATAGTTTTTATATTCTTCTTCAAAATGATGCAGACTTTCAAGAATTTGGAGAGTATTTTCATAAATATTACGAAAATCGTTGTACAATGTGGGCTGCATGTTATCGAATAGGTTCGAGCATTAACACTAATATGTACTTGGAGGCTATGCATAAAGTACTTAAATATATTTATTTAAATGGTAAGTACTGTTTCTTATAAACTTACAGAATAAATTGATAAAGGGAAAGTTACCAACAGAATTGCTAAAATAAACAGAAGTCATATGGCTGCTGCAAAGAGATTTGATATGGTGATTACCTCAAATTTAACTGGTTGGGCAGTGCAGTCTGGCATAAATACATACAATGTATCACAAAATCTAACAGATGAAAACCATAATTGCAAACTTGGATGTTCAGTGTGCACGTCATGTTCTCATATCTATTCCTGTACATGTATGGATTTCTTTATTAACGCCAATATGTGCAAACATATACATAAAGTATGCATTGAAACAAAAAAAAATATAATTCCAAGTGAGGTCATTGTAAATAATCATGAAAGCAAAATGAATTATGAAATGGGTATGCACTTAAATACGATAAAGAAAAGTAATGTGAATATTTTGTCAAAAATTACAGAAAATTTGACTGTTCTTTCCAATACTAATTGGCAAGGCATTACAGACCAGGATATTTTGCATAAAATTAATAATCAGCTAACATCTGCTATAAATTTGATTTCATGTGTACCAAGCACTTCATTTGCTGAAGTCGAACAATCTTGTCCAGCAAATAAAAAAGTTGAAATTATACGGTATATTTTTTTAAAATTATAGATGAACGGAGGTCGTGAAAAACAAAATGAGTTAATTTATTCCGAAAGATTGGTAGTACGGGCAGAAAAAAAGAAAGCAGCAGACCTAGAATCAGAAAAGAAGTTATTGTGAATTTTCAAATCAATTTACTATGTATTGAACTAATTTACGCTATGCTTTCCACGACCTCCCTTTATCTACAATTTTAACAATCATATGGCACACACAGTATCATCATCATAAGCACAGTATAAGAATCACACAATAGCGTCACTCGAGTATAACTGTCACATTTGTTCTTTTGTTTGATACCTACCCAGGTGTAAATTACATTGCATTTCCATAAGGGTATCAAATAGAATGGCCGCTTTTTTTGACACTGACGTTTAAGTGACGCTACTGGGTAATTACTTATATTGTGGCATAAGAATATAATAAGTAACATTATTTGAATGTAAATAAACAGTTTCATAAAATACAAATATTTTGTATAATATTATATATGACAAGTGTTTTATTTAGGAATAAAGTAAAATGTAATTAAAAATTATATTTTGTCCATATATAATCTTCTTATGCAATTTGACCAAGTAGGTATTTGAAAAGAACTCTCGAAAGTAATGTGTAATGTTACATTACTAATGTGGTATACAACCATATATACAACAACAATTCGAATTTCGCGCGTTTCTTTTAATATGTTAGCTTAATTCTTATTGGACAACAAATACTTCGCCTTGATTGGAGAGATCAACCCTGTCTGTAGACGCTCGCTCGCGGTTGCCGTATGTTTCATGTACCGGTTGTTTCGTTAAAACTTGAAAAGAGGTGGAGATTTAAGACAAGTGCACGTTCGTTTCCAATTCGTAATAAAACGTGTTCGCTATTTTATAATCACTTTTTAAACGATCGGAGACAGAAAAAGTTAAAAAAATAGTTTTTTTCTGTCTGCTACCATTCACGAAGCAAAAAGACACAAACTTTAAAATTTTGCGTCACTCCAACGTTGGCGTTATCAAAAGTTTAATTCGCGACATCTCGCGGCCGATTTTTGACATTGGTACTCTACTCCATACGAGCGTCTAGCTGCAGATCCCCCTATAGCCAATCAGAACAAGGATAGCTCAAATTACCAATCACATTATAATACACTGTGGCCAATTAGAATAGGACAAAGTAATTCAAATTTTCGAATTCAAACTTACGATTACAGTTCCAATAGTGGTGTGGTTCACATTAAAAGACACTAATTAAGCTGGTGAAACAAAATAAGGTTTAAAACTTAGAGAATCTTTAAAAATAATATGGTAACTGGTACTGGTAGCCGTAATCAGGCCGTCATGGTGCTCATAACCTCGCTTTTACTTTGGAAGTTGATAATTTGACACGTAAGTCAGTCCGCAATATTTTAAAGTTTAAACTCATTCTGTAACATTATGATTAAAACGTGTAAATTTTTAGTGTACACAAGATCAGCTGTTATGTCATGAATATGGATTTTGCACCGACACAGCAAATCGTGTTAAATATTTTACAGCATGCTACAAGTTAGAACTCAGAGATCCTTAAACCAGCAGAAACTCAACCTGGCTTTTATAACGTACTCTATGTTTCTTTTGTATTAATATTATTATTTTTA
Source organism: Dorcus parallelipipedus (assembly GCA_958336345.1). Lineage (NCBI taxonomy): Eukaryota > Metazoa > Arthropoda > Insecta > Coleoptera > Lucanidae > Dorcus > Dorcus parallelipipedus. The sequence goes on along the minus strand of OY284478.1, from coordinate 1,826,977 downwards.
CTTACAGCAATTAAAAATATGATATCCAATCCCAGTAAACAAAATAACATCACCCTGCTGTAAGCAAATGGTGAAAATAACGGCATTTTCACATTTAATGTCCGTCTTCTGTGACTAACATATTAGCAAAATTAATTATATAACGTATATATTATGTTATTATTATTATTACTATTATTATTATTTCTACCTCATTGTGCATGAGGCTTTCTGGAGTGTTTTTAAATTTTATTCCTACAGAACCTATTACGTAGATATCACAGCGATATCATATTCACGTCACAAAGAAACGTTACAAGTGTGAATACTTTTCGACTTTCTGTGATGTCACATGGATGTTTCATGTTTACTGGGATGCCAATCGTAATATTCATTTGAACATCGGGTCAGGGTGGATACTGTGTTATATTTCAAGAATGGCATCAATAGCACTGGCGTTAAAATACAATACATATGATAAGTAAGAAAATTGCATGACACTTTGAACTCTAATAAGACGTGTTTTATTTCAGTGCAACATCTGATCAGAAGAAACAGATTTTAAAGGGGGTCCATTTCTAATTTCAGTGAAACTTTCAACTAAATAGCTATATAAGTAGCAGTTTTAAATCGCTTGGAATTGATTTTATTAAAACTGTAAAGGCTAGTACTTTAGTTACTAGTTAACTTTAATCTTTTGTAATACAAATCCTTTTAACGGACACTGAAATTGCACACTTTTTTCTGGAATATAATTCTAATTCTCATTTAACATGCTATGAATCTAATATACTTCTTTTGGGAAAGGTTTTCCTAGACGAATTATGGCATTTCCTTTTTTCTTTGTTGATTGATATCTAAAATGAATTATAAATTATTTTGTAAAAAACGAAGCAATTTAAAATGTTTGTATGTACAGGTTTTTTTTCCACCCCACATGTAGGTTTACTTTAGGAGCTTGAAAACTCTAAAAAATAATACATATAAATCGCTACAACTTTTGTATTTACAGTTTTTCTCTAGGTGTTAAAGTATCTAGGTAGGGTGCAAATATAAAAAAAAAACACCTATACAGTGCTTGACATTAAAAACTAACCAAAAAACCACAATCTTGTTCGAAAATAATGAATCTTATTGATAAAGAGTAAATATGATCATATTATCAAGGCAGAATTTATTAGAATTTTTCAACAGAAGTGAGGCTCTGAGTGCTGGTTAGGCTTTGGGTTGGCAGAACGTTTTATTTTTAATGCCGAGCACTGTACCTATGGTGAGTTCCATATAAATTTGCTGGTAAATGATTAAGTCCTGAGTATGCATTATAAATACATAGAAGTTTGAAAGAATAATCTAATGATCAGACGATGAAAGCTGATGTTCAGTGTTTGTAAATTGAATTTTCCAGTAAATTTATATGGAACATATTTATATTTATAATTTATATAAATTACCTAGGTTGAAAATCAATTGTCTTATTTATTTATTATTGATTATTATTTTTTGATTTGTCTTGCATGAATGCTGGACCCTGTTAACCATTTTATTCATTAATTTTAAGTAATTGCTTATCTTAGATAATAAGTCGTAATTTTTACTATTTTTACAATATTCTGAAACCTCAGTAATGTTATTATTAATTTCTGTGTGTACTGTTTGTAAATTATTATTTCTTTTTAAAGTTTTTAAAGGCATTTGAATTTCCTCTTTGTCTTAATTATTGAGAACTTCGTTACTTGTGGATACCTATACCTTTTTTGTTAATAATAATAATAAATAATACCTACTTTATGTATGTGTTTACATACAATAGCATGTATTAAATAATCTGTGCATGTACAAGAATATACGTGCACGCAACATTCACATATAACACATTTCAATTTACATTCATGGCTGCTACTCAAATTAATTTTTTTCACAGTATAATTACTTTCATCAGAATTAATAGTCCAATTAGTAACTTCTTGTACAACACTGTCTTGTTCTGCAGCATCATCAGTTGTGATATACATACTGTCGCAGGTAGTAGCAGTTTTCAATCCGGAACATAGAATGTTAGCATGATTATCTTCGATAATGCCATATTTGATTAAAATTATATTAAACACATTGCTATGGAAACGACTACAAACTGAATTAGAAGTTTCACTTACATTAGTAAAAAAAAACGTTAAAATCACTGCTAAGACTTGTCCTCATTTTTTCTGTCCCCAATGGTACATCAATACTGCCAAAATGTAACGTCTTGTTTAACATTAAGATCGACATCTAAATGGCGTTCTAAATTTTCATTTTCTAATTTTTCAAATTTTGTAAATGTAAAATCACATTAGTTTCTAAACTTTTTATTTTGCTGACAACATTTTCCACAATGTTATTTTTGTTGAAATATTTAAAATTAGTTATATTTGACTTATATATTGAGCCACAAACATGACAAATAAAAGTATTTTCATTCATTGCTGTATTTCTTTCTCCAGCTTTAAGCTAAAACGTTCTTTTCGTTCACCAGTTCCGTTTAATATGAATCACACCACTATTATTGAAACTGAATTCCTAAGTTTGAATTCAAAAATTTGAATTACTTTGCCTTATTCTAATTGGCTAGAGCGTGGTATATGCTTCTGATTGGTAATTTGACCTATCCTTGTTCTGATTGGCTGTAGGTGGATCTGCAGCCAGACGCTCGTCTACTCCATCTCTTAAATAAAGTTCCCGATAACGTTATTTGGCAAATAACTTATAGCGTTTTCGACTGACTGCTACAGAGCACTCTCGGAGTATCTCCATTTTGTTTTAACCTCATCATCTCGTGTAATAACAGGGGATGGAGATAGGTACTCTCAAAGTGCTCTGGAGCAGTCAATCGAAAACGCTATTAATTTTTATGAATAGTTTCCATGGTGATTCGTAAAGTTGTTCGTCGAATAAATTTATCAGGAGGCGGAAAGATCGTGCCAAAAACAAGAAAATTTTCTGTTTTTGCAATTTGCAGGTTTTTTTTTAATACAACGTAGCCGAAAAAATTAATCTAATTTGCCGTGACTTAAAAAGTTGTGTCCTCATCACCGGCAACGACGCTTATTCGTGGCTTATTCTTTTCGATCAGTGTTGTCAACCCGAACAAGTTCTCCCTTTTTAGGAATGTCGGAATTTAGGAATGTCGAGTGGCAAAAATAGAATCTTTAATCATTTGAGGGATTTTTTGTGAAAATAAATACCTTAATTTTACATTTCTATTCTACGCTACATGTAACTTTGTTGTGCTGTTACCACATTTGATAGTCGCAGGTGGGAAAAAGGTACTTTACCGTTTTCTGTAGAGTTGACAGCGATTTTTTATTTTACGCCAACTTGACAATGGACATAACGGAATGTCAACCAACTGTCTTTTTATTGATTTTAATAAAGACCGTTTTTTTTTATTTGCAGTTTTAGTTCCCCTCTTAAATAATAACAACGACAATCGTTACATATAACGATTTTCGTTCTTTAACGATGTTGTTCCGATTTATAAAATAAGAAGTTAAGTTGTACAATTTCACAAATGGGAATTTTGTACCAATTCGTAGGGAATTTCGGACCCAAGAGGTTAACAACACTGTTCTCGATCACATTTATGATCACATTTTGACGTTTTCAGATTTAAGGTTATATTTAATTTTCCAGCTTTCCTCTCATTTCGCTGTAAGTAGGGTAAACTTGCCTAATTCGTACAGTCATGCGCACCTTAAATGCACCTCCTGCACGCAAACCTCACTCTTAAAACCTTGTAGTACAAGGTTCACAGACCTGTCAAGTTGTAGCATTTAAGCTGCGCATTAGTGTACCTGCGCCCAAATCGTACCTCCACAAATTCTCGTAAACCGTAATAGTGATAAGCGCTTGTAGCAGCGGAAACTGTAAATAACAGTGAACTACATGATTTAACCACAGTCTGTTCACTGGCGCTAGTTTCACGTACAAAATTCTTGGAAATTTGGCCCTTAGTTTGACAGTGCAGATGTCAAGTAAACGAACAATAAGTAGTACGACTAAGAAAAAATTAATTATTTATTCTTTACAAAATAATAACAATCATTACATTAGATTTCTCTCGGATGAAAAGAAATATCCCAACTGTAACATTTAGGCTTAGTGGTCTGTTTGTGAATCATCGCTGGTGACACTTTCCAGAGCTACAATAGTAGTAATAAGTGTGATATATTTTTACTCTCAACAATTTCTCAATTACCTGAATTATTTACTGTGTAACATAGACTAACTTTCTTCTGTTCATCCATGTGTAAGCCCACATAGATTTTCTTCGTGATGGCCCTGTATTCCGTTTCATCATAGACAGTGTAATATCCATGCGTATTAATTTGAGTATGGGCCTGCTGTGCAGATTCTGATTTAAATTTCAACTCAAGAATCATACCCACATTCTTGAACATCACAAACATGTCAAGATGAGGTGGAATTCCAAGACATTTTATTCGTCGGACACTTAACTCACTGTGCACAGAATAATCTTTGACGTTATATGCAAAAGTGAATAAAATGGCATTAAGTTCAGCTTCATTAGTAGGCATTTTCGCTCCAAACAAATTAGACACACTTTTTGCAAACTTAATAAATGCATCCTTATTTGGCTGAATTAGTACATCTTCTAATGCTTGTAAATATTGTTCAATATTTTGGAGATTATATTTTTTTGCAAAAAAAGCTGCATTATAACAGTTGGATATCAAACATGTTCTCAATTCTAAATTCGGTACCTTTAGAGTGCTTTTTCCTAACTCCTCTTTGATCACATTTAAATACCCGTTTTCTGCTAAAAACTGGAGAAACAGAGCAACGTTTCCAGGTGGTATACAATTAAAATCATTTTTAAGTAATGATTTTAATGTCTTCAAATTCTCTATCGACATTCTTCTGAACGTCTTTATTTCAACCTCTTCACCATTTATAAGTTCTTCAATTCGTTGTCGAATTTCAGATATTGCAAAGAGATTTTGCAAATTTGTTATGCTTCCCGATTGAATCCAGTAACTTTTAAACATTTTTCTACAGTTTTCAGTGCTTGCTTCCAAGTAACGTAGAATAGACCAGCCAGAATAAATGCAAGTGGGCTCTTTCGGGTATAGAACTTGAAACCCGTTATACCATTCTCGTATTTGTTCATCATCTCTATAAACTGCACAGTCATCTCGGGCAAACAGATCTTCTACTTCAGCAGCAGTTAATCCAAAATATGGCACAAATGTCGATGTTTTCAGGAATTCATCCAATTTAATATTGTTTGGAGATAACAGCGATGCTAATTGGGTACACGCATGAATTAGCCCACTCTGCAGATGCTTATTAGATTTCAACAAATGAGACGTAATTCTACTTATTAGATTAATGGTATAATTTACAACATCTTCATTTACGTTTGGCTCCCTCAGTAACATCTTCATTATTGGCGCATCATACTCGTCTATGAGTACATAGACAAGTTTGTTATAATGCACATGCAAACATTGAGATAAGTCCTTAAGTGCCGATATTACATCAACTGCATCAAGCCTTTCAGTACCTTTCCAATACCTTACAAATTCTTCTACAGTGATTTTCATATCTTTTAATTTGTCATTTGACCAAGCATACTTTTCTCCGTCATGTTTTATTAGAACCTTATGATGATCATCGTATGCATCTCTAATGATATCCTGTAGAGATTCAAGGACGCCTTCACGAGTGTAGCCACTAACCGACTTCATGTCTACATAGAGCACAGGATTTACTTTACAATTTTCTTCGAAAAATTGCCTTTCCTCTCTATATATTTTTAAATTGTTTTCTTTAAAAGGTGTTTTGTTTCCTGATAAGAATTGTTTAACCATGTCTAAATTAGTCGATTTAAAAAACCTTCTGGGTGCCGTTACAATTAACACAACATCTTCCATCTCAAGAAAATCCTTAATGTATAACGTCTTGTCGACAAATCCAGGCATTTTGATGACCTCTTCAAACTCGGACGTACAAGTCATATAAAAATTTTTCGGTTTTGAGGATGTGCCCTACAAAAGAAAAAAAGGATATCACATAAATATACATTTATATGAATATTATAGGCGCCATGCACATCTCTGCATTCAGCGCCGCCTGGCGTGGTGATTTGTGAATTAGTGATATGAAAATATTTCTTGAGACCCACTGCATGGGAATAATATCACTCTTATGACAATTTACGATTGTAGTACATAATACTTGAGTTTCCTGGTATTGAAATACATTACAATATTCAAGTTCAAATGTACACTAATAATTTGAAACAACTCGTATTTTCATACCACTAATGCAGAATATGGTCATTGGTGGCGCTGGCTTCGCATGTGCATGATCCCTATATTAAGGCTAAACTTACTTCTCTTAGGGCAGCACTTTCACTTTCTCCTTCCATTTTTAGTCGTTTTGTGACTGGGCTGCTCATAATCTATAACAAATGCAACAAAATAACTACAGTTCTTTCGCTCGATCTTTGCAGTTACGTCAGAAAATTATCGACTCAAAATGACAAATTTATAAATTCCATCATTGTTTTAACATACGTATTAGATAAGGATAAAAGAATATGTTAATTTCGTTTCTCGAATCGGTAAAGTATGACATGACTGCAAAGATCGAGCGAAAGAACTCTATGTACAAGGTTTCTATAAATGATTCTAACATCGCATTACCTCTGATAAATAAATGATCATGTGCCACTAACCACCGATACTGAACACAGTAATTGGTGACGTCATCATTTTTAATTCTTAAATAATCAAACATCTTTTTCAGAAGCTTATTTGGTGCAACATCATCAATTTAAGGAATAAATTGTAAACTCAAATTGAAACATTTGATACTGGTATTGTGTTTTAGCAATAATGGTTTACAGTGAAACTTGCTTATAAGGAGCACTGGTTATAACGAGAACTCGGTTATAACGAGGAAATTGAAAAGTCCCGTTTCTCGATGTGGTAAATTACATATAAAAATATTTGTTTAAAACGAGAACTTGCTTATAGCTTTTACCTTGCATATAGCGAGCTTAATTTCAAAAAATTTGAAAATATTTTTTGGTTAGATGTAGAAGTACGTAGTATGCCCGACAAGAAATCTAAATACGACGAATTAATTGTTAAAAAAAAACTGTTCGTTTGTTCTTTTGCGTATTTTTTACGTTACCATAAAACAAGCAAAATAAATTGTTTAAAATTGTATTCAAACTTATTAGTTTATTAAATAAACAAAAAAATGCAGGAGTATAGTTGTCCCAGATTCTTTTGGTGTTCATAATACATATCACATATGCATTTAATTTTTTCATTTATAACGAGCACTTGCATATAACGAGCAATAAGCGTGGTCCATTGAGCCCTCGTTATATCCGAGTTTTACTGTATTTAAAAGTTTCAAGTTTATGACAGCGTTGACACTGACATTTCTCAGATAGTAGAATACACATTCAAAAGGAGGTGGAATATTCAATGCCTACTTTGATGTTAGAATCATTTATAGAAACGTTGTATAAACCCTAGACTTACTGTACATATTTTGTTAAACAAAAATCTCTAACAAAATTACACGTCAAGTATGAAGCAGTAGAATTTTAGTAGCAAGCATTCATACAGTAAAAATATACAAAGTAATAATAACAGCATCATAATTATTAAATAATTAGATTTTGACACGTAATGTAAATTCCGTTTCTTGGACCGGCTCATTTGCACTTTATCAAGGAAACTAAATGAATTGTTAATTTCTTTTTCTACGGTACGGAAAGAGTTAATTGTACCTAAAACAAAATCTACTTTATCTGAAGGTAGAATCAATAAAATATCATCCACGCAACGAAAATACAAAATTAAATTGAAAAGTAAAGAGTTAATGACAGTTTTTTCTAACTAGTTCCTGCACAACAACTTCAGCTAAAGCAGGAGATAAAGGAGAACCCGTTGCTTATAAAATTTATAAATAAATAACAAATATAACATCCTTGAAATTCGTACGCTAGCATAAATAGCGTTCAGGGAATTAACAGCTGTTGGTAGTTATCAGCACGTTGTCAGGACCACATCAGAACAGAAGCAGGTTGGATTCCCTAAACGCATCCTTTAATTGTCTGTGTAAACGGTGCAAACATTTGTTTTATTACTCCATATTTTACTCTTTAATTGTTAATTATTAGTGTCCTAATCTAAATTACGAATGCAAACAGTTTATTTTTATTTTGTTTTGTTGAGTTATCAACAAAATGTCAACCCTAACTCGCCTATTCTAACGAAGAAACGGAGTAAACAGATAATAAGTATGTTTATTAACAGTGTGTTGTGCAGCTGTACTTAGCTCAGGCAAGCATTTTGTTCGATAAACTACAAATAAACTAATTAATTATTAATTATGCATTTCATCTCACCAAATTCAACGAGCTCGATGCAACACCACCATTTCTGCTTGGAACCACATGGAAATGGAACGAGCAGCAGTGTTGCCACATCAAAAATTTTAAATTCACCAGATTCATGGCAAAAAAGTTGCCAGTTTTTCACCAGACGATTCGATCGTGCACGCGCGCGATAAAATCAAAAATCAACTATACAGAAAAAAGAAATTTGAGCAATTTATTATGAAGTAAATGAAAACTGTTTATTACAATCATGTAGCATCAAAAAATTAACAATAACTAATTGAATAATTAAAAATAATTAAAACTAACCTGAATAAAAATAAGATTAAAAACCTTTTCATTTTGTCACTTTCTAAATCAAAAATTTAACATTTACTTCTTATTATTTAATTTAGACAGTAGTAGCATTTTCGATTCACCAGCACCGGTTGCACTCAGTGTATTTGCATCTTCTTTTAACCTCATGTAATAACACAAGATGAAGATACTCTGAGTGCGCATTAGTGTGGTCAATCGATAACGCTGTAAGTAATCTCTATGCAAAGAGCTACCTATTCTACGCAGCAAAGCATCAATTATATTATTTCCATTAGACACTAGATGGCGCAAACAAAAAAAATAGATTTTTTTCTAAGATACTTAGAAAAAAATCACTTTGAGGTAAGAGTAAAATATTCAAATGCGCTGATACAAAAACAATAAAAACGTAGACTATAAAAAATCACCAGATTCTGAGTTTGTTGGAAAAGTTTTCACCAAATCACCAGATCGGACCTAAAATCACCAGATCTGGTGAAATTTCACAAGATGGCAGGAAGTTTTGCAGTGTTGCCAACAACCGTGGAATGAAAATATCCAGACCATCACTAAAAAAAAGGTAAAAATGGCTAAAGAGTAAATAAAAAGTAAAACGATGTTTCGCAAGCGAAAATTTTTAGAAATCTAGATTTTTTTAACAAAACGTTTACCCATTTTTTCCAATTTTCAATATTTTTTTATTTTATTCGTACATATTTAATTCTTTTTGCCTAATACTTCTTAAAAATAACTTCGTCATTTGAATGAGAAAATTGACGACTACTAACTTTGGAATGTTTTATTTGTAGGTAAAGCAGATCAGTTAGATCAGTTCACTTCTAGTTAAAGTGAAGTGACCAAAACTGCAAATAAAAGATAACTAATGTAACCACATTTAACTATACCGTATCTTACCGGTATCTCGCAAAAATTTGCTTAAAAACAAAAACTGATCAAAAACCGAAGGCGGAAGGAGTGCGTTCAGGAACAGTACCTAGGTAAGTGACTATTCGCCGCCAGGACAATTCATCGCCGGGCGATTTACCGCGAAGACGATTCGTCGCCGGGACGATTTGCCGCCAGGACGATTCACCGCCAGAAGTAGATATACTGGGTGTCCGGTAAAGAAGGGGTCATACTTCAAGAGTGGCTTCTTTGGATCAAAATAAATCGATTTAGATCAATTTATCTTAGTACAATTTTGCTTCATTAAAAAGTTATGGCCTTTCAAAGATAATTTTTTTATATCAATATTTTAGCAAAAAAGTATCGAGAAAAATGGCTTTGAATATGATAATGCTGAATATTACTGTTTTAGGTCTACATTGAGTCAGAGACATAGGCTGGGTTGCATAAAAGTTTTAAGCCAGGATTAAATTTAAACCTATCTTAGAATGTGACACATAGAATGCTGTACGTCATAACTTATCACAGTCTAAGTTCAGCTTAAATTTAAACCTGGCTCAAATGTTTTGTGCAACCCAGCCATAGATCCGTATTTCAGTTACAGTTTAACTTTAATCTTCACTTTATTTCCTTGAGAACAACTGTTTTTATAATTTTTACAATGGAATCGTCCGGCGGCGTATCGTCCTGCTTCGATACGAGTGTGTAATTGATAATAACGGCCATTTCATTCATAATGAGAAGGGAGATTATTATTTACAAATTTGACCAGTAGATAAATTCAAGCAAACGTAAATAGACAAATTGAAAATATTTATGCATTTTCAATAGATCATTTAAAAAGCGTATAACCGAACACAGAAATTCATTCATTAACAATAAAATAGACTCGACTTTTGCAAACCATTTAATAGACAATAACCACCTCTCTAATTTTGAATTCAAAATAATGCACATAGAAAATAAAGGTAAAAGATTAAATTTGCTCGAATCATTGGAAATCAATAAACTTAAAAATTCTAACTTTTTGCTTAATGATCAAACGGAAACAAATAGTTCACCCTTATTAAATCTATTCTACTAGTAAACATCTGTTTTTTCTCATTCACACATTTCACAGAATTTAGTCGGTTATTTTCGAAGCAGGTACCCCATATAGGCATGTTGTTTTATATTTTAGTTAGTTTAAGCTCACATCTGACGAAGGTACTGTGTACTGAAACAATTGTTATGTGTTAAGTAATAAACTGTGAAAATCTAAACACATTTTGTTTAATTAATTAATCAATATGGATATAAATTTTCATCAAGTAAAGGCCGAATCAATCCAATATTTGAAATACTATTTATTACTTTTGTAATCGTAGTGGAAAAAAGCGAGTTCTTCCTTCTGAAGTCAGAAAACGAATGCTGAAATCACAGGGGTCTTGTAAAATCAATGCTACATGTACATCTTCAATCGTTTTAAAACAGATTGCCGATGATAATTTGAAAGTTATTTATTATAAAATTCATTACGGTCATAATATTAAAATGTCACATGCATTATTATCTGCAACTGCTAAGAATTCAATAGCAACACAGCTAATGCAAGGTAGTAATTTAGAAGTTAATTCATGCATATATGTATAATGATTTATGTTTAAAATTTAAGGTATACCTGCCACACTAATCTTAGATAAAATTCGAAGCAGTGTTGAAACTGATTTCCAGAGAATACACATGACTACAACAAAAGATATTCATAATATAGCCCAAAGTTACAATTTGCATAGTGAAGCTATAAAGCATTCAAATGATGCTACAAGTGTTGATATATGGGCGAGGCAAGTTTCTGAGAGTACTGGAAATTGTATTACTGTATATGTATAAAAAGCAAGGAGTAACTTCTGAGCAAGAATTGTTAAAAAAAGAAGATTTCTTATTGGGTATCATGACAGAAGTCAAGCTCAAATGCTGATAAAGTTTGGGAACGATGGAATTATTTGCATGGACGCAACTCACGGTTTTAAACTGGTTACTGTATTAACCGTGGATAATTTTGGTGAAGGATTTCCTGCAGCATTTCTAATTTCCAATAGAGAAGATTATACAGTTTTGAAATGTTTTATTAATTCAGTGAAGCAAAGGGTTGGACATATCAAAGCCAATATTTTTATGTCGGATGATGCCGATCAATATTTTGCTGCATGGAGTTCTGTTATGAAGACAAGAGAGACTAAAAAGTTGTTATGTACATGGCATGTTGATAAAGCTTGGCGTAACAAGATTAGTTTAATAAAAAATAAAACAAAGCAAGAACAGGTATCAAAATATTTAATAGTTTAATCAAGATGTAATGAATTTGGCTGTTTTAGGTTTACAAAACTTTGTGTCTCTTACGCCAAGAGACAAATGTTGAGAATTTCAATAAATATTTGAATAGTTTTTATATTCTTCTTCAAAATGATGCAGACTTTCAAGAATTTGGAGAGTATTTTCATAAATATTACGAAAATCGTTGTACAATGTGGGCTGCATGTTATCGAATAGGTTCGAGCATTAACACTAATATGTACTTGGAGGCTATGCATAAAGTACTTAAATATATTTATTTAAATGGTAAGTACTGTTTCTTATAAACTTACAGAATAAATTGATTTTTGTTTTGAAATTTAATCATTTCCAATTCTTAGTGTAAAATTTATGTAACCTAATGTATCAGTATCATTAGAGGTTTCAACACTGAAAAAAGTTCGAAATTAAAGTTGCCTTTGCTATGTACTAACAATAAATAGTGTATAATTAGTACTTGATTTTATAGGTAAAGTTTGCAAACGTCTCGATAAAACCATACATGTTCTACTGAAGTTTATTAGAGACAAACAGTTTCAACGAATGATAAAAATGGATAAAGGGAAAAGTTACCAACAGAATTGCTAAAATAAACAGAAGTCATATGGCTGCTGCAAAGACATTTGATATGGTGATTACCTCAAATTTAACTGGTTGGGCAGTGCAGTCTGGCATAAATACATACAATGTATCACAAAATCTAACAGATGAAAACCATAATTGCAAACTTGGATGTTCAGTGTGCACGTCATGTTCTCATATCTATTCCTGTACATGTATGGATTTCTTTATTAACGCCAATATGTGCAAACATATACATAAAGTATGCATTGAAACAAAAAAAAATATAATTCCAAGTGAAATCATTGTAAATAATCATGAAAGCAAAATGAATTATGAAATGGGTATGCACTTAAATACGATAAAGAAAAGTAATGTGAATATTTTGTCAAAAATTACAGAAAATTTGACTGTTCTTTCCAATACTAATTGGCAAGGCATTACAGACCAGGATATTTTGCATAAAATTAATAATCAGCTAACATCTGCTATAAATTTGATTTCATGTGCACCAAGCACTTCATTTGCTGAAGTCGAACAATCTTGTCCAGCAAATAAAAAAGTTGAAATTATACGGTATATTTTTTTAAAATTATAGATGAACGGAGGTCGTGAAAAACAAAATGAGTTAATTTATTCCGAAAGATTGGTAGTACGGGCAGAAAAAAAGAAAGCAGCAGACCTAGAATCAGAAAAGAAGTTATTGTGAATTTTCAAATCAATTTACTATGTATTGAACTAATTTACGCTATGCTTTCCACGACCTCCCTTTATCTACAATTTTAACAATCATATGGCACACACAGTATCATCATCATAAGCACAGTATAAGAATCACACAGTAGCGTCACTCGAGTATAACTGTCACATTTGTTCTTTTGTTTGATACCTACCCAGGTGTAAATTACATTGCATTTTCATAAGGGTATCAAATAGAATGGCCGCTTTTTTTGACACTGACGTTTAAGTGACGCTACTGGGTAATTACTTATACTGTGGCATAAGAATATAATAAGTTACTATGTTAGTATTATTTGTATCTGATGATTGGCAGTATATTGTAAAAAAATTAAGAACAAAAAACATTATTTGAATGTAAATAAACAGTTTCATAAAATACAAATATTTTGTATAATATTGTGACAAGACAGAAGTAAATTAAAATATTAGATTCATTTAGCAAACTTAAGATAAGAGGAAATGTAACTCATCAACGTAAACAACGGAACACCTGCATGAAAAAACCTTGAACAAGTTAAAACGGATGTAAGTTACCTCGCGTTCTGTCGAATCTTTCCGCTCTCGTAACAGCTCGGAATTGCTCGGGTCGCACTTCCTTTAAAAACCCCGCCATCAGCATATAAAGATAAGATTATAATCAGCTGTCAGTACAGCATGTAACTTCTTGTACTTTGATTTGTGTTGTGAATTAAGGATGTGAGTATTTAAGTTATATTTGTATAATTAATGTTTGTCTAGTCATATTTCTAATATAATATTTAAGCTATGCCCCTTGTTTCGATTAATACCGTAACATTTTTGGTGGAGGCGCCTAAAAGTCCTAAAACTAAAATGTCTTAATTTTTTTTAATTGAATTTCCCAATTTTTTTTTTACAAAATTATTTTTTTTACACAATGCAACCTTTATCAAAATTCGTTTCTTACTTACTATTCAAACTTAAAGTGTTAATAATCGGCATTTTTGTCGCATTATTAAATACGTGTCTTGCTCTTACACATGAAGTAATAATAAATGAAATAAATGGTGATCGAATCCATCCCCAAATTCTTCGTTCCTATAGACGTGTACGTATACAAAATACGTAAATTAATATAAATTAAATAAATTTTAAATATTTTTTAAAATAAATTCAATAAATTTTTTTTAATCAGAATTTTGAAATAGCATGAAAATGACAGAAAATCAAGATTTAAACGTTACAATTAATATTGCCAGCCAAGCAAACAAAAGCCCTCGCTTTCCTAAATTCACAAGCCCTGAAATTTTTATTCCTGCATCTTCTAATACATTACAATTTTTGAAAAATTTTGAATTATGTGCCAATACTAATAATTGGACCAACGAACATAAAATAAATTTTTTCGGAACTTTCCTTCACGGAGCTGCAAACACCTGGTATACATCCTATTTATCCGCAGTCGAAAATAGCAACAACACATGGGACGACATCGTCCGTGATTTTAAAGATGAATTTGGTGCAATTTCTTTTATACGCGATTTAAAACTTCGTTTACTAAAACGTACTCAACGAGAAGATGAGGATATTTTGAAATATATGTATGATGTTCTAGAAATGTGCCATGATTTAAATCCAGACATGCCTACAGAACAAATTTTCGATTATTTTGAAAAAGGGTTACATCCGATTTATATTACTCAGTTTTCACTGCTTTCCACTCCTAATATGACTATAAATGATTTAAAGACTATTGTAAATAAATTAAGTGACACACGAAAACGAACTGTAGAGTCACAGTTAAGAAACCCCGAGTTATTTCTTCAAAGTACAATCGCACAAAATGCATCGTTGGCAGATAAACAACTTGCATTCGCGACTCGATCTAATCTAAATAACCGCGCGCGCAAAATCAAGGTCACCTGTTTCATTTGTAATAAGCCCGGTCATCTTTCTTACACGTGTTATTATAAACAATCGAATGAGATAAATAAAAATTCACGGCAATTCAATCATAACCGGGAGCAACCTAAACAGTTTATTAGGGAACAAACTTTTTCCCCGCAACACTTTCGACCTAATAAAAAGCAAAATCAAAATACGGCGTCACTAAAATCAAATCAACGTATTACTGTAAAACCTAAATTCGCTTCGAAAAATAAAGAAAAAAATTTGTACTCTTTCTCTTCATCTGGAATAGTCACAATCCCAGCAACCTTAGAAAACCAATTCTTAAAAGTTATAATTGACACTGGCGCTCTACATAATGTAATTAATTCTCAATACGTTTCCAAATATATTCCTTTACAAAGACCCTTAAATATACTTACAGCTGGAAACGAACCAATAAAAGTAATCGGTAAAACTTTCGTTAAATTACGAATTTCTAAAGCACTTTTTCCTATAGAAGTCCTCGTAGTACACGATCTACCAAGGCCCTTAATACTAGGAACCTCTTTTCTTCGGAAATCAAAGGCAATTATTAATTTCCCTCAAAATTATTTAGAGCTCTGTGGTAATATACAAGTTCCATTCTGTAAAGATGTTACTAAATTCGATAATTTCTTTTTACATTCTAAGAAAAATAGAAATAACAAAAATGTTCAAAACGAAACCAACGACGCTAAAATCACCCTTAAAACAGACGTTCTTCTTCATCCTAATAAATCTCAGTTTATTGAAGTTGTTTCAAACAACAAATTAAGTACCACACCTATTAAGAATAATTTTGTTCCTCGAGACGATTTCCTGCTTTCAAAAAATTTAACAATTACAAAAAACCCATTTCAAACAAAAAATTGTTTTATGATAGAATTAACAAATTTGGGGAAATTGCCGCAAAAATTATTTGCTAATACAACCATCGGATACCTTGAAAAATTACCAAATTCTACAAAAAATAATTCTGATCTTTTCCACCAAGTAACCACAAGCAAGAATATAAAACCTTTATTTGAACGTCAACTCGATACATTATTATCAAAATACACAGACATTTTTGCCTCACATGTCACAAATTGGCCTAACCACGATACTCAAACATCACATTGACGTGGGGGAAGCGAGTCCGGTATCTAGTAGACCATACAGAGTGTCTCATAAAGAAAGAGAAATTATTAGCGAGCAAGTAAAGGAAATGCTAAGTAATAAAATTATTAGGCCTAGTCAGTCACCTTGGTCATCTCCTGTTGTTTTAGTACGAAAACCTAACGATACTTACCGATTTTGTGTTGACTATCGTAAATTAAATAACGTAACACGTCAAAAGAATCTTTATCCGTTACCTTTAATTGAAGATTGTTTAAATTGTTTACAAGGAGCTAAATATTTTTCATCATTAGATTTATTCAGCGGATATTATCAAGTAGGATTAACGGAAGCAAGTAAAGAAAAAACCGCTTTCATAACAACAGACGGTTTGTACGAATTTAACGTCCTCCCTTTTGGCCTTTGTAATGCCCCAGCAACTTTTCAAAATTTAGCTGACAAAGTTTTTGAAGGAATGAAATGGAAAGAAGTCTTAATTTATTTAGATGACATTATAATTTTTTCGGACACTCTTGAAGAACACATGAAAAGATTACAAAAAGTGTTCCAACGACTCCGCAAAGCCGGCTTAACCTTAAATCCAGATAAATGCAAATTTTTACAAACAAATATAAAAATGCTTGGGTATGAAATAGACGAGAACGGCATACGTCCTAATGAGTCAAAAATAAAAGCAGTAAAAAATTTCAAAGAGCCTAAAACCGTAAAACAACTCCAACGTTTTCTAGGCCTCTGTAATTTCTACAGAAAATTCGTACCAAATTTCGCAAAAATTGCTTTTCCACTCTATAATTTATTAAAGAAAGATGAAAAATTTACTTGGAATGAGGAAAAACAACAATCATTTGATTTATTAAAACAAAAACTTATTGAAGCTCCCGTTTTAGCTCATTACGATCCAAAATTAAAAACTGAACTCAGAGTAGATGCCTCATCGCAAGGAATTGGAGCTGTTTTGTTACAAAATTTTAGCGGAGAATCACATCCTATTGCCTATATTTCTCGAACGTTAACAAAAGCAGAAAAAAATTATTCAGTGTTACACTTAGAAGGTTTAGCTATCATTTGGAGTCTCAAAATACTCAGACATCTAATTTATGGGAAACCCGTAGAAATTATAACTGACCATCACGCATTATGTTTTTTAAAATCTTTAAAAAATCCTAAAGGTAGAACAGCACGGTGGATACTTATATTGTCCGAATATGATTATAAGATAATTCATAAAAAAGGACGGTTAAATCAAGATAGTGATTGCTTAAGTCGTTGCCCTGTAAATGAAGCATCTTTAGAAGATGAACAAGTTGACCAAGATTTACCCATTTTACTTTCAATTCCTGATGATTTTGTCACCTCACAAAATTCTGACACCTTTATTGCAGAAATTAAAAATGCCTTGCGAAGCCCAGATCAAGACTTAACCGCTATTATGAGAAGAAAAATTAAAAATTTTGTTTTAATTGACGACGTTTTATATAAGAAAAATCCAAATGCAACGGGTTCAGAAAATTTATTAGTAATTCCCGAGACATTAAAAGAAGAAATTTTATTTTCCAATCATAACGAACCGTTAGCAGGTCATTTAGGATTTGCTAAAACTTACCACCGTATAAAAAATCGTTATTTTTGGATAGGCATGTTAAAAGACATTAAAACATATGTCCGTGGATGTCCAGATTGCCAAGCACGCAAAGATTATACTAATAAACCTCCTACTGGATTATTACAACCAATTCAAGTAGGCCTCCCTTTCCAAAAAATCGGAATTGATTTATTAGGTCCCTTTCACCGAAATTCTATAGGTAATACAATGATAATAGTAGCAACCGACTACGCCACACGATGGGTCGAAACACGAGCTTTACGTGACGGAAAAGCGAATTCTGTCGCAAAATTTTTATTTGAAAATATAATAAGTAGGCATGGTTGCCCAAAAGAAATTTTAAGTGACCGCGGTAAAGTTTTTCAGTCACAATTTATAGCTGAACTTTTAAAAATAATGGGCGTAAATAGTCAATTTACAACAAGCTATCGACCACAATGTAACGGACTGACAGAAAGGTTTAATAAAACCCTAGCTGATATGCTCAGTTTGTATACTAATTCTCAACAAACTGATTGGGATTTTTATCTGCCACATGTAACTTTTGCTTACAATACTGCAGTCCAAGAGACCACGCGAATGTCGCCTTTCAGTCTTATCTATGGCCGTGAGCCTAGGCTTCCATCTGAAGCTACATTAACACAAGACGTTGAAGCGACAGATATTAAAAATTTACGTGACCGCATTTTAGCCATTCGGAACACTGCTTCCGAAAATATTAAACAATCTCAAAATAAGGCTAAAATACGCTACGATGATTCTCATCGTCATATTGAATTTCAGGAAGGTGATAAAGTGAAAGTTTTCACCCCCATACGCAAAATAGGTAAAAGTGAAAAATTACTTTTACGTTGGTTTGGACCGTATTATATTGTTAAAAAACATACAGATGTAGATTATATTGTTCAGAAAGGTCCAAACAAAAATTCAAAAACAGATGTAATACACGTAAGCAGGATAAGACCGTATTATGAAGCATGGCAGCCTCCACAAAATTAAAACTAATTGTTTTTAATTTTATGTATAAATAAGTAAATATATGTATAAACATAAAATATTGTTTCTGTTTCAGAAATTTCCGTGTACTCGTTGGTTTATTGATGCAGTTATGCAGACCCGGCCTACGTTTATTTGAATTTTTTTTATGTTGATGATTTCAGATCTCACTGTGCACACATTTCATCACCATTAATAATTACTTCGCGAAGTCCTACGTATACACACGACCAACTAAATTTTGTCCCCAATACCATTTTCAAATAAACTCATGCAAAACACATGAGTAGGCCACAATTGCAATTTTATACTGCCCAGCGAGCTTACTCGCATTGAAATTTCTATTTACCAAATCCTGCTTATTTCCAGAGAAAAATGAGTGTAATTTAAAACGATGGTTTTTATTACTAACAAAGTTAGATATATTACGATATGAAATGCATTTCATGGAGAGTAAACTTTTTCAAAGAATTTTAAGTTTCAACTACCCCCTGTACA
Source organism: Dorcus parallelipipedus (assembly GCA_958336345.1). Classification (NCBI taxonomy): domain Eukaryota; kingdom Metazoa; phylum Arthropoda; class Insecta; order Coleoptera; family Lucanidae; genus Dorcus; species Dorcus parallelipipedus. The sequence goes on along the minus strand of OY284478.1, from coordinate 1,807,634 downwards.
TACATCTTTACGCTTATAAGACAATGAAACAATTACAAAGTACTTTGATTGTTTATTAACTTTATTACTTATATCTTAGTAGACTCTTAAGTTAATTTTTAATATTATTAAAAGCATTATATGGTATTTTAATGAACATATACACCTCTTTATGTCACTACGGGTGTAAATAGGCCTTATACACCGCGTACTGAGATAATCTCGTGTTTCTGTTATTAAATATCGCATTTCACACTCTGCGCAGAAATCATCCAAACACGAACAATGAATCTCATTCACCGTAATTATTTTTGTAAACATAGAATTAAGATAAGATTATCTTAAAGCGAAATGCAACTTCCCGTCTGCCCTGCTATTTTTGATTGTATAATATTCTCCATTCAGTGTTTAGTATTCGAGTAAGCATGACAAACGTGAAAGTTATTCCAGAAAACTTAAGTAATTTGTTTTTAGTTTATAAGAAATGTAAGTTGATTTTTTTAAGATTATTTAAAATCATGCGATTGTTATTTTAAATTATTTGAAATGCTCACCATGTACTGTTAACTTCAGTTTCGCAGCAGCCTCACTGCATTTAGTTTTGTTTGTTTTTGTTTGTTTTCAAGTGTCGACCTGCGTCAACAACAAGTTCTCAATCTCCCCCGCAGTGAGACTGTCAATTAACGGAACTAAGGGAGGAAAGGTCAGAAATTCCTGCGTAGCGAAACTCGGATAGTCCCACTCCAGGTTCTTCAACTGGACTACCCTGTTCTACCACAGGACTTCCCTGTTGCGATGGGGGCTCCGTATCTACAGTGACCACAAACGACACAAACCAGCGACCTCTGGACGTTGCAGCCCTGACGGCCCAGGTTGAGAAGACCCTGGTCGTTTTACAACAACCTCTTCGGGTCTCTGTGCCGCGCCCACAACATCCTGGGTCTGTGGTCGCCTTGGTCCACCCCGTCGCCCATGCAGCCCAACTGGTTCTCCACCGCCCTCGAACCTGCCTCCGAATACCCGGAGCATACGACGAAAACGTCGTAACCAGCCAGGGAACTCTTCCTCCCCCATCCGTAATACTGGTTCCATTGATCGCCGTCTGGAACTCCGTCTTCGGGACCATCGACAGAACCGCTGGATTTTCCGAAGACCGCGATCAATACGTTCGTCGACGGTAGTCCTAACGCTAGTCGCAGGAATCCACGAGTAAAACCTACAGACTCTCGCACCCTGCGACGCACCACCGGATCCCGAATCCGCCCAATCAAATAACACAGAAGGACGAAAGTAATGGACACCGACATCGTCGCGTTAAGTGTACCGACCAGTAAGAAATTGACCCCGCAATTACTTCTCAAGTTTAAAATTTTTGCTCTTCACCCTGTATATAATTGTTTTTATTCATTTTCTGTTATAAGATACATTTTATAAGACATTTGTTCCAATTGAGCACTTCTTTGTACGTAATGATTTGTTTGTTTTAAAATTTTTTTTTGCGAGGGGGGAAAGATGTGACAAGACAGAAGTAAATTAAAATATTAGATTCATTTAGCAAACTTAAGATAAGAAGAAATGTAACTCATCAACGTAAACAACGGAACACCTGCATGAAAAAACCTTGAACAAGTTAAAACGGATGTAAGTTACCTCGCGTTCTGTCGAATCTTTCCGCTCTCGTAACAGCTCGGAATTGCTCGGGTCGCACTTCCTTTAAAAACCCCGCCATCAGCATATAAAGATAAGATTATAATCAGCTGTCAGTACAGCATGTAACTTCTTGTACTTTGATTTGTGTTGTGAATTAAGGATGTGAGTATTTAAGTTATATTTGTATAATTAATGTTTGTCTAGTCATATTTCTAATATAATATTTAAGCTATGCCCCTTGTTTCGATTAATACCGTAACAATATTATATATGACAAGTGTTTTATTTAGGAATAAAGTAAAATATAATTAAAAATTATATTTTGTCCATATATGTATAATCTTCTTATGCAATTTGACCAAGTAGGTATTTGAAAAGAACTCTCGAAAGTAATGTGTAATGTTACATTACTAATGTGGTATACAACCATAAATACTAACCTTGGTATACAACAACAATTCGAATTTCGCGCGTTTCTTTTAATATGTTAGCTTAATTCTTATTGGACAACAAATACTTCGCCTTGATTGGAGAGATCAACCCTGTCTGTAGACGCTCGTTCGCGGTTGCCGAATGTTTCATGTACCGGTTGTTTCGTTAAAACTTGAAAAGAGGCGGAGATTTAAGACAAGTGCATGTTCGTTTCCAATTCGTAATAAAACGTGTTCGCTATTTTATAATCACTTTTTAAACTTAAAACTTTTTAAAAAGTTAAAAAAAATAGTTTTTTTCTGTCTGCTACCATTCACGAAGCAAAAAGACACAAACTTTAAAATCTTGCGTCACTCCAACGTTGGCGTTATCAAAAGTTTAATTCGCGACATCTCGCGACCGATTTTTGACATTGGTACTCTTAAGCGCCGATCTTTCCATCTCTTAAATAAAGTTCCCGATAACGTTATTTGGCAAATAACTTATAGCGTTTTCGACTGACTGCTATAGAGCGCTCTCGGAGTACCTCCATTTTGTTTTAACCTCATCACCTCGTGTAATAACAGGGGATGGAGATAGGTACTCTCAAAGTGCTCTGGAGTAGTCAGTCGAAAACGCTATTAATTTTTATGAATAGTTTCCATGGTGATTCGTAAAGTTGTTCGTCGAATAAATTTATCAGGAGGTGGAAAGATCGTGCCTAAAACAAGAAAATTTTCTGTTTTTGCAATTTGCAGGTTTTTTTTTAATACAACGTAGCCGAAAAAATTAATCTAGTTTGCCGTGACTTAAAAAGTTGTGTCCTCATCACCGGCAACGACGCTTATTCGTGGCTTATTCTTTTCGATCAGTGTTGTCAACCCGAACAAGTTCTCCCTTTTTAGGATTTTTTTTAATAATTTTAATAATTTAGGAGTGGCAAAAATAGAACCTTTAATCATTTGAGGGATTTTTTTGTGAAAATAAATACCTTAATTTTACATTTCTATTCTATGTTACATGTAACTTTGTTGTGCTGTTACCACATTTGATAGTCGCAGGTGGGAAAAAGGTACTTTACCGTTTTCTGTAGAGTTGGCAACGATTTTTTATTTTACGCCAACTTGACAATGGACATAACGGAATGTCAACCAACTGTCTTTTTGTTGATTTTAATAAAGACCGTTTTTTTTTTATTTGCAGTTTTAGTTCCCCTCTTAAATAATAACAACGACAATTGTTACATATAACGATTTTCGTTCTTTAACGATGTCGTTACGATTTATAAAATAAGAAGTTAAGTTGTACAATTTCACAAATGGGAATTTTGTACCAATTCGTAGGGAATTACGGACCCAAGAGGTTGACAACACTGTTCTCGATTACATTTTGAAGTTTTCAGATTTAAGGTTATATTTAATTTTCCAGCTTTCCTCTCATTTCGCTGTAAGTAGGGTAAACTTGCCTAATTCGTACAGTCATGCGCACCTTAAATGCACCTCCTGCACGCAAACCTCACTCTTAAAACCTTGTAGTACAAGGTTCACAGACCTGTCAAGTTGTAGCATTTAAGCTGCGCATTAGTGTACCTGCGCCCAAATCGTACCTCCACAAATTCTCGTAAACCGTAATAGTCATAAGCGCTAGTAGCAGCGGAAACTGTAAATAACAGTGAACTACATGATTTAACCACAGTCTGTTCACTGGCGCTAGTTTCGCGTACAAAATTCTTGGAAACTCGGGGAAGAATGCGCAGTATAGTCTCGCTGCTTCTATTCGTAGTTTGGTTTACCGGCTTGCTTCGGGCACGTTCGGGCAACTGCAAACACTGCAAGATTTTAAATTTAAATTGTTTGCGCCACGTAAGAATCGACTCGCGGAAGAATGCGCAGTGGTTACAAAGATCAAAGGTATCGACGCCAAGTGAACAGACTGTGGCATTAATAACACATCAAAGTATGTCAAGCATTTGTTGACAAGATTTTTTTTCTGTTTTCAAAAATATATACTTTGTTGGGTTTATTTCTTACAGTTAATAGAATAAAACTATTATGATCATCTACTATGATTTCCATAAAAAAAATATATGTTTATGTTATGACTAGAAAATTTAATTAAGTATCAAAAAACCAACTACACCACTGAATTGTATTCCAAAAAGTGTCCTAATAATGTCCAAACAGCTGTTTAATATCTGTAAAAATAAACGAGATATGCGCCATTAACGAAACGTCAATTTTTGCACTCGAAAACAAAAGAAGATGACCAGTTTTGGTTTAGTCTATTGACTCTATCTCTAAAAAAGAGATCGAGACTTGGCCACTAGTTTTTTTCTATCTCTTAAGCTGGATTTACATGGAGCGTTGAGCGCGTGGCGTACTATACTCTTATTGGCTACTGCTCTTTATGTAACGAGCACTAACCAATGGGAATACAATATACCCGGCGTTTTGACGCGCTCAACGCTCCATGTAAATCCAGCTTTATGGTTACAAAGATGTCCATATGAGAGATCGAAATTGATCCACCCTGTACGTCGCACCGCTTTACAACTTTACCGCTATGCAGCTCTTATGGAAAACGGCCTTAAGAGCCAAATTCACAAATGTTACTCATACTCAACTCACAGTTTTGAAACTCAGAAACGCTTTCATTTTCATTTTAATGACTTTTTGACTTTCTATCATAAACCACAGATGATCGAAATACCTATACCGGCCATAAACTTGATTATACGAGTAAATGTAAAAGCATTTCTGAATTTAAAATAATGTCAAACGTCAAATTTGAGTGTGAGTTGAGTATGAGTGAGGTTTCTGAATTTGGCCCTTAGTTTGACAGTGCGGATGTCAAGTAAACGAACAATAAGTAGTACGACTTAGAAAAAATTAATTATTTATTCTTTACAAAATAATAACAATCATTACATTAGATTTCTCTCGGATGTAAAGAAATATCCCAACTGTAACATTTAGGCTTAGTGGTCTGTTTGTGAATCATCGCTGGTGACACTTTCCAGAGCTACAATAATAGTAATAAGTGTGATATATTTTTACTCTCAACAATTTCTCAATTACCTGAATTATTTACTGTGTAACATAGACTAACTTTCTTCTGTTCATCCATGTGTAAGCCCACATAGATTTTCTTCGTGATGGCCCTGTATTCCGTTTCATCATAGACAGTGTAATATCCATGCGTATTAATTTGAGTATGGGCCTGCTGTGCAGATTCTGATTTAAATTTCAACTCAAGAATCATACCCACATTCTTGAACATCACAAACATGTCAAGATGAGGTGGAATTCCAAGACATTTTATTCGTCGGACACTTAACTCACTGTGCACAGAATAATCTTTGACGTTATATGCAAAAGTGAATAAAATGGCATTAAGTTCAGCTTCATTAGTAGGCATTTTCGCTCCAAACAAATTAGACACACTTTTTGCAAACTTAATAAATGCATCCTTATTTAGCTGAATTAGTACATCTTCTAATGCTTGTAAATATTGTTCAATATTTTGGAGATTATATTTTTTTGCAAAAAAAGCTGCATTATAACAGTTGGATATCAAACATGTTCTCAATTCTAAATTCGGTACCTTTAGAGTGCTTTTTCCTAACTCCTCTTTGATCACATTTAAATACCCGTTTTCTGCTAAAAACTGGAGAAACAGATCAACGTCTTCATATGTTATACAATTAAAATCATTTTTAAGTAATGATTTTAATGCCTTCAAATTCTCTATCGACATTCTTCTGAACGTCTCTATTTCAACCTCTTCACCATTTATAAGTTCTTCAATTCGTTGTCGAATTTCAGATATTGCAAAGAGATTTTGCAAATTTGTTATGCTTCCCGATTGAATCCAGTAACTTTTAAACATTTTTCTACAGTTTTCAGTGCTTGCTTCCAAGTAACGTAGAATAGACCAGCCAGAATAAATGCAAGTGGGCTCTTTCGGGTATAGAACTTGAAACCCGTTATACCATTCTCGTATTTGTTCATCATCTCTATAAACTGCACAGTCATCTCGGGCAAACAGACCTTCCACTTCAGCAGCAGTTAATCCAAAATATGGCACAAATTTCGATGTTTTCAGGAATTCATCCAATTTAATATTGTTTGGAGATAACAGCGATGCTAATTGGGTACACGCATGAATTAGCCCACTCTGCAGATGCTCATTAGACTTCAACAAATGAGACGTAATTCTACTTATTAGATTAATGGTATAATTTACAACATCTTCATTTACGTTTGGCTCCCTCAGTAACATCTTCATTATTGGCGCATCATACTCGTCTATGAGTACATAGACAAGTTTGTTATGGTGCACACGCAAACATTGAGATAAGTACATAAGTCCCCATATTACATCATTTTCATTAAGCCTTTCAGTACCTTTCCAATACCTTACAAATTCTTCTACAGTGATTATCACATGTTCTAATTTGTCATTTGACCAAGCATACTTTTCTCCGTCACGTTTTATCAGAACCTCACTATGATCATCGTATGCATCTCTAATGATACCCTGTAGAGATTCAAGGACGCCTTCACGAGTGTAGCCACTAACCGACTTCATGTCTACATAGAGCACAGGATTTACTTTACAATTTTCTTCGAAAAATTGCCTTTCCTCTCTATATATTTTTAAATTGTTTTCTTTAAAAGGTGTTTTGTTTCCTGATAAGAATTGTTTAACCATGTCTAAATTAGTCGATTTAAAAAACCTTCTGGGTGCCGTTACAATTATCACAACTTTTCCCATCTCAAGAAAATCCTTAATGTATAACGTCTTGTCGACAAATCCAGGCATTTTGATGACCTCTTCAAACTCGGACGTACAAGTCATATAAAAATTTTTCGGTTTTGAGGATGTGCCCTACAAAAGAAAAAAAGGACATCACATAAATATACATTTATATGAATATTATAGGCGCCATGCACATCTCTGCATTCAGCGCCGCCTGGCGTGGTGATTTGTGAATTAGTGATATGAAAATATTTCTTGAGACCCACTGCATGGGAATAATATCACTCTTATGACAATTTACGATTGTAGTACATAATACTTGAGTTTCCTGGTATTGAAATACATTACAATATTCAAGTTCAAATGTACACTAATAATTTGAAACAACTCGTATTTTCATACCACTAATGCAGAATATGGTCATTGGTGGCGCTGGCTTCGCATGTGCATGATCCCTATATTAAGGCTAAACTTACTTCTCTTGGGGCAGCACTTTCACTTTCTCCTTCCATTTTTAGCCGTTTTGTGACTGGGCTGCTCATAATCTATAACAAATGCAACAAAATAACTACAGTTCTTTCGCTCGATCTTTGCAGTTACGTCAGAAAATTATCGACTCAAAATGACAAATTTATAAATTCCATCATTGTTTTAACATACGTATTAGATAAGGATAAAAGAATATGTTGATTTCGTTTCTCGAATTGGTAAAGTGTGACGTGACTGCAAAGATCGAGCGAAAGAACTGTATGTACAAGGTTTCTATAAATGATTCTAACATCGCATTACCTCTGATAAATAAATGATCATGTGCCACTAACCACCGATACTGAACACAGTAATTGGTGACGTCATCATTTTTAATTCTTAAATAATCAAACATCTTTTTCAGAAGCTTATTTGGTGCAACATCATCAATTTAAGGAATAAATTGTAAACTCAAATTGAAACATTTGATACTGGTATTGTGTTTTAGCAATAATGGTTTACAGTGAAACTTGCTTATAAGGAGCACTGGTTATAACGAGAACTCGGTTATAACGAGGAAATTGAAAAGTCCCGTTTCTCGATGTGGTAAATTACATATAAAAATATTTTTTTGTTAGATGTAGAAGTACGTAGTATGCCCGACAAAAAATCTAAATACGACGAATTAATTGTTAAAAAAAACTGTTCGTTTGTTCTTTTGGGTATTTTTTACGTTACCATAAAACAAGCAAAATAAATTGTTTAAAATTGTATTCAAACTTATTAGTTTATTAAATAAACAAAAAAATGCAGGAGTATAGTTGTCCCAGATTCTTTTGGTGTTCATAATACATATCACATATGCATTTAATTTTTTCATTTATAACGAGCACTTGCATATAACGAGCAATAAGCGTGGTCCCTTGAGCCCTCGTTATATCCGAGTTTTACTGTATTTAAAAGTTTCAAGTTTATGACAGCGTTGACACTGACATTTCTCAGATAGTAGAATACACATTCAAAAGGAGGTGGAATATCCAACGCAATATTCAATGCCTACTTTGATGTCGGAATCATTTATAGAAACGTTGTATAAACCCTAGACTTACTGTACATATTTTGTTAAACAAAAATCTCTAACAAAATTACACGTCAAGTATGAAGCAGTAGAATTTTAGTAGCAAGCATTCATACAGTAAAAATATACAAAGTAATAATAACAGCATCATAATTATTAAATAATTAGATTTTGACACGTAATGTAAATTCCGTTTCTTGGACCGGCTCATTTGCACTTTATCAAGGAAACTAAATGAATTGTTAATTTCTTTTTCTACGGTACGGAAAGAGTTAATTGTACCTAAAACAAAATCTACTTTATCTGAAGGTAGAATCAATAAAATATCATCCACGCAACGAAAATACAAAATTAAATTGAAAAGTAAAGAGTTAATGACAGTTTTTTCTAACTAGTTCCTGCACAACAACTTCAGCTAAAGCAGGAGATAAAGGAGAACCCGTTGCTTATAAAATTTATAAATAAATAACAAATATAACATCCTTGAAATTCGTACGCTAGCATAAATAGCGTTCAGGGAATTAACAGCTGTTGGTAGTTATCAGCACGTTGTCAGGACCACATCAGAACAGAAGCAGGTTGGATTCCCTAAACGCATCCTTTAATTGTCTGTGTAAACGGTGCAAAAATTTGTTTTATTACTCCATATTTTACTCTTTAATTGTTAATTATTAGTGTCCTAATCTAAATTACGAATGCAAACAGTTTATTTTTATTTTGTTTTGTTGAGTTATCAACAAAATGTCACCCCTAACTCGCCTATTCTAACGAAGAAACGGAGTAAACAGATAATAAGTATGTTTATTAACAGTGTGTTGTGCAGCTGTACTTAGCTCAGGCAAGCATTTTGTTCGATAAACTACAAATAAACTAATTAATTATTAATTATGCATTTCATCTCACCAAATTCAACGAGCTCGATGCAACACCACCATTTCTGCTTGGAACCACATGGAAATGGAACGAGCAGCAGTGTTGCCACATCAAAAATTTTAAATTCACCAGATTCATGGCAAAAAAGTTGCCAGTTTTTCACCAGACGATTCGATCGTGCACGCGCGCGATAAAATCAAAAATCAACTATACAGAAAAAAGAAATTTGAGCAATTTATTATGAAGTAAATGAAAACTGTTTATTACAATCATGTAGCATCAAAAAATTAACAATAACTAATTGAATAATTAAAAATAATTAAAACTAACCTGAATAAAAATAAGATTAAAAACCTTTTCATTTTGCCACTTTCTAAATCAAAAATTTAACATTTACTTCTTATTATTTAATTTAGACAGTAGTAGCATTTTCGATTCACCAGCACCGGTTGCACTCAGTGTATTTGCATCTTCTTTTAACCTCATGTAATAACACAAGATGAAGATACTCTGAGTGCGCATTAGTGTGGTCAATCGATAACGCTGTAAGTAATCTCTATGCAAAGAGCTACCTATTCTACGCAGCAAAGCATCAATTATATTATTTCCATTAGACACTAGATGGCGCAAACAAAAAATATAGATTTTTTTTAAGATACTTAGAAAAAAATCACTTTGAGGTAAGAGTAAAATATTCAAATGCGCTGATACAAAAACAATAAAAACGTAGACTATAAAAAATCACCAGATTCTGAGTTTGTTGGAAAAGTTTTCACCAAATCACCAGATCGGACCTAAAATCACCAGATCTGGTGAAATTTCACAAGATGGCAGGAAGTTTTGCAGTGTCGCCAACAACTGTGGAATGAAAATATCCAGACCATCATTAAAAAAAAAAAGGTAAAAATGGCTAAAGAGTAAATAAAAAGTAAAACGATGTTTCGCAAGCGAAAATTTTTAGAAATCTAGATTTCTTTAACAAAACGTTTACCCATTTTTTCCAATTTTCAATATTTTTTATTTTATTCGTATATACCGAGTGACTTTTAATGATTGAGACTTATTTTATTAGATTGGCAACACTTTTCAATTTTTATGTTGGTGTGCTGGATTTTCAAATTTAAAATATAGATTTAGGTTAGTGCACTAGATTGTCAAACTCAAATAAATTCGTTTATTGTCGAATCAAGAAAACCAAATAAATAAGATATTTAATTATCACAATTTATTACCAAAATGGTTTTGAGCACAGAATAAAATACATTTTTAGTAGTGGCTTATTTTCGAAGCGGAGTACAAAATGAAAATGGGCACATTCAGCAGACCCGAAAGTTGTGCAACTGTTGAACAAATTTCTGCTGAATGCGACCTCATGAGGTTGATGAGTTGGAGGGTTCGCCATTTTTTGTAGCGTAACTTCTCCGCTACCTGACTGGAACATGTTACGATGAGTGAACTTCATTCAGCAGAAATAAGTGTTCAGTCTCAACTGTTGGATCAGGAACTGTTACTGATATGTTCTGCTGAATCAGCCCAATAGTAATTGAATTTATTCACAGCAGCATGCCTATGACGATTTCATTGAAATATACCCTGAACAACAAATTGAGTTTAGTCTTTTTTCACAACACTGTTTTAGAATAGCCGTCCTCCATTTACAACAAACACGAATCGATTCAAATTCACTTAAAAATCATTGATTGCATTCCATTTAGTTATTCAGTTGGCGACCAGTGATAAGGAAGTGATTGAATTTCCCCTCCCGCACACCCTACTGATCAAGCTGGTTTTCTAAATCAGTTATCAGTTTCATGTGATTTCATACGTATTTTGAGGTTATGTTAATTTTAGTTCCAAAACATCATTCCTTTTATGAGTCTCTCTATTCACTTTAAAGTCAGTTCAGTTCAAAATCGGTTAATAAATGAACGTTTCTTGCAAACCGGTAATGTAAAAAAAGGAAAATTCACTGATCGCCCCACTATAATAACACTCGATATTGTACAAAATGTTAATGATACTGCATAACAGAATCCTCATGTTTCCTATACGAATCCACTCGGAAGATCTTGAAAAACCACCTTCATTTCCAATCATACAAATTTTCAATGGTTCGACAACTTCACCCACTCGATTTTCTTCAATAAATTCAGTTTTGTCAGTGGTATAACAATAATCTGCTAAATAATAGTGACCAACAAGATACAACTTTCTTTGCTGATAAAGCCTGGTTTCATCTCTCTGGGTTTATCAATTCACAAAATTTCAGGACTTGGTCGGAACATAACCCTTTAATGTGATTGATGTAAAGGCACTACATCCACTTAAAATTGGCGTTTGGGTGGCAATGTCTTGGAGAATTATTGGACCAATATTCTTCCGGGAAACAACCCCTATAGATATCAGAGACTTATATTGGATACATTTATAAACCAGTTAGACGACACTGAATTAGCAAATGGCTACTTTCAACAAGATTCCGCCACTGCTCACACAGCACGAACCACAATAAATTATTTAGAGGAGTTTTTCCCAGGATGTTTAATCAGTGCTGGTTGGTGGCCTAATTGCTCTAATATTCAATTAAATCCGGACTTCTTACTTCCTTATTTCAATAATTTGGTATTCAGAATACGTATTAAACAATTTGGAAGAATTGCAGCAGGCAACTGCAAATATCGGACAACCTAAAACGTTAATAATGTCTTCAATAACATATCTCAAAGGATTCGGTACTGCTTACGCAAATGGGGCTTGATGATTTGCTCTAATATTCAATTAAATTTGAACTTCTTATTTCCTCATTTCAATAATGTGATGTTCAGAATACGTATTAAACAATTTGGATGAATTGTGCAGCTGGCAATTGAAGAGGCAATTGCAAATATCAGACAACCTAAAACGTTAATAATGTCTTCAATAACTTATCTCAAAGGATTCGGTGCTGCTTACGCAAAGGGGGCTAACATTTCCAGGTCTTGAATAATAATAATAATCTGTTAAACAGTTTTCATCAACAATGTAAACATCAACTCTAACCTATAGTTACGCATTCCCGCAAAATTAACGAACTTTCAAGTAATGCCAATTCCTCAGTGTTCCCAACATACTAATTTGCTTCAATCATTAAAAGTCACTCGGTACTAGTAAACATCTGTTTTTTCTCATTCACACATTTCACAGAATTTAGTCGGTTATTTTCGAAGCAGGTAGTCTATATAGGCATGTTGTTTTTACATTTATGTTAGTTAGTTTAAGCTCACATCTGACGAAGGTACTGTGTACTGAAACAATTGTTATGTGTTAAGTAATAAACTGTGGAAATCTAAACACATTTTGTTTAATTAATTAATCAATATGGATATAAATTTTCATCAAGTAAAGGCCGAATCAATCCAACATAATAGTCACTTTTTATAGTAGTAGTAACTATAGTTTATTTCTTCATGTTTTACAATTTCTAAATATTTCTTAAGGGTGGGTTTACAGAAAGGAAATCAAACATTTAATTACGATTAACTATTTGATCGAGCTTAAAATTCGTGTTACCATAGAAGTCAAATTGTTAAATTAAGGGTGGGTTTACAGAAAGCAAATCAAATATTTAATTTCGAATTAAACTAATCACGATTAAGTTGCCATAAGAATTACATTGCGAACTGTCAAATTAACGTCATTAACATTTGATTGCAATTAAATTTTCTGTAAACTGGCCCTTAGACAACGCTTATTTTAATTTCAATCAAATAGTTAATCGTAATTAAATATTCGATTTTCTTTCTGTAAACCCACCCTTAATTTATTAGATTTGTGCCGTTTTTTAGCGGTGTCATGTCAACGGCGCTTTCGAATTCGACTCGTGCAAGCACTCGTCAAATTCACACCCCAGCGCCGTTGACATTCGTGGCACCATCACAAAAATAATCGGCATAACATTGACCACTCATCGTATTATATTTGATTATTTCTAAAAATGTATCTAACATCCGATGAACAATTATTGGGTAATGCGGTGTCGCCATCTGTGCGTCGCTTTGCGAACCGTCTTATTGCTCTGCGCACACTAGACAAATAAATATGATCAGTGCGAAGTCGCTCCTTGACTTTCTCGAAGTGATGTGGTGTGCGGTGTAAATTCTTCCTAGTTTTTTTCATGTTTTGTGTTTGAATTCGTTCTTGTTTAGTGTTTTCCTCCGGCATAGTGTGTACAAGTGCATACCGGAACGCGTCGTCTCGGCGTAAAAGATGTAAGTAAGCGGTGCCCATTCACTCAATCCTCCGCCGTCGACTTCTGCCTAGGCATTGTCATCGATTCGGTCGGACGTTTTTTTTTTCCCCGAATACGCCGCTTCAGGACCGTTTGCGTGGCGAAAGGGCTTTCCGGAACTCGAATTTTCACGCACCCCTTGTTCAGATCCGCCGTTGCGCGATCGTCTTTTCATCGGTTTGTTTAAACAATTGATCGTCGCGTCGGCCGTGCGAGTTACTGCTTTTAGGTTAGGTCTTGGAGTCGATCAGCAATTTACAATGTAAACATCAGAGTTGCTTTAATGCGGACAATTTGACAGATTACCACTGCAATTACGTGTGATGTAACCAGCGTAACACTTGATTGCATTCTGCTTGTATTCGTCGGTGTCATTTCATTTGTTTTTTTTTTTTAATTTTATAAATTGCGTTTTTTTTTTCCTTTTCGAGATTTAGACGGCCCTAAGTAGTAGACCCTTTCCCCACGGTTGATTTAGACGTGTTGAACACCCGCGTAAAAATCGAGGTGTGTAGGTACATTCAACCCGACATTGTTGTCAACTTGTGTGATCGTGTACTGCAGTGTTGCCAGATGGAGTTGTCAAATAGTGGTTGGTAGTGGCCTTTAAATTTGCTAGGATAAGTGGATGTTACTCTGAATTTATTGCAAGTGCACACTTGCACATTTACAAATTCAAATACATAATAATGTAGTAGGCGCTTGACGTTTACCTCTGCCTTAACGAGTGGCAGCACTGTAGTAAGAAATGCAACGTGCCTTCAGAAAAAGAAAATCAGAGCCCACTGGATTATTAAAGATTCAAATACGAACGTCAGTTTTGTTTACCTCGACTTATAAGTGGCTGGCAACACTGCAGGGAAAAAATTCATGATTAAAAAAAAAAGAAATTAAAGACGTTGTGATTTACACATGTATTTTATTAAGTAATAAATAAGCAGCCGACGATGATCTAAGTTATAAAGCTGTTGAACAGAGAATAGATATACCATGTGATCAAAAAATTAAGGATACGAAAACCAATATGATTTATTACATGTGGTAGCAATTCAAATTTGTATGCGATTGGGGGGGAGGGGGGGTTTAGGTTTCTTAACTTTTAAAGTTTTGCAGTTTGTGTACAGAAAAATATAGCGTAAAATCGAAAGAGAAAACAACACAATTTAAACTACAGGCGTAAGTAAAATTGGAACGTGATTAAAAAAATAAACAAATGAAAGCCGATGTGATTCATACAGAATAAATCAATCACACACGTAAGGGGGCCGTCGTCGACGTCACGTTTCTTCGATTTTGGTTTATCTCGGCATTGCAAAATTTAGAATACATGCGCAATCAAATAAATAAATAAAAACAAAAGGTGAACGATATTTACACACGTACCAACAATTGTAACTCAAATATGTATTCGTCTGACGTTGTTAGTTGGGTCAATTTATTTACAAGGGTACGTTAAGTGGCAACGCTGCAGAAAAATATATCGTGTGATAAAAAAAAAAACTTAAACTTAAATCATGGTGATTGGTTTTAAAACGAACGCCAATGAATAAATGATGAACGGTGAAATTAGAATGCGTTTGAAAATTACGAAAAAACAATAGGTACATCGTAAAATAAGAAAATAAATGAAAGCCGATGAGACACCACAGTAAATCGAACATGTCACCGTTGATGAGTTCCTTTGGTTTTATCTGCCTCGTGTTTTTTTTTTTTTTTTTAAATAGCATTTAAACTCCCGTTGCAAGAGAACCTTTATTCAAATTCAAAAAGATTTGTTCGACAAGAAAGTGTTAAGGCATAAACTGTCAGATTATATAGCGCCATCTGTTGACGAAAGGTAGATTGTTCGTCAATTTTTTTCTGTCGAATAAGTTTACTAATCTTGGTGGCAATTTGGAATCAAATTGATTGATTAGACAAAAAAAATCATTAAGATACGCAATTAGGTCGACAGATGGCGTTCTCCGGTAATTCATTAACATTTCACAGCAATTTACATCAATTATTAATTAATAGAAAAAAGTGTAGTTAATACAAATTAAAAAAAAAAAAAAAACAAACGAAAGGCAGAAACTGTCAGATTATACAGCGCCATCTGTTGGTGGTGAAAGGTCGATTGTTCTTTAATTCGCAATTAGTCGATAGATGGCGTTCTCCGGTAATACATTGACATTTCACAGCAAAATTAATTTACGAAATTCTATCAGTTATTATCAAATAATAAAAAAAATGTGTACTTAATATAAAAAAAAAACAAACGAAAGATATAAACTGTCAGATTATACAACGCCATCTGATCGCGAAAGGTGGATTGTTCTTCAATAAATGATCTCTGCAATTTGGAATCAAATTGATTAGACAAAAAAAATCATTAAGATACGCAATTAGGTCGACAGATGGCGTTCTCCGGTAATTCATTAACATTTCACAGCAATTTAAGAAATTGCATCAATTATTAATTAATAGAAAAAAGTGTACTTAATATAAATAATAAAAAAAAAAAACGAAAGGCAGAAACTGTCAGATTATACAGCGCCATCTGTTGGCGAAAAGTGGATTGTTCTTCAATTTTCTTCTGTCGAATAAATGATCTTGGCAATTTGGAACCAAATTGATTGATTAAACAGAAAAATCATTAAAATACGCATTTAGGTCGATAGATGGCGTTCTCCGGTAATTCATTAATAGCGTTTCCGACTGACTGCTCTAGACCACTCTCAGACTATCTCTATCTTGTTTTAACTTTATGTAATAACACGGGATGGAGATACTCTCAGAGTGCTCTAGAGCAGTCAATCGAAAACGCTATAACATTTCACACCAATTTATGAAATTGCATCAATTAGGTACCTATTAATTAATAAATAGTGTACTTAATATAAATTTAAAAAAAAACAAACAAAAGGCAGAAACTGTCAGATTATACAGAGCCATCTGTTGGCGAAAAGTGGACTGTCCTTCAATTCGCAATTAATCAATAGATGGCGTTCTCCGGTAATTCATTGACATTTCACAGCAAAATTAATTTACGCAATGCATCAATTATTATTAATTAATAAAAAATGTGTATGTACTTATATAAAGAAATAAATTTGAAGGAAATCTAAAAGCATAAGTTGTACATTCTTTCGTAGTTTCAGGAAAACACTTGATTATCACGTTCTCTCGAGTTTCAATCAAAGTTGCATTTTTTCAAACGAAATGCCGTATATATTATTGCATTTTTGAATTCGCGAGGCAATTCTAGCCTGAATTCATATGTCGCATCGTGGGTCTAGCGCGAGTGGTTTCGGACTTATACAGGATGTTAGAAAATAAAAATCACAAACCTATAATCGCAGTAGGTACCACCACGATGCGACAGGCAGTACAATTTTCGATTATCGTTTTCTGTTTTATCGACTTTTGTAGTTGAGGTTATGGATTTTTTTTACAACACTAGGATCAAAATTTGCCGTTGCAAGGAGAATTTTTATTCAAATTAGATTCAAAAAATGTTTAACACCAAACGCATAGGAAAATATTAATTACGAAATGGTGCAACGCATTAAATATAACCTAAAAATCAAATTTGATAACATTTTTTGGTACAAAGTGAGAGAGATAAGCTACCACAGTGAATTCTGATTGGTTGAATTGGCACTTCTTACTCACTGTGTGTCAATTTAGATTTAAAATGTCAGTGTAAAACGGCAATTAGATCGTTAAATGTCAAATCAAAAAGAGTAAGCGGTGTCGATGCTGTCAACACATTTTTTCGATCATATTGCATAAGTGAACTTCGAAAGGGGATGAAATTAATTTAATTAAAAAAAGTATTGTTAGCACAATTTTCGATTATCGTTATCTGTCTTATCGACATTTTGTGTTTTACAGTTGAGATTAGGTTTTTTTTTTTTTGACAATAACCTATCGTTCCAAGACAATTTTTATTCAAATAAAAAAAAATTGTTTGAACACCAAACACATAAAATATAATTAATACGAAAAGTTAATTCTAAAACGGGACAATGCCCTAAATATGTATAACCTCAATACGTAATTTTTTTTGTCAATTTCATGTCAAACTAGATACTTTTTTTTTCAGTTACCTGTTTTGTACAAGCCAGTTCGAGGGAGGGATGAAATTGTTTTAAAAAGAAAGTGTTGGCAGCACAATTATTATCGATTATCGTTTTCTGTTTTATCGACTTTTGTAGTTGAGGTTATGGATTTTTTTTACAACGCTAACATCAAAATTTGCCGTTGCAAGGAGAATCTTTATTCAAATTAGAAACAAAAAATGTTTAACACCAAACGCACAGGTAAAATATTAATTACGGAAAGTTACTTTCGAAATGGTGCAACGCATTAAATATAACCTAAAGGCTATTTTACATTTGTTAAATTTGATAACATTTTTTTGGTACAAAGTGAGAGAGATAAGCTACCACAGTGAATTCTGATAACATCAAAACATAAAAATCGACTTTGTAACAAAAAAAAAAAATCGTTTCCCTACTCTACCACAGATGGCGCTGCCTTTCTCACCGGTACCGGAAAAGGCTCAAAGTAAATCGTAAAATGAAGCGGAAAGGAATTGTAATAAAATCGTTCCCTCACTCTACCACAGATGGCGCTGATTTCGTTACTCGTTCCGGTACCGGAAAAGGCTCATGGATGAAGAAGGAGGTGGAAAACAAAATAAATACTAAATATGGAGAATTAAATTCGTTACTGTTCGACAAATGGCGAAACTATTTTTGACTGTACTCTTAAAAATTAAGAGCAAACGAAATTCAATTTTCGGTGAAATCGTATGTAAAAATCGACTTTGTAATTAAAAAAAAAAAACGCAGAAAATGAAAGGAAAATTAATTGTAATGAAATCGTTTCGCTATTCTACCACAGATGGCGCTGCTCTACCTCACCGCAACCGGGAAAGTTTCAAATTAAGTCATCGAACATGAAAGAAGATTTTGTAATAAAAAAGAAGCTACAGAAAATGAGACGAAAATGAATTGTAATGAAATCGTTCCTCCATAGATGGCGCTGATTCGTTACCGTTTGACAAATGGCAACATCATTTTTTATTGGACTCTAAAAAATTAAGAGCAAATAAAATCAATTTTCGGTGAAGCCGAACGCAAAAATCGATATAAGATTTTAAAAGAGCAGCAGAGAATGAAGCGAAAATTAATTGTAATAAAATCGTTCCGCTATGCTGCCACAGATGACGCTACTCTACCTCTCCACAACTGGTTGCTGTTGGACAAATGCCGACACTATTTTTGACTACTCATAAAAATTAAAAAAAAAAAAAAAAACGAAAATCGCTAACGTCGAACGTAATGGTAGATTTTGTAATAAAAAAAGAAAACAGCAGAAAATCGGTGAAGTCAAACATAAAAGTCGATTTTGTAATTAAAAAAAAAAAAAACAGCAGAAAATGAGACGAAAATGAATTACATATAATGAAATCATTCTTCCACTTTACCACAGATGGCGTTAATTTTGAGTTGTTGGACAAATGCCGACACTATTTTTGATTGTACTCATAAAAATAAAAATGAGAATGAAAATCGGTGAAGTTGAACGTAAAAGTCGATTTTATAATTAAAAAATAAAAATACGTAATAGTAGAACATGAGAAGAAAATGAAATGTAATGAATTCGTTCTCCCACAGATGGCGCTAATTCGTTACTGTTCGTAGACCGTTGGGCAAATTTTTGACTGTACTCATAAAAATTAAAAAAAATGAAAATCAGACGTCGAACGTAACAGTCGATTTTGTAATAATAATAATAAAAAAAACAGAAACAGAAAATGAGACGAAAATAAATTGTAATGAAATCGTTCTTCCATTCTACTACAGATGGCGTTAATTTTGTTGCCGTTGAACAAATGATTGTACTCATAAAAATAAAAATGAAAATCGGTGAACTTGAATGTATAAATCGATTTTGTAATTAAAAAAAAAGAAAATCAATTGTAATGAAATCGTTCTCCCACAGATGGCGCTAATTCGTTACCGCTCGACAAATGGCGACACTATTTTTGACTGTACTCATAAAAATTAAAAAAAAATAAAAATCGGTGAAGTCGAACGTAAAAGTCAATTTAGTAATTAAAAAAAAAATCAGCACAAAATTAGACGAAAATAAATTGTAATATAATCGTTCTCTCACAGATGACACTAATTTCTTTACTTTTCGACAAATGGAATTCAGATGGCGTCACAGATGGCGCTGCTCTTTCTCACCGCAACCGGAAAAGACACAAAGTACACCGTTGGTTGAGGAAGGAGAGGAAAACAAAAGAAACATTAAATATGGAGAATTAATTTCATTGCTGTTGGACAAATGGCGACACTATTTTTTAACGTACTCATAAAATTTTGAAGAAAAAATGAAAATCGACGTAAGAACCGAACATTTCCGGCATGTTATTTATGTCACAATTGATTGACAGTTAGAAGTCATGCAAGACACGCATTTAAATTCCAACGCTTACTCTAATTCGTTTTTATTTATTTATCAGTGTTTATAATGCAAACAGAATTCTTTTCCCTTACGTAAAGGGCCTCCCAAAAAAACGGTTAGTCTGGAGCTTCGCAATCATTAAGGCCACCTCTGACTTTACCACCTTGTCATTAAAGCACCAAACACTGATGTTGACATTAAGTTATGACTAAAGCACGGATTTAGGTGCATTTTAGACGGATGCACGCGTTGTGAGGTGATGACTCATGACCTAAAAATGCACCTAAATCCGCGCTTTAGTCATGAGTTATGACTTAGCTCATTTGTGACATTGTGACTTTTCACGGAAAACTGTCACTTATTGACAAAAGCTAAAAAAATTGATTAAAGTCGCGGCCTAAAATTAAATCATCATGACTTCAGCATGAATTTGATTAAAGCAAACCTTGCTTTTGAAGTTTGGTGGAGTTATAAGACTTTTTTTTATTTAAGTGCACGATATGTTAATCCGTTTTCAAAAATCAGTGTAACTTTCTTTGTCCAGAACGAACGAAAACAATTTTCTTTCCTCGGAATTTAATTTCTCTCCCTGTCATATCTACCGATTACATAAAACTTTCTTTTAATCTAATCTTAAAAGGAAATGTATGTAAATATGCATACGTACACCGCAAAGGTTAAAATAAATATGAGTTTTAACGTAAGTATGCATTTCTGGTTTTATTTGTTTGTCGGAATTGTTTTACGTCATAATTATACAATACTTTATGATTATGACTATGTTCTCGAGCAGGAAACTTATTATTACAGAACGAAATGTAAAATATAATAATATCTTTGCCGGTTGAATTGGCACTTCTTACTCACTGTGTATCAATTTAGATTAAAAATGTCAGTGTAAAACAGCCATTAGATCGTTAAATCGATGCTGTCAACACATTTTTTCGATCATATTGCATAAGTGAAGTTCGAGAGGGGATGAAATTAATTTAAAAAAAAGTGTTGTTAGCACAATTTTCGATTATCGTTATCTGTCTTATCGACATTTCGTGTTTTACAGTTGAGATTACGTTTTTTTTTTTGTTTCACAATAATATGTAACCTATCGTTCCAAGACAATTTTTATTCAAATTTTAAAAAAAATTGTTTGAACACCAAACACATAAAATATAATTAATACAAAAAGTTAATTCTAAAATGGGACAATGCCCTAAATATGTATAACCTCAATATGTAATTTTTTTTGTCAATTTCATGTCAAACTAGATACTTTTTTTTTCAGTTACCTGTTTTGTACAAGCCAGTTCGAGGGAGGGATGAAATTGTTCTTTAAAAAGAAAGTTGGCAGCACAATTATTAACGATTATCGTTTTCTGTTTTATCGACGTTTTGTGTCTTACAGTTGAGGTTATGCTTGTTTTTGTTTGACCGAACTTATCGTGCCAAGATAATTTTTATTCAAATTAAAAAAAAAAAATTGTTTGACACCAAACACGTAGAAAATTAATTACGGAAATTTGCTTTCGAAACGGGGCCACGTTCTAAATGTAACCTTAAATTGTTAAATGTCAAAATCTAATCGAAAAAAATCCGCGGTGCCGGTGCTGCCAAAACAATTTTTTTCTCAGTTGTCAGTTTCATGTCAAACTACATAGCAATTTTTTTTCCGATCATATCGATTATCGTTTTCTGTTTTATCGACGTTTTGTGTCTTACAGTTGAGGTTATGCTTGTTTTTTTTGACCGAACTTATCGTGCCAAGATAATTTTTATTCAAATTTAAAAAAAAGAATTGTTTGACACCAAACACGTAGAAAATTAATTACGGAAATTTGCTTTCGAAACGGCGCCACGTTTTAAATGTAACCTTAAATTGTTAAATGTCAAAATCTAATCGGTGCTGGTGCTGTCAAAACAGTTTTTTTTTTCAGT
Organism: Dorcus parallelipipedus; assembly: GCA_958336345.1. NCBI lineage: Eukaryota > Metazoa > Arthropoda > Insecta > Coleoptera > Lucanidae > Dorcus > Dorcus parallelipipedus. Next base: position 1,785,753 of record OY284478.1, on the reverse strand, counting down.
TGTCAGTTTCATGTCAAACTACATAGACATTTTTTTTTCTGATCATATCGATTATCGTTTTCTGTTTTATCGACGTTTTGTGTCTTACAGTTGAGGTTATGCTTGTTTTTGTTTGACCGAACTTATCGCGCCAAGATAATTTTTATTCAAATTAAAAAAAAGAATTGTTTGACACCAAACACGTAGAAAATTAATTACGGAAATTTGCTTTCGAAACGGGGCCACGTTTTAAATGTAACCTTAAATTGTTAAATGTCAAAATCTAATCGAAAAAAATCCGCGGGGCCGGTGCTGTCAAAACAATTTTTTTCTCAGTTGTCAGTTTCATGTCAAACTACATAGACATTTTTTTTCTGATCATATCGATTATCGTTTTCTGTTTTATCGACGTTTTGTGTCTTACAGTTGAGGTTATGCTTGTTTTTGCTTGACCGAACTTATCGTGCCAAGATAATTTTTATTCAAATTAAAAAAAAAAATCGTTTGACACCAAACACGTAGAAAATTAATTACGTAAATTTGCTTTCGAAACGGGGCCACGTTTTAAATGTAACCTTAAATTGTTAAATGTCAAAATCTAATCGAAAAAAATCCGCGGGGCCGGTGCTGTCAAAACAATTTTTTTCTCAGTTGTCAGTTTCATGTCAAACTACATAGACATTTTTTTTCTGATCATATCGATTATCGTTTTCTGTTTTATCGACGTTTTGTGTCTTACAGTTGAGGTTATGCTTGTTTTTGTTTGACCGAACTTATTGTGCCAAGATAATTTTTATTCAAATTAAAAAAAAAGAATTGTTTGACACCAAACACGTAGAAAATTAATTACGGAAATTTGCTTTCGAAACGGGGCCACGTTTCAAATGTAACCTTAAATTGTTAGATGTCAAAATCTAATCGAAAAAAATCCGCGGTGCCGGTGCTGCCAAAACAATTTTTTTCTCAGTTGTCAGTTTCATGTCAAACTACATAGCAATTTTTTTTTCCGATCATATCGATTATCGTTTTCTGTTTTATCGACGTTTTGTGTCTTACAGTTGAGGTTATGCTTGTTTTTTTTGACCGAACTTATCGTGCCAAGATAATTTTTATTCAAATTTAAAAAAAAGAATTGTTTGACACCAAACACGTAGAAAATTAATTACGGAAATTTGCTTTCGAAACGGCGCCACGTTTTAAATGTAACCTTAAATTGTTAAATGTCAAAATCTAATCGAAAAAAATCCGCAGTGCCGGTGCTGTCAAAACAGTTTTTTTTTTCAGTTGTCAGTTTCATGTCAAACTACATAGACATTTTTTTTTCTGATCATATCGATTATCGTTTTCTGTTTTATCGACGTTTTGTGTCTTACAGTTGAGGTTATGCTTGTTTTTGTTTGACCGAACTTATCGCGCCAAGATAATTTTTATTCAAATTAAAAAAAAGAATTGTTTGACACCAAACACGTAGAAAATTAATTACGGAAATTTGCTTTCGAAACGGAGCCACGTTATATATGTAACCTTAAATTGTTAAATGTCAAAATCTAATCGAAAAAAATCCGCAGTGCCGGTGCTGTCAAAACAGTTTTTTTTTTCAGTTGTCAGTTTCATGTCAAACTACATAGACATTTTTTTTTCTGATCATATCGATTATCGTTTTCTGTTTTATCGACGTTTTGTGTCTTACAGTTGAGGTTATGCTTGTTTTTGTTTGACCGAACTTATCGCGCCAAGATAATTTTTATTCAAATTAAAAAAAAGAATTGTTTGACACCAAACACGTAGAAAATTAATTACGGAAATTTGCTTTCGAAACGGGGCCACGTTCTAAATGTAACCTTAAATTGTTAAATGTCAAAATCTAATCGAAAAAAATCCGCAGTGCCGGTGCTGTCAAAACAGTTTTTTTTTTCAGTTGTCAGTTTCATGTCAAACTACATAGACATTTTTTTTTCTGATCATATCGATTATCGTTTTCTGTTTTATCGACGTTTTGTGTCTTACAGTTGAGGTTATGCTTGTTTTTTTTGACCGAACTTAGCGCGCCAAGATAATTTTTATTCAAATTAAAAAAAAAATCGTTTGACACCAAACACGTAGAAAATTAATTACGGAAATTTGCTTTCGAAACGGGGCCACGTTTCAAATGTAACCTTAAATTGTTAAACGTCAAAATCTAATCGAAAAGAATCCGCGGTGCCGGTGCTGTCAAAACAGTTTTTTTTTTCAGTTGTCAGTTTCATGTCAAACTACATAGACATTTTTTTTTCTGATCATATCGATTATCGTTTTCTGTTTTATCGACGTTTTGTGTCTTACAGTTGAGGTTATGCTTGTTTTTGTTTGACCGAACTTATCGTGCCAAGATAATTTTTATTCAAATTTAAAAAAAAAATTGTTTGACACCAAACACGTAGAAAATTAATTACGGAAATTTGCTTTCGAAACGGGGCCACGTTCTAAATGTAACCTTAAATTGTTAAATGTCAAAATCTAATCGAAAAAAATCCGCGGTGCCGGTGCTGTCAAAACAGTTTTTTTTTTCAGTCGTCAGTTTCATGTCAAACTACATAGACATTTTTTTTCCGATCATATTGTATAAGTGAGTCCAGGAGCCCGTTCAGGAATAACACTTCGACCAAAAAAGAGCGCGTTCTGGGTAGTATTCTTTCTCTCTCATGTAAGTGATTTTGTGCATTTTGCTTTTCATTTTCTTAAACGTCCAAAGTGCTCTCGCGATATTGTTCCTGAACGGACCCCCGGGAGTCCGTGGAGAGAGTATCATTTCGACCCCCCCTCCCCGTCTTTCCATCAGTAGGACTTCTTACTAATCAAATGTCAAAATCTAATCGAAAAAAATCCGCGGTGCCGGTGCTCTCAAAACAATTTTTTTTCAGTTGTCAGTTTCATGTCAAACTACATAGACATTTTTTTTCCGATCATATTGTATAAGTGAGTCCAGGAGCCCGTTCAGGAATAACGCTTCGACCAAAAAGAGCGCGTTCTGGGTAATATTCTTTCTCTCTCATGTAAGTGATTTTGTGCATTTTGCTTTTCATTTTTTTAAACGTCCAAAGTGCTCTCGCGATATTGTTCCTGAACGGACCCCCGGGAGTCCATGGAGAGAGTATCATTTCGACCCCCCCCTCCTCCTTCCATCAGTAGGACTTCTTACTAATCTAAAAAGCTCAAATGAAAAGTATCAAAGATGATGAGATGATTTAAGCTGCGTTCGTTTATTCAACTCCGTTCACACTACTTACTCTTTTCGCACTCTAAAGAGTGAGAGCGAATAAGTTTTAACACAAGTAAGAGTGAGACAAAAGTGCGAAAAGAGTAAATAGAGTGAACGGAGTTGAATAAACGAACGCAGCTTTAGGATAGTTGGATACCTCAAATGAGATAACCGGAAATAGTTGTGGGTTACCACTGTCTTTTTTTTTAACTTTTGCATCTGATAGTGTTCTTTAATAAGAAAGATTTTAAACCATTCATCTTTAAGTCCGATCATTTAGGGCTGCTGAATACCTTAACGGCGAAAAAATTTTAACTTTTTGGCGAATTTTTATCAAGGTATAAAATTTTTATTTTTTTTATGATTAACATTAATTTTTCTTAACAGATTTTATTTCTTACCTACAGACGAACTTTCTAATACTATTTTAGTTTTCGTGAAACTATTGTTTTGTATTTCGTGACAATGAAGGAGAGCACACAATTTTCGGACGTGTACTTTGTTAAAGATTAAAAATAAAAACCCTAAAATAGTTGCACCGTAAATTCTGCGGTAATCTTATTGCAAGAATCGAGAAAATTAGGACACACCACTACTCACGATAAGCGAAACGCCACGTGATTATTACAGTAGCGTCGTAGTGCGAGGTGCGGTCTGTTTATCGATCCGGTGTCCCAGTGGATACGGTCCTGTGCAGTTCGAAAGCGTGGGTGGGCGCGAGTGTCCTTGAAACGAAACGACGAGCGGATAAGTAAACGGACGAACTTAAGGCCTTCTATGGTTTTGGAGCTTAATTCTTTTTATTTAATTTTCAATCAGAATTACATTATTGTAGGGGAAAATAACGTGCGTTCAAAAAAATCCGTTATAGAGAAGGCTCTGAACTTGCTTTCATTTTTTGACGGAACGTCGTAACTTAGTAGGTGCGCTGCAACCTTAAATAAATAACTGTGAGCTGTCAACAGCGACAACTGTCAAAGGCTTTGTTTACATCTTCTTTGCAAAATTTACATTTTGATAATAACGTTTTTTTTAACGCACTTTATTATTATGTATCGAGTCTTCAACAAAAAAGTACCTACAGTTAACTGAATTATGCAGGTCACAAGAACTATCAAAATAGAAAATTTAGCTTATACGATTTCAACCAATGCATAGTCCGTAACGAATTTAAAAATATTGTGAAAAATATGCTTTCAAAAAATTATTGTTTGCCGGGCAACATTTTTTAAAATTCGGTTTGGAAAAATATCTACACATAAAAAAATGAAAACGATCCGATCAGTTATGGAATGATTTATTTCGACCTCGGTCCGTGTGCTGAGAAAAACTTATTAATTGGCTCTTAAAATAGTCTGGCTTCGAGCTGATTTATTTAGACCTCGGTACGTGTACGATCTCAACTAATGCATAATCCGCAATTAATTTTAAAAAAATTGTGAAAAATATGCTTTTAAAAAACAGTTTGTCGAGCAACATTTTTTAAAATTCGGTTTGGAGAAAATACCTACACACAAAAAACGAAAACGATCCGATCAGTTATGGAATGATTTATTTCGACCTCGGTCCGTGTGCTGAGCAAAACTCATTAATTGGCTTTTAAACTAGTCTGGCTTCGAGCTGATTTATTTAGACCTCGGTACGTGTACGATCTCAACTAATGCATAATCCGCAATTAATTTTAAAAAATTGTGAAAAATATGCTTTTAAAAAACAATTGCTTGCCGGGCAACATTTTTTAAAATTCAGTTTGGTAAAAATATCTACATAAAAAAATGAAAACGATCCGATCAGTTATGGAATTTATGGACTGATTTATTTCGACTTCGGTCCGTGTGTTGAGAAAAACTAATTAATTGGCCCTTAAAATAGTCTTGCTTCGAGCTAATTTATTTAGATCTCGGTACGTGTACGATTCCAACTAATGCATAATCCGTAGGAATTTTAAAAAATTGTGGAAAATGTATGTACTTTTAAAAAACAATTGTTTGCCGGGCAACATTTTTTAAAATTCAGTTTAGAAAAATATCTACACATAAAAAAAATGAAAACGATCCGATCAGTTATGGAATTTATGGACCGATTTATTTCGACTTCGGTCCGTGTGTTGAGAAAACTCATTAATTGGCTCTTAAAATGGTCTGGCTTCGAGCTGATTTATTTAGACCTCGGTTCGTGTACGACGTCAACTACTGCGTAGTCCACAGTAAATTTAAAAAAATAATGAAAAATATGCTTTAAAAAAAAATCTTTGTTTGTCGGGCAAAATTTTTTTAAAATTCGATCAGTTATGGAATTTATGGACTGATTTATTTCGACTTCGGTCCGTGTGTTGAGAAAACATTAATTGGCTCTTAAAATAGTCTTGCTTCGAGCTGATTTATTTAGACCTCGGTTTGTGTACGACGTCAACTACTGCGTAATCCACGTCGCATCTATAGAAACAAAAGGTTGCGCCTCGTTCGACAGTGAAAGTGAAGTTACAAACCATCGTAGTGACTTTAAAAAATATGTATAATCCAAGTAAACGTAGGTTACTATGAAATCACTGATCATTCTTAATGTGGTCAAGGTGTTTTAATTTAATTAAGCGAGGTATTATATGTAGAGTGCCAAGGACAGCAATGTAAGTGTCAACTCATATACACATTATTCCTCAGCAACTTCAATGAACACGGGCATGTCGCAAGGATCTTTATTGGGACCTCTGTTATTTAACAAAAATGTTGCTGCAGATTTATCACTTCCAAAACGCTGAGATTTGCATACTCTTTTTGGATAGTAATAGCATAACAACTCGGCCCAAGAAATAATGATTAATTAAACATAAATTGGACTTAAAAAATGATTTATTTTTACGATTGTCGCCTTGAAAATAACGGGATGATGGTGGTTTATTTTTAATAAACGATTTCACTTGCTGGGCCCATAACCTGTTGGTTTATTTTTGTGAACTAGGTAGTATTTGAGAACACAAAGTGATGCACATAATAATGTATTTATTAAAGTACGTATGTATGCAAATGCAGAAATTAACATAACCGGATTAACTATTAAAAACGTGTTCATACATCTCCCGCTCCGGGCATTGATCGATCTACGAAATCTATTGTCGCTTTCCTAAGTTATAAGAGTTTGCCATACTAATTTATCACGTTTTAAGCGCGAAATTTGAAATTCGGCGTTTTATAAATTCGGTGCGATCCTTCGGCAGAATCTTCACGACTTCTGAACAGCGCCATCTATTGAGGCTTTCCTAAATTATTACATTTGAAGCGCGAAATCAAACTTAATCGAGACATTCTGTAATTTTCAGTGATTCTTCAAGAGAGAAAACTTTCATGTTTTTGTTTTTTAACTACGCCATCTATTGACGCTTTCCTAAGTTATAAGAGCTTGCCATACTAATTTATCACGTTTTAAGCGCGAAATTTGAAATTCGAACGTCACCGAGGCGTTTTATAAATTTGATGCGATCCTTCGGCAGAATCTTCACGACTTCTAAACAGCGCCATCTATTGAGGCTTTCCTAAATTATTACATTTGAAGCGCCAAATCAAACTTAATCGAGACATTCTGTAATTTTCAGTGATTCTTCAAGAGAGAAAACTTTCATGTTTTTGTTTTATAACCACGCCATCTATTGACGCTCTCCTAAATTATAAAGCTTCAAGCACGAAATTTGAAATTCACGCCGTCAAAGTACATATTTGTAATTTTGGGCGATTTACCAGTAGAATTTTCACGTTCTACAAACTACGCCATCTATTGACGCTTTCAAAAATTATGACGTTTTAAGCGCGAAATTTTAAATTCAAACGTCATCGAAGCATTTTGTAATTTTTTTATCTTCTAGCAGAATTCTCATGAGTTTTGTTTTAAACTACGCCATCTGCTGACGCTTAACTGAGCTATAACAATCTAAGCGCAAAATTAAAAAATCAAACGTCATTGAAACATTCTATAATTTTGAGTGATTCTCCAAGAGTGAGAGAGAGAGAGAAACAGAGAAGAGAGAGAGAGAGAAACAGAGAAGAGAGAGAGAGAGAACGTTCACGATTTTTTTAAATTAAGCCATCTATTGACGCTTTCAAAAATTATGACGTTTTAAGCGCGAAATTTTAAATTCAAACGTCATCGAAGCATTTTGTAATTTTTTTATCCTCTAGCAGAATTCTCACGAGTTTTGTTTTAAACTACGCCATCTACTGACGCTTAGCCGAGCTATAACAATCTAAGCGCAAAATTAAAAAATCAAACATCATTGAAACATTCTATAATTTTGAGTGATTCTCCAAGAGTGAGAGAGAGAGAGAGAAACAGACAAGAGAGAGAGAGAGAACGTTCATGATTTTTTAAAACTACGCCATCTATTGACGCTTTCAAAAATTATGACGTTTTAAGCGCGAAATTTTAAATTCAAACGTCATCGAAGCATTTTGTAATTTTTTTATCCTCTAGCAGAATTCTCCCGAGTTTTGTTTTAAACTACGCCATCTGCCGACGCTTAACTGAGCTATAACAATCTAAGCGCAAAATTAAAAAATCAAACGTCATTGAAACATTCTATAATTTTGAGTGATTCTCCAAGAGTGAGAGAGAGAGAGAGAAACAGACAAGAGAGAGAGAGAGAACGTTCATGATTTTTTAAAACTACGCCATCTATTGACGCTTTCAAAAATTATGACGTTTTAAGCGCGAAATTTTAAATTCAAACGTCATCGAAGCATTTTGTAATTTTTTTATCCTCTAGCAGAATTCTCCCGAGTTTTGTTTTAAACTACGCCATCTGCCGACGCTTAACTGAGCTATAACAATCTAAGCGCAAAATTAAAAAATCAAACGTCATTGAAACATTCTATAATTTTGAGTGATTCTCCAAGAGTGAGAGAGAGAGAGAGAGAAACAGACAAGAGAGAGAGAGAGAACGTTCATGATTTTTTAAAACTACGCCATCTATTGACGCTTTCAAAAATTATGACGTTTTAAGCGCGAAATTTTAAATTCAAACGTCATCGAAGCATTTTGTAATTTTTTTATCCTCTAGCAGAATTCTCCCGAGTTTTGTTTTAAACTACGCCATCTGCCGACGCTTAACTGAGCTATAACAATCTAAGCGCAAAATTAAAAAATCAAACATCATTGAAACATTCTATAATTTTGAGCGATTCTCCAAGAGTGAGAGAGAGAGAAACAGAGAAGAGAGAGAGAGAGAACGTTCATGATTTTTTTAAATTAAGCCATCTATTGACGCTTTCAAAAATTATGACGTTTTAAGCGCGAAATTTTAAATTCAAACGTCATCGAAGCATTTTGTAATTTCTTTATCCTCTAGCAGAATTCTCATGAATTTTGTTTTAAACTACGCCATCTGCCGACGCTTAACTGAGCTATAACAATCTAAGCGCAAAATTAAAAAATCAAACATCATTGAAACATTCTATAATTTTGAGCGATTCTCCAAGAGTGAGAGAGAGAGAAACAGAGAAGAGAGAGAGAGAGAGAACGTTCACGATTTTTTTAAATTAAGCCGTCTATTGACGCTTTCAAAAATTATAACGTTCTAAGCGCGAAATTTAAAATTCGAACGTTATCGAAGCATTTTGTAATTTTTTTGTGATTCTCCGGCATAATTTTCATGATTTTCGTTTTAAATTACGCCATCTGCCGACGCTTAACTAAGTTATAGATCAAAAATCAAATTAGGACGTCTTAAGCGCGAAATTTAGAAATAAAACGCCACCAACGCATTTTGTGTGATCCTCTAGCAGAATTTTCATAATTTTTAAACTGCGCCACCTGTCGATGGTTTCCTAAATTATAACATGTTAAGCGCGAAATTTGAAAATCAAACAAAAGCGAAACATTCCGTAATTTTGGATGATCATCCAAGAAAGCATTCGTGGTTTGTTTTTACTACGCCATCTATTGATGCTTTCCTAAGATAGATGAGAAGTACTTATCTACGGCTCTGCCGGAATTTCATTAGTGCACCACCGATTGAGTTTTGGGGTGTTTTAGCCCCATTCCTCCAGCTTGAGAAAACTACGAATCTCAGGTAAAAATTGTGCGAATTGTCTGACGCCATTTTGGACGCTAACGAGTCTGTTCTTTCTTTCTATTCAGGCTTTTACGTTTGGCTCACGCTTTACGTATTGCCGTGCTTCCTGGAGTTCGATTCAAGCCGAGTCAGCTCAGCTGTCAAACGGTCTAAATGACGACATACTCGCCAAGACGAATTTCTGTAGACACCCTAACTCTCGCAAGTCACTTTTTAAAAATATTTTGCAATGACATTTCTTAAGTGATTCTCTTCAATTTTTTTTTTCTTTTTGACAGCTTAAATGAACCTACACACCCTTTATTTCTTCATGTGTTACGGTAAATTCGTATAATGAATTATTTACGATTTTTTCATTGTCATGCCGCCTGTATATCTTCTGATGTAAATCGAATGCTACGAGTGTATCACTTTACACAAAACAAGTGTAGCTGGGGAGCGAAGAAAATAAAGCGCAAAAAGAGGGCGGGAAGTGTTATTTATCGGTCGTAGCACGTTGAAACCCTCGCTCTCGTTGCAACAACCAACGAGTGCATTATCACCGGTGGCACGCAAGAGTTCACCTCAAAGGGCCGAACGCGCCCGCGTTTTCACACTAGGGGTAGTAATGTGACGTCACGAAGTGCGATCAATGAAATCTCGCGGCACCTGTAACTGTTAACGTACACGTCCGAGAAACGCCTCGCGAGAGCCCTTTCGGAGTTTTACCGTCGCCGCCGCCGCGCCCACGTCCTCGTCATTACCACCCTTACATTCCCGAAAAAAAAAATCGAAAAAGAAAACGTGTTTGACTTTCAAATTAACGATCGTATCATGCGAGTGTCGCAATTACCGTTGAACATGACTGTACATAATAGGATTTTAACAACAAACTAACAAAAAATTTTGGTATCAGGTTAAGGAGTGCAATAAAAACGTTTTAAAAAATCGTTGTGGACGCTGGTTTTCATTTTAAACACGTTTTCGTGCGTGCGCTGGTATTATGTACATCTTTAAACAACCGAAGGCATTTTTGTGAGCACTGGTTTTCAGCGCCTGAAACAACTCAAAAAAAAAATTGAGGAAATTAAATGACCAAGGTGCATTTAAAAAAAAATAATTTACGGGTTACTGGGATTCAAAAATTTAATTAAATTGAAATCCGAAACATCTTTGTGTGCACTGGCGTTGCGTCTTTTTGGAACCGGAAACATTTTTGTGGGCGCTGGTATTACATCTTTTAAGAACCGGAAAAAAATTAAATTAAATTAAAGTCGGAAACAACACCCAAAAAAAAAAAATTAGGAAGTAAGAGTTTACGAAAAATTGAATGAAGACAAAGGCGATTTAAAAAAGAATTAATTTATGAGTTACTGGCAATTAAAAAATTTAATTAAATTCAAATCCGAAACATTTTTGTAGACAATTGCGTGCATGCTAACTATTGACCAACGAGTTAAAAGTAACAGGAGAGTGTCATACTAACAGTCGTTTCTCGTCCAAACTGGTCACTAAATATGATCGCTGTATGTCATATGCCCGTTTGCATAGTCAAAGCTCAAGCATAAGTACGAGCTTAAGCAAGCGCTGCCGCTGGGTAGCAATTTGCCTATGCCAACTGCTACTCGACGCATGCGTAAGTTCGTGCTTATGCTTGAGCTCTGACTATGCATACGGACAATAGGCGTACAAAATTCTGGAATGTCCACAAAACCAACGGTTCATCATTGTCGCAATTACCATTGAACAGGACTGTACATAATAGGATTTTAACAACAAACTAACAAGAAATTTTGGTATCAGATTAAGGAGTGCAATAAAAACGTTTTAAACAACGTTTTCGTGTGCGCTGGTATTATGTAGATACATCTTTTAACAACCGAAGACATTTTTGTGAGCACTGGTTTTCAGCACCTAAAACAACTCAAGAAAAATTTGAGGAAATTAAATGACGAAGGTGCATTTAAAAAAAAATATTTACGGGTACCTGAGATTAGAAAATTTAATTAAATTAAAATCCGAAACATTTTTGTGTGCACTGGCGTTGCGTCTTTTTGGAACCGGAAACATTTTTGTGGGCGCTGGTATTACATCTTTTAAGAACCGGAAAAAAATTAAATTAAATTAAAGTCGGAAACAACACCCAAAAAAAAAAAATTAGGAAGTAAGAGTTTACGAAAAATTGAATGAAGACAAAGGCGATTTAAAAAAGAATTAATTTATGAGTTACTGGCAATTAAAAAATTTAATTAAATTCAAATCCGAAACATTTTTGTAGACAATTGCGTGCATGCTAACTATTGACCAACGAGTTAAAAGTAACAGGAGAGTGTCATACTAACAGTCGTTTCTCGTCCAAACTGGTCACTAAATATGACCGCTGTATGTCACATGCCCGTATGCATAGTCACTTCCGGTTGTACCGGAAGTCGCTATCAACTGGCTTATTTTAAATGAAATGCTATATTTTTTTATCATGTTTTTGAATTCTACATGTAAAAATATGTTAAATTGCAATACATTTGCATCTAGGTACATATGTTTGAATATCTTCGAGTGGAGCGGTGCGTTTTAGACACCCTGTAGCTTAATAGAATTATGGAATTTTTAAGAATCTCAAAGCATCAACTGCACTTCTAGGACCGCGCCTGGTTCAGAGTGGATTGAAGGCCGACAATGATGATGATAGATTTAGTTAACTTCATGCCAACAGAGCTCAATAGATGGCGCTAGTGGCCAGTGTTTATGAGATAAAAAATTAAATCAAATCCGAATTCGTAAAAGGTTTGAAAGGAGAACAATAAAATTGAAAGCACTAATTCATTTAATGGTAACGTAATTAAACAGATGGCGCCATTAGGCTCGACGTTTTATTATCGTTTGCATTAGACTTCCGGTTTAACCGGAAACATTACCGATTTCTCTATTTTAAATAGAACGCCCTGCATATTTTTACAAATTTTATTAGACCTCTTTCTTCTGCATCCGTCAATAGAGTTTTGTTAACTTTATCTCTATAGTCTCTTAAAATATATTTAAGTCATAGTAGTTGTTTTTCCTCAGTTTTCTTTTTCAGTGGTTTTAAGCTAAAGTTTTTTTCTTACAGTTGCGTTTGTTATTCTATCTACTTTTGAGATCCCTTCTACTCTTTAAAAAATACTTCATATCCATCGACGTTAGTTTACTTTCTTGTCTTTTTCTTATGGTCCACACTGGGTGGTAAATAGTTTTATAGATTGTTAGTTTTGCATTGTGTGATAAATATTTATTACTTGTGATGGGTCTGTTGAGCGAATTATACAGTTTTGCTGTTGATTGACTGCTCCTAAATACCTGAACGACTCTACCTGTTCTATTTTCTTCGCATTTATCTGTAGGTTAGTTTCTTTGGTTTCCTTAAGATTACCATCATCTTGGTCTTTTCTACATTTACTTTCTTCAATACTTCGTTCCATTATGTTAATATTCTTTTGCAGCGCAGTTTCTGTTCTGGCAAGTATTGCCAATTCATCCGCGAAAGCACACTCTGAAATTGATGTTGCCTCTAGGTTTATTAGTTTAGTTATTCTCTCCCTTGTTTGTTTTATAACTTCCTCCTAAAATTATAAACAAAAGTGGACTTAATGCCCCTCCTTGTGTCAGTCCTTTCGTTATTGTAAATTCCTCAGAGTGATGGTTTCCTGTATTGGAATTGCTAGTGTAAGGTCTTTACTGATTCCCCTTTTCTTTAAAACATTCCGTACCTGGAATCTTTGGACTTTAATGAAACGCCTTTTCTAGGTCTACGAAGCATATTGTGTTGTAGAGTTTTTCTATCATTTGCCTTATACTCAAAATATGGTCTTGTATGCAACGGCCTTCCCTAAATCCACTTGGCAGCTTTCAACTTTTCCCTTTATTTAAGATCTTAATCTATCCTCTATTAAATTTACTTTTTCAGCTTCCATTGATAACCTTGTTTATTTTGACAACCTTGTTTATATTTTTTCACTTCTGACGAAGGTGTCGAACGACAGCGAAACGTTAAGTGGTAGTCCGTTTTAAAGAATTTGTGATACAATGTTCATCAGACAAGAACCTACTTTAATTATAACATTTACATTCATACAATGTTTAGATTGTGGAGAGCAGCGGTATTCTTCTGTAGTTATCAAAGTTTCTGTTATCCCCATTTTTATGGTAACGGTAATATCACTGCTATCTGCCAGTCTTCTGTTTCCATATCTGATTCAATAGATTGTGGAGCATTTTTCCCATTTTAATTGCTCGGGTTTTATATTGTCATGTCCGGCTGCTTTTCCAATTCTCTTAATATTGCTTTTTTTACTTCAGTCATGATGATTTCTTCCTTTCTTCTGGTTCCTTCTCTGCTGATCTTGTTTCTTCCCTCATATCCTGTTGTCCTATGTGGTCTACTTCTAGCAATTCCTCAAAGTATTCCCTCCATCTCTTCTTCTTCTCTCAAAACCTTTCTGTGTTTGTCTTTCACCAGTTTTAATGTCACCTGTTTATCTTTTCTTTGTTTCTTAATAACTTTATTAACTAATTTCGTATCGCCATTAAAGTTTCTTCTTCATCCTAAACAAAGTTCTTCCCAATTATTCCGAAATTTTGTTTCTTCTCCAATTCCAAAGACATCTGCTATGTGTGTCGTGTCAAGTGATACGTCGTTTTATCGGGTTTCCCATATTGAACATTGAAAATGGGCAAAGGTGACAGCTTGCCAGACGGCATACTTCTTTTTTCTTTTGGCGTTAATTAAAATTTATTATTTGAATGTTTCCCAAATCCAATTATTATTTACTTTTTCCAATGTCCATTCATTTTTCTTTCAAATACATTTTCTAAAAGAATTTTTAAGAGAATGGACTGGTTGTATATAAAATTTTGTTTTAGATCATGGTGGTACACGTTCTGCCTGAAATGTCGACAGAAAGAGACGTTTCCGTCAATTGGCAGCCCCCAATTTGGCCAAAAATCTGCCCATACCCATTCTGCCTAACTTACCGACAGTTCTCTAGGATAATAGCTTTGAGTCTCATAGGGGCGTAGTGTATGCTATCGTTGGAGAGACCGCCGCTCCGGGCGGCCAATTCTTTCAGTTAATATTTCTAGCACTCTGCGCCCATTTTGGGGGATGGTGGATTACGTTAACAACTCTACCGGCTCTAATCGGCATGCTGTTCACGGGACTTATTTTTCAAAACGTCGGCTTTGTTGACATGGACGAATCGTTTTCCGATGTTAGAAAAGAGCTAAGGTACGAATATTTAATTTGCGACTCGTAATAATTTACAACACCCAAAAAAAAATTAGAAAGTAAGAGTTTACGAAAAATTGAACGAAGACAAAGGCGATTTAAAAAAGAAATAATTTATGAGTTACTGCAATTAAAAAATTTAATTAAATTCAAATCTGACCAACGAGTTAAAAGTAACAGGAGAGTGTCATACTAACAGTCGTTTCTCGTCCAAACTGGTCACTAAATATGACCGCTGTATGTCATATGCCCCGTATGCATAGTCAGAGCTCAAGCATAAGTACGAGCTTAAGCAAGCGCTGCCGCTGGGTAGCAATTTGCCTATGCCAACTGCTACTCGACGCATGCGTAAGTTCGTGCTTATGCTTGAGCTCTGACTATGCATACGGACAATAGGCGTACAAAATTCTGGAATGTCCACAAAACCAACGGTTCATCATTGCTTATAATACACTTATGGCGGATTTCACAAACGTCACTTAAATTTAATCATCCGTTAAAAGTAAACGTTGCCATGGTTACATGTGTTGAAGGTATAGGAATGATTATTCTTAATCGATGATTAAAGTTAAGTGACGTTTGTGAAATCCAGCGTTACTACATTAAATTTAGCTAAATAAGATTTGAGAAATGTCAATTGTATTCTATACTCTGGAGTTTAGCTCTTCAAGGGCTAACCAAAACTGCAATAAAATCTGTAGTCAGCTCGTATATTTGTGAGACAAGTTGTTTGATCTGGTAGAGATGGGAAGTTTCGTTACTTTTAAGTATTCGGTACTCCTCGTTACTTCAAGTATTCGTTACTTGGTATCCGTATCCGTTCCATACTCGATACTATTGACGGATCTTTCGTTACTTTTAGGTAGTCGGTATTCGTTACTTTAGTATTCGGTACTAGATACCCGTACTCGTTTGCTACCCGATACTGGTTCGATACTCGAAACTAATTCGTTACTTGGAATTCATTGATTACCCGGTAATCATTCTTTACTTTGGTTATAAGCAAATGGCTACGAGTACGAGTAATTGTAAAAAATGAAAAAAATAACAGGAATGGTAAATTAAGTTAAGTTAATTAATTACAATTTTAAACAACTGACTTATTTATTATAAATTAAATTGGTATATTATTTCACTATTAGAAATAGACCGATATTTAGCAGAAAATAATATTTCACGGAAAGCGAATGCTTTAGGTTGGTGGAAAACTCACGAAATAATTTATCCGCATTTGTCCAAGTTAGCAAAGAAACATTTAAGCGTTGTCGCAACATCAGTCCCATGTGAACGGATATTTTCAAAAACAGGTGAAATTATAAATGATAAAAGAAATCGCTTAAAAGATAGTAATGTTCAAAAAATCATATTTTTAAATGCAAATAATTCCTATTTTAAATTAATTAAATTTAATGGGCATATAATTTTTCATGCGCACATTCCATTTCTTCACTATTTATTATTGCAGTATATCGTAAAAGTATAGTGAAAATGTGGTACACATGTAAGTTGGAAATTGACAACACCGATTAATCTTCTGATGTGAATTATCACAATTTGACATAGTATGTTATAGTGACATCAAATTAAATTTGTCTAATTTGACATGATAACCGTGGTGATAACCAACCTATTTACTAACCGAAAATCACAGCGTACTGCGATAACAAAAAGTGAAGGAATGGATTATACCGTCTCCTCAATGCTACAACTAGGTAATTTGAAATGAGTATTTTCTCAGTAAGTCAGCTATAAAGTCTTCAAACGCATTAAAAATATTTGATAGGAAAAATTTATCTATGTATTTATTTCTATACTTTTTTGTGTTTTAAACGTACAAGAATTTATATTGTTATAACAATGAAATGATTAAAAACTTAGGCCTGTATATTTTATTTTTCTACTATATACAGGCTGTCTTATAAAAACCCCAAGCCATAACTAACCAACATAATTTTTGATATTCCAATCAATCTACCAATTTTGATTATTAAAAATACCATAATGTGTGTTTAGTTTAATTGTTTTTTAATTATTTTCATAGTCAAACGACTGTCAACTTGATTTTTTAACACTAGCGTTAAAAGTAAATCACTTTTAATAGGCGTCTGTCATAATTTTACATTTTTAATTGAAGTATGCCATGGTTAAAAATTCAATTTTTTATAGCGTTTATAAAAAAATTAGTGTATTACGCGAAATGTGCTTTTTATAAAAATGTTCAAGTGTGCCATGAAAACAATATCATTGAGCGTCGTTATTGTTGCAGTTATTGTTTAAAACTGTCAAGTTCTTCTTGCTTTATGACTTATTGTTTTCATAAAAGAAAAACATTTATCGGAAAGTTATTATTATTAAAAGTTAATCAAATTTGTTGGCTACAATGGATAATAATCAGTTGATCATGGAGCTCTTCACGCGAATCTGTTGACTGACTTATTGCAAGTTTATAATAAAGTTGACAGTCGTTTGACTATGAATATAATTAAAAAACAATTAAACTAAACACAATTTATGGTGTTTTTAATAATCGAAATTAGTGGTTTGACTGGAATATCAAAAGTTAGAAACAAATGATGAGATTTATTTTTTCACATAGCAATTTACATTTGCACACTCCAATGTTTTCTGCAATATTTACTGGTCAAAACTTAAAAGTGTTGCACTTTACTGAATTTAGAAAAAATATCTCTACCAGAAACAATAATAAAAAATATACAGAGCCATTTGAAAAATAAAAGTTGACAGTCGTTCGGCGATGAAGGTAATTAAAAAAAGAAAATTCAATAACCGCTCTTTATAGTGTTCTTAGTCTCATTTCTTTTGCCTCTTTGTTTTTTAAAATTAGTTCATAAATAAAGGACTTATGGCTTGGGGCGTTTTTTGTAAGACACCCTGTATATATGCCGATTGATCGATCGATCGTCAAAGAACTTTTATGTATCTCCTGCTAACTTTCTTGCGGCTTTCATCATGTCACGTCATTTCGTCGTATATTTTTTTAACTCAGATTTATATGATCTATATTTAATAAAACAATGATCTGTATATTATGTATATAACTCAAAATTCCTAAAATTTAAATTACCTAGTTATAGCATTAAGTGGACGATATGTACGTACATGCAGATTACATACTTATATTTCTTCTATAATATCTATCTAAATTAAGAGTTCCGGGATTGTTTTATTCATGTTATATATTATCATAATGTTAGTTCATTACTAAGTATACAAGAATTATGTATATATTAAATTTATTTACCTCAATTATAATTTATAATAAATCAGTTGTTCAAAAATTAAATTAATTGAAGATGTAACTTACAAAAAAAATAAACATTTTTATGAAAAAGGTAAGTATTAACTTAATTTAACATTCCTGTTATTTTTTACTTCTTTACCCTTACTCATACTCGTAACCGTAACTAAAGTAAAGAACTATTACCGGGTAATCAATGAATTCCAAGTAACGAATTAGTTTCGAGTATCGAACCAGTATCGGGTAGCAAACGAGTACGAGTATCTAGTACCGAATACTAAAGTAACGAATACCGACTACCTAAAAGTAACGAAAGATCCGTCAATAGTATCGAGTATGGAACGGATACGGATACCAAGTAACGAATACTTGAAGTAACGAGGAGTACCGAATACTTAAAAGTAACGAAACTTCCCATCTCTAGTATCTGGTATTGGTGTTTGTGTGCACATCATGTTGACGCAAGTACCTAGACCAACAAAATCTTGACCGTAAAATCGGTATAGTAAAAAATGTAAATACATATTTTACTCTACAGGTTGTTACAAATTCGATGCTCACCATTGGGATCTCGAAAACGGTAAGAGATACGAAGTCAGTTAAACAGAGGAGGCAAAGTTGCGTTTTTTAATGCTGAATAATAATCCATTTTGAAAAATATTCTACGACTTGTAATTTTTAAAATTTTTCCAAAAAAAAAACGAGAAACTCAATTTTCTCTTTAATTTTTTTTTGAAGTTCTTATTGTAGGGATCGCAAGAAAATTTACATTCTATAGGTACTTCCTTGAGCTCTTTACGAAAAGGTATCATTAGATTTTATTTAAAACGTTTCGTCTCGTACTGACCGGCATCAACTTCATTTTTTCTTATGGCAGTCACAATGAACTTTAGCATCAACTTTAGCCCGATTTAAACGACTTCATACCTCTTGCGTTTTCGATATGAAAATGGTGAACATCGAATTTGTAGCAGCCTGTATATTCTGTTTTGCTTGTATTTTCATCTTAGTTGCTCCCATTTTTTTTCGATACTCTGGATTTCTTATCGGTAAATTTGGGAAACGAGGATCTATTATTTCTGACAACAAGCAATCGAAATAAAACATTTCCATTTCCTCATTTTGTTTTCGCAGAAATCATCATATCTTTTTTTGGCATAGAATTTGTAATGAAGAAGTTATTGTATTGTAAATAAGTAAAGTATGATAATAAAAAAAACGCCTCCCCCATAAAATGGTAAGCTCCTTCCACTCGTTTGTCCGCCTGCTCGGCATAGTGTTATCACACTCTATGGGAGAGACATCTTTTTATTACCTATTTATTATTATTATTCGATTCTCCGAATAATAATAATAAAAAAAAAACTGAGCACGCAGGTCAACTTTTTATGCCGACTTTGAAAGGTTCAATCAAAAATTTGATAATTCTTACCGTTCTCATGGTACAGTTGAAAAACGAAAAATTCATGAAAACTTCAAAGGCAACTTTTTTATTTTTAAAGATATCAAAAAATGATAAGGACACTTTTTATTCGCCTTTTAACGTGGATCGCTATTTCTTAATTAAATCACATACAAAGTTCATAACAGCCGAGATACGAACCCAACTTTTTTTTTTTTAATGGAAATTTGACAACATGGAAAGAGTATTTTTTGGCCTTTCAAAAATATACAGGCTGTTTCACTTAAGACGGTTTCTTTCATGCCTCTCTAGTTACTCATTTTATAAGAAAAATGTTTTAAATGAAAGTTTCTCTGTACAGGGTGTCCCAACAGTGTGTTCTCGGGCCATATCTCCATAACTACTGAAGATACAAAACAATTTTCCAGACAATTTCTTTTTTAATTTAAGAGGTCCACAACACAAAATAAATGAACTTCCAGAATTAAGGTTATTGTATTTAGAAGGTACCGCCATTCATTTCCGCGGCTTTCGTCCCCCAAATTAAAAAGGACGCGATGAAACGCTAACAAGAAAAAGGATAGATACATAACAAGTTACTATTGCTAGGGATTTTATGAATCAATTTGATTAACCCCTAATTAAAAGAGATAGAAAGTTGACGCTACCTTCTCAATATAGTAACCTTATCCAGAATCAGTCTGTAGCGCCATCTATTGACAGATGAATTTAGTTGTAATTAAAGCTTTTTACAAAAAAAAAAAACTCACATGTTCACTAATTTCAATTTCAATTAGTGACGCTATCTATTGACAACTACGCATATTATCAAGAAAACTCTACGTAATTAATTTGCAGCGCTACCTCTTTTCAAATTGATTCATTTCAAATAAATTGTTTTATTAATTACTTTTACGAAAAAAAAATGCAGCGCCATCTGTTGACAGATGAATTTAGTTGTTATTAAAGAATATTACAAGAAACACATACATTCATTGATTTACATTTCAATTCGCAACGCCATCTATTGACAACTGCATTCATTACTAAGAAAACTATACGTTACAAAGCTGAATACGTAGTTAATTTGTAGCGCCATCTGTTTTCGAATTGATTAATTAATCGATCTCAATTTTAATCTGTCGATGATTTCATTTACTGCAGATTTTTACAAGAACTAGACGTTGCCAATCGATTTCCATGTTAATAATTCGAAGCGCCATCTATTACTAATCATTGGATTAGGATTGTGGACATTTGCTGCTACCAATAGGAAATACGGCGTAAAGTACTTGTGACGGCAGACAGGCAAGAGAAATTAAGTACTTTTTATTAATTACTTTCACAAAGAAAAACTAGACTTTACAATTTGCAGCGCCATCTGTCAACAGATGAATGTAATTGTTATTGAAGAGTATTATTAAAATTGATTGATATCAATTTCAATTCGTAACGCCATCTATCGACAAGTGTGTTTACTAATGAGAAAACGCGTTATATAGCTGAATACGTAATTAACTTGCAGCGCCATCTGTTTTTAGACTGTTGAATTAATTTATTTCAATTTTAAACTGTCGTTTCATTTACTGCAGATTTTTACGCAAACCGCAGGCACAAAATAAATTAGTTTTTATTAATTGCTTTCACAAAGAAAAACTAGAACTTATAATTTGCAGCGCCTTCTGTTTTGAGAGACGAATTTAGTTGTTGTTAAAGAGTATTACAAAAAAAACCACATACATTCATTTTCGTCTATACAGAGTAAATCAAAACAATGATGTCGGACACAACTTTTTTATTTTAGATGGCGTGCCCTATACATATATGAAACCAAATTTGGATTGCCCATAAGATTCTACACATTTTCTGTATAGTAGTTTGCTGACAGTCCAAACAATTCACATATTCTTTGCGAATTTCTAATTTGTGACATGCGCACATCGAATCATCACCGTGCACAGCGAGGCGCGGTAAAAATATTTATATTAATCAATCTGCGCATCTACTATTTGTGTTGAATCTGATGTGATGGATATGTCTGATGCATCTAGTAGAGAACCAGCGACAAAAAATAAAATTATGTTGACGTAAATTTATTACTTAGACAGAGCAGCAAAATAGTGGAAAATATTTTTTACATACCTATTTCCTAAGCAATTTATCAAACGAGGTTATGACTTGTCTTAATGAACAAGCACAACAATTTAGAGATACGGATTTAACCGAGGATTTAACTGACTTGGCGCGAAATGTTGTATTGTATCTTCATGAAATCAGGGAAACGTTCTAGCAAAGAAAAGTTCGAAACTAATTCGACAACTATTACGGATTACGCATGCGCATAGGAGAAGTACACAAACTATTACAAATTGTTTGCTAGAACAAACCTATTGTGTCATTTCGTGGTTGCCAAGGTGAGAGAGAAAGCAAACTAGGAAATTAATTTTACGAAATAATCATAATTCTCATAGCATTCTTGATTCATTGCTCTAGAGCACTCTCAGGTACCCGTAGCTTCTATTTTTACATAAGATTAAAACAAGACGAGAATACTTTGAGCGTAGTCTAGACTTAGAGCAATAAATCGAAAACGCTATCAATAATTCAGACAAACAAACAAATGGCCTATATGTAATTTGTACCACCATTCAGGTCCATTTGTACAATTCGAGTTTAACTTTAAGCGAAGCTTAAACCCATAGCAACATCCATTACAAATGTTATTGTGAAGAGTTTAAGCTTTGGTTTAACGTTAAACTCGAATTGTACAAATGGGCATAAATCGGTTATTTAATTCTACTACTAAGACATTATAGGCAATAAATTTATTCACGTTAAATTTAGTGGGCCGTAATTTACATAAAATGAAAGAATGCAGAAAATTTTTGGTTTTTGAAAAGAATGGAAAATAATAAAGAATTTTTCCCTGTTTTTGAATAAAAAAACATCGAACGTATTCGTTATTTTGTCAACCATGTATAATTCTCAACACATTGCGCGCTATCGTTTGACAGTTTCGAAAACTCAACGAAAACTCAAATATTTGCCCCGATTGACATGTTTCCATATTTTCACGCGAAAGTTTAGTATCAAAGTGTCTCCCAGCATGCACGCTCACGTCATTTCATGTTGTTATTTATTACCCCTAGTCCGGGGACGTCCGCAAGTCAGCTTCAAAACTCGACGCCGACGTCCAAAATAAAATTAATGACGCGCCGACGATTTATCATTCCGCTGATATTTAAAAAAAAAAAAAAAAACAACCACTCGTTTGCATACGTGCGCGATATCCTCCTTAATAGCTCTTAATTTTCCTTTTCGCGCTCCCTTAAAAGTTGGGGGCAGAGTTGGATTAAGTTGGATTTAAGTAACCCGTTAGAAAGTGTCCGAAACCTCCGGCGCGGCGCGGGCGTCGCG
This sequence comes from Dorcus parallelipipedus, assembly GCA_958336345.1. Taxonomy (NCBI): domain Eukaryota; kingdom Metazoa; phylum Arthropoda; class Insecta; order Coleoptera; family Lucanidae; genus Dorcus; species Dorcus parallelipipedus. The sequence continues at coordinate 1,763,158 of OY284478.1, read as the reverse complement.
TTGTCGTCGCCGTTTTGATTCCGTTCACGTAAAGCGCGGTTTGAATTAATTACGCGCAAGAGCGACCGTGATTTCTGGTATTGTTTGCAAATCCGCGGGCACAATGCCCGGATTACGGACGATATCCCGGCAATTTTCATTCTGAAAGCGTCCCGCAAAATCTATTTGCCTGCCCTGCCCAACCAGATGATCCACTCGTTTAATCTCCACAAAACGAAAGTAGTCGAACGGTAATCGAATCATCGCCATCGTGATTTTGGCACGCCAACTTGTAAAAGGGATCGAGGGTTTATTGACAGAAATAATTAGTAAGTTAATTAATTGGTCAGCTGAATTGAGAAAGGTTTGGGGAGTTAAAGCGAGTCTCAAGCGTCAAATAAAAAAGGGAAATTTTTTTTCGTGGTGGTTAAGAGATGGCGCAGCCGTTTCTCTCACACGCTTAAGCTACTTTTGAATTTCTTCAAGGCGCTGATTTTACTGATGAAATGAAAACAACTGTACCCAAGATTTCAGCTGTGCAAAAAAAAATTATTCCATGCATGAAAACGATATACTAGGCCCGATTTATTCATCTCTGAGCAAGTGCCAAGTTATAACTTGACGGATTAGCATAATGCGTTGCCCTATCTTTAAACATCAAGTGTTTTACTGGCCACTTACTCAGAGATGAATAAACGGGGCCTTAATTTGTGCGCCATCTTTTGGCCATTGACGAGAACTTTCTCTTTACAATAATTTTTAATGTTAACTAGGAAAGAGTTCTGAACCTTTGTGAGGGACGGAAGGTGAAAAATGATACCGACCATCTTTTATAACTGTACGAGTTAACTCGAAAAATGATTGTTAACTTTTTCTGACCTCCTCACGTAACATTCAGCCCGAGTACGTATCCGAATGGTAAAAATAACGTTTACATGTTATGTTAACGTTTGAAGATAACCTGCGGAATAACGAAAACGTTAAATTTTCAAGTAAGTATAAGTTATAAGTAAGTAAGTTAAGTTTGAAGACGTTTGTCACGTAACACAGTGGTCTCACATAGTAAATTAGGAGAACTTTATTATTGAATCAACAACGAAAGATCAGTCTTTTTAAAAATTGACCCAGAAAGGCATAATTACGTATAACTATAATTTATTATTATAAAATGAAGAATATATTAAGAAATTATAGCTAAAAAAATATTCTATCTGCAAAAAATTACTAATTTAAGCAGTTAGATAATTTTGATGTTGTACTATCTTAGTAAAAATAAAATAAAGAAAATGTAAATAGAAGTTACAGTTAATATTTTATACTTATTTATTGACGAGCTTTGAACCGTGAATAATTACCAGTAAGAAACCGCGATGAGATTCGATTACATTTTGTCCATTTTTCTTCTATAGTTTTAATAAAATATTCATTTTTTCTATTTAAATGTTGTAAATCCGTCATTTTGTCTTTACTAAACACAAAAGCTTTTAATTGTTCACATTTTTACATAAGTTAAATGTTTATGAGTTAACCACTCTTGGAATAAATTCTTGTATTTCGTTTTATCTATAACAAACAATAATTCAAAAAAGTCAGAAAAGGGGCAAGTTCGGGCACGTATTTTGATTAGAAAACGAAAGATTGCATTTTTAAGAGTAGCAAAATACATAGTTAGTGATATACAAACTCTTGCAGAAAAAGATGTGGCTTTTAGAATATAAGACAATTCAAGTCAAATCAAATGTTTTTAATAATATTCATTTTTTTCGTTGATGCAGCTAAATTAATACACTGTAAACATCTATAAACTTTCGATGATGTCCGATATTGCAAAAACAAAAATATTTATTGATAAACAATACTGAATAATATTGTGAAATGACATAGAATCAAATGAGACCATAGACTACATAATATATATATACATATATAGACTGCTCTCACCCGTACACAAGCGCGGAACATTGAAACAGTGGCGACATAGGTGGTTGGCAGCAAAAGCTTTTCTTTGGCGCCTTTATTTAAAATGTAGTTAAAGAATATAAAGTATAATATTTACCGCTTAAAAGTCCTTACGATGTACCTACTTATTTTATGAAGTTGCTAGAACTACACAATTAATTTTAATTGTCCAAGAGATTAAAGCAACGTCATAAATATGTTGGTGCAACGTTAAAACTAATACAGAGCAAATTAAATTTAGAGAATTATTATATGTTTGTATTATAACACACGTGTACATTTTTATTTTACATATTTAGAGTATGTATAGAAAAAACTTCGAAAAAAGGTGTATTTCAAATTTTTTGTAAGTAAGTTATTCCTTACACCTTTTAAGAGATGAGGTGGATCAAATATAGGTGTTACTTTGACACCATTAATTTCATAGAAGTTACCACGCCATTCTTCTCCTTTCTTTAAATATTCTATTCTAGTGTCTTCTAATAATTTCTTAATTGCAGCTTCATTAGATTTTCCTTGATCACATACAGTACATACTATTTTTAATTCCGGTGTTAATTTGGAAATAATTTCCTTTATCAAGCACATCAACTGTGCAGTTCTTACACTGCCCTGTGTAAAAGCATAAGCCACTGGTTGTTTATATTTTTTTACTATACCACGTACCATAAAAACTAAAACGTGATCAGCGATCTTGGTACTTCTTCTTCCATCTCCATAATCCTCAAAACCGCTTATAAAATCATACTTTTCATTGTAATGTAAATTGGGCATTAAGCTCATCTCATAAAAAATCAACGAACAGTATCTATGTTGTGCTAACAAGTTTGACACAGACTTTTTCAAATTTTGAAATAGTATTTCATTAACTCCGGCAGTAATAGGAATTTTTTGAAGCAAATTTCTTAATGTTTGCTTTGCAGGTAAGGTAAACAACCTTTCCAAAAGTTTATATGCTTTTGGACTTTGTTTATATAATGATAAAGACAATATTTTTTCCTCCAAAGTGAATCTCCTTCCTTTTGACTTTTTATTGGATTCTCGCATTTGAAGGTTTGTAAAAACTTTTGCAGCTGATGACATATTTGCAGCTACTTTATTAAAGCAGTCTTGGTCAGAGAATTTTTCAATTGCCTGTAATCTTGATTTGAAGCTTTGACACTTTTGATTAATTCTTCTCACTTGTCGTTTCAATTTTAAAGTTTCTCCATAAATATACCTTGCCTTTGGCGATAACTGAATTTTGCGACGAACTCCAACACTTTGCAAAATAGATGTCTTCTCTGCTGAAACAGATATAATAATAATAATAATAATAATAAATAATCAGCTTTACATTATAGGTGCTTAAGGTTACTGACTAAAATTTGCATTGCTGGTCAATGTTTATACTGATTAAAAAAAACAGTTTTTTGTTTATTTTTTTATCAACAAAAATTTACATTCCAAAAAATTTACTTTTCTCACAACACCTTTTCTACATTTCCATTAAAAACATTTTATTGAGTTTTCTTTGTTTTATATTACTTCAAATGTTTATTGACGGTTTGTTCTCATTGTTTACAATGAAATAATTGTAAAGATTTTATATCTATATATTTTATGCTTTTTATGTTCCATATATTTTCATCTAAATAAACTGCCCTACTAACCAAGAGGTAATATCTGACAATTTAGTTTTTTGGTTTACTGCATATTTAAAGTAGGTACTACAAATAATATTGGTGTATTTCAATTACAGAATTCTTTCAAAGATATTTTAGCATTCAATTCAGGTACTATTTGAAGAAAATACTAATTTTTGAAAAATATAAAATTTGCAGGTAATATCAAATTCTATCACAAAGGATAGTTTTTTATTCTTGGGTACTTGACAATTCTACATTTTCTTTACCTTGGAACTTTCTTGGAGTGGTGATTGCTTTAAAACAATGTTGAGCACCTATGATATATAGGTGTTTCTTGACTACATTGTATTATATCATTTTGAGGTATTGATGGTTCAACTTCAGTGTTATTAGCGGCCTCCTGAGGAAAATGAGTAGGATTTAAACAATCTGAAAATGAAGAACTTTTACAATTCACACATCGTACACTATTCATGCACAATACTTACTACTCAGAAACAATTTTGGAATAGCTTTATAATTTATTCTATTTTTGCCTGGTGTCAAATCCTTTTCTTCAAAATGATTTTTACAGATACGTTTCTTATTATAGACATCCTGAGGTGTCAACCCTAGCAAGTCACCTCCCACAATAGTTATCCATAGTAGCATGCGTTGCAAGTCCTTCTGTGGATTTGGAAACCGATGCCTTTCGGTACCTGTAATAAGAAATATTATCTACTGAAGTTTATTAATCAAATAGCTAAATTAGTGCAAAGAACTTATTCTTCTATCAACCTCAGATTTAAGTAATTAATGATTAAGCCTTAATTAAATTTGAATTAAATCTACAATTTAATTTGCCCTAAGTTTTCTATTCAATATTAGCTGCTTTCGATTATACTGGATGGATAATTTTAAAGCAAAACATGTCAGTTATGAATTTTGTATTATTGTTTTTCACCTATGTGATGTAACTCTTCATTATTAAAATGCATTTTTTTATGATAAAGAAAATACAAAATTGTAAAAGTAGTGTGACACCACTAATCTGAATAATTGTTGCTTACCTGAATAAATACAGCCAATTACACAGCATTTGTGAATTCCCATTGTTACTACAAATAAATTTAAATAAATAAAGGTAAAACTGCACTTCTAAATTTGCGCATATTCAGTACTGTCAGATGCTCGTGCCGTGTTGCAGTTAAATTGTGTGTTATTTATTCCTTTCTGATATAAAGTTTATTAGTGTTATTTTATAATTTTTTTCATAATACGAAAATGACAGTTCTGAGTACGCGCAAATTTAGGAACTTAAAATGCATTTTACCTAAATAAAGTACTTACAACTTGTGTTACTAAATAATAATAAAGAAACAAATTATGCGTACCTTCCAATCTATAATAAACTACCTAAAAATACAGACACATACACCATAAGAACTAAATAAATGGAAACACATTTGACATTACACGTAATTCACCGGATCACACGCATTAACGTATCAAAATAGCGGCAAATTCAAATATATTGACTTGAGCGCCAATTACGGCTGGCAGCGAAAGTAAGAACATTGTATCTGAATTGTAATATAAGATATTACCCCCTGAATGAGACAATGACAGTCACTGAGAATGTCAACACTATTCTTTCAGTTTCTTCAACACAAAACAAACATCTACATACATTTTCAGTCAAATAAGGGGTTGTTCTGACTCAATAAGAGTCTGCTTAAACTAAATGTGTTATTTTGTGATATCAATAAAATACTTGATTTTTTGAATAAAGTTCCCTTAATTATCTGTTTGAGCCCACTGTGCGTTAAGTAGAACATTTTGGCGCCATCTATTGGCTATAAACAAAAGCTCTTCTGTTTTAGAATAGCTGAATTTAGTTGCGCAATAAAAATATATTTTTTTCATTAGTTGAATACTCTCAGATGACCTTGGAATTAAAAATCATATCTTAGTTAGGTTCAGAAAATTTGGCATCTCAATATTTGAACGGTCCTAGTTTAACTTCTTTAACCGTTTCAAGGGAAGTGGTTTCAATTTAAAACCACAAATTAAATTTTTTTTCCCAACTACAGTGTGGAATAAATATGAAACCACAATAAATCTGACAAGTGCGTCAGTGTCCTCTGTTGATTAGAAGCCAAACTAAACGCGGTAATTAAGCCAGTTAAAGAAAACTTCATTTTAGTCATTCGAGGGGTATGATTTCGCGCCTTTTGTGTTGGTAAATTTGGGCTATTTCGAAATTCATGATAACTGCAATTCTTGAAATAATAATTCATGTATTTCTATTGTCACGAACATTCTAGATTATAATAAAAAATAGCTCTTCACTGTAACAACTAAATTATCCGATTTCTCGCTATTTGTTTACTGGTTTCATTTTTGGACCACTTTGCAACTAGAAGTTTTTTTTTCCTGGATTTTTTTGGATCTGAAGACCCCAACATCAGATGACACCTATAGCTTGTTGAACTTTAGTCGAACAACATCCTTTCTGATGATGCTTTCGAAGACGAACCTGTCAGTTGAGGAAGTACAGTGACTCACAGCTTAAATGATGCAGTTGTGTTTAAAGTGACTAAAGTGCCAAAAATGACATATATATTTATTTTAATTGAACCTGAGATGGTTAAAAGAAATTAATAAGAACTCATTGAAAATGCAGTACCTTATTTTAACGAAAAGGTAACATAGTATAATAACACTACACATTAATATCAAATTATGCGCGAATTTCATGTCACAGCTTAAATGATGCATAGCTTAAAGGAACTAAAATTAAGAACACTAAAAATACCTATGGATTTAATAAACGATATTTAATATTTTGTTGGTCCTCCTGCATTATCAATAACATTTTGTAGCCGTCATGGTATTGATTCGACTAATTTCTTGGTATTCTCCGGAGAAATCGTATTCCATTCCTATATTGTTTTGGATATAGCCAAAGAAACATAGCCAAAATGGTAAATAAATGCTCATCAAATGTGCAACATATTATTGACATACAGTAAGGAAAATTGAGTTGTAAACATACAAGAGTGGCTCCAAATAAGATTTTTAGCTAACATAAACAACAACAAATTGTTGAGAAATGACGAATAATCCCATAAAAAGCGTACCTAAACTAACAGTTGAAGTGAAAAAATTTGGAAAACGTTGTAATCCGGAAACTATTTGGCCCATATTGTGAAAGAACAGTTTATATAACCGAACCGCAAGAAATAAGTCGTTTGTTAGCCGAAAAAAGAAACTTTTAAGATTACAGATTGCATCCTAATAAAAATATGGAGTTCTGAAATTCAGTCATATTTGCAGATGAGACAAAAGTCCATTTTTGAGTCCGACGGACAGATTTCAGTGTGGAGAAAACCAAATGAAGAACTGAAATTAAAGAAAATTAAAGTCACACTAAAGTAAGGTGAAGATAGCGTCCTGTTATGGAGTTACATGTCATTTGTTGGAGTGAGTAACATACATTTCATTGAAGGAAACATGAATCAATACTTATAATTGGACATTTTAAGGCTGCATATAACAAGTAGTACACAAAAAAAAATTGGTATAAATGACAACTACCACTTTTATCATAACAATATCCAAAGCACACATCATATCGAGTCTGTGGATGGTTACTTTGTGATTATCCACGAGTTGTTAAATACCACCTCAGTCACCCGATCTTAATGTCATTGAAAATTTATGGTTAAAATTAAAAAAATTAAGTAAAAACTGCGTATGTATCCAACAAAAATGATTTAAAAGGAATCGAATACAATTTCCCCAGAGTAGACCAGGAAATTAGTCGAATCAATACCAAGATGGCTACAAAATGTTATTGATAATGCAGAAGGACCAACAAAATACTAAATATCGTTTATTAAACTCATATGCTTTTTTTGTGTTCTTAAATTTGGTACGTTTAAGCTATGCATCATTTAAGCTGTGACATGAATTTCGCGCATAATTTGATTTTAATGTTTAGTGTTATTATATTATATTACCTTTTTGTTAAAATAAAGTACAGAATTTTCAGTGAGTTCTTATTAATTTCTTTTAAGCATTTCAAGTTCGATTAAAATAAATGTGTATTCCATTTTAGCACTTTAGTCATTTTAAACACAACTGCATCATTTAAGCTGTGAGTCACTGTAGACAGTCTCAACCCGAACAGCCCTGATGACTTTTTGCTAGACTTTTTGCCATTTCGCATGACAATAGAAAAAGATGATGAGGTGATTCCACAAGATGAGAATATTGTTTCCCAAAACAATATCAATAAAGGCAATGAGAACAAGTGACCAGTGATAATATTACTGATAACGGTGAAGTCACCAGTGAGTGCCAAATAGTCATGTAGCATATGCAAAGTTGGACTTTGCAAAATCACAAATTATTTCTGGGAGTTTCATAAAAAAGTTATTTTTTATGATAAATCCTTCAAAGGGTTTACTTTCATTTTTTAAATAGTTTTTCAATGGGTTATTTAGAATATTTATATTTTTATTTAATTTTGCAGTTTGACTTACGTTGCAAAGTCATTTCATTTTGTAACCATATTATAAATAAATACTGAATATTGTTTTTGAGTAACTTCTTATCTTGTCGATGTCTGAGATTATAACTAAGCACAATTCCACAATAAGCTACTTGAAAAACTTTAAAAAAAGAATTCGTGCTTCAAAGGGTTAAATTCCTGTTTCCCACGGTAGCAATTATAAAAACAATTGTTCCTATGGAAATAAACAGGAGTTTAAACTTAAAGTAGGACCATAGATTATAGATTACTATTATTATATAGATATTCAACTATACCTTATCGGCGAGACTGATGTTTCGCTTACTACACTCGCAGTGGCGCTGTTATCAAATTGGCGGTAAATTTGAATGCATGATGAAATTATGTACATTTCTTTTGGTTTTCTTTTATCGATTATGTTTCACAACTTGTGAAATGACTATTCTCTTTGATATACGAATTTGATGTTTGCGAAATTGAAAACATATTTAACAAATCGTGAAACTTAATTGAAAAAAGAGGAAAACCATAACGAAAACACTGTACATCGACTTTGGAACTTTATTATTAAGCAACAGAGCTATGGGTACAAATAAAAAAAACATTTTTTTCATTTGGAAATCAATTTATTGAATATTCCAAAAGTATATTATATCGGACAAACTGAAAGGATGCTTGGGAAACGAATATCAGAATATAGTAAACAACAATAAAATTGTCATCAAGTTATTGCTAAATCTATTCTCTTGCGAAAATTATTTTGAATATCTTTAAGCATTGCGTTAAATAATAACAATATTAATAATAGTTTATTTTAAATATATAACATCAAATATCATAAATAAATAGTCAAATTATGTCAACACGATAAATGAATGAGTGAGGAATGAAGAATGACCAACGAACCAACGAGTTAAGAATGTCAGGAGAGAGTCATACTAATTATAGTTTCTTGTCCAAAGTGGTAACTAAATATGGGCACTGTATGTCGCAAGTGTTTTGCAAAGTTCCCCTGATATGAGTCTGATTTAAAATAAGTAATTTAATATTGTTATGACAAAGAAATCCAAGTGTACAAATTAATTTTTGACGAAATTGTAGGAAACTCCTGCAGACTTCTTTCTTTGTGTGACGTTTCGTCTTCGATCACGTGAGGCATCATCGATTCATCGAAACGTCACTATACCAGAAGAAAGATCAACGTAATTTCAACGTAACTGTGAAGAAAACATCTCATTTGATTTAAGCTAAGAGCTGCTTTTTTCTTCATTTACATAAATATCCGTATACAAGCTGTCCCAGCCAAGACTTTCACCGCTAATATCCTTGTTATTTGTTGATGAATTTTTGCAAAAATTTGGCAGGTACCTGATTGTTAAAAAATAAACATTCATTCAGCATCGTTAACAATCATTACAATAAAAATTTACTGGGTGTCCCAGCTCAAGGCTTTCACCCCTTATACCTTCATGATTTGTGGATAGAAAAAATTTCAAAAAATCGTTTTAAAGTCATTGAAAGTAATACAGGGTGTCCCGTGACGTAATGTCACCACTTCACCTACGCGATAATCAATTCAAAGTCCATCGCCCAAGCAGATGTTAAGATATAGCTGTTCATGACTGTTCAAGCCTTGCGCTTATAAACAAAGCATCACAGCAAATTTATAAATTTTAAACAGCAGCAGTAACAGCCAAAGTTAAGTTAGGTTCAGTAGGAGGGCATCTCTGTTTACGTATAAATCATCGATTCGTAAGTTAATTCCGGCCTTCTGAGAGATCGCTCGCATTTATATTCGAGTTCGAACGTGAAAATAAAAAGGTGAGATAAGCCGGGCGCACAAAAAGCTCCGGGATAAAGGAGGAATATTATCGGCGAGCAGAGAGAGAGCTTTCCGACAATGAACGGGAGAAAACTTATCGAGCGTGAAGATGTAAAAGTGTCGATCAGGCTTTGCTGATGCTCTACGACCGCGATACTTCTAAAACGCCGGGCGATTTTCATTTTGATTTAATTTTTTTCGGCTGCTCTCGAAACCAGAACGGCTCGAAGCCGCAGCCAGAGCTACTTTGAAATGCAAATGCCGCGCGCTATGGCGTTAATTTATCACAGGAGCGATATTACTTGTCAGTGGTAATCTAAATTAATGAACGTTAACGCCAGCACGAACAGGTTTGTGACAGGTGACGTTTTAACGAACGTATGCGCTCAGATTTCCTAATTAAAGCAGATCTTCTTTTCCATTTCTACTACAACACACAAAGAAGCCAACACAAAAAAAACAAACTTTTTGTGTGGTTTTCAAAAAAATAATCAGTTGACTTAAAATTAAACAATAAGTTATTAGCAGAGTTCGGATATTTCGGAGCGTCGTCATGGTTACGAAGTACGAGGACCAATGAAAAGTACCCTTGTATTGCGTCGTCATGGTGACGCTCCGAAATATCCGAAGTCTGGTTACTACTGTTCGACAACTTAAATTTTTGGACGCCGTTGGTGTTCGGAAAAAATTGAAGTCGTTTGAAGAAAAAAGTCCGAAAACTTTTGGTATCGAATCAAAGAGTGCGATAAAATTTTGGCGCCATGTGTTCCTTATAAACGAAAGCTCTTCTGTTTTAGATTCGCTGAATTTAGTCTCGCAATAAAAATTATTTTCTTCATTTGTTGAATTCTCTCATAATCCTTTCCTTCGAGTGATTCAATTTAAAGTCTAGTACCCCAAAATGTCAAAGTGTTGTATAATTAATTGCAATTGAAAACAACATACACTTTCCTTCTGCTGTTCGCCTGCAGATGTCATTCTCTGAAGCTAGCAACAGGTTACTTTGATGGCTCCCTCTTCAGCACAGAAAAATAAGAACATGACAAGCCAAATAAAGGGCGCTGTTCTTTATTAATCTACAAAGTCACAATATTGAAATTTTGAAGAAATTTATTTGATGTTCCTGTTATTTTTGAATCGAAGCATGTATGTATTGATTACCATGGCAACAGAACAAATAGTATTGCACTCACAACAACATGAAAATATATTTAGACGGGCTTTATACTAAACACAAATATCAAATGAAAATCATTACCTATAATTTTGTTCCACTGATCGATGTGATCGGTGCCTGGAAAGAGCACTCCGCCCCTGATCATTTCACCCATTATACACCCCACGGACCATATATCCACGTTATCCTTGTACCCCATCCCCAAAATGACTTCGGGCGCCCTGTAATATCTGGTGACCACGTAAGGAGTCATCATGAACGTCGTACCGGCCGTCCTCGCCAGGCCAAAGTCCAGTATCTTCAGCGTGCAATCCGACTTTACAACTATATTGCTTGGTTTTAAATCCTGAAACCGGAGCACTAACAGAGACGGCACAAAAACGGCGGACTCGCTTACTCTATGAATAATTCCTGCCGAATGAAGGTGCTTAATGCCGCAGAGCATCTGGTAGAGGAGGTAACTCATGCGCTCGTGGTCCAGATCCATTTGTATCACCTGGCACAAGTTAGCGTCCATCAGTTCCATAACTAAGTAAACATCTTGAAATTCTTCTAACGACCTCTGGGGGGTAAATGCATTTAATAGTCCGATAATCTGGAGAGGAAAAAAGAATCGCTTCAGTTAATTTGACTGCACACATCGATCAATTCCTCTATTACATACTACTTTTCACAACAGAAAACAGCGTTGGCGTTCAGAGATAGTAAGGGCGTTTTTTTATTCACCGAAGAGCTAATCGGTAATCACATCACAACATTAAATAAACATGAATGTAGCTAGAAGTGAGCGTGATTTTGTAATCATACGAAGTTTGACACATTTAGTGTAATTTAGATATCATGGAGACCACAGTATAAGAATCTACACAGTAGCGTCACTGGCGTATAACTGTCACATTTGCCATTTTGTTTGATACCTACTGAGACGCTTTCCTTTTAACCGTCGAATTTGTTCCTTTTGCATTGTGCTTTAGTAGTTGAGAGTAAAGGCTCATTCAGAATTGAATTAGTGCAAATAGGTACTGCAAATTGGCCGTGCAAATGTTTGACAGATGTATTTTGATGTGTCTATTCACAATCAACAGACGTTTTGCACTAAGTCGATTGTGAATAGAGACATCAAAATACATTTGTCAAACATTTGCGCGGCCAATTTGCAGTACCTATTTGCACTAATTCAATTCTGAATGATACTTATTTCTGATTTGCAAATTACATTACATTTGCATAAGGGTATGAAACAGTATGGCGTCTTTTTTTGACACTGACCTTAAAGGACCAAATTCAGAAACGTTACTCAATCTCAACTGATTTTCACTTTGACAGTTTCAGATATTTGAAATGTGAAGACACGTTTATATTTATACTAACTATATATGGAATAATATACTTCAAGCATTACTGGCTTATAACAGACTGATAAAAGTTCAGTAACACGAAAAGTAAACCGTTTCTGATTTTAAAAAATCATCAAATTGTCAAATTGAGAATGAGTAACGATTTTGAATTGCCCTATAAGTGTTGCTACTGGGTAATTACTTATATTGTGTAATAGGTATCAGTAATTACTTACTGTTCTAAAATAGCGGAAAAAATTACAGTGCCATCTACCAGAGAAAACAAACAATAAAGTAGAAATCTGTTGGTGTAATGTCGTTATCTATATTGGGGTATATAGGTTATACAATCATTTGAATCAGTCTTTGTTACCGGATTACCGGTAAAAGTAAGCAAGAGTAATTTTTTATGGACAGGCACGCTTTTAGGCAATTCATAATTAAATATGCAACACAATATTATTGATACCCTACCAACTTTTGTACGAGAAAATCCGGTTCAAATGTCAAATGAAAAGAAATTAATTTTGTTTTGTGGAAAGTTTTTTTTTTTGTTTTATTTTATAATTTAGTGTTTGTTTCCATAATTATCGTTTTACTACAATTATTTAATGTAGAATGGCGTTTTTCTTAAAAAATAATTTTTTGTCACAAAAGGGATTTTTTAATTTCACAAGTTGGCAACACTGTAATGGCCTGCTTATTCTTACAGAATTTTATCAGAATTTTACATTTAAAACGATTTAATATATTTCCCCATTTCGAAAGTAACGAAATCTTTTCAATTTAGTTGTTAAAAAAAAACATAACCTCAACTGGTACGACGCAAATCGTTGGTAACACATTTATTTTTTTTTTTCAAAGTCTCATGGCAAACTAGATAACTTTATTTCGAACGTACTGCACGCTGGTTTCTTTTACGATTCGATAGTAAATAAGAACTAGACGCAAGCAAATACTTACATTTTTATGATTCACTAACTTCATTAATTTAAACTCTCTGTACGCACGTTTGGCGTGCGTTACATTCTGGAATGGTCGACTTAATTTTTTAATAGCTACGTTCTGCTGGGTTACCGTGTCCACTGCGGCACTAAAACACAAAAGACTCTTAAAAGACCAGCACAACCGTAAAAAAATTATCGTGTGTGAAGCCTCGTGTCCACAATTAAACGGCAACGCGCAATTATTTAAAGACAGGGCCGGTTTTACTCGGGTAAATTTCGAAAGCGTGTAACTCCATTAGAACGATGTAATTATTGTTTTTTTATTAGAATTCGAAAAGCAAGAGCAACCGAGAAGTATTTATGTACTTATTCGTCGCTCTTTCATTCTCTAAAATTGACAAATGATGCGAATTTATTATGTATATGACAACTAATTGGTGGCGCCATCTTTTACAATAGATACGAAATAGAACATTTTGATCTTTTCAATTTCAGTAAACATGCAATAGGTCTGTTTGTTTGTATTGCTCGGAGTTACTCTGAAAGCTATCATATATAGTTTTCAGTCAAATTTGCTTATCTCGTGTTGAAAAAACGTCGAATTTGACAGAAAACTATATATGATAGCTTTTAGAGTAACTCGGAGCAATACAAACAAACAGACCTATTGTCTCTTATCATTGATCATTATTAATTCCCTATCGGTACTTACTAATAGATGGTGCCAGTAGCATTCAGCAAATAACGAACTTTTGTCACTTTACGAATTCCTAGTTACGATTTTTATTAGAAAAGATGTGAATTTATTTTTTAATCCTCCTTTTATGTCAGTAAAAATATTTCCTATCATTTATCTAACTTATCAGTATCTTACACGTGTCTTACACATTGGTACACTTATCGGATTTTTATTAAGAAAACACTTTTTACAATAACATAAAGTTTCCTCGTCATTTATCATTACATGTCAGTGCTAATAAATGGCGATAGCGATACTTAACAATAACGAAGTTTTTTTTCTTCAACAAAATAAAATTTTATTTATTAATACATATTACACTTTTTTTTATTATACTTTTTAATTTTTATTAACATTCGATAGATGGCGCCACCTTTTACAATAACACGAAGTTTTCTCGTCATTTATCATTACGTGTCAGTACTAATAGATGACGCTATTGGTATTTAACAATAACGAAGTTTTCTTCTTCAACAAAACACAGATCTATTTATTAATTAATACATATTACACGTGTTTTAAATTTTTATTATATATATTTACTTTTCTTTATTATACTTTTTTATTTTTATTAACGTTCAATAGATGGCGCCACCGTTTACAATAACACGAAGTTTTCTCGTCATTTATCATTACTTGTCAGTACTAGTAGATGGCGCACCTTCAAATAACTTTGGAATTAAAAATCATGTCTTAACTCGAGAAATGATTGTTAACTTTTTTGTAGCCACTGGGCATTCGCAAAAAATATTGTAACAAGAATTTTCGCTAGGAATTAATAGATGGCGCCCCTAGTTTTTCGCGCGTACATGTCACATTTTTGTATTTGCAATATTAACAATAATTTTCGCAAATGACACCTACGATAATGAAATGGTCATTAAGTATTGTTTCAGATAGTCTCGAAAACTTTAGTCCGTCGTCTTCATCAAAAATGTACAGTGCTACTTCGAGATTCCCCTGTGCAATTACTGCGGCCTAATCTAATGTTATAGTTACAAACGATGATAATGGAATTAATCAAACGTTTCGTCTGTTCCCAGCTTAATTTATGCACGCCAACGCCGAGTCCGTTATTTGTTGTTAATTAAATTAGCGAAGGTACGTACTTGCCGGATATTATTTGGGGCAGCTGCGCAGAGGATAATTCCCATTTTCATATTAATTCGCGTTATTAAAGCCTGATGCGAGCCGACTGCGCGCTTGTGGTTTAGATTATGTTTGTTTATAGTTATGGATGGAAATCAAAAGTTACATTCGAGAGTCGAATGACCTCATTAAGGCTCTAAGTACGCAGGACAAATTCGCATAACTTGATAATTACATGAAACAGCTCGACTTTTATCATTATAAAAACCATTTAGGATTAAAAGTAGATATGATATACAGGGTGATTGAAATTCGAGGGCCAGCATGGGGATCTCGCTTATTATAAGAGATAGGGAATCGGTTAAATGGAGGCAAAGTTGCCAAATTTCATACTGATTAATAATCTGGTAAGAAATTTGAAATATTTCATATTCAAATATTTCAAGTTTCTTAACAGGTTATTAATCAGCATGAAATTTGGCAACTTTGCCTCCATTCAATCGATTCCCCATCTCTTATAATAAGCGAGATGCCCATGCTGGCCCACGAATTTCAATCACCCTGTATATCCAAAATTTTGACCCCCGAAATTGGGGTTATTTTAAGTAAGTTTTCGATTACATCACTTTTTTTCTAATTTTATTCATTCATCGCTGATATTATTATTTTATTTGTTATTAAAGGTTTTTCTTAAAATGTTGTGATATTGCTTTGAAAACCAGTGCCCACAAGAATGTTTACAATTTTTTTAAAACGTTTCTGTTGCACTCTTTAAAAATTGCGAAAATCAAATTAAATTTAAAGAAGCTTTCGCTATTAACTCAGAGATGGCGCATAAATCACTCGTTTTCACACCTAGCGATCCAATAGAAGGCGATGGAAGTCGCACAAATTGTTATGGATTTTATACTTGATAAATGCATACCAAAACTATCTTTCCAACTTCCTTTCATATACAAATATGTTGATGATTTGATTTGTTCTGTTCCTTCTGAAAAAAATTAATGAAATCTTAAATATTTTTAATAACTTTAATGATCAAATTCAATTTACTATTGAAACTGAAAATAATAATTCAATTCCATTTTTAGATACCAGATTAATAAGAATGCCAAATAATACCATCATCTTAGACTGGTATCAAAAACGGACATTTTCAGGAAAGTTTCTGAGGGGCTAAAGGGTGAGGGGAAGGAACAGTCAGTAGGCGTGTCGCTGATGAACCCCCACCAAAAAATTTTACGGAGATAAATGCATGTAATTATCTGTCGCCGTTGAAGTTTTCTATGTATGGTGTTGACTAACGAGTTAAGAATAACAGGAGAGAGCTACACTTACAATACTTTCTTGTCTAAAATGGTCACTAAATATGGTCGCTCTCGTACATGTACCCAAATTCGCAAATTTACAAGTGCAGGAGGACATTCGAATAGGCATTTGCAGATGTTTGAGATCTTTAGCAATTTGTCAAAACGAGTCAGTTTTGCGTGCGCGAAGGTTTGCACATAAAGGCATAACTTTGTACAAATGATTGCGTACTGTAGGATCTTGAGCAAAAAAATCCTTATGTTGAAAAACAATATACATATATTTTATAAAATAACTATTTTATGTAGTGTCAATTAGTCTTGTTCGTTTTCTTGTACTGAGGATTTCTTATTGGTAAATTTCGCGGGTGACGAGCATCTACTATTTCCGGCAATATACAATCAAAATAAAATTGCCTGAGTTGATTACTCAATTTGTGTTGCCAGAAATCGTCATCTCGGAGAATCTAAAAAAGAGTAGGTAACGTAAATGATATTCATAAAAATTTTGTTGCGAGTCGGTTTTGATTGCAGTGGATTCCTCGAGCATCCTCTGTACAGCCCTATTTGGAGCTACGTCACCAGAAGCGTAGCTCGAGGATTCCATTGGAAACCAAACCAACCTGTCCTACTTATTCGAAATTGCGATGTAATAAGTAATGAAAAGTTTAGATCGAGACACCCGGTGATCACTTTTGGACCTAACATTGCATTAGGATTGCAAACTAGCTGCAATTTGTCAATCCTAATTAATGGTAAATATAATCATATTTACCTTTTGAACAAGCATCCCAAGTGGAGTCCAAAAAATAAAAAAAACATTGATTCCTTTTCGTTATATGTAATTGCCCTTGGACTTGATAATAGTAATTGTGATTAACTTTTAATTTAAATTCACCTTCGTCATAAGTTGCAAAAGTTACTTTCTTTTGAATAATAGCTGGACATTTTACTTCAATAATGCCTTCTTCTCCTACTAATCCGTCAGGACTAGCGGCTAAGTAACATTCTTTGTTGTCCACAAATAATCCGCAACTCCTTACTTGTTGGTTGAAGTCTTTTTCAAATTGAGCTATGGCAAGTGGTTCTTTTTCGATACCATAGTTTGTAGCTCTATTTCCATTAAAAGTTCCATACAACAAAGATTTTACAGTAGCAGTGCAGTTAGTTGTTACTCGCATTTTACATATTTTACCGAAATTGGAGGCTGTAATTCTTTTTAACCTTTCTGTTTGCCATAGAATATTTGAATTGCAAATTTCAAACTGCAATTTCATTTTCCGTTTTAATTTTTGATAGTTTTTTAGAAATTTTATCTACCTACATACTAAAACTTCATTTCAAAATTCATTTCATTTCAAAAGCTTGTCTTGCAACCGGAGGAGGTGCTTTTTGGATTCTATTAATTCATCTTATTTGTGACTTATCCAATTGGTATTTTGTAAGTTAAACAATTCACTACATAATCTAGGTACTTACCTAAACGTAGATGCCAAATTTGCATGCTCTTGTTCTGCATTATTTGCACTTGCTACACTTTTCACTGAAAATTTCTTGCTGTAAATTATTACAAATTATTGTTCCTTATTGTTAATATCAATGAATAAGACAAGTGCACTTTTCTACTTGCACATTTTTAAAAATACTAAAAAGCTCGAGATAAACTCGAGTATAAAATCGAACAGAAAACTCAAATACAAAAATCAAAAAATGTAAACTAGCCTTAAGATTAATATTACATACCCCGTGCTAATCGCTCGCATACGCGATTTATGAAATCCTTTTCTTTTTTTTGACAAAATTACTCTATTTCCTCGTGCCATTTTATATAATAAACACATGTAAAATCTGTTGGGGGTTGGTCTTTCTCGTAACCAGCAATCAGATATTTTGCTGGATACTTGAGTCTCAGAGGACATCTATGTTTCAATTTAAGAATCAAGACAATTGAAAATCATAGCTTGCGAATAATACGTTTATAGATAATATTTTATAGTTTTATAGAAATAACGTAAATCTTTTGTAAAAGGATTATATGACACGGGGCTGTCGTCATAATTTATAAAAAAATCCAATATATTCAGAAAAAAAAATGTTGAATTCATGTCAATTTTGCTACAAATATGCGTTTTAAAATTAAAATTATTAGTTTTTAAACTATTATATTCAATATTTTAGCTGCAGCCCCGTGTAGAATATGATGTTTACTATACGTAGAAAAAAATCTGAATTAATACAATGGATATTAATTCTGTTATATTGATTCTTTATTGAGTACGTTTTAGGCGTATATCGGAAAGGAAGTCGGGCCCCATAAATTAAATACCATCCTTGCCATGAGAAATCGCATTAATAGAATATGTCATGAATCATTAATAGAGAAAAATCTTAATAAATTAGTAGATATTTTTGTTAACAATGGCTATCCACAACATCTTGTAAAAAAGATAATTTTTGACATACGTAATCCTGACGTGACACATGAAAGAAATAATACTTTAACATCAAATTTAATATATAGTAAATTACCTTTTATCAAAAATATTACTCCAAGAATAACTTCTTTATTAAAGACAACTCCAATCAAAATAGCTTATTACAATCCTACAACTATTAAACAAATTTATACTAGTTTAAAAAATCCAACTCCTCTCTTGCTTAACTCTAATGTTGTGTATAAAATTAATTGTGATACCTGTAACAAATGTTATATAGGTCAAACAAGCCAATGGCTCAAGAACAGACTTACACAACATAAAAGTGATTGTAGGATTGGAAAAAGATCTTGTGCATTAGCCATTCATACAATCGATGAGGACCATCGATTTAATTTTGATAACGTTAAAATTTTAGAAAGAGAACCTTCTTATAAAACCAGAATTTTTCTTGAAATGTCTTGTATTCAAAAACATAATGACGTAACTGTCAATTTTAGATCTGACACTGACGGATTAAACAATATTTATTTCAATCTAATAAGTCAGGCCATCTAGCGTCCTTTTGTTATTTAAATATTTGTATAAATAAATAATTTTTGTTCAAACATCAACTTCAAAATTCTCAATTTCTAATACATTTTCAAATAAGAAAGTCATTCTTACTTTTACTAATGACCTTCTGACTCTGTTTCTAACTTACTTTTCTTTTTCAATTGTGGATGCATACATACTTTCACATCTTTCACTGTTGGTTCATGTTCTGAGACTTGAAGTCCTCATTAGCGACATAAACCCCAAAAATGGCCTCAGATTTAATTTGCCAGGAGTATACTTATATCCTTTTGGGACATGGACCCCGCAAAATTCCGAAGCAACGTAATTGGGGGTGACCGCGAGGGGTACTCAAGACACTATAATTAGTATGACTCTCTCCTGACATTCTTAACTCGTTGGTTCGTTGGTCGTTCTTCATTCCTCACTCATTCATTTATCGTGTTGACATAATTTGACTATTTATTTATGATATTTGATGTTATATATTTAAAATAAACAATTTTTATTGACCAACGATCATTTATCATTTATCGTGCTGACATAATTTGACTATTTATTTATAATATTTGATGTTATAAATTTAAAATAAACTATTATTAATATTGTTACTCCTATTATTTAACGCAATGCATTAGTTTCATGAGTGAATGAATGAGCGCCCATATTTAGTTACCACTTTAGACAAGAAACTACCGTTACTATGACTCCCTCCTGACGTTCTTAACTCGTTGGTCATTTTTCATTCCTCACTCATTCATTTATCGTGTTGACGTAATTTGACTATTTATTTATGATATTTGATGTTATAAATTTAAAATAAACTATTATTATTTATTAGTTTTATGAATGAGCACACATATTTAGTTACCACATTGGACAAGAAACTATCGTTACTATGACTCTCTCCTGACGTTCTTAACTCGTTGGTCATTTTTCATTCCTCACTCATTCATTTATCGTGTTGACATAATTTGACTATTTAATTATGATATTTGATGTTATAAATTTAAAATAAACTATTATTAATATTGTTATTATTTAACGCAATGCATTAGTTTTATGAATGATTGAATGAGCGCCCAAATTTAGTTACTACTTTGAACAAGAAACTACCGTTCCTATGACTCCCTCCTGACGTTCTTAACTCGTTGGTCATTTTTCATTCCTCACTCATTCATTTATCGTGTTGACATAATTTGACTATTTAATTATGATATTTGATGTAATAAATTTAAAATAAATTATTATTATTTATTAGTTTTATGAATAAGCACACATATTTAGTTACCACATTGGACAAGAAATTATCGTTACTATGACTCTCTCCTGACGTTCTTAACTCGTTGGTCATTTTTCATTCCTCACTCGTTCATTTATCGTGCTGACATAATTTGACTATTTATTTATGATATTTGATGTTATAAATTTAAAATAAACTATTATTAATATTGGTCCTCCACTCAACGCCATCTCGTCAATGTTTTAAGAAACAACGTTAACCAATATCATGGCCAGTTCTGTCAATAGGCTAACGTGCTTCTTATATGGCCGTTTAAAATGGGCTTTTCATTTTGAAATTGTTTCTGAAAATTTACAGATTCATACGGAGAGTGGTGATCTCTATGGGGCCAAAGTTATTTGTGTCATTATTGTTATCAATAGTACGCCATAGGAGTTTACTATAAAAAATATCAAATTTCTCGTCTCAGTAGGTCGTGTTTTCGTTTCGTTAAGTTGCTGCCCTGAAGTTTGATAGATGCCAGAATATGACATGACAAATATTAATGACAATTCCACACCACTAATCTGACTATGTTGCCAAATATTATACGAAGGAGCACCGTGAAATATGCACTACAGTCGAGCTGGCAACAACGTCTCCGTCAGTGGACTCAAATTGTAACCATGAAATTAAAAATAAACATAACCTTCTCATTTGACGTCTATGTTTCATCGTGATACCAACAAAAATGTCACCCTAACTCGCCTACTGGGACGAGCAAAAAGAGTGAATGGATTATAGGTTATGTTGACTTGTACGAAAACAGTGATTAGTGTCGGGGGCGGCCATCGAATTTCAGATATTCCCCCTGTGGTCACGGAGCAGCCAAAACCTCACAATTAACGACGATCAACGGGGGAAATCAATTTCGACGACCGCCTTCCGATTTGCGTCTTGCGAAAGGTCTTCGACCCGACGCCGCGCCGCCGCCGCCGTTTTCGTGCGTAGCCCATAAATAGGCACGTCTAAATCGGGAAAAGTAATAATAAAATCTTGGCCGGATTGATTGATTGATTCGATTCAGAAACGTAATTGGCGAATCGGCTATGATTTAATTACTTCCGTGCTCCGAGGGGGCGCCCCTAATCGCATCAATCTTTTCGCTACTCTTCCCCGCGTGACCTAATAATTTTTTTTAAATTAAAATCGCCGTTCTACTTTTTTCATTTCAGATGAATTATTCCACTGCATTCCGTTGGACTTCTTAACTCTTCACGCTAAACGGTGAGTCGCTCTTCTCAATGTTTGTTTATTTAGTCATAATCGCAGTACTAAGCTCTGGAAAGTTTTCGAGGAGCAGCAGCGCTCTTGATTATGCCGAAAAACGAAGCGCCGCCGTGTTACGAGGGGGGCGGGGAGGGGCGTCAAGGTAATTTTAATTTAGTATATGTATACGCTTGACGAAATAGGTACTAAATAGAAAATGTTTAGCAGAATATCCAAATTGTCAAGTCACTGTCAAGTGAAAATTTTGTTTTAATAAGTACTGCCAACTGCAACAAGTAACTAACTGTTTTCGCATCAGGTGTCAGAACCATACGCGGAATACAGAAATCATAACGCGTCTAATTTTCCACCCGTCCGTCCGTCACTCCGGATGTTCGAAAACGCGACGTTTCAGGTTGTCGTGACAGCTCGTCCGTCCGACAGTCAGTTAACTGTTCCGAGCGAAATTCCCTACATACCCCAAATCCATTACGATATTGAAAATCATGGCCCGTCCCTCCGCGCGTTCGCAAATAAACCGATCCGTTCCGCCTCGGGCAGAGTTTGCTTTAATATTTAGCGGGCGAGGCCAACCCCTTCACCGGGGGTCCTGAAGGAGATGCGTTAGCGCGCGATCCGCGTCATTCATAAAACATGATGCCCGGAATTGGCAGCGTAGAGTAATGGATTTCTAAACCTTAATTAAATGCATTATTCACCGAAGGCGTTTTTATTTTTTTTGGTAAACGTGATTCACTCTGGAAGTGTGTACATTTCGAATCCTACCGGCTGCGCCATTTCATATTTTGTCAACCACTTTTATGTAACGGCAAGCTTTTCGTATGCGCGAATATCGAAACACCCAGTGGTTACATTTTAAGTACATTCTGTCAACGTCTGCGCATGTATCGCTTCAATACACAGTTGATTCTTCAATCGTTACTCTTTGACAACTGCATAGTTTTGCCTAACGGTGTCGTGATCGGCTTAATATTGTCGTTTGATTGAAAATATTCTGTTTAGGAGCGTAGTTTCGAATCCTACCGACTGCGCCACGCCGTCATTTGCTTAATAATAACCACAAACATATTTATTGATTACTTGTTAATGGACAATAAAATCCGGGCAAGAATCATGTACGTGTAAATAACACAAATTTGGTAAATCTAGCTTTCATTCAGATTCGCTTGCCTAGCACTTCACGAACTGCCACGTAGTTTGCCGGGTTATCGACGAACTTGATCTACTATTACCTGCTGGAAATATCTAGAATTGACCTTTGGCTTGGGCAAACCTAGGCGATCGCCTAACACATCAAAATTTAGGGAAGGAACGGTGCCAGGCGTAGTTCGAATTTACTTATGTTTTAATTACTGACGTTATTTAGGATTGGTCTTGGGCTTAGGCAATCCTAGGCAAGATTTAGGGAAAGAACCAGCACATTGATTGCCAGGTCATCAATCTCGAACTTGGTCTACCAGTTATCTGCAGAAATGGTTCATTGATTGCTGGAAATATCGAGCTGGTGTTTGGCTTAGGCAAATCTAGGCGTTCGCCTAGCGCTTTAAAATCCCGGCAAGGAACTGTGCAAGGGGTAGTTAGAATTTACTTATGGAACAGTTCATTACGTGCGGACATTATTTAGGATTGGCCTTCGGCTTAGGCAAACCTAGGCAAGATTTAGGGAAAGAACCAGCACATTGATTGCCAGGTCATCAATCTCGAACTTGGTCTACCAGTTATCTGCAGAAATGGTTCATTGACTGTTGGAAATATCGAGCTGGTGTTTGGCTTAGGCAAATCTAGGCGTTCGCCTAGCGCTTCAAAATCCCGGCAAGGAACTGTGCAAGGGGTGGTTAGAATTTACTTATGTAACAGTTCATTAAGTGCGGACTTTATTTAGGATTGGCCATCGGCTTAGGCAAACCTAGGCAAGATTTAGGGAAAGAACTAGCACATTGATTGCCAGGTCATCAAACTCGAACTTGATCTACCAGTTATCTGCAGAAATGGTTCATTGATTGCTGGAAATATCGAATAGGTGTTTGGCTTAGGCAAATCTAGGCGTTCGCCTAGCGCTTCAAAATCCCGACAAGGAACTGTGCAAGGGGTAGTTAGAATTTACTTATGTAACAGTTCATTAATTGCGGACATTATTTAGGATTGGCCATCGGCTTAGGCAAACCTAGGCAAGATTTAGGGAAAGAACTAGCACATTGATTGCCAGGTCATCAAACTCGAACTTGATCTACCAGTTATCTGCAGAAATGGTTCATTGATTGCTGGAAATATCGAATAGGTGTTTGGCTTAGGCAAATCTAGGCGTTCGCCTAGCGCTTCAAAATCCCGACAAGGAACTGTGCAAGGGGTAGTTAGAATTTACTTATGTAACAGTTCATTAAGTGCGGACTTTATTTAGGATTGGCCTTCGGCTTAGGCAAACCTAGGCAAGATTTAGGGAAAGAACTAGCACGTTGGATGCCAGGTCATCAATCTCGAACTTGGTCTACCAGTTATCTGCAGAAATGGTTCATTGATTGCTGGAAATATCGAGCTGGCGTTTGGCTTAGGCAAATCTAGGCGTTCGCCTAGCGCTTTAAAATCCCGACAAGGAACTGTGCAAGGGGTAGTTAGAATTTACTTATGTAACAGTTCATTAATTGCGGACATTATTTAGGATTGGCCTTCGGCTTAGGCAAACCTAGGCAAGATTTAGGGAAAGAACTAGCACATTGATTGCCAGGTCATCAATCTCGAATTTGGTCTACCAGTTATCTGCAGAAATGGTTCATTGATTGCTGGAAATATCGAATTGGCGCCTAGCACTTCACGATCTAGGCAAGGATCTGTGATAGGCGTAGTTATAATTTACTTATGTAACAGTTGAATGATTGCCGACGTTATTTAGGATTGACCTTCGGCTTAGGCAAACCTAGACAATCGCCTAGGGTGTCAAGATTTTGTTTCTGTCAAAATATAAACTGAGATTTAGCAGCAGCTCTTCTTTCTGTCCAAATTTCACCTGCCAAAGTTATGACTCTTATTTTTAGAAAATAAACAAAGAGAAATTCCTATTTTAGGGAGAAACTTCAATCTTCGTAGGCAAAAAAAAATTATATGTGCACAGTGTTGCCAGACATGCGAAAAATTCCTGTTTTAGCGAGAAACTTCAAGGGGTCGCGTCGTGGAAACCTATTTCTAAGTTGAGGCAATTTGAGGTACTGGTGCTGTGAAAAATTGAATATTTGAAGAATTGCGGTGGGAATTTTTTTTATATAATGACCAGGCAGCACTGGCGAATGAACGCTTAATGCAAAACCGTGTAACGAGCGTTCAATAGAAAAGTTTGTGGAGTTAGTTTCGTCTTTCATGTGAAAGATCGATTGACATTTGACAGTTGTCAAACAGTTGTTTACAACTTTACGCGACATAACCTACAGTGACAGTTAACAGTGACGTGTTGAAAGAATTGAAGAAAGAAAAATCTGAAAGGTTACTTTTCATTGCAACTCATTTACAGGTAACGTAACCTCCTTATCTTGTAACAAGAGAAGTGGCTATTTTGAGCACATGATAGTATGAGTGATTTTTTTTTTATTTGGTACGCACTAGAGTGCCTTTACAAAGGATTTTTTTTAATCCAACGACGAAGTGGAGAATGATGAGTGCAATTCTGAATACGCCGCGCTCTGCTTTATTTCGCATTAAAGAAAACGCAAAAGCTTCGGCGTTCACGCGACAATCCAATTATTTTTCGCTTTCAAATGTGCGCGATGAACGCGAAGCGCTCTTTAAATCCGAGACTTTAATAACTCTTTCAAAATGTTTAATTATCGTGGATTATGCCCCCCCCCCACTCTCTCTCTCTCTTTTTTTTTGTCTCTTGTACGTACGTCGTTAGCGAACGCGAAGCGGAAAATAAAAATGACTTATATTCATCTACGATTTTTTTATTTTATTTTATTTTTTATAGAAGAGTAGTATTTTGTTTCTACTACGCGAAAGTTTCGCAGTGTAATAAAATGGTGCAATAAAATCCAAACTTTTCCCACACATACATAGTGTAGGGTATTTGACGCATTGCGGCGTCCATGAATATTAAAGTCAAATATTTTCGCCGGACAAAATTAACCCTCTACGTTCGGACGGGGCGTATTCAATTATTGACGTTGCGCTTTTGTTTTTAGTACATATTCCAATTTTTTTCAACAATTACAATTACAATATTAACGACTGATTATACAGGGATATCCACATAACCGTTCGTTAAAAGTTTTCAAGGTTGCAGTTCACGTAGATATTTGAAATTTAAGGAGCAAGGGTTTTCCGTAGAGACCTCTTTAAATAAAATAAAATTGTCTTTGTACCACTTCCGGTTGTACGGGAAGTCGCTATCAACTCGCTTATTTTAAATGGAATGCTATATTTTTTATCACGTTTTTGAATTCTACATGTAAAAAATATGTTAAGTTGCAATACATTTCCCTGTCTCTAAAATGCATCATTTTTGAGATATTTTGAAATTTCTTAAAAATTTGGATTCTGCAATCTGATTTTCAAAAAATTATAACACAGCTATGATTGACGCAATTTTATTTGTAATAGCTGATATTGTAGTTGAAGCTTTAAGGTTCTTAGAAATTCCATAAGCATAATCTATTAAGCTACAGGGTGTCTAAAACGCACCGCTCCCCTCAAAGATATTCAAACACAGAAAAATACTTTTTTTCAAATGGAACAACCAATATTTTTATACACCATCGTATGTGGAATTAAATGCTGTGTCGAACTATACTAGCATTCCCTATACCTAACTTTAATAGTTTTTCAATTATAAGTTATTTTTAGTTTAATACATAAAAATTTACATTTATTAGGTTAAATATTTCTAATTTTGTTGATATAGTTATGAAAACAACAAACAATTGCATTTAACGTTTCCTGTTACTACAAATTTTAAGCAAAAGCAAAAAGAAGTTGAGAATCAAAATGAAAATTATTCAAACGCTGATATTTTAAATCTATTTTTTAAATTCATGAAGAATGATCTAAAATTGTTCAGAGCAGAGAATGTGTGTTCAATCAAATGTACTCCTCTTGTCTCCTATGAATAAAACACAGTTTGGAAAGTTTGAACCTAACTTTATACAATTTGGAAAAATAAAATGTACGAAGATCAGTAACAAATAACGAAGATAATTAGACAATGGTTTTAAAATACTTTCACGCTAATCCAGAGAATTGCAAACTAGCAGCTATTTTATTCTTCAATTTAAAGTAATGAAATTCATACTTTTTCGTTTTATAAGATCACAAGCGTCTTAAGAGAAGGATGATTAAAGAACTATTAAAATTTGTGAATTTCCACTTGCCAAATTCTATTTCCTTTGGTTGTTGACTACAAAATTTGTAGTAACAGTAATCGTTGTTATAATTTCCATGCTATCTTAATAAAATTAAAAATATTTGACCTATTAAAATTGTAATTTTCTTTGAATTAATCGAAAATGTTTCATAACTCAAAAACTGTTAAAGTTAGGTATAGGGAATGCTAGTACAGTTCGACGCAGCATTTGATTCCACATACAATGGTGCATTAAAATATCGGTCATTCCATTTGAAAAAAAGTACTTTTCTGTGTTTGAATATCTTCGAGTGGAGCGGTGCGTTTTAGACACCCTGTAGCTTAATAGATTATGCTGATGGAATTTTTAAGAACCTTAAAGCTTCAACTACAATATTAGCTATTACAAATAAAATTGCTTCAATAACAGCTGTGTTATATTTTTTTGAAAATCAGATTGCAGAATTCAAATTTCTAAGTAAATTCAAAATATCTCAAAAATGATGCATTTTAGAGATAGGGAAATGTATTGCAATTTAACATATTTTTACATGTAGAATTCAAAAACGTGATAAAAAATATAGCATTCCATTTAAAATAAGCGAGTTGATAGCGACTTCCGGTACAACCGGAAGTGATACAATGACAATTTTATTTTATTTAAAGAGATCTCCACGGAAAACCCTTGCTCCTTAAATTTGAAATATCTACGTGAACTGCAACCTTGAAAATTTTTAACGAACGGTTTATGTGGATATCCCTGTATACGTTGAGTAATCGAATAAAAATAATCCGGGCACTGTTTTAAATTGGCAGCATTGGCAACAAAAAGTTGTTAGGGACAGAAAAAAACAACTGAATTTTGTTTTAGTCAGTGAAGCCAATTTAGTGATGTTATTACTACTTAATTTAATAATATTTAACTATTACAGTCCTTATACAGGGTGAGTTTTCTTCTTCCATAGCTCATTTATAGAACGAGATAAAATACGATGATTATAATGTAATCAATTGTAGACCTTGGTATTATCCATCTGTTTTATGAAATAGAGGGCGCTGTGTCAAAGAAATTAAAATTTGGTACATTAAGTAACTTTTTAATATCGATTTTACAGTAAAAGTGTAAAAAGTTTATTATAGAAAAAAACGTGTAAGGATTAGATACAAAAAACCATAACAGAATTGAAGAAGGAACATGAACACTGTCCATTCGTGAAAAGAGATAGGGGTATTTAAAAAACTTGAATAACGCCAGTTTGAAAATCTGATAACTGCACAGGCTTGACCATTTGAGCAATCAAATAAAACTAAAACAATTTATATCAGGTTATTTCTTATACTTTCATTTATAACACTACCGATTTTTATTGCTGTACGACAAACAATACGTTTACACACAGTAAGTATTTCAAGAGAAGTAGAAAGTCAGACCGTTTTCAACAAAATATTAATTTACTCTTAGTTGGTTAAATAAACATAAATATTTTAAGTGCTACTGTTTAGAGGATCAAGTGTTATGTCTTTCTCTAAGAAAATACGCAGGGTGTTCCGTTTAAAAAAAATCCTGCTGCATACTGCCATTATTTTGCGTAACACTCTGGATGTATCAAAATAATTTTACGTTATACTGCTCTATAGGTAGAATGTCCTTGTGAAAGAAAAAAATTGTATCTCGTTCCGTAAATGTTTATAAAGTTAAGTGTGTATTAATACATAATTATAAGGAGTTGCTTTTTTTTTTAATAAAGAATTGACGAAATTACATTCAGCCCTGAACCATACACAGAAATTTGGTTAATGTTTAGCTCTCAATGAAATATACAGTTGGCAACACTGAGCTTGACGACGCCGAGTTGCGTTGCTTCTAGCTTGAGAGTCGAGAACTTAGACTAACGTTTTTTCTGCATTTTTTTTTTTTTTCATTTACTGAAATTATCAACTTCTCCGTGTTGTGCTTAAATTGCCTGCAACTGTCAAATTGCACAGGAATAGATTAGAATAATTTTAATGACAGAACAAAAATGAGATTATGTTATTAGATACACTTACTTCTTGTTCTGTCTCTGTCATTAAATACAATGTGATCAACAATGATTGAAGGTTTGCATCTGAAATATTATCAATCTTTCATTCCGCAACAGCCAGCCATTTATTTGCTGTAAGGATATCAATAATTTTTACACAACGCCGTGCGGACAATAAAAAATTATTATAGAGCAGCACATTCAATCATTTCTTATCACAGAGTACATTCTAACATTAATGTTGTATGCATAGATGAAAATTAGGTTATGTTAGAAAATAATCTACTTCTTGTTTTGTCATCGAATACATTCCGATGGCAATGTTGCCAGCTGAGCATGACCTTTTTTAAGTCATTTTTTATTTACGGTATTTTCTTCTTTTACACATCAATTTTACTGCAGCAGATCTTCTGTTTAAACCACTTTCAGGTGCAGTGTTACCAACTCGCAAAAGCAGAAGTCTCTCAAGAGTTGTCAAGAAAATGCCCTTTCAACATATCCCTCAATTTGTTACTAGTTTTTCTAAATTTAAATGAATTAATTTGGTACGTTAAGAAAAAGACAAGATCGAAATTGTGTGGCGCCATCTATAAAAATCCTGTCGAGCTTTATTTTTCGAGGCGCGAAATTTGAAATACCTAAAAATTATTGTCAAAAGGCACGGATAATTTTTTTTAACTTTTTCTAAATCTAAATTAGTAAAAGTATGTGGCGCCATCTACGTCGGACTTAATTTTTTGATCTAATTCAGTATTTCGTCCAAGTTTTGTTTTTCAAATTTTCCAACTGTGTATTAAAATGTTAAAAGCTGAATCATACTAATGTCGGCTTCTATTAATGTCAGCTTTAGTGGCGCCATCTATGTAAATCTTGTCGGATTAATTTTCAGGCGCGAAATTTGAAACGCATAATTCCCTTTGGTTACTTTTTTATCGAGTTCATTTTCTAAATTTATATTAAATTGAAATTAATCGAATTAATTTGGCACTTTTAGACTTTTTCACGTTAAGAAAAAGGCCAGATCGAAATTGCGTGGCGCCATCTATAAAAATCTTTTCGAGGCGCGAAATTTGAAATACCTAAGAATTATTGAGAGAGCCAAAAGGCATGGATAATTTCTTTTTAACTTTTTCTGAATCTAAATTGAGTAAAGTGTGGCGCCATCTACGTCGGACTTCATTTTTTTATCTAATTCAGTATTTCGTGTAAGATTTGTTTTTCTAATTTTCTAACTGTGTATTAAAATATTAAAAATCAAATCAAAGTAAAGTCGACTTCGGTGGCGCCATCTGTGTAAACCTTGTCGGACTAAGTTTTAGGCGCGAAATTGAAAACACGTAATTCTCTTTAGTTACCTTTTTATCGAATTAAATTTTCTAAATTTATATCAGATTCAAATTGATTGAATTAATTAGGTACAGTCGCGGCCGAGAAAAAGTTCTTTTTTGACTTTAATTTTAGATACCAAAACTTATGTCGTGTGGTGGTAATTATGAACTGAATCTTACGGATGACAAACTATAAATATTACTGTTTGTCGTCCGTAAGCATCAGCTTATAATTATATAAACACCCAGAAAAGTTTTTAGTATCTAAAATTTACGTTAAAAAAGTGTCCACTTTTTTATGGCCGCGACTGTACTCTTAGACTTTGACGTTAAGATCGAAATTGTGTGGCGCCATCTATAAAAATCTTGTCTTGAAAAGTATCCGCAGTTACCGCCAATGACAGAAAAAAAAATATAGAAAATTTGAACGTATTTTTTAAGAAGTCTGACCAAAGAAAACTTCATCTGCTCCTGTAATTGGCTGGCAATGAAGGAAATGAAATTTCTGTATTAGCATTCCTCGAAACTTATTTATTTATTTCTACTTCTCTGTTAATGGTATAACTCAACAAATATTTTTATTTTGTCGACACTTACTGCGAAAATTCTAGCAAAATATGCCGTTATAATAAACAATTATTGATAACAAGGAAACTAAAAGAAATAGGTATAGGGAATGCTAATATCAATCGATGTAGAATTTGATTCTGCATCTCATGATGTAAAAATATACAGGGTGTTCCATTTACGAAAATTGAGTTTTGGGCAGTTAAACATAATGATCTTCGACA
Source organism: Dorcus parallelipipedus (assembly GCA_958336345.1). Classification (NCBI taxonomy): domain Eukaryota; kingdom Metazoa; phylum Arthropoda; class Insecta; order Coleoptera; family Lucanidae; genus Dorcus; species Dorcus parallelipipedus. Next base: position 1,731,687 of record OY284478.1, on the reverse strand, counting down.
CCATATTGTGGCCCACCTATGAATTTTTCAGGGATAATTAGGATATGATTTGAAAGTCTGAACATTATACTTTTAAACGACATGTCACTTCAATCTTTAAATTTGAAATTGACGTAAATACATTGTCTTGAATGAAAGGTCATCAAAACAATTTTTTAAATAAATCGATTACATTTAGGTATAGGGAAGTCTTAACATTTTTTATTTAAAATAACGTGTAGAATCAGAATTTGCAGTAAAAAGTATAGCATCCCATTTAAAATAAGAAAGTTGACGGCGACTTCCGGTATAACCGGAAGTGATATAAAAATGAAAATATTTTAGTCTCAAAGATCGCTTTTCCTTAGGGCAGTGTACTAATTTTCAGAATGTTTGTATGTTCCCTTACCCGAAAACTTTTAATAGGCCACTCTATTTGGGAGATCCTGTATATATTTTAAAAAAAAATTTGAAAAGAATGAACTTGAAATACAATTATAAATAATACTTCTGAAGTAGCCAACGAGTTTAGACGACATCTTTCGTCAATTGCTCAAACAACAATTCATAACCACTTTGGAGACTCCATCTCGGAAAATTGTACAACAGGAAGTAAAGTTATCAATAGTATGTTCTCTCATCCCATCGATGAAGCCGGAACTTTTAAATATTGTTGAAGTATTGCCTAATAAAAACTCAACCGGATGTGACGGAGTCTCAGTGAGAATAATAAAGCGTAATTGCTAAACCGTTAGTGTTTCTAATAAACTTATCCAAGACGTCGCGCGTTTTTCCCAATGCTCTGAAATGTGAAATGTTAGATTACCCTTATTTAAAAAGGGAGACAGAGAAGCTATAGAAAACTATAGACCAATCTCTTTACTGAGCGTGTTTTCAAAAAATTTTGAAAAAATAGTATTCAGTATGTTTAATTAATTTTCTAAATCGAATATAATATACAAGGAATATACAAGGAGTATCGACCGTTGGGAATCGAAGTAAAATTCAAAATTATCGGGTATTCGGTCAAAAGATCAAATTTAAAAACCTTTTTTTTTCAGTGCTAAGCTTTCGCTAAAATTTATTAGCTTCATCAGAGCGTTCTGTAACAATGAATATTTAACAGTAAATTGTTTTAAGTTAAGTAAATAAAAATAATGACTTACGAAATAGTTTCAAGAGTGATAATTTAGCACATATTAAAAGTTGCATACAGCACTAGCCCTTACATCACAGAAAAGTTATTAGTGACCATATAAATTGTTTAAAATTGACGAAACAAGTTAAAACATTTCAAAGCATGTAAACACAAGATGGCGACAAGAATTGAAACAGTGAAAATTTGTTAAAGCGCATGTGTGAAACAACTAAAAGAGCGCATGTGTGAATTAACTTAAAGGAGGCAAATTTGAAATGTTTGATTTCGAAAATTGTATTAAAAATTCGTAAGACGAGTTTAAATTCCGAGTGTCAGACCTACAATTCATTGAATTAGAATGTCTTTTTATAATTGGATAATTGGATTCTTTATCTAAAATTTTGACATTGTTAACATCAATCTTATGATCATTAATTTGTGAATGTTGGGCCAAAGCATTAATATTCGACACTTTGTTCAAGAAATTTTTGCAATCAGATTTGTGTTTGGAGATTCTAGTTTTTAACCAAGTTGAAGTTTGACCAATGTAGACTTGATTGCATTCAGAACAAGGTATGGAATAAACTACGTTGGAAAGTAAATTAATGGGAGTTTTATCTTTTAGATTACTAAAAAAACAATTTAATGGGTAAGACGTTAAATTTGGCTACTTTTATATTCAAATTATTGATGCATTTTTTGATCTGAGAAGTAAAGTTTGGAATGTGAGGTAATCTTTTGTAAATAATTTCAGAAGCAATGTTGTTATTTGTGAAGTTGTTGCTGGAATTAGAACTAGAAAATAAAATTTTGTTGACCAAAGGAGGTGGGTATAACCATTATTACAGAACATAGTCTTGAGTTGAACTAAATTCTTTTTGAGAAAAGAAGGGTGTGCTCTTTTTTTGAGCACGTAAAATGTTAATTTCTTGATTACTAGGGTGTGCAGAGTGATAATTGATAAACCTACCAGAGTGTGTCGGTTTTTGGTACCAGTCTAATATGATTGAATTATCTTGTAGTCTGATAACTTTAGTGTCAAGAAAGGGGACAGATGATTCATTTTCAACCTCAACAGTAAAGTTTAAGTTGGTATGAAAACCATTAAAGGTGTTTAAGGTAGTTTCAATCATATCAGAGGGAATGGAACAGATGATGCCATCAACGTATTTTTTGATAAAAGCAAATGTGAAAGGTAATTTAGGAATTACGTCATCTAATAAATGATCCATGACTATTTGGGCCAATATAGGGCTAAGAGGAGAACCCATAGGAACTCCTGCAGTTTGTTTATAAACAGTATTTTGAAATGAAAAGTAACTATTATTAAGTAAGGAATTTAAAATCTTAAGAAATTCAATTTTGTTTGCACTGCAAAAAGGTTGAATGGAATCCCAATCATTAACAACAATATCAATCACCAGATCAATAGGAATGTTGGTGAACAGAGAAACTACGTCAATTATGAAATTATCAGGAAGCTTGAAATTCTGAAATTGTTGTACAAAATTGAAAGAATTTTTAATGTTATAATCATTACGATCTTTGTAAGCATTGGTAAGTATGTCAGATGCAAACTTGGCTAAAAAATAACCAGGTGAATTGACAGAAGAGACAATAGGGAACATCCTCTTTGTGAATTTTTGGCAAACAGTACAGTTTTGGGGACACAGAATTATACGTTGTTAGTCTTCTAGACGTTTCTTCATTTATGAAACCTGATGATTTGAGAGACTTGACAATCTCGTTGGATTTGGATTGGATAGGTCCAGTTGGATCTCTATCAAACTTTTTATATGTGGTTTCATCTTCTAAAAGAGAATGTGTCTTAGAGATGTAATCTGTTTTGTCCATAACAACAGTGGTGGAACCCTTATCAGCCTTTAAAACCAAAAGATTAGTGTTATCTAGCAAGAAATTTTTGCATCGGTCATACTGGAGGTTTAATGCAGAACCTAGAGTAGGTTTTTGTAAAAAATTAGTGGTAATATTGACAAAACGTAATCTAGTTAAGTTTCTTTGTTCATTAGGGACAGAATCTAGTAAGTTTTCTAAATTGGACAATAATTTCCATGATGGATTTTGTTGGTTACAACAGGTACACTGAATTTAGGGCCTAAGGACAAAAGATCCTTAGTTTCTGAAGGAGTGTCAGAGTTAGTTAAATTCACAAACCACTTTTGATTGTTATTGAAAAGTTTGAGTTTGTTATCATTGCATAAATTTTCTAATTTTTTTATGTTTTTGGCTTTAACTTGCTTGAAATTTTTTTTATAACTGATATTAATCCTGAAATTAAATTCTTCAATAATATGAGTAGGAAGCTTTGTCAATGGACAACTGTAAAGAATTTTTTAATTTAACGATTTGGTGGTTGGTGATTTTAATTTCGAAATTTAATGCTTTAATTCCCAACCTGTGATTAAAATTGAAAATTTGTTTTCTGATCCGTCCATGGTCCGTTTCCAACAGGCAGATTAAATTTCTAGAGTTGTTTGCAATGTGATTTGGGATGAGTCCTAGGCGACGACATCTTAGGAGGAAAATACGTTGGTTTAAAATATATGCCAATTTGTTGTTTGTTGTTGTTGTTTTTTATTTCTAAATAGACACAATGTATTATCCAAATCGCTGGAAAATCTACTTCATATTTTAACAAATCGCGTTGTTGAATGTCTTACAAACAACGCAAGTCACTTTTTTGTTACCATCCAATTGAAACTTGCCGGTTTTTCAATATAAGTGGGTTTGCTTTTACACAAAAGGACAACTGTGAGCCTGTCTAGGGGTTGTCAGCTTCCAACTTCTTTTACGAAATAAAATTTGAAAATTTTTTTTCTTTAGTAGGACATCCCCAATGATTTGAAAGAAATCCCTGAAAAAGGGATTTATCCCTTGAGGTGGCAACTCTGATTAGGTGTTCCATTTAAAAGTTCATCGAGTTAGGTTAAATAACAACTATTTGACAAGTGTCATTCGTTGAAGCGTCAATCGGTTTGGGAAGTCATCCCTTTCTCGCTCTTCTCATCTTCTTTCAATGAAAAGTCAAAACCAACTTTGATTAATTTGATTAATTACTATTATTACTGTATTTAAAACTAGGCAGCAGCGATTAGTTCACCGCTGAGAATACAAACGCCCGCATTTTTTTTCTTAATCGATAAAGTTTCAATGTACACAGTTGTCCAAATAAATTATTGAAGAGGGCAGGCCACGTAAAACAAAACAATTGTCTGAGATTACAGCGTTTTACTTATTTAGCTGTCAACTTGACACTTTGACTTAACCTGTACCTACTTTTTCTATTAACTTAACTATTTTCGCTACTCATTTATTTATTACTGCTAGCGTAAATGCATGTGAAAGAAGATTTACTTTGCCGTTAAGCAATAATTAACAAGAAAAGCGATTTTTAAGGCGACTTAGCGGTTCGATTAGTTCATCGATGAGATTAGAGACGCTGCGATGTTAAACACTTTATAAATGTATAATATTATAAACAATTTTATTTTTACGTTGCTTATTATGACTAAAATAAATGCATAAAGCACGAAAAATATTTAAAATTGCCAACTTTGGAAAGTAGATGGCGCTTTATCAAATAATTGCACAAATAGTAATAAATAAGGTCTTTTTTTAACAATTTGTTTGTATAATATTAACGATTTAAATCAGCTGCAAACGTCTATTTAGAATAATTATTTAGTAACTACATTGGGACGAGGCAGCATCGATTAGCTCACCGCTGACGACAGAAACGTTTCTATTGTAAACGATTTTGGTTTCATTAATTTTTGTTGTTCTTACTTTTCATTTGTTTACTTTACAACTAAAATAAATGTAGGTATTTTTAATAAAAGTGAGTCATCATATTAAAAAAAAATTATGCCGGGTGAGCCAGAAATATCGTCGCCGGTTTGAACTTCCGAAAAATGAAATAAATTGGTTATGTTGGTACCACTAGATCTTGTCAGTACAGTTCTTGTTTTATCGATGTCCTGTACCTACCGTCTTATAGTTGAGGCACGTTGAGGTTATGTTTTTTCTTCTTTTAACAAAACCGAATGGGACGTTGAATCTTTGGTCAAATTTTGCAAAATATTTGACAACAAAAGACGAATGTCATTTGAAATAGGGAAAAGTTGGAAAATTTATATAACTTTCAATCATTAACATAAACATAACCTTCCGTCTTTAAATGTCAATTTCTGACCGAAAACAGTGTTGCCACCCACTTATGGGGAGCATGCAATTATCACGTATATTATTGCTAAGAATTGCATTATAAGTTTTTCTGGAAGCGGGGGTGGTGGGCGGGGGCGATAATTATCTTATTTTATTAAAAAAATTAAGAAAAAAAAAGAAAGCGAAAAGCTACCATTTTTTAAAAAGATCTTTTGTTTGATACACAATTTGAAAACGATTAGTTTTGTCAATGCCACTAAAAGAGGGCGCTGAGAATTCCGTTATTAGTTTTTTTTGGAAGCGGAGGTGGGGTGCGGGGGCGATAATTGTCTTACTTTATTAAAAAAAAGTTAAGAAAAAAAAAAGAACGCAAAAGCTACCATTTTATTTAAAATGGTCTTTTGTTTGATGCATAATTTGAAAACGATTAGTTTTGTCAATGCCACTGAATGAGGGCGCTGGTGTTAAGCTTTGAAAACTTTCTAGAAAATAGATTTTTTTTTTGACAAAGAGAAAAACAAATGCATGTAAATGTGTAATATATATAATCCGTTAAGTAACGAATGACGTATACATTTTTTTAATTTAGTAATTTAAAATAAATTGTCTATATAGTTGAGGTTATGTTTTGTTTTCTTTTTTTTTTTTTTAAACAACATCTAATCCGCCGTTGCAATAAGCATCAACTGACACTCGTTACATGACAATGCTATTTGTTACATATACAGGGTGTTCCGCAAACTGTGGTTTTAAAGGCCTGGCCTCTATATCTTGTTTTAAAAAAACCGTAGAAGGTTTTTTTTACTCTAAACAATTGTGTTATAACAACGATTTATATTTATTGACAAATTCGGAACAAGTTAGTGTTTATTTGCTTAAATATTTAATAAAGCGGATAAAACCTAGTGTCGTTTAGCAGACTACCAAAAAATAACTTTACTGGCATAAATAAAAAATTATGATTGTATAGGGTGTCTCAAATAAATTGTCAGCATTTATGTAGTTAGAGCAAACAAACATCGATTAAGGAAGGGCACACGCGTTGTGAATGCTATACGCCTTTATCAAGGCCTCTATTTTTAGCCTCACGATATCACCTCAGCAATACCTCAATGTACGCCGATATAAATCTGAAGGACTTTCCTTCGCGGAGGACACTTAAAACGGGGCCACGGCGAGTATCCCTCCTTGCCGTTTTTCCTTCGGAATCAACGGGCGCGAAGGAAACGCCACAACGTGTAGGCAAAAGCGTGGAGCAATGTGGAGCAGTATATCGACCCGTAGGTGGCGCGCGTGCGTCCTCCGCTTCTTCGCCAGTTAGTGAACTGGAACTCCCCCGTTGCGCCCTCGCACCCTCGCTAACCGAACGTCACTTTTGCCCCGACTGCGGCGTTACGTGGACGCGCTTGTATGTACAATTGTGTTATCGGATTTGTTGCATTTAATTTCTGATTTGTTGGGAGGGATGTTTTGAACCCTCACGTTTCACGATAACGACGTTTCGCACTTCTTCGATACTTTTTTAAGTCCACGCTTCAAGGACAATGGTTTGGAGATTCTTCTTATGGATTAACAGCAAAAGATTACTTTTAATGTGGCAACACTGTCTGCCAGAAACATATGAGATGTGTTAATTGTCATAATGACGTTTAATTAACTGTGTGATCGTTAACTTTCATATGAAACTTTAACCACTAACTTTCCTTTTTTTTATGATTTAATGTCAGTTCTAGGATTGTTAAATTTGATTATTTTTTATTTTATGACTTATTAAGCAGTGTCAGTAATTCACTTGTTTTTTTATTATTATTTCAAGCTTTAAGATTTTTCATTACAATTACATACGTTCAGGATTTTCGAATATTTTTTTATATATAAAAAAAAAAGAATTTGGGTTGTTCCTAATTAATTGTGAGTGGACGTAATAGATGGCGCTCCTTCTTTGAAGTTTTACGTTTGAAACTTCGATCTGATTTCCTCTTCTGCGCATTATTGATTTTAGATGACGCTAAATGTCTGCTTTTTTCGACTGCCTTCGTTGTCAGAACAATAAAATCAAGAGCAGTGTAATTTTAGGACGACGAGACCAACAGATGGAGCTAGGTGCACTTTGCTTCGAAATTCCGCCTTTAGAATATGTATAGGTTTTACTTAAAATAGACGACGGTAAAGTTTCTGTCCCTTCTATTTAACTGTTTTTCGGAACTGATTCGATAGCCGTTTAGGCGTTCATAATTTAAAGTAAAGACGATGAAACCCAACAGATGGCGCTAGCGGGTTTCAAATTTCGTCTCAATTCTAAACTTTAGTTCATTGTTAGCGTCACACGCTTTCTTAGTTTAGGAAAATCTAAGTAATGACGAAGAATTTAATTAACATTTTTGCTTTTTTTTAGTGTCTTTTTTAGTTAAGTGGCGCTCGATTCTTTCTAAGCTGATTTATTAGCGTTAGCTTTTCTCATTTTTGCAAAATTTTTATAAGGAAATATTTTTTTTAGCTGATTTTCCAAATTGTTTATTATGTATTAACTTCAGATCGCCTTATAATTTTTTCCCAACATTATTTTATGTATTATCAGTAGATGATGCCAAAACTTTTGGTTCGCAGAACTTGAAGTTACGAACCAAAGATTTTAGTTAACTTTTTCTCTTTAATTACTTTTATTGTCGTTAGATAGCGACACCATTTCTCCATCTTTGTAAAATTTAGAAATAGCAAAACAAGAAACTTGATTTTTGTTGTCACGAGATGGCACAAACGTTGTAATTTAGTTTTTATTTTTCATGATTTTTTTCTATTAGCGTAATTTTGCAAAATTTAAATTTATTGGGTCGAGATGGCGCTGGAACTATTTTAGACTTTTTTGCACAATATTGTATTAGCGTCACTGGTGCCAACATTCCCCAAATTTTCGGGCGTGACCTTGACCTTTGAGCATTAAGGCGATTCGCTGTCGAAAAACAACTTTTAAGGCGATTCGCTATCGAGAATCAAAAATTTTACCCGATTTATGTCAAATCTTTGTTCGTGACCTTGACCTTTGACCTTTAAGGCGATGCGCAGCCTAAATTCAATTTTTTTAATACCCCCCTCCCCAAATTTTCGTGCGTGACTTTGACCTTTAAGGCGATTCACTGTCGAAAAACAATTCGCTGTGGAAAATCAAAAATTTTACCCGATTTACGTCAAATTTTTGTTAGTGACCTTGACCTTTGACTTTTAAGGCGATTCGCTGTGGAAAATCAAAAATTTTACCCGATTTATGTTAAATCTTTGTTCGTGACCTTGACCTTTGACCTTTAAGGCGATGCGCAGTCTAAATTCAAATTTTTTTTAATATTCCCCCCTCCCCAAATTTCCGGGCGTGACCTTGACCTTTAAGGCGATTCGCTGTCGAGAATAAAATTTTTTACCCGATTTACGTCTAATTTTTGTTCTTGACCTTTGACCTTCAAGGCGATTCGCTGTCGAAAAACAAAATTTTTCCCCAATTTACGTCAAATTTTTGTTAGTGACCTTGACCTTTGACCATTAAGGCGATTCGCTGTCGAAAAACAAAAATTTTACCCGATTTACGTCAAATTTTTGTTCGTGGCCTTGACCTATGACCTTTAAGGCGATTCGCCGTGGAAAATCAAAAATTTTACCCGATTTATGTCAAATCTTTGTTAGTGACCTTGACCTTTAAGGCGATGCGCAGCCTAAATTCAATTTTTTTTAATACCCCCCTCCCCAAATTTTCGTGCGTGACTTTGACCTTTTTTAAGGCGATTCACTGTCGAAAAACAAAAAAATTCCCTGATTTATGTCAAATTTTTGTTGGTGACCTTGACCTTTGACCTTTAAGGCGATTCGCTATCGAAAAACAAAAAATTTTCCCGATTTACGTCAAATTTTTGTTAGTGTCCTTGACTTTTGAATTTTAAGGCGATTCGCTGTCGAGAATAAAATTTTTTACCCGATTTACGTCTAATTTTTGTTCTTGACCTTTGACCTTCAAGGCAATTCGCTGTCGAAAAACAAAATTTTTTCTCAATTTACGTCAAATTTTTGTTAGTGACCTTGACCTTTGACTTTTAAGGCGATTCGCTGTCGAGAATAAAAAATTTTACCCGATTTACGTCAAATTTTTGTTCGTGACCTTGACCTTTGACCTTTAAGGCGATTCGCTGTCGAAAAATAAGTTTTTCCCAATTTACGTCAAATTTTTGTTAGTGACCTTGACTTTTAAGGCGATTCGCTGTGGAAAATCAAAAATTTTACCTGATTTATGTCAAATCTTTGTTCGTGACCTTGACCTTTGACTTTTAAGGCGATGCGCAGCCTAAATTCAACTTTTTTTAATATTCCAGCCTCCCCAAATTTTCGGGCGTGACTTTGACCTTTAAGGCGATTCGCTGTCGAGAAACAAAAAATTTCTCCGATTTACGTCAAATTTTTGTTCGTGGCCTTGACCTTTGACCTTTAAGGCGATCACTGGAAAATCAAAAATTTTCCCCGATTTATGTCTAATCTTTGTTGGTGACTTTGACCTTTGACGTTTGGAACGCCTGGTTGGCGAAATTCGAATTTTTTTGAAAATTCCCCCCCCCCCCTTTTTCCCAAATTTTTGGTCGTGACCTTGACCTTTGTTCTAATTTTGCAAATTGAAAGAAACTGCGAACCAAAATTGTAATTTGTTTCTTTTTCTTCTTTTTAATGATTTTTGTTACCGTTAGATGGCGTCATCATTTCTCCGACTTTAAAGTCCGTAAAGTACGGCAGTACACAGTTTAGGATCAAATTTTAGAAAGTAACCTAAACATGGCGTCTGTGTCACGTGACCCAAACAGACTTGTGTATTTTATTTGAGTTGAATAAATAAATATTTGTCAAGGAGACGAAGGCGTTTTAGATTTTTTGACAGTTGATAAATGTCAGCTCCCAACACTTACAACCGATGCGATGTGTAAAATATTTGTGCTTCTCGCGAAATTCGAAAGTGCTCGTTCGTGCCCTCATTTGTTCATTTGTGGTTTGTGACGGTTAATGGATTTTGTTAATTTTTATCGATTTACAATAGTTAATCGTGTAGAAGGGTTGTAAGGACTTTATTACAGTTTTTTTTTTAATCACAAATGCGCATTTTTAGTGTCCGTTTAAAACATTTGTGATATACTTTTCATCGGACAAGAACCTACTTTAGTTTTTTTTTAATAATTTTTTCTCCTGCTTTTGACATATTCAATCTAACTTTATGTCCAGTTGCATTATACAGGGTGTCCACCGAGTGCCGCGTCTTCTCTACCGTCTGTAGTACATAACGTCCATCAAAATAGTAATGAAACTCTTCAGCAGATGGCACTGTTTCGTGCTGCAGTTGAACTTGTGGAACGCACCGAAAAGTAGCTGAATTTCGAGTGAAAATCGCAATTTCTTCACGATTATCGCTTTTCTTAACGAAATCGATTCTGATTAATCTCAATGGATGGCGCTGATTGAGATATTTCCGTCGCATCTTCCTGATGCAATTAAGCAGCAATTAAGATCTCAACGATTTAAACGGTTATCATCTGCGTTAACTGTACGCGTGTTTCTTCTTTGCCAATTTAATAACGAAAACGTTCAATAGATGTCGCCGCGTTATCTTGATTTGATTTCATGGAAACACTCGAAAGCCCTAGAAAGGATGGTAGCTTGAATAGTATTGTGAAAATTTGTAAAAGTTTCAATTTATCATTTTTCGTAGTCGAATTAATTCCGTCAACGTGCAGCAAATTAATAACGAAAACGTTCAATAGATGGCGCTACGTTATCTTGATTTGATTTCATGGAAACACTCGAAAGCCTTTGAAAGGATGGTAGTACTGCGATAATTCGCAAATTCTTCAAATTTTCTGCAGTCTAATTAATTCAATCAACGTACAACAGATGTCGCGGTTCTGTCGTTTTCTTGGTAAGGTTTAGATCAACTGTTTACGTCTATTTTTTTTTTTTTCAATAAAACTGTCTGTTTTACGTGCTCAAATTATTTTCGTCAACATACGAAAGATGTCGCTGTCTCTGTCGCATTTTTTCGGTAAGTCGATTAAATTATGATGAAAAGCTTTATTACTGTTCCAATCGACTGTTTACATTCAGTTTCTTTTTTTTTTCTCCAAGAAGTCTGCCATTGTCGATTTTCTTAGTCGAATTAATTCCCTCAACGAACGGTAGATGTCGCCGCACTGCCGAATCTCTTTTTTAATAGTTCCCCGAAATATCGATGAAAAACTTCACTCTTTAAATCAACTGTTTACATCTAATTTTTTTTCAATGAAACTGTCGTTTTTTGTAGTCTTATTATTTCCGTCAGCGTACGGTAGATGTTGCTGGCTCTGTTATATTTTCTTGCTAAGTCGACTAAATAATGTTGAAAAGCTTTTTCACTGTTTCAATCAGCTGTTTACATTTAACATTTTTTCAAGAAGTTTTCACTCTACACGTGTTTCTTTTTTGTCAAGTTAATAACGAAAACGTTTGATAGATGGCGCTACGTTATCTTTATTTGATTTAAAGGAATTACTCGAAAGCTTCTGAAAGTAAGATAGCTTGAATAGTATTGTGAAAATTTGTAAAATTTTTCGCAGTCGTGTTAATTCCGTCAACGTGCAGCAGATGTCGCGGTTCTATCGCATTTTTTCTTGGTGAATCGCCGAAAGATTGATCAAAAATTTCACGGTTTAAATCAACCGTTTACATCAATTTTTTTTCCAATTTTCAATAAACTGTCACTCGTTTTTCGTAGTCTAAGTATTTCCGTCAACCTACGGTAGATGTCGCCTAAATAATGATGATAAGCTTTACTATTTCAATCAACTGTTTACATTTACTTTTTTTTTCAAGAAGTTTGCCATTGTCGATTTACGTAGTCGAATTAATTCTCTCAATGAACGGTAGATGTCGCGGTACTGTTGAATTTTTTTTTTTTTAATAGTTTGCCGAAATGATGTTTAAACCAACGTTTACATTTAGTCATTTTTTTTTTCAATAAGACAGCAGTCAGTGTCGCTTTTCGTAGTCGAAATAATTCCGTCAACATGCGGTAGATGTCGCTGGCTCTGTGGCGTTTCTCATTTTGATAGTTGGCCGAAATACTTAGCCGAAATAAAGACGAATAAGTGTCCTGTCAAAATCAAATCTGTCACTGTCACTTTTCGTAGTCAAATTAATTCCCTCAACAAACAACAGATGTCGCGTTTATGTCACACTTTTTTCTTTTGATAGTTGACCGAAATAATGTTGAAAACTTCATTGTGTAAATCAACTTTTACATTTAATTTTTTTTTTTCAGTAATAATGTCAGTTTTCATAGTCCAATTCCAGTAACGTACGCTAGATGGCGCCGGTGAAGACATTTTCTTGATAGATCGCCAAAGTAATGACGAGAAACTACATTGTTTAAACCAACTTCTACATTTATTTAATTTTTCTTCACTCGTCTGTCTCGCGTTTCGTCAACATACGGTAGATGTCGCTGGCTCTGTTGCGTTTTTCGTTTTGATAGTATGCCGAAATAAAAGTGAAAAAAACTTCGCCAAAGTAAGACTGTGTAAATCAAATGTGTCGCTGTCACTTTTCGTAATCGATTTAATTCCCTCAACGAACAGTAGATGTCGCGGTTTTTTTTTTTTTGTTTTGATAGTTGATGGAAATAGCTGTAAAAGCTTCGCTGTTTAAATTAACTTTCACATTTATTTTTTTAGTTAGTTTTCATGGTTTTAATTCCCCTAAGGTACAGTAGATGGCGCTGGTTAGAAAAAAATTCAAACGAGCTAAGATGTAACTCAGTCAGCTCTACTTCATAAAATTATTTTTGGCTATACAGAGTGTCCAGTAACTGAGAGCCATACCAAAGTTATATTTTTACATACAAGTGACTTATCTTTACGGTAAAGTTTGAGCATTAGATTCTTTAATCTGCTCCTGACGTCGCGTGGTTTCGTCTTGAACGACAAAATAGCACACAAAAGTGTGACGTGTGATTAGCGCGAAACGTGACGTCCGGATCACCGAAATAACTCTCCAAAACTTTATCGTTATTTATTATGTGTCGGGCCAGAAATAACTTCTACTATTTGCGTATGATTCAGTACGCTATTATTTCATTCATAAACAACGCCGCCGCCGTGATTCACTGTTGTGCAAATTCGGCCAGGCCGACGAATTCGGAATGTCTACGGATTATTATCTGACGACTAAAATCCGCCGGTCATTTAAGCCACTTTGTGCCGGAATTTGGAACGGTAATATTCGGAATTCGAGTGGGTTAAGCGAGACACAAATTTAAAACTTCCAAAAATAACTCGTCACAGTTTATTTATGTTTTATTTGTTTTGGGCTTACGATTAATAAGTGGAATTATGGAGTTAAGTAGCAAATCCCTCCAGGAAACGATGAGGTGTGTGTCATGTCATAAACCGTAAGTGGGTTTTGTTTTTGGAAACCGATTCAGATTTGAAAAATCTATAATCATTTGTAAAAGTTGTTTATCTAAAGAAAGAAATAATAGCGCCGAATTGTGAAGAATTATTATGTACCATCTATGAATTATTTTTGTAAACTGTAAACTAGGGCGCAAAAAAAAACAAACCTGGAAAAAATAATCTCGTTAGTCGTAAACGCTGAATAGTTGTTACATCGTTACCATCTATGAAAATTGTTTGGTGCTACAAGTTATTTAAAATTGTTGAATTCATTAATTAAAAAATTATTAAGTCGCCATCTATGGAAATTCTTGGGAACTATAACCTACTAGCGCGCCGATTTCAAAATTTAAAAAAATAAATAAAACCGGGAAAAACCTCATTAATATAATTAATGAATTAATTAATTTAGGAATTGACGAGAAATTTGATCATGCATTAACAGTTAAGGAAAGAAATAATCGCGGTGAATGATGGAGAATTAGTAAGTCGCCATCTATGGAGATTTTTTGGAACTACATATAAACTAGGGCGCTGAATTCAAAATTTGGAAAAATGAAAACAACACTTGGAAAAATCTCATAAATACTGAAGAGTTGTTACGTCGTCATCTATGAAAATTTATTGGAAACACAATTTACTAAAAATCGTTGAAGTAATTATTTAAAAAATTATGAGAAATTTGAAAAATCTAAAATCTCTTAGGTAACGGTCTAAAAGAAATAATCGCGCCGAATGATGAAAAGTCGCCATCTATGGTATTTTTTTGTAACTACATATAAAATAGTGCGCAAACTTAAAAAGAAAAAAAACTGCACTGATACACTTCGTAAAATTATAAAAGACCTTCAAATTAAGTGTCCCAAGAAAGCAATTATACAGGGTGTAACGTAACGTTTGCAAATAAAGTGAAGGGGCGATACCTGGGCTAATTTTAAGTAACATAGTTCCTATAAACGTGTGTCCTAAATTTCTTCATTTTCAATATACAGAGTGATAAAGTTAAATTTTTGTTTTGGCATGTACGAGAAGGACATCGTCATTCTGAACGGCGTATAGGATTTAGATTAGGTGATTTGATATACAGAGATGTGTTATAGAAGATTGTGGTTTGACATCTCCAGTTATCTTGCACTATCCTCCAGTTATATAGTAAAAAATTCCATAAAGTGTTTATTTGTGTACTGAGGATGACTGCTTAGCCGTCCCAATGCAAATCTGCGTTAATAGATAACTAATTATGAAACAATTTGAACTTTTAATTTAGGTGGTTTGGGTTTTATGTTGTATTTAAACACGTGGCATAGTTGTTTACAAATAGACTGTGTCAAATTTCATTGAATTATTGCAATTATATGTATAGGTAAAGTAAATAAGTTATTTTTAAAAATCAACACAAAAATTTAACTTTACCACCCTGTATGTCGAGGCCACATGTTTATAGAATTTTTTACTTAAAATTAGTCCAGGAATCACCCCTTTAATTTTCATTGTCTTCTTTAATTTACACCCCGTATATCAAATTTTTGCTGGTTAATGTGTGTGTTATTTTCAGTTGTTGAAAAGATTAAAAATTAACGATTAAAAATATTATATTGTATTATATATCTATGTGACTGTGTTAAAACTATGTTTTTTAAACGCCACCTTATTATAACGGAAAAGTATTAAAGCGATTTACATAAATTAAATATTATCACAAACTCTTTTAAACGGACACTAAATGGCGCACAAACACTTAACGTTTCGCAGTCGTTCGACAGCTTCGTCAGAAGTGAAAATAAAATAATTATAAATTAAATACTTAAAAATTTGCGAATTATTTAAAAATTGAAGAAAAATCTGTCACAGTTACTCGTCTGGAAGAAATAATTATTGTGTTAAATGTTGACAAATATTATTAAGTCGCAATCTGTGGAAATTCCTTGGAACTTTGACGTTTAAACGGCGCCATCTATGGAAATTCCTTGGAACTTTGATACTTAAACGTCATCATCCATGGAAATTCCTTGGAACTTTGATACTTAAACGGCGGCATCTATGAAAATTCCTTGGAACTTTGATACTTAAACGGCGCCATCTATGGAAATTCCTTGGAACTTTGATATTTAAACGGCGCCATCTTAAATTACTGAAAACTACTGAAATGATTACGGAAATTAATTATTCAAAAAAATTTGAAAAATCAAAATATTGAAAGAAGCAAGCACAATAATTGTTAAGAAACACAAGAGAATTATGTATTATTTTTCTTGGAACCATTGTTTAAATTATTTTAACATTTCGAAACGTCCAACCGGAAACCGGAAGATGGACAACGGGCCAAGTTTATCTATTCAAAAATTGATACAATTTTCATCGGACAAGAACCAGCTTTAATTAAAAATTTTAAAGTTGGCAACATTGATTTGATCGAGTTACTGTGATTTACTCAAGCGGGGACGATATGGCAGTGGGAGAATACAATTACATTTGACGGAAGTTACTACTCTGGGGTAGATCAGTTTCTGCAATATGACTGTTTGTTGACATCCGTAGTGGAATAATAATTGCCGGATTTTGTTTTTGTATTTGAGTGTAATGTGTTTATTTAACAGCTGTGATTAGTATGCAAACGATACATTATTCAGTTAAAAAGTGAATGGTTTGTAGGTTAGTTTTAGAATTTTGTATAGAATACGATTGACATTTCTCGAATGTTATTTAGTTAAATTTAATGTAGTAAATGTGTTATAAACAACGATGATTTATGAACGTTCCAGAATTTTGTAAAACGCTTGTGTATAACCTGTGACCTTTGACTATATACATCTGGACTGCTAGCAGCATACAATTTACAATGGAGCACTATGTCCCCAACATCAACCGCGCCAAGGTGTTGCCCGACGAGCAATATCGGAACTAGGTATGCCGGGAAATTTATAAATTTAAACTACAACAGCAACTTAACCTGTATTCTTTCGAACTGATGCAGTTTCCAAAACTACCTTATATTACAACTATATGAAATGTAGTTTTGGTATTTGTAATATAGTATAAATAAAATAATTAATAAAATAGAAATATGTACTTTCTCTAAGGATTGATCATCTTTATATTAAAAAAATAAAATAAAAAAGTTTGAAATATAATTTATTGTCCTAATAAATGTACATTCTTTGTAAACCTTGCCCTAACAAAATTATTTTGTGCAGAAATTGTTGTCAATTTTCCTATATGGTACAATCTAATTTTACTATAAAATTCTATAATTAATTTGATGAGAAAATACTGATGATTTTCTAAATTTTCTAATTCCACAACATGATCATTAAAATTTATGAAAATAAGTTAAGTTCCCTTAAAGTTTTACGTACTATCAAATTTTTACAAATATTAAAGAAAATTGTTTTTTTAATCATCATAAAAGAAATTATTTTTCCAACAACGCTGCAAATCTGTAAAGTATCTTCTCTGGGGATTCTTAAGTTTCCTTTATTTTTTTTTACTAATAAAACAATAATCTTTCACCGTCTCACATTCATTAAATAGTTGTATACATGTGAAACATTGTATTTTTCTCCTAATTTTAATTTCTACGAAACCACAAATATGGGTTACAATGTCACTTAAAGTTCTGTCAACAAATTTTAATGGAATAGAATCTATTTGATCCGTTATGTCATCAATAGCATATAGTGCATTCTCGTCTTCTCTTTGTTTCTCACATCTTCTTGATGACACAAATAAAATATTAGTATTGTCTAGATTTTGGCAATTTGCTTCAGCTGAAGATTTCACTTCATTATGCACAAGTAACTTCTTGTATGCTGCAGCAAATTGCCTAGCGGTGGGGTTGTTGTAACCACCCATTGCTCGAATATTCGAAAATAATGTTTCCAGGTGGTCCTGTGAAAACTTGTAAGTTAGGATATAATTGTTTAATATTCAACAGACATTCCGGCAACTTGCATCAGTATTTTAATCTTTGCTTTTGCTTAATAATGATTGTCCCTCCAGGAAATATATCGGTCTCATATTTAACGTTAAAGTGACGACACCGTGTTACATGTATTTCCGAATCTCTGGCTCACGTAAACATCGTTGTTCTAAGAAGCACACTCAGTTCTCACGCACCCCAATTTGTATTTACCTCACCCTGACCACCCTTAGATTTTAAGAAGTAGCGTTAGTTCAGTTGTAGATGAGACGTTGAATAAATAAGTTCGTTATTACTTTGACTCTCATTCAATACACTCAATACAGTGAACCAGTAGCAGAAACGTCGTAAAGGTGCTGAACAATCAGATAACAGCCCAAGACGTCAACAATAATCAAGAATCCCTTTATCCTCAACAAACTCTTTGTATATTGCGGTTAGGTTTCTTAGACATAAAATTAATCCAATAAAACCTGTCTTATTAGGAGATTTGATTACTTGCTTACCATATTACCAAATGTCAATGACAATGATATTGTACCGCTTGTTCAATGAATTGAAAAATAAAATCTCGTGTTTCCCTTTTCATTGGCCTCTTATAACCATATGCATAAAGGCTACGAGAGTTCAGAACGTCAAATATATTATTCAATAAACAAGTAAATTTTGCAGTCGCTTTTGATCCTATAAAATCAGGGTGGCCATTTTCTTCTAATTGTATAAATGCTATTCCAACACTTTCGCTTAATGTTTGCGCTGCCAATTTTACGTTCATGATTGGATTTCCTCCAACATAAATGTTTCCTTGTTAATTTGTTGACCAAATGCAATCCATTTTTTTCTTGAAAACTGACTAATTTTTCAAAAAACTTCCAATTTATTTCATCACCATTTCCATCATACATTATTCTCTTTGAAGCTAGGCTATTTCGAATCAGTTTGAACATACGGAGAGCATCGAGAAATAAGTGAATTT
The DNA here is from genome assembly GCA_958336345.1 of Dorcus parallelipipedus. Taxonomy (NCBI): domain Eukaryota; kingdom Metazoa; phylum Arthropoda; class Insecta; order Coleoptera; family Lucanidae; genus Dorcus; species Dorcus parallelipipedus. Next base: position 1,713,046 of record OY284478.1, on the reverse strand, counting down.
TGCTCCCTGTAAAAAACGTCTCAGAGTTTAGAATATTACTTCCCAACTCTGACACATGCCAACATTTGCTGAATGTTCATCAAATGTGAGACCCACAATTTTAATGTCGACAGGTTTCGAAAAGTCTAAAACTTGTCTTGTTACATCTGCTCTTTCCCTGCTATTCAGACCATTCACTAAAAAGTATGCAACAGGAATTTACCATTTTTGGTTAATGCAGTTTAATAGATAAACAACTGAATCCTTCTCAACTGGCAATTCTTGTGGCCCAGGCAAACAAGAACCATAATCAATAACTCCCACAAACTTGTTAACTGAATCGTCCCATTCAACATGCTTCCTGATTTGCCATTTCATCTATCATTAAACATCCAAGTAGCCGCCTGTTCTTCTTTTTATTGAATTCAGGTATTTGATTCATTTCAGTCTTTGTTTGCTGTGCTGATGTCAGCCCAACAAAGATTGAAGGTACCGCTTCAGATTTTAATCTTTTTGCTGTGAAGCAACCCCTTCGATCAAACGAATCTTTTGTGAAATGTCTTGAACATAACCTAGCATATTTCGGTCTCTTTTCTATCACTTGGTTATTTAGTTCCCGGAGAGCCAAATACCACTTTTCACACTGCTCCTCCTTAGATGGAAATCTAAAATAGTTCAGTAATTATACAATTTTTAGTTATTGAATTTAAACTAATAATATCAGTACGTACATATAAAACGATTCCTTTTGATCGCGTTTTCTTTCATGATGGGCAACTGCATCACAATTCGCGGCAAAGCAGCGTCTGCGACCCATTTTATTAGATAATACTTCTAAGGTAATAAATAATTAAACGTTTATAACACAACGTCCAAATGCCCTCAGTCTCAGCCTATTCTGTCTATTCTGTCAACCAAATTTAACACACTATTTACATCGCCCATGTAGTTCTCAAAGTCACCACCTTGTCGCCCATGTTGGAGACACTTTTTCAAGCTCGCTAGCACTCCAGATGTATATAGTCAAACCCTGTGACTTACCGTGGATATATTTAGTGACCAGATTGGACGAGAAACTAATGTCCTTATGACACTCTCCTGATATTCTTAACTCGTTGGACTTACCTCTAGCGCAGATTTTTTGCCAATTTAATAACGAGCACAAAAATAGAGAAGTATTTTACAAGAAAAATCGTGTAAGTTGCGAAAGACGAAACTAAAGCCGGGGCCTGTTTCTCGACGGGGATTTCCACCCCGCTCTTTGATTTAAGGGCTTTAATAAAGGCGTCCGTTCTCTCTGTTTGCGCGGCGCCGTATCATTAATTGGCGCGCATAAAAAGCGCCTCGGAGATGCGTTCCGGAATCTTAATTATTATAAACGACGGCGATGAACTTTCAGCGTCGTAACGCAAACTAATAAACCGCCCTGTAAGTACGCCCGCGCTCCAAAAGAACGAAAGAAGGAAAGAGCATGAAAACATTCTAAATTTCTTCGTTTTTTTTTTTTTGTTCACTGAAGTATAAAAAAATGTTAATTCCTAGGATTTTATTAAATACATTAAAATACGTATATTAAAGAACGTTAAATGTGCGCCATCTATATTTCTATTGGGTAAATGAATTTTCACAGGAAGTAAAATTCTGAAAATTGCGTGTATGACGTGTTATTAAACTTGAAGATGAAATCTGAAAGGTAGGAATGAGCGACACGGGCAATAAATTGTATGACCTTGGTGGTTAACAAAAACAAAAGGACATCGTAGGCAACTGGACCGGAAATTTTGTTGAATTTCTTCCTAATGTGTAGGTGTTGTAATCTCAAATAATTTTTCTTTCGATTTCCTGGCGACATCTATTGAAATTTTTTTTAATTGTTATTTTTTATGGAAGAGAAAAGTGTTTTGATTTATTGTAATTTTGACAAATTATTTTTTTAAATCCAACTACATCTGTCATTAAATTTTATAATCACTTTCACTGGCTACATCTGTCAAAATTTTGTTGGATTTTTTTTTAACGGAAGCCGTCGTATACAGGATGTCCCGTGATGTAATGTCACCACTTCACCTGCGTGATAGTCAATTCAAACTAAGTAAGAAACTCTAATAAAATTTTGTTCTAAAGTAAACCGTGTTTATTTTTTTATTTTCTAAAATTTTTAAATTCATTACCTGTTCACCTAATAATCAATTCAAACTATAAAAAAAAACTGTAATAAAGCAAACCGTTTTTCAAGAATGTATGTGTTTTGTAATTTTCAGAATTTTTAAACTTTATCTCAAAAGGTGTTCAAAAGGACCCTCCCATTATTTGATAAACGCATTCTAGCGCACTTCGAAAAAGATCTAGTTGCCTACTCATAAAAAATGCAAGCGATACGATTAGTTATAGACTGATTTATTTCGACCTCGGTCCGTGTGTTGAGAAAAACTCATTCATTGGCTCTTGAAATAGTCTATAATCGAGCTAATTTATTTAGTCCTTGGTACGTGTACGATTTCAAATACTGCGTAATCCATAGTAAATTTTAAAAAAATTGTCAAAACTGCCATTCGAAACTCAAATAAATGCTGCCGACGCGACGCTTAAAACAAATAAGCGGCGCCATCTATCTACACTAAAGTAAACCAAAAGCTAGGTTGAGAGCCGTCGAAATTTATAACCTCTTCTTTATTGAATCCGCCACCAAATCTTCATTGAATTTTCTTCTGGGTTACATTATTTTACTAATTAAATTCAATGAGTATAAAATACTCGCTGTTAAATTGCATGACGTCTCGAAATATCCTGGACATCTCAACGAGTTAAGAATAACAAGAGGGAGTCATGGTAACTGCACTGTCTTGTCCAAACTGGTCACTAAGTATGACTGCTGTAGCTGTATGTCGTAACGATTTACAAAATCCTGGCACATCCACAAACCAACTGTTCAATAACAAAAATAAAGTTTAAAAAGATATCCTGGTGATTTGTTTTATACAGGATGCTTCAGGAACTTGCGTTTTTGTTGAGTTCTACTTTGACAAGTTCGAAAGTCAATTGAAAAAAGATAACGGAAGTGTGGCAATTGATGTTTCCGCTCACTTCCGGGTTAAAAGGAGAAGGAAAAAGCAAACTTCGTTGCTCTTTCGTCGACATTTCACTTTGACAAGTTTGATAGTTAATCAAAAAATATAAAAAGTATAAGAATTGGGAAAGCAAATTAATGTTTCTGCTCACCTTCTGTTTAAAACAAAAAGAAATTTGGTTATTTGGTTGCTCTTTTGTCGACATTTCACTTTGGCATATTTGACAGTTAATAATAAAGTAACCAATGCTTGTACTTCACTTCAGATTTAAAAAAAAGATGCCTGAGAAAATTGTTTTTTTATCGACATTTCACTTTGACAGTTAATAAAAAAATATATGAAAAGTTCAAGAATTATAAAAAATATTGATGTTTAATTAAAAAATGATAAGCATGGTTACCTAAGAAAGCAACTGATGTTTTCTTGCTCCCCTTCAGATTGTAAAAAGGGAAAAATGGTCCTTCACAAATCTGGCTGCTCTTTTGTCGACATTTCACTTTGACAAGTTTGACGGTTAATAAAAAAAATACGAAAATTATAAGAATTTGGAAACAACTGATGTTTCTGCTCATCAGATGTTTCTGCTCATCAGAAATTAAACTCTTTATACAAGATGCTTCCGAAAATTGAGAGACATTTCATGTAGATAAGTTTGACAACAATTTTAAAAAAGTATGAATATGATTAACCGAGAAAACAACGGACGTTTGTCTTCGCATACAGTTTAAAAAGATATTTGGCTGACCTTTTGTCGGAATTTCTCTTTGACAAGTTTGACAGTTATTCAAACACAACGAAAATTATAAGAAATAGGAAAACAACTGAAGTTTGTGCTCCCCTCCAGATTAAAAAAAAAGAAATATGGAAAAGTGTGTTTCAGATATTTAAGTGCCCTTTTGTAGATACATTTCATTTTGACAAGTTTGACAGTTACTAAAAAAATATGAAAATTATAAGAATTTGGTAAAAACTGATATTTCCGCTCACCCCCCTGATTAAAGAAGAAAGAACAATGACTTTTCGTTACTTCGGAAAATCGATTGCTCCTTTATTGACATTTCACTTTGACAATTAATAAAAAAAGTACGAAAAGCATTATGAAGAAACTTGATGTTTATGGTCGCCCCCCATTTAAGAAAAGAAAAAAATTTAAACTCTTTATAGAGTCAAGTTTATCAACGTCTCATTTTGACAAGTTGACAGTTAATTAAAATTATAAAAATTGTAATAATTAGCAAAGTAACTGTTCATCTCCCGATGAGATAAAAAAATGAGTTTTTTGTACGTTGTTGAAGACGTTGTTCTTTTATCATAATGTCATTTTCACAAGTTTAACAGTTAGTTTAAAGAAATACGAAAGAAATACGAAAGTACGAAAACCGAGTATGCAAGCATATTTTGACGCAGGAAAAACTCACTAAAGTAGATTCTTGCCTGTTGACAATTTATTTGACAAATTTGTACTACATCAAAAATTTGTTACAAAAAGAAATTGTCTACAGGAAGCAAAGAAAAAGTTAATGTCTTTCTTAAAAAATGACTTAATTCTTTATCACCCTGTATATTCTGCCTAAAGAAAAAAATGAGAGAGCGAACTTTTTTTAATTGCACCAAGATTCACACAAGAAATATGACTAAATCAGGTTCTTGACGATTTATTTGATAAATTTGCAGTAACAATTAAATTTCTTACTTAAAAATGACTTAATTTCTTATCACCCTGTACATTCGGTCTGAAGAAGAAATTAAAAAGTGAACTTTTTGAAGTAGGTATATCGAGAGATGGCGCCCTCATCAGATTCGTGTTTATTATTATTATTATTATTATTCATATAATGCCCAACAGCCAAAAAAAGCCATTTAATGAGCATATTGTTAACACATAATTGAGTCACTCGTTAATTTTTGTAACATTAAATTTTTTAGGTTATTAACCGTTGTCATATTTATGTCAATTGAGTCAGGCAACATTTTTTAAAATTTAGTTTGGAAAAAATCTACGCAAGAAATTAAAACTCCGATTAGTTGTGGATTGATTTATTTCGACCTCGGTCCATGTGTTGAAATAAAATATTTTTAATTCCTGAAATGTATTTTAGATATTTGATATTCGTAAAATATTTTCTGACTTTTTTTGTTTCAGTAAGTAACCACAGGGCGACACCCCCATTACGCCTCCAGATACCCTCCTTTCAAGTTCCAGGTAATTCACGAAATGTCCCCGTATTATTAAGTTCACCGCTTAATCACACCCTAATCCTCCTGTATTAAAGCGAGATATTGCAGTTATTAAACTCGGCGAACAATTACATAAAACACATCCCCCCTGACGGTCGTCTTTCTTGACGACTCCCCCAAATTAAATTTTCACTTAAAAAAAAAAATTGATCGCCTAATTTATAATTTATCTGAAATTGTTTTGGATCGGACACGGGCGGTATTTATTGGGCAATTTTGCGTCGGGTTAACTTTCGGAGAGTTTCGAATAAGCAATTAATATTCATTAAGCGTACGCTTCATTAAACGCGGTCCGTCCGGAGAGTTGAGTTGGTAGACGTGTTAACCCTTCCCACCTTCTAACTTAATAACTCCGGGGGGGTCGCCGATTGGCGCAGCGGTAGCCTAGCCGACTTTGCAAGTCGTGTCTCTCGGCGACGCAGGTTCGAATCCTGCTATTAACCATGGATGTTTGTGGTGTTTATGACTTTGACCCAGCTATAAAAATCTTCGTGACTGTCTGGAATGGCTTATATGCCGAAAGACAATAATTGCAGCATTGCTGCGCAAAGCAAAACAAACAAAAACAATAACTCCGGGTAATGTATTTTTAATCGGAGGCGAAAACTCATTGGGGGGGGCTATACACACGACGGACGCGTGATATATTTAATTGCGGAGAAATAATATACGAGGTATGTTCAATAAGTTCCGAGAGACAAATTCCTTTTGTTTAAAAGGCCAGATGAGCCGAAAATCTCTGTCGTTATTGAACTAAAAGGATTCGTCGTTCTCCTGTGGGATCGCATCGCATCCCGAGCTATTACTTATTGAAATTTCCGCAGGAATACTACGGGATTGTGTATCACACGTACGATTGCGATATGTCAAATTCTTGCCCGGATTTTATTGTCCGCTACTGTACTGACTAATTCAAAGTATATGTACTAATTCAAAATATTATTGTGCGTTTCCGTTACTGTTTGTAGGTTGGTTATAGAAGAAGATGTAAGTTATAATATTAATATTTAGTAGTAATAAGTTATTTATATTTTGTTTAATTATAGTTAACCACTTGAAAAAGTCCAATTTCGGACGAAACCGGTCGTGGATGTATATAAATATAAAAAATTGTAGGAAGACTCTGCCTTTAAATCTTCTTCTGTAGTTCAAAATAGTAATTAATAACAATTAATTTAAATTTCCTGGATACAAGAAGACGTAAGTAATTCAGTTTTGCTACGTACTTCTAGTGATGTAAAACACGATATTTTAAAGTATTTACAGCAGCCCTACGTACTAAATATTTTAAAATATCGTATTTTTACAACACTACGTATTTCTGAAACAAATCTCATCGATTGCATCAAATTTGAATTTTTACTTCGCTCAAAAAATCGACTATTGTTTATGTTTATAACGTCACTCTTCACCTTACAGGAATCTGTAATTCATGTTAGAAATATTTGTAATAAAACACAAATAAATGCACTGAAAATTAAACGCAATTAATAATAGTGAGCCGTTTTTGTTACGAGTTCACGAAACTATCTTCGTTATTGCGTCAAATTTGAATTTCTCGGTCAAATCGGCGCTCATGACGTCGCTCTTCGTATTACAGGAATCTGTAGTATGTTAGCAAAAATTGCACAAGAAATTAAACGCAATTAACAACAGTGATTAATAACAAATACAAATTTCTTTGTTTACGAGACAAATCTCTTTGATTGCGTCCAGTTTGAGAATTTCTTGCTCAAATTTCTCGCCTTTCACATTACAGGAATCTGTAATTTAACTTTCAAAAATGTACAAACGCACTGAAAATTAAACGCAATTGATAATAGTGATTAATAACAATCAATTTAAATTTCACCGACAAAAGGAAACATGAGTGATTCATTTTCGCTGCGCGTTTAGGATCGAAGGTGTTTACGAAACAAATCTCCTTGACTGCGTCAAGTTTAATCAATATGTCAGGTTTTGAACTTTTTGCGAATTCGTTTTAGAGCCCCCCTCCGAGTGTTATCAAACACATCCTCTTTGCAAAAGCAGAAACGTCGAATTAATTTTCACCAACGGAATGGCAGGGTTACCAAAGTTGCCCGGTTTTAATTTCTCTGATCCAACGGTGAGTAGGATTGTGTTGTTTATGAATCAATTTTAGACAAGATCCTTATTATTTTTTTTGTAAAGAAATAAACCAAATAATTTCTTAAAAGTTTAGATTATCGAATGAAATTTTAAATCATCTTTGCAATATTATAGTTAGATTGGTACGCCATGAAAATTTTAACAAAAGCAGAAACGGCGCGATATTTAAATTTTGGCGTTTGGAAAAGTCCTGTCCTTCCAGTTAGGCTTTTACTAAACGTAATTAATCAATCAATCATTTACTACTACTTCTCTTTTTCAGCAACGAGATTTTATAGGCATAATTAAATTGTCAAAAAAGTTTACCCAAATTAACAACCAAAAAACAATTTTTATTTGTAGGTTATGTGAAACTAAATGAAGCATTAAAAGCAAATTAACGAGGATTATTCTATGTGTATGTGTGTGTTCGCCGACGAATATCGAATTTTAAAGAGCGCAGGTTGCGAAGCCTTATTTAATGCGCTTGGAAACGCAATGTTTTTCGGGGTGAATTAGGCGGGCTCCCGGGGGATCTCAAAACGTAAAAGTATTCTTTGCGAAGTGCATTTGCCCTTAGTTGTGAGTGGACTTAGCGCATGGGCGTTGTTTAATTTTCTTTTCCGGCTTCTGATGTTTATTATATTAATAATAATAATAATAATATTTATTATATTAATAATAAATAATAAATGAGGGAAAGGAAACGATCGCATTTCTCATCTCGGATCTATTCGAGAAGATCAAACCCCCGAAAACCAATATAAAAGTTACTCAGTGGCACAGCAAACGTTTCATAAAACCCCAGTTGCATCGAGGAGTCTTTTTCAAGAAGGTACACAAAATTGAAACTTTCTCCTGCATCATCCGATTGAGCAGCGGAGAGTTGTAATTGTGCCAAAAATGGAGAGCTCTCGAGGTGGACGTTGTTGGATGGATCGATAGGGTTGTGGGAGTCGCTCTAACGACGGCCACATTAATTTAATATGTATCATTCTGCCACCCCTGTTTAGGAAATTTCCAGTTCGCAGTAGGAATACGCTTTCGTTTGATAATGACATCTCGCGCGAAGAACACGCTTTTTTTCTCGGGGGGGCATTCGAACGATCGATGAAGGCAGGCTCATCCATCACCGACGACTAAACTCCCAGATATCGTTCAATCAGTTGCCGGCTAATTGTATTTAGTTAAGAGTTCCAATTTCTCAATTCTAATCAATTAGTTAATGTGTTAGAAAGGGAAGGAAGCTGTAATTATTTATCAATTATTATTAAGAGACACACTCTTAACGAAAAAAAAAATGTCTTCCTTGTACCAATACATTACGAGTTTTATTTTCCACATTGACTTTAACAATAGTGAACACACACTTCTTTTTAGGAATTTTCGCGTTTTCTCCTCTCCACTTTCTTCCGCCCCAATTTGCGGCCTTCCCTTCGGGAAAACAAACGTAATTTTCTGCGTCACAAGAAAGAACACAAAACAGACCGACCAGATAATGGCATCTTGAAGTTTAAGCCGAAGTTAATCCGGGTTTTTTTTTTCATTGCGCGTTCGCTCACTACTACGAGGAAGTATTGATAAGTAATTAACCGTCAATATCGTCAAAGAAGTCAAACAAAAACAAATGCTGTTGCTGTAGGAACATCTGCAGCGGGTACAAGCAGCGTTGCCAATTGTGGTACAAATATGCATACCATTTGTCGTCATGGTCATGTCAACTACCCCGAAATAAACTTCTTTTGACAGAACGCTGTGAAATATACGCACGCGAAAGTTTGAGATTTTTTTTTTTAAATAAACTAGGGGGGGTTACATCGCAATTTTTTTATATGTTGCGTAAAAGCCTTTCGGAATTAACGTCCTGAAGAAATTTTCCAAAAATTTTCATGTCGACTACCCCGAAATAAACTTTTATTGACAGAACGCTGTAAAATATACGCACGCGAAAGTTTGAGATTTTTTTTTTTAAATAAACTAGAGGGGGTTACATCGCAATTTTTTTATATGTTGCGTAGAAGCCTTTCGAAATTAACGTCCTGAAGAAATTTTCCAAAAATTTTCATGTCAACTACCCCGAAATAAACTTTTATTGACAGAACGCTGTAAAATATACGCACGCGAATGTTTGAGATTTTTTAAAAAATAAACTAGGGGGGGTTGCATCGCAATTTTTTTATATGTTGCGTAAAAGCCTTTCGGAAATAACGTGCTGAAGAAATTTTCCAAAAATTTTCATGTCAACTACCCCGAAATAAACTTCTTTTGACAGAACGCTGTGAAATATACGCACGCGAAAATTTGAGATTTTTTTTTTAAATAAACTAGGGGGGGTTACGTCGCAATTTTTTTATATGTTGCGTAAAAGCCTTTCGAAATTAACGTCCTGAAGAAATTTTCTAAAAATTTTCATGTCAACTACCCCGACATAAACTTCTTTTGACAGAACGCTGTGAAGTATACGCACGCGAATGTTTGAGATTTTTTAAAAAATAAACTAGGGGGGGTTGCATCGCAATTTTTTTATATGTTGCGTAAAAGCCTTTCGGAATTAACGTCCTGAAGAAATTTTCCAAAAATTTTCATGTCAACTACCCACCAATAACCCTTTTATTGTCAGAACGCTGTTTCTTTATACTAAGTTTATGACGAACTAAATAAATTCTATATTTATTTTAAGTAATTCTGGGAAAAAGAGGCCCTACTTCTGTGTTATGGCCGTTTTACACTATAACATTTTCTAACTAAAATTTGTTACTAAGTGAGTGAGAAGTACCAATTCAACCAATCAGAATTCACTGTGGTAGCTTATCTCTCTCACTTTGTACCAAAAAATGTTATAATGTAAAACAGCCTTTAGTATTAAGGAATAAATACTCGAATTTATGAAATAATGCCTAGGTGCGATTTATATCCATGTCGTCCGGTGAATTCTATTGCTAACTGCACATCGGTTTATATTTTTTATATTTATTTTTCTTCTTCAAATTTTTATGAATACTTGAAACGGAACGAAATTAATTCCGCACGGTTAACTTCTGTTTCCTTTTCTTTTCTTCGCTCAACGATTTCATTTGAAATTGTTTCGGTACAGGAGATCAGCGCCATCTATAATAAAGTAAGAGAACAATTTCAGCCTACGAATTAATTTTCTTTGCATTTTCTACCATTTTTAAATTTCGAATCGTTTTTCTTTTACTGTTCATCCTTGAAATCAATACGTGATAAAAATTTAAATCTTTAATCAAAAGGAGAAATGTTTTCAGATTTTCGTTTAGGTCGGTTAAATACTTATCAGTACCACCTCGTAAATTAGGAACGAACATTATTTTGAGGAAAGTAATCGACGAAAGGGCGTGTGCCAGAGTCCCGAAGGGCGAGGCATATTTATCCCTCTAATGCTTGTAGGGGTTGGTACAACACACAAGTTAGATTATCTTCGCAGTGCGCGGAAATCGGGGTGCATGTTAGAATTTGTTTGATCTCTGACCCCCGACATCTTGTTAACAGCTGGAAAAGTAAACGGCGGAAATGTAATTGATTCGTCCAAGACGAGATCAATTTTTTTTTTAAAACGACTTAAGAAATTTTCCAAATACTTTGACAACCGCCCGATCGAATTTCAGTCTCGGTAATTTTGGCAGAGCGCCCGCCGACGATTGCGCTTGGCTTCGAGGCGGAATTTTTGAGTTGACGGCGAATAAAACGATCGAAAATTTATCGAGCGAATCTCGCCGTGCTAATATTTCGAGTTATTTGCGCGAACGCAAGTATTAATAACAGCGGGCGCGCGCATTAATAACGAGAGATTACGTACGAGCAATAAATTAGGCTCGGAACGGCACTAAATCAAAACAACTTGTGTTTAACAATGTCAACAAACTTATGTACAACAAAACTTATTTGACGCACCGAGTATAAAAAATAGCAGGGGATCGAAAAAAATCGTTAAAGTAAAGCGTCAGAAATTAAACGGTGTCTTCGTTAACTAGGGTTAGGGAACAGTTCATATTTGACAAGTGTCAGTTAATTTTGAATAAATTTCGGTGTTGGGACACGTCAATACGCGCGTTAAATTAAATATGATATCATCGACAAAACAAAAGACATCAAAGAAAGGAGAACTGCAAAGAAAAAGTTAAGGTCTTGCTAGAAATGAATTAATTTAGAATAAAATGACGAGTGATAAAAAATTGGTCACAATATGACGTGCACTGATTGTGAGTCTTCTCTTTCTTTAAATGAACTCAAACGATGTTTCAATGAAATTCAATTGTTCAATTCAAATGTAACTTTACCTAGAAAAAAATGGCGGTTTCAATTCAACGAGATTGAAATTAACTTCATCGACTTAAACTCTAACTAACTCATACTATGTCGTCGAATTGACACTTGACGTCTTCTTAAAAACAAATGAACAGCACCGCAACGTATTACAAACATTAAAAACAATTGAACACTGGCTACGTCATTCAACTAAAATTCAACGTCATTCAATTCATTGTCAACTTTGGCGTGATGCAATTCAATTAAAATCGATTTCATTTAATTCAAACTCTTTTCAGCTAAAACTCGATGTCATCTAAAAATAAATGAACGGTGCAACATCATTCAGATACAAAAACAAATCAACATTGCAACATCATTTAACACAAACTCAACACTCATTCAATTCATCGTCAATTTTAACGTCATCCAATCCAATTAAAATCGATGCCATTTAATTCAAACTCTTTTCAATTAAAAACTCGATGTCATCTAAAAATAAATGAACGGTGCAACATCATTCAGATACAAAAACAAATCAACATTGCAACATCATTTTACACAAACTCAACACTCATTCAATTCATTGTCAATTTTAACGTCATCCAATCCAATTAAAATCGATGACATTTAATTCAAACTCTTTTCAATTAAAAACTCGATGTCATCTAAAAATAAATGAACGGTGCAACATCATTCAGATACAAAAACAAATCAACATTGCAACATCATTTTACACAAACTCAACACTCATTCAATTCATTGTCAATTTTAACGTCATCCAATCCAATTAAAATCGATGACATTTAATTCAAACTCTTTTCAATTAAAAACTCGATGTCATCTAAAAATAAATTAAAGTTGCAACATCATTCAGATACAAAAACAAATCAACATTGCAACATCATTTAACACAAACTCAACACTCATTCAATTCATCGTCAATTTTAACGTCATCCAATCCAATTAAAATCGATGCCATTTAATTCAAACTCTTTTCAATTAAAAACTCGATGTCATCTAAAAATAAATGAACGGTGCAACATCATTCAGATACAAAAACAAATCAACATTGCAACATCATTTTACACAAACTCAACACTCATTCAATTCATTGTCAATTTTAACGTCATCCAATCCAATTAAAATCGATGCCATTTAATTCAAACTCTTTTCAATTAAAAACTCGATGTCATCTAAAAATAAATGAACGGTGCAACATCATTCAGATACAAAAACAAATCAACATTGCAACATCATTTTACACAAACTCAACACTCATTCAATTCATTGTCAATTTTAACGTCATCCAATCCAATTAAAATCGATGACATTTAATTCAAACTCTTTTCAATTAAAAACTCGATGTCATCTAAAAATAAATTAAAGTTGCAACATCATTCAGATACAAAAACAAATCAACATTGCAACATCATTTAACACAAACTCAACACTCATTCAATTCATTGTCAATTTTAACGTCATCCAATCCAATTAAAATCGATGACATTTAATTCAAACTCTTTTCAATTAAAAACTCGATGTCATCTAAAAATAAATTAAAGTTGCAACATCATTCAGATACAAAAACAAATCAACATTGCAACATCATTTTACACAAACTCAACACTCATTCAATTCATTGTCAATTTTAACGTCATCCAATCCAATTAAAATCGATGACATTTAATTCAAACTCTTTTCAATTAAAACTCGATGTCATCTAAAAATAAATGAACGGTGCAACATCATTCAGATACAAAAACAAATCAACATTGCAACATCATTTAACACAAACTCAACACTCATTCAATTCATCGTCAATTTTAACGTCATCCAATCCAATTAAAATCGATGCCATTTAATTCAAACTCTTTTCAATTAAAAACTCGATGTCATCTAAAAATAAATGAACGGTGCAACATCATTCAGATACAAAAACAAATCAACATTGCAACATCATTTTACACAAACTCAACACTCATTCAATTCATCGTCAATTTTAACGTCATCCAATCCAATTAAAATCGATGCCATTTAATTCAAACTCTTTTCAATTAAAAACTCGATGTCATCTAAAAATAAATGAACGGTGCAACATCATTCAGATACAAAAACAAATCAACATTGCAACATCATTTTACACAAACTCAACACTCATTCAATTCATCGTCAATTTTAACGTCATCCAATCCAATTAAAATCGATGCCATTTAATTCAAACTCTTTTCAATTAAAAACTCGATGTCATCTAAAAATAAATGAACGGTGCAACATCATTCAGATACAAAAACAAATCAACATTGCAACATCATTTTACACAAACTCAACACTCATTCAATTCATTGTCAATTTTAACGTCATCCAATCCAATTAAAATCGATGCCATTTAATTCAAACTCTTTTCAATTAAAAACTCGATGTCATCTAAAAATAAATGAACGGTGCAACATCATTCAGATACAAAAACAAATCAACATTGCAACATCATTTTACACAAACTCAACACTCATTCAATTCATTGTCAATTTTAACGTCATCCAATCCAATTAAAATCGATGCCATTTAATTCAAACTCTTTTCAATTAAAAACTCGATGTCATCTAAAAATAAATGAACGGTGCAACATCATTCAGATACAAAAACAAATCAACATTGCAACATCATTTTACACAAACTCAACACTCATTCAATTCATTGTCAATTTTAACGTCATCCAATCCAATTAAAATCGATGACATTTAATTCAAACTCTTTTCAATTAAAAACTCGATGTCATCTAAAAATAAATTAAAGTTGCAACATCATTCAGATACAAAAACAAATCAACATTGCAACATCATTTAACACAAACTCAACACTCATTCAATTCATTGTCAATTTTAACGTCATCCAATCCAATTAAAATCGATGACATTTAATTCAAACTCTTTTCAATTAAAAACTCGATGTCATCTAAAAATAAATTAAAGTTGCAACATCATTCAGATACAAAAACAAATCAACATTGCAACATCATTTTACACAAACTCAACACTCATTCAATTCATTGTCAATTTTAACGTCATCCAATCCAATTAAAATCGATGACATTTAATTCAAACTCTTTTCAATTAAAACTCGATGTCATCTAAAAATAAATGAACGGTGCAACATCATTCAGATACAAAAACAAATCAACATTGCAACATCATTTAACACAAACTCAACACTCATTCAATTCATCGTCAATTTTAACGTCATCCAATCCAATTAAAATCGATGCCATTTAATTCAAACTCTTTTCAATTAAAAACTCGATGTCATCTAAAAATAAATGAACGGTGCAACATCATTCAGATACAAAAACAAATCAACATTGCAACATCATTTAACACAAACTCAACACTCATTCAATTCATCGTCAATTTTAACGTCATCCAATCCAATTAAAATCGATGCCATTTAATTCAAACTCTTTTCAATTAAAAACTCGATGTCATCTAAAAATAAATGAACGGTGCAACATCATTCAGATACAAAAACAAATCAACATTGCAACATCATTTTACACAAACTCAACACTCATTCAATTCATCGTCAATTTTAACGTCATCCAATCCAATTAAAATCGATGCCATTTAATTCAAACTCTTTTCAATTAAAAACTCGATGTCATCTAAAAATAAATGAACGGTGCAACATCATTCAGATACAAAAACAAATCAACATTGCAACATCATTTTACACAAACTCAACACTCATTCAATTCATCGTCAATTTTAACGTCATCCAATCCAATTAAAATCGATGCCATTTAATTCAAACTCTTTTCAATTAAAAACTCGATGTCATCTAAAAATAAATGAACGGTGCAACATCATTCAGATACAAAAACAAATCAACATTGCAACATCATTTTACACAAACTCAACACTCATTCAATTCATTGTCAATTTTAACGTCATCCAATCCAATTAAAATCGATGCCATTTAATTCAAACTCTTTTCAATTAAAAACTCGATGTCATCTAAAAATAAATGAACGGTGCAACATCATTCAGATACAAAAACAAATCAACATTGCAACATCATTTTACACAAACTCAACACTCATTCAATTCATTGTCAATTTTAACGTCATCCAATCCAATTAAAATCGATGCCATTTAATTCAAACTCTTTTCAATTAAAAACTCGATGTCATCTAAAAATAAATGAACGGTGCAACATCATTCAGATACAAAAACAAATCAACATTGCAACATCATTTTACACAAACTCAACACTCATTCAATTCATTGTCAATTTTAACGTCATCCAATCCAATTAAAATCGATGACATTTAATTCAAACTCTTTTCAATTAAAAACTCGATGTCATCTAAAAATAAATTAAAGTTGCAACATCATTCAGATACAAAAACAAATCAACATTGCAACATCATTTAACACAAACTCAACACTCATTCAATTCATTGTCAATTTTAACGTCATCCAATCCAATTAAAATCGATGACATTTAATTCAAACTCTTTTCAATTAAAAACTCGATGTCATCTAAAAATAAATTAAAGTTGCAACATCATTCAGATACAAAAACAAATCAACATTGCAACATCATTTTACACAAACTCAACACTCATTCAATTCATTGTCAATTTTAACGTCATCCAATCCAATTAAAATCGATGACATTTAATTCAAACTCTTTTCAATTAAAACTCGATGTCATCTAAAAATAAATGAACGGTGCAACATCATTCAGATACAAAAACAAATCAACATTGCAACATCATTTAACACAAACTCAACACTCATTCAATTCATCGTCAATTTTAACGTCATCCAATCCAATTAAAATCGATGCCATTTAATTCAAACTCTTTTCAATTAAAAACTCGATGTCATCTAAAAATAAATGAACGGTGCAACATCATTCAGATACAAAAACAAATCAACATTGCAACATCATTTTACACAAACTCAACACTCATTCAATTCATTGTCAATTTTAACGTCATCCAATCCAATTAAAATCGATGACATTTAATTCAAACTCTTTTCAATTAAAAACTCGATGTCATCTAAAAATAAATTAAAGTTGCAACATCATTCAGATACAAAAACAAATCAACATTGCAACATCATTTAACACAAACTCAACACTCATTCAATTCATTGTCAATTTTAACGTCATCCAATCCAATTAAAATCGATGACATTTAATTCAAACTCTTTTCAATTAAAAACTCGATGTCATCTAAAAATAAATTAAAGTTGCAACATCATTCAGATACAAAAACAAATCAACATTGCAACATCATTTTACACAAACTCAACACTCATTCAATTCATTGTCAATTTTAACGTCATCCAATCCAATTAAAATCGATGACATTTAATTCAAACTCTTTTCAATTAAAACTCGATGTCATCTAAAAATAAATGAACGGTGCAACATCATTCAGATACAAAAACAAATCAACATTGCAACATCATTTAACACAAACTCAACACTCATTCAATTCATTGTCAATTTTAACGTCATCCAATCCAATTAAAATCGATTTCATTTAATTAAAACTCTTTTCAATTAAAAACTCGATGTCATCTAAAAATAAATTAGCGTTGCAACATCATTCAGATACAAAAACAAATCAACATTGCAACATCATTTAACACAAACTCAACACTCATTCAATTCATTGTCAATTTTAACGTCATCCAATCCAATTAAAATCGATGCCATTTAATCCAAACTCTTTTCAATTAAAAACTCGATGTCATCTAAAAATAAATTAGCGTTGCAACATCATTCAGATACAAAAACAAATCAACATTGCAACATCATTTAACACAAACTCAACACTCATTCAATTCATTGTCAATTTTAACGTCATCCAATCCAATTAAAATCGATGACATTTAATCCAAACTCTTTTCAATTAAAAACTCGATGTCATCTAAAAATAAATTAGCGTTGCAACATCATTCAGATACAAAAACAAATCAACATTGCAACATCATTTAACACAAACTCAACACTCATTCAATTCATTGTCAATTTTAACGTCATCCAATCCAATTAAAATCGATGACATTTAATTCAAACTCTTTTCAATTAAAAACTCGATGTCATCTAAAAATAAATTAAAGTTGCAACATCATTCAGATACAAAAACAAATCAACATTGCAACATCATTTTACACAAACTCAACACTCATTCAATTCATTGTCAATTTTAACGTCATCCAATCCAATTAAAATCGATGACATTTAATTCAAACTCTTTTCAATTAAAACTCGATGTCATCTAAAAATAAATGAACGGTGCAACATCATTCAGATACAAAAACAAATCAACATTGCAACATCATTTTACACAAACTCAACACTCATTCAATTCATTGTCAATTTTAACGTCATCCAATCCAATTAAAATCGATGACATTTAATTCAAACTCTTTTCAATTAAAAACTCGATGTCATCTAAAAATAAATTAAAGTTGCAACATCATTCAGATACAAAAACAAATCAACATTGCAACATCATTTTACACAAACTCAACACTCATTCAATTCATTGTCAATTTTAACGTCATCCAATCCAATTAAAATCGATGACATTTAATTCAAACTCTTTTCAATTAAAACTCGATGTCATCTAAAAATAAATTAAAGTTGCAACATCATTCAGATACAAAAACAAATCAACATTGCAACATCATTTTACACAAACTCAACACTCATTCAATTCATTGTCAATTTTAACGTCATCCAATCCAATTAAAATCGATGACATTTAATTCAAACTCTTTTCAATTAAAACTCGATGTCATCTAAAAATAAATGAACGGTGCAACATCATTCAGATACAAAAACAAATCAACATTGCAACATCATTTAACACAAACTCAACACTCATTCAATTCATTGTCAATTTTAACGTCATCCAATCCAATTAAAATCGATGACATTTAATTCAAACTCTTTTCAATTAAAAACTCGATGTCATCTAAAAATAAATTAAAGTTGCAACATCATTCAGATACAAAAACAAATCAACATTGCAACATCATTTTACACAAACTCAACACTCATTCAATTCATTGTCAATTTTAACGTCATCCAATCCAATTAAAATCGATGACATTTAATTCAAACTCTTTTCAATTAAAACTCGATGTCATCTAAAAATAAATGAACGGTGCAACATCATTCAGATACAAAAACAAATCAACATTGCAACATCATTTTACACAAACTCAACACTCATTCAATTCATTGTCAATTTTAACGTCATCCAATCCAATTAAAATCGATGACATTTAATTCAAACTCTTTTCAATTAAAAACTCGATGTCATCTAAAAATAAATTAAAGTTGCAACATCATTCAGATACAAAAACAAATCAACATTGCAACATCATTTTACACAAACTCAACACTCATTCAATTCATTGTCAATTTTAACGTCATCCAATCCAATTAAAATCGATGACATTTAATTCAAACTCTTTTCAATTAAAACTCGATGTCATCTAAAAATAAATGAACGGTGCAACATCATTCAGATACAAAAACAAATCAACATTGCAACATCATTTTACACAAACTCAACACTCATTCAATTCATTGTCAATTTTAACGTCATCCAATCCAATTAAAATCGATGACATTTAATTCAAACTCTTTTCAATTAAAAACTCGATGTCATCTAAAAATAAATTAAAGTTGCAACATCATTCAGATACAAAAACAAATCAACATTGCAACATCATTTTACACAAACTCAACACTCATTCAATTCATTGTCAATTTTAACGTCATCCAATCCAATTAAAATCGATGACATTTAATTCAAACTCTTTTCAATTAAAACTCGATGTCATCTAAAAATAAATTAAAGTTGCAACATCATTCAGATACAAAAACAAATCAACATTGCAACATCATTTAACACAAACTCAACACTCATTCAACTCATTGTCAATTTTAACGTCATCCAATCCAATTAAAATCGATGACATTTAATTCAAACTCTTTTCAATTAAAAACTCGATGTCATCTAAAAATAAATTAAAGTTGCAACATCATTCAGATACAAAAACAAATCAACATTGCAACATCATTTTACACAAACTCAACACTCATTCAATTCATTGTCAATTTTAACGTCATCCAATCCAATTAAAATCGATGCCATTTAATCCAAACTCTTTTCAATTAAAAACTCGATGTCATCTAAAAATAAATTAGCGTTGCAACATCATTCAGATACAAAAACAAATCAACATTGCAACATCATTTAACACAAACTCAACACTCATTCAATTCATTGTCAATTTTAACGTCATCCAATCCAATTAAAATCGATTTCATTTAATTCAAACTCTTTTCAATTAAAAACTCGATGTCATCTAAAAATAAATTAGCGTTGCAACATCATTCAGATACAAAAACAAATCAACATTGCAACATTATTTAACACAAACTCAACACTCATTCAATTCATTGTCAATTTTAACGTCATCCAATCCAATTAAAATCGATGCCATTTAATCCAAACTCTTTTCAATTAAAAACTCGATGTCATCTAAAAATAAATTAGCGTTGCAACATCATTCAGATACAAAAACAAATCAACATTGCAACATCATTTAACACAAACTCAACACTCATTCAATTCATTGTCAATTTTAACGTCATCCAATCCAATTAAAATCGATGCCATTTAATCCAAACTCTTTTCAATTAAAAACTCGATGTCATCTAAAAATAAATTAGCGTTGCAACATCATTCAGATACAAAAACAAATCAACATTGCAACATCATTTAACACAAACTCAACACTCATTCAATTCATTGTCAATTTTAACGTCATCCAATCCAATTAAAATCGATGACATTTAATTCAAACTCTTTTCAATTAAAAACTCGATGTCATCTAAAAATAAATTAAAGTTGCAACATCATTCAGATACAAAAACAAATCAACATTGCAACATCATTTTACACAAACTCAACACTCATTCAATTCATTGTCAATTTTAACGTCATCCAATCCAATTAAAATCGATGACATTTAATTCAAACTCTTTTCAATTAAAACTCGATGTCATCTAAAAATAAATGAACGGTGCAACATCATTCAGATACAAAAACAAATCAACATTGCAACATCATTTTACACAAACTCAACACTCATTCAATTCATTGTCAATTTTAACGTCATCCAATCCAATTAAAATCGATGACATTTAATTCAAACTCTTTTCAATTAAAAACTCGATGTCATCTAAAAATAAATTAAAGTTGCAACATCATTCAGATACAAAAACAAATCAACATTGCAACATCATTTTACACAAACTCAACACTCATTCAATTCATTGTCAATTTTAACGTCATCCAATCCAATTAAAATCGATGACATTTAATTCAAACTCTTTTCAATTAAAACTCGATGTCATCTAAAAATAAATTAAAGTTGCAACATCATTCAGATACAAAAACAAATCAACATTGCAACATCATTTTACACAAACTCAACACTCATTCAATTCATTGTCAATTTTAACGTCATCCAATCCAATTAAAATCGATGACATTTAATTCAAACTCTTTTCAATTAAAACTCGATGTCATCTAAAAATAAATTAAAGTTGCAACATCATTCAGATACAAAAACAAATCAACATTGCAACATCATTTAACACAAACTCAACACTCATTCAACTCATTGTCAATTTTAACGTCATCCAATCCAATTAAAATCGATGACATTTAATTCAAACTCTTTTCAATTAAAAACTCGATGTCATCTAAAAATAAATTAAAGTTGCAACATCATTCAGATACAAAAACAAATCAACATTGCAACATCATTTTACACAAACTCAACACTCATTCAATTCATTGTCAATTTTAACGTCATCCAATCCAATTAAAATCGATGACATTTAATTCAAACTCTTTTCAATTAAAACTCGATGTCATCTAAAAATAAATGAACGGTGCAACATCATTCAGATACAAAAACAAATCAACATTGCAACATCATTTAACACAAACTCAACACTCATTCAATTCATTGTCAATTTTAACGTCATCCAATCCAATTAAAATCGATTTCATTTAATTCAAACTCTTTTCAATTAAAAACTCGATGTCATCTAAAAATAAATTAGCGTTGCAACATCATTCAGATACAAAAACAAATCAACATTGCAACATTATTTAACACAAACTCAACACTCATTCAATTCATTGTCAATTTTAACGTCATCCAATCCAATTAAAATCGATGCCATTTAATTCAAACTCTTTTCAATTAAAAACTCGATGTCATCTAAAAATAAATGAACGGTGCAACATCATTCAGATACAAAAACAAATCAACATTGCAACATCATTTTACACAAACTCAACACTCATTCAATTCATTGTCAATTTTAACGTCATCCAATCCAATTAAAATCGATGACATTTAATTCAAACTCTTTTCAATTAAAACTCGATGTCATCTAAAAATAAATGAACGGTGCAACATCATTCAGATACGAAAACAAATGAATATTGCATCGTCATTCAATGTCATGCATTTAATAACATGACTCAACTCAGTTTCAGATTCATTATCAAAGTCAGCGTCATCAAACATCAATGCTGACATCATCTCACTCAAATTCGTTGTTATCAAATGGAAGTTCAGCGTCACTAAAAACAAATGAACGGCGCAACTTCGTTCAAACAACAAAAGAAAACCAAACGTACAGTGCAACATCGTTCTATTAACACTCAATGTCATTCAACTTATAGCCAAAGTCATCTTACGCTGATGTAAATCAGCTCAAACTAAACGTCATTCATGAAAACAAAATAACGCGTTATTTATTCCAATCGAGTCTCGACATTATCCACAAAAAACAAGTTTTCAACTCAACTCGAATCAAATCATCAACTCGTAATCAAATTCGATGTTTTTCGATTCAGATTCAATGTCATCTAATTCATTGTCAAAGTAAAGATCTTGTAACTTAAAAAGTCAATGTCATCACTGAAGATAACGTCAGTCAAATCTACTCAAATGCAATGCCGCTTAATTTAGAGTCAATGTCGTCCAACTGAACAACGCCATATCGTTCGACTCAAATTCAACGTTACATTAATTAACCATTCAATTCAAGTCAACTTGCTAAGGTTAACGTCATTGAACTCACATTTAACGTCAATCAGGTCAAATTCAACGTCATCTTCAAACGTCAAATGCAACTGTATAACGTAACGTCATTCAGCACAAATTCAATTCGTCGTTATTTACAACTGAATTGATTTTTAAGTCTCATTTAGTTCAATGACGTTATCAATAGTTTACTAGAAAACCTTCACAGCTGTCATAACTGTCAAAAAAATAAGCTGTCGATTAATTTGACAATTAAGATATCATTTTTATGTGATTAATTAGAATGTCGTCATCAATTGGTAACCAGAAATTTTTATTGAAACTTTGATAGTTGTCATGGCTGTCAAAAAATCAGATGTCAAATCAGTTTGACTATTAAAATTTAAAATATCATTAAAATATATATTATTAATTAGAATGACGTCATCGATAGAATACCAGAGAACTTTATAGAAACTTTGATACAAGACACTTTATTAAAATTTTGTCAGCAGTGATAATTGTCAAAAAATCAGCTGTCACTCAGTCTGACAATTAAAACATAAGCTTTCTTTTTAATAATGTGACTAATTAGAATCACGTGATTAATGATGTGCAAGAAACTTTGACTGTTATCACAATTGTCAAAAATAGCCATCACTCGGTTTGACTATTAAAATACATATAAGCTTTTTTTAAATTAATGTGATTAATCATAATCACAATGCGACGTCATCAGCAGTATGCTAGAAAATTTCATTAAAACTTTGTCGGCTGTCGTAAATGTTACAAAAAATCTGACGCCAGTCAGTTCGACAATTAAAACATAAGCTTTGTTTATTAATATGATTAATTAGAAGATGGCGTCATCAATAGTCTTCTAGACAACTGTCATAATTGTCAAAAATCACGTGTCAGTTAATTTGACAATTAAATATGTTTTATATCTTTTATTATCGCGATTAATTAAAATGACGTCATCAATAGTCTATGGGAAGTACTTTTTTAAATCTTCGTCAGCTGTGATAATTGTTAAAAAAATTAGATGTCGGGCAGTTTGACAATTAATTCTCAGTAACGTGATTAATAAGAATCATATCATTAATAATGCAGAACTTTGACAGTTATCATAATTGTCAAAAAATATCTGTCAGTCAGTTTAGCTATTAAAATATAAGTTTTTTTTTTAAATTAATGTGATTACTTAATCGTAATGAGACGTCTTCTTTGACAACTGTCATAACTTGCAAAAATCAGAGACCAGTCAGTACAACAATTAAAATATAAGTTTTTTTTTTTATTAATATAATTAATCAAAAAATGACGTTATAAAGAGGCTACTAGAAAACTTTGACAACTGTCAAAAATAATGTCAATTTGACAATTAAAATAAAAGTTTTTTTTTGTTTTATTATCGCGATTAATTAGAATGACGTCATCAATAGTCTACAGGAAATACTTTAGTAAATCTTCGTCTTTGTATTTTTATGAATACTTGAAACGGAACGAAATTAATTCCGCACGGTTAATTTTTGTTTCCTTTTCTTTTCTTCGCTCGACGATTTCATTTGAAATTGTTTGGGAGAGGAAGATCAGCGCCATCTGTAATAAAGTAAGAGAACAATTTCAGCCTACGAATTAATTTTCTTTGCATTTTCTACCATTTTTAAATTTCGAATCGTTGTTTATCAACATTATCATAAAGAAATTGAAAAATGCCGAACTGACTTGTTTTTAATTTGGTCGCCCGGTATACAGTATGTTCAAACTTTAGTCGGCACTATTGCTAACTTTGTTATTATAAAAGCTACAAATTCGGTTAAATTAACAGACTAGTTTTCACGCTGATTACGATGACGCAGTCAAAAAGCAATTGAGCATCGCGTTTATGACACGAAGTCAAAGAGACACTTTTTTTAATGGAACACCCTGTATATTATATTACCAATCGATAGAAAATAAAATTCTTAATTAAAATTGTCCTTTGTCATTTTTTCGTAAATTAATAAATAAAGAAGATATTTACACTTTTAGAAAATCATCAAAGGTGCCTAAAAATACATGTAGGTTTACCATGAAATGGTAAATTTATGGTATTTTATCAGTTGCGATGAAGAATTAGCACCTGTTGATGAATTTCAAAAACAGTTCCGACTTTTCTGGTGTAAATTAGTGGCGCCATAATATGTTCAAGAGCAACGAAACTTTTCTGCCTATCCGAGGATGACGCAATTGTTTTCTTACTGTCTATTTTCGTTTAATTTCAGAGAAAGAAGAGAATTTCCTCCAGAATTTATGTTGAAAGTTCTTATTTTCTTTTGTTTCTTCACTTAAAAAATCAATTTTGCAGATACTCTTCAGTTGCAGTAAAGAATTAGCAACGCCATCTATTGCTGTGTTTCTAAAGTTTGTCAGATTTTCTTATATAACAGTACGTAATTAGTGGGTGGCGCCATCCATCAATAGGGACGAAACTGTTACCCTATAATTAATTTATTTTATTGTCTTCTTTATTTCGAGGTTTGGCACCATTTTGCAGATGTTGTAGTAAATCGGAAGTAAAGAATTAACAGCGCCATTTGTTGTATTTTATATCAGAAGTGTTTCTATATCACTACATGCGGAAATTAGTAGCGCCATCAGTTTAAGAGCGACGAAACTGTTTCACTATAATTAGTTTGTCGTTTCTTTTTTTTATCGCCTTCTTTACTCGAGGTTTGCTTCGGTTGTAGTAAATAATTAGCAGCGCCGTGTTATGTATTTTGTATTTTCAAGATTTTCAAAATTTCTTGCATAACAGCCGAAATTAACGGCGCCATCTGTTGTGTTTTGTTTCGAAAGTTTTTCAAAATTTCTTGCATAACAAGTGACGCCATCTGTTTTAGAGCGACGAAATTGTTTCACGATATTATTTTTCCTTTTATCGTTCTTTTAGGTTGCAGTAAAGAATTAGTGGCGCTATCTGTTTAAGAACAACAGAATTAATGTTTCTCTTTTCATTTCGTTCCGTTTTCTTCTTTTTTTTCTCTGTTTTTAGGATTTTAAAACATATTTTCAAACAAATTGGGGCGCCATCTATGCAAGACCAACTCAACGAGTTCATTTTTATTTTATTTTTCTTTTTTCGGAAATTTCGAACTTTCAAGATGAACCACAGACTTTGAAGCTTCAGTTTTCGCAGAGCGTTTTGAGATATAGGAGAGTATTAGCAGCGCCCTCTGTTGTAGGATAATGAAAAGAGACTAGCTAAACGCGAATTATATTAATCATCACAAGTGAGAAAGATGCGAAGACACATAGTTTCTAAAGGCGCTTCAAAAACAAGAGAGGAAGTAGAGACTATTGGTTTCGTGGGTTACAAAAAAAAGCTATAGAAAGACGACCGAGGCCGGTCTCTTTGAAGCTGTTTTTTATAGCAAGATCGTAAAACCGATACGAAACTTGTACGACTATATACTTGATTACTCCAAAGCGTTTGACCTCATTAACCACAAGATTTTGCTGGCTATTTTAAAGTTCATTGGCTTGGGTCATTCTGCATTAAGTTTCTTTCATAATTACCTGAATGGTCGAACTCAAAGAGTATTTTGTAACAATGTTTTATCTGACGCTTTAAGTGTTTATTGTGGAGTACCACAGGGTTCTATCCTGGGACTCTTGTTATACTCTATCTATACCTCCCAGTTATTATCAGCTCTTAAATATTGCAAATTTCACCTATATGCCGACGACACAATTGTATTATGCTTTCGGTATCGGAGAGGTTGATGATGCGTACGACAGGATCAATGAAGATTTAAAAAATCTTGTGACAATATCAAATAGTCATGGTCTTCGTCTTAATGCCGCTAAAACTAAAGCTATACTGTTCGGTAGGAAAAACTGCCGCTCTCATATTTCTTCCTCAATTAAACTGCGTTTGGATGATACTGACCTGTCATTTTCCGACTGTTGTCGTAGTCTAGGTTTATATCTCGATTCTGATCTTAAATTTAATTATCATGTCACCAAAATGATTCAACGTGCCTTCTTGAATCTTAAATTAATTTTTGTTAATAGGCATTACTTCTCTCAGCCTATTAAACGTCTGCTCTGTGAGTCATTGGTCCTGTCGCATTTTAACTTCTGCGATAGTGTGTATGGCCCTTGTCTGTTGGCTTCAGATGCTGCTCGTATACAAAGAGTTCAGAATAGTTGCATGAGACTTATATGCGGCATAAGACGTAGATGCCACATCTCTCACAAACTGAATGAACTGCAATGGCTTAATATGAAGAATAGACGATTTCTACATAGTGCAATCTTTTTTCATAAAATCATCTTGCACAAATGTCCTCCTTATCTCTACAACAAGATTCGGTTTAGAACGGACGTTCATAACGTTAACATAAGACGTAAAGGTGCTACCTACCTGCGAAGATAGGCAGTAGTTTCACATCGGGTTGTACTTCTCCGATGTGGCCAGCCAGCTGCAATGAGACGGGGGAGGGGGGGGGGGTTCAATTCCGAAATGCGAGGCCAAAAACCAAAAATAGGCGCCACTTAATTTTTTTTGAAAGGGGAAATGAAAATTAAGAAAACCCGTTACATCCAGAACACGTTAATTTATTTACACACCAAAAAAAGAAAATAAAACATAAACTAACTAAATACTACACAGACAACACCAACAAATGTAATTATTTTACATTAAATTTAAATCGTAACTAATTCAACAGATTATAATCACCGAAGTGTACGTGACATCGTTCATTTACGTATGACGGTTTGAAATTTACACGGTGCATGTTAAAATGCGGCAAAATCAAAGAAAGAAATCGGCAAAAAAAACAAATCGCGAATTAACGCTCAAAACTACATATAAAAAAAAAATAACGCTCCCACCTCTATTTCGTCGGTGTCCGATTTGTTTGTCGGCGTATGTGTGTCAATGCCGCCGCAAACCCCTTTGACAAATGCCGACTGCCGCGTAGCGAGACGGGAAGGGAGCTTTCAAAGTCGCAAGCCGCCGTACACCTGCATAATTCGAAAAAGCGTCATCCCATAAATCTAACTCTTGCAAAAGCTCACGATAGAAGTAGCTCTTGTTAAAAGTCAGCAACAAAAGTCCCCAATAGAAGCCTATAAGCGAAAAAAAGAAAACGAACGTAAGGGCCAAATCGAAAATTTGCGTCGTACAAAACTTACCTCGGCACTTTACCGAAGCTTGAAACAAAACACGAGGCACGCGTTTTTTTCTGTCTCACACGTGGGCCTATTCAGAATCGGCAATTTGCCGTAAAATGCACTAACATCCCTTTGATGTAATGACACGCACAAACGAATTGTTTAACGAAAGAAACGTGCGGCCCAGGAGACGACGAATTTCGTTCTGAAAAATGGCGCAATATTTCTCGTTCGACCGAAAAGGAACGATTACCAAAGAGAGAGAGAGACACGTTCCATTTTACTATTGGCGGAATTTTCCTAGCAACTGGGAGAACCAATCAGCTCAATGTGTACAGTGACGTGGTTTCCAAGCAACCATCCAGCACGACTAATTTCGCCTATACAGGGCGTGTTCGGAACAGTAATGAAAACTGAGTAGTGACAACGCATATACAGGGTGTATTCGAAACAGAAAGGAAAAATGAACTGTAACAAAGGACTCTTAACAATGCCTAGCCATAATTCTGAATTATTTAAAAAATGCTATAAGTATCAAATTGTTAACGTTGTGAACTCTTTACCTACAGGATCTCTGCTACTGTCGCCATTCACTTTTAAAACAACGCTAAATCGGATGCTTTTTAATGGTCAGAGTTGAGCGATTTACATTTACATTTTCACATTTTTTAACTTTGAAGATATTTCTTCGGGTATGCATTTCCTTGTGACTCTTTGAATTAAATTTCTGTAAGTTTACTTATTGAGCAGGTATTTGTCATGTATTATGGATCTCATGTTTTCACTTCTTTGCTTTTTTTTCTCGTCTTTTTCGCGTTAATCAAATGATGCATTATTATTTTCTTGCTTTGTGTTGGCGGTGAGGGGGGAAGATCAGGGAACAGTAACTTGTTGCTAGTTCATCTGACCTCGTACCTATTAAGCATGATACATATATATATATATATTTTTTTTGTATATTTAGGTATGTTCTTATATTATTGTACTGTTCATGCTTAATAAACTGATTTATTATTATTATTATTATTATTATATCACAAGTAATTCTTTTTTTTTATTGCTAGAGTGCCATTGCGCAAAGTCTAATGGAAATTCGCCCGGTGCTTCATTGAGAAATATTGCATTACAAGATTCATAGCTTAGTAGATTCAAAAACAAAAAAGTTTATTTCTCGTTGTCATGGAAACCAAAATTACCATACGATACATAGTCGGACTCGCCGTGATCTATAGATTCCAAATATGTAAAAATATACATGCTGTTTCATCCATTTAAATAAGAGAGTTGACATCACCGTGCTCGACAGTATACCAGAAAATTCGTTTAATTTATCCTTTCCCAATTTCATGTAAATCGATTAAAAAATACAAATTCTAGAAGGATGAGCACATGGCGTAGGACACCCGGTATAAAAGAATGTTCATGTCGTTGACACTGCAGAATTAGTTTTTTTTTTTTTTTTTATTTAGAGACTACTTTTTCCTGATGAACAGATCACTCTTAAACAATCAGTTTTTTAATTTACTTTGGTGATGAAGCCATTTCTGTTTTTTTTTTTTATTTTATTTTTTAGATTCGATTTTTGGAATCCCGAAAGCAATACCTACCATAAATATTTGATGTGACATCGAAGCTGTGACATGGCTTAAAATAAATTCTGTGACATCTCAACTCTGACCTAAACGGCACGTCGTCGCGTCGCAGCATAAAATCCAGAGAAAAGCTCTTTTAATATTTAGAGCCAGCGATCGAATCCCCCCCGTCCGGTCGAAGGCCGCCTTCCAGCGGCGGACGAGAGGTGCCCTCTTCTTCGACGATTTACGACGGCCCTCTTATAACGGCCTTCCTAAATACGTTTTATTGGACGTGCACTTCATTCGCCGAGATGAACGAAAGCGATACAAAGAAAACCGCAGGGAGAACGAATTAAAGAGAAATGTTATTTTCGGCCGGGGGACAGACATAATACGTTTCAGCGGGACGCGGCCCTTTTTCCTTCCAGGAGATTCGATCCGACATTTATTGCTTTTAAAAAATGAATCGAGCGCGTACAGTTTTCAGTGCTTCCCAAAAAATTATAGGTTTATTTATTTAATTTTAAACGAGCGAGAGTGGCGCAAATTTTAAAATAAGCAAACATTGTCATAAACGAATTGAAGAACGCCTAGGAGACAATTTTTTTTTATTTGGTCGCCCGGTATATAGTTTTTTAAAATTAACAAAACTTATGTTTATATTTGACAATGTAGTTCAATGGGAAAGCACGGTTTATATCCAGAATGAAGGTTGTTAATTTCCAAATTGATTCTCCCCTAACCGTACAACTAATTAACGGTTATATTTTCACAGTTTACGTGAGAAAGTTCTCGATAATTTCGTGCAGAGGGCGCTGTGAAAACTGCTCTATCATAAACGTGTTTACAAACAGATGGCGCCAGCATGACTGAACGCACGTCGTAAATACAATATTAAGGCTGCGTTTAGTTCATGGGCGACGTTGTCGATTTCGTTTAGTCCGTAGTTATTTTACGTCGTCTGACTAATCAGCTGATTAGTGATTTGAGATGCGACCATTAGGCAACCACGGTGGGTATGAGTTCCGTTTACAAAACAGTCGTTAAACTTTCACGGTTCGTCTATCAACTAAACGCAGCCTAAATCGAGTAAGGATTAATAAAATGCGGTCCATTAAATAGATTTCTATTCTATAAGGCAGGCCATATGGGAATTTGAACGTACGCGGTGAAGTGTTCATACATAATTTAGGTATAATCAAAGACGTGACTTTTTTTCCTCAGCCAACCTAGAATGGCAATTTATTGAGCCGCCTGATATTATTCAATTGTTTTGAAATTCATCGCCGCGCCGTTGAAGTTTTACTCTGCAGATGTCGCCGTCGCGCCAGCAGTTAATTTTCAGTTGTTTGTTTGAAGTGTCGATGAGATTCTTGTTTTCCTGATACGAACAACTTTCACTTGTTTTAGATTTTAATATTTTTTTGTTTGACAGATGCCATCAGCATTAGCCGCTTCGAATTTGTTTTACAGATGTCACCTGTAATAGTTGTTAATTATAACACATTTGGTTTGTAGAATATTTATTATACATTTTTAGTACAGGGATCCACATGCTCTGTGTGTCGCCATGTTCATACACACACTGACTTGAAGGTAGGTTTACAGTAATGCCACTACATCTTACAACACACATTACACCTCCCTCTTTTGAAAAATTAACTTACATTACTTAAAACTAATAACAATGTTTAATAAGTAATAAAATCCTTAAACTTAGAAGGTTTGTTAATTATCCTACCAGACCTACTACTTACTACATTATTGTTATTATTGTTAACAGTTGGTATGTTTATTGATGTTGAAGATCCATTATTCTTATAATCACTGTCTTGTTGAGTTATGTCAACATCGTCTGAAACATCTGTTTTTATTTTAAATTTATTTTCACTGGGTTTTAAGTGAATTGAATTTCTCCTTACTATATTACCTTTTTGATTTTGTATTATGTAAGATCTAGGAGATTGTTCAAATTTGGATATAATTTTAGCAGGTTCCCATATTTTTGTCTCATCATTTATAACTATTGCATTGTCTCCATTCTGAAATTTATGTGAATAATTTTTAGCGTTACGATCATAATAAAATTTATAACGACTTTGATTTTTTGTGATTAAAGAGTGAGCTTTATTGTTATTAACATTCGGTTTTAACAATTTAGCATGTGTTGGCAACTTAGTTCTGGTTCTTCTTGAAAATAATATTTGTGCAGGGGATAAATGTAAACCACTAATAGGAGAGTTACGATAATCTAGTAAACATATCTCTAAATCAGTGTTATTTTCAGAACTTTTTTTTAAGAGTTTTTTCGCAATTTCTACAGCTCTTTCAGCTTGGCCATAGCTTTTGGGATAATGTGGAGAACTTGTTATAATCTGATTGTCATAATCTTTAGAAAATTTTCTAAATTCATACGAGTTAAATGGCATATTGTCACTACATAGTATTTTAGGAATACCATGAGTAGCAAAAACATTTTTTAGTTTTTTGATTACTTCAAAAGCAGTTTTATTTTCCAGTTTAATCACTTCAAGCCACTTTGAGAAATAATCTTGTAATGTTAAATAACTCACACCTCTAAATTCTAGTAAATCACAACCAACTTTATTAAATGGAATATCGGGAATGTCATGACATATCAAAGGTTCTTTAGTTTTTGAGTTACTAAATTTTTCACAAATCGAACAACAAGAAATTAAATTTTCAATATCAGTCATCATTCCTGGCCAGTACAATGTTTGTCTTGCTCTTTGTTTAGTTTTAGTAATGCCAAAATGTGACTCATGTAATAGATTTAACAAAAATTGCCTAAGAGTATTAGGAACAATAAGTCGAAAGTTTAGAAAAACAAGTTCATCTTCAACTGTAATCTGATCTTGAAGTTTGAAATAAAATTTTACTTTGTCTTCCACATGTTCTTTATTTTTTGGCCAACCTTTGTAATGATAGTCTATTAATGTTGACAAAGTCTCATCTTTTGCTGTAGCTTTTTGGAACTCTTTTCTTTTTTCATCTGTTATGTTAAGTCCTAAACTTATAGAATGAACTTCTTCTGTTAACCACCCATTAGCCTCATTATCTTCATTTAAATAAGAACGTGATAGTAAATCTGCTATGTACATAAATTTTCCGGGTAAATACTGCATTTCTATTTGATATTTCATTAATTTTATTCTCATCTTTTTAATTCTGTTTGACGCTATATCAGCAATTTTTTTATTTATTATACCTAGTAGAGGTTTATGGTCAGTTAAAACTTTGCATTTTCGCCCGTAAATAAAATTGTGATATTTTTGAGTTGCAAATACTACACTCAGTAATTCTTTTTCAATTTGAGCAAAATCTTTTTCACTTTCATTTAGACTTCTAGAAGCAAAATAGATGGGTCTATTATTCTGAAGTAATACACAACCAAGACCATTTTGTGAGGCATCACACTGTAAAACTATTTCTTTATTAGTATCAAAATTTGCTAATATTGGTGCTTTTGAAATTTGTTTTTTCATTTCTTCTAATGTGTTTGTATGTTTAGAAAGCCACAAAAATTCTGTATTTTTTTTCAATAATTCCCTAAGAGGTGAAGTTATTTCAGAATAATTTGGAATAAATTGTCTTAAAAAATTAAACATACCTAAAATACTTTGCAACTCTTTAACATTTTTAGGATTTTTAACAGCCTGTAATGCTTTTACACGATCTTTATCAATTTCCATTCCAGCTTCTGAAAATATATGACCTAAATATTTCACACTTGTCTGTTTATATTGTACTTTATCTTTATTAAATTTTATTCCGACTTGTCTGGCTCTTTTTAATACTTGTTTTAAAGTGTTATCATGTTCTTTAGCATTATCTGCAATGATTAATATGTCGTCAAAATATACTATGACACCAGGTATGTCACTAAAATTTTTTAAATTTAGATACTGAAAGTATTCAGGGGCCATTGACAAACCAAATGGTAATCTTTTGAATTTGTAACAACCAAATGGTGTCGAAAATGTACAAAGATCACTTGATTTCTCATCGAGATTTACATGCCAAAATCCTTGTTTTAAATCTAAGACTGTGAAAAATTTTTTACCACACATTTTTTCTGATATTTCCTCAATTGTTGGTATTAAAACATTAGTGGGTCTCTTAATTACCTTATTTAAATGTTTTGGATCCAAGCATAATCTTAGGGTATTATCTTTTTTTTTCTATTATTACTAAGTTACTAACCCAGCCTTCTGGTTTATCAACTTTTGAAATGATATTATTTTTTTCTAACTTATTTAATGTTACTTTTAATTTTTTCTTAATTTCTAATGGTACCCTTCTAGGTGGATTTGCAATTGGAGTAACACTTTCATCAATATTAATTTTACATACTTCATTAAAAGATCCAACACCTTCAAATAAATCATTATTTGTAACAATAAAATTATTTTTTGAATCAAATTTTTCAATCTCTGACAATCTTTTAATAAGTCCTAATTCTTCACTTGCATATCCACTTAAAAGAGGAATATTTTTGTCCTTAACTACATAAAACGATTCAACAATACTCTTACCACTATTCCTAACCTTTAAATCTACATACCCCAATGTATTTAACGTATTGTCGCCACATGCTTTCAAAATGACGTTACTTGTTTTTAATTTAAATTTTCTTTTAAATAACCTATTGTAGATTGTTTCTGGTAGTATGCTTACTTCTGCACCTGAGTCAAGTTTCACCAATATTTTTTTATCTTCGAGTAATAATTTTTGACACCATTTCCTTTTCCTCGATTCTTCATCACTTGTTCCAACAAAGTCAATGCTATCGATCACTAATTCTTCAACTTCTTCTTTTCCTTCAACTTTTACTTCTTTGACACTTCTAACTTTGCAACACACCCTGAAGTGATTCATCTTCTCACACTTTGTACACTTCTTGCCGTAAGCCGGACACTGTTTCGGACCATGTACCTTGTCACATCTTCTACACTTGAATTTTTCATTATTAGATTCGTCAATTCTTTTACTTGTTTGTTTTGTTACTACTTTGTTAACTTCAACACTTCCTTGATGCAGGTCATTTATTTGTACTTTTGATACTTCAGCCGATCGACAATATTCAATTGTTTTTAGTAAGTCCAGTCCATCCGTACCCATGCGAAGTAGTCTTTCTTGTAAGTTTCTATCATGTATACCAATGATTATTCTGTCCCTAACCATTTGTTCCTGAAGGCAATCAAATTCACACGTTTTCGATAACTTTTTAACATCAGTTAAAAATTCTTCAAATTTCTCACCAGGATGCTGATATCGTTTTAAAAATATTTGTACCTTTCATACACTATATTTTTCTTGGGGTTACAATAACCTTCGAACGCTTCAAATATTTTTTCTAGGTCCTTTTTGTGATTTTCTTCTAGCTTAAAGGTATTAAAAAGTTCAACACCTTCTTCACCAACTACATTTAGGAATATAGCAACTTGTGTTTCTGCATCCTTTTTATTTTTTCCTGATGCTTTCATGAAAATTTCAAAATTTTGTCTAAATTTACGCCAATTCTCACTCAAATTTCCACGTAGATCTAGGCTTTTCGGTGTTTTTATTCCTTCGGCCATTTTGCAGATCCTTTTCCACGTGTTTTATAAACTTTCAATAACTTTAATAGCTTTCAAACATCCCTTGATAATTCAGCTTTTTATTTCAACCCAACACTGGTTTGTTTCTCGCAGCGCCATGTAATAGTTGTTAATTATAACACATTTGGTTTGTATAATATTTATTATACATTTTTAGTACAGGGATCCACATGCTCTGTGTGTCGCCATGTTCATACACACACTGACTTGAAGGTAGGTTTACAGTAATGCCACTACATCTTACAACACACATTACATCACCTACGTGTCAATTGGTTGCGATGTCAATAATACTTTGACTGATATCGTCATCAATATTTGAACTGTTTCAAATTTTGTTTCAAGTGTTTTCGCTTTGTAAACGTCAGCTGTTTCGATGCCTTCGGCGGGTAATTTTCAATTGTTTTAAGTGTCGAGATTTTTTTTACTGTTTCACTTGATTCGGTTTTCGTTTGACAGATGTTGTCAACATGTCAATTTCTTCAAATTGCTTTAAATTTTGAACAATATTTCGACTGGCGTTGTTTGTCATCGACCTTGAATTGTTTCAAGTTTCGGCGGTACTTTGACAGACGCTGTCATCGACGTTCAATCGTTTCAAATTTATCAGCAGTATTTTGACGGATGGTCCAATTGTTTCAAATTTCGGCAACATTCAACAAATATTTTGAAACAGTCATGTTGTTATCGAACTTGAATTGTTTCAAGTTTCGGAGGTACTTTGACAGATAATATCATCGACATTCAATTGTTTCAAATTTCAGTCCTTAACGTCGCAATATGAAAGAAAAGTTCGGAAATACATATATGTTATGAAATCGTCTTTTTTTCTGTTTCGTTTCAAGAAAATGCAAACGATTTTTTTCTCGCATCTTGATGCGGATAAAAGTAAAAAATCGTTGTGAAATCGACAGTCATTTGTTTTGTTTCTTTTTCTGAAAAATTAAATAGTGAATTTTTTTTTTAGTTATGCTCGGAAAATAATATACGAATGGGACTTGCCATTACATATTTCAATAACTTTTTGTTTTTTTTTTAATTTCTTTTAATTTTCCTTTCAATAGTCTTCTATTTTTTAGTTCTTTTTTGATATATAGAAAAATCGATAGCCTTTTGTTGAATTCATTGAGAAATCGGTAACCTCTCGTTTTTTTTTTTTTTTTTAATAAACAATTTGGTTCATTTTGATTTTTCAGCGAGGCAATCATTTTTTGCTTTTTATTTAATTTTCCAGTTGGCACTCCAGCAAAACAGTTGAATTTTTTGGTTTCACGATTCTTTTCATTTTTTTGTTTTTATGTTTTATTTTTGCGCCGCTCTTTTTTAATGTCATCAATTCCATGATCTTTTGTTTTTGTTTTTGATTTATTTTCACGGTGCACACAGAAAAGTTGAAATTCGTTACGAGATCGTTAGTCTTTTTTTTTCCTTTTAAACAATTTAAGAATTTAGTTTTCCTTTCAAGAACTTTTTATTTTTTGGGTGATGCAGAGAAAAACCGAATTCGTTGAGAAATCGTTTTGCTGAACTCATCAGAAGAATTAAATTAAATTGAGTAGAGCGGAAAATATTTCTTGATTTTTTTTTCATTGCCTGTTAATTGTTTTGGTTTCTCCAACATTCAGATGTTTTTTTTTTTTAATTTCTTTCACCGCTAAAGCATCGATTTTATTTTATATTTTGGGTGTTTCGGTCTCTTTCATTCTTCTTTAGACTTTTCCTCAGTTTCCTTGAATTATTTCGCCGACATCGGTTGCGATAAAGAATTATCAAAAGTTTTTCCGATTCTTCTGGTATAAATTAGTGGCTCCATCTGTTCAAGAGCAGCGAAACTTTACTGTGTATCCGAGGATGACGCAATTGTTTTATTACTGTCTACTTTCGTTTAAAAATGCGTTTTTTCGAGATCTGATATTTTGAAAATGATGAAATTTGTAAGCATTTTTCTCGGATTTTTATATGGTGCCTGGGGGGGGGGGGTTCGGATCGACTTGAGCTGCACGTCATCGTATGGCAGAAAATGACGAGGAACGCGATGCCTCCGCACGTTTGAAGATCTGACTATCCGGACTCCCGGAAAAGGGTGGGGCGCTAAATCAACTGAAACTCCTCTATGGGCAATATTAGAGGACAGGGGAGGGTAGACAGTTCACCCCGTACCTGCTCCGTTTTCAACTATGCTTGACAATAAATTGTGTATCTCTGAAACTAGTACCTTTTGTATAAAGGAAGTTTAGGTATTTAGCATCTATTTAAAGAGTACTATCGTCAGTAAAAATATCTGTACAACTTTCGATAACACACTGTATAATCAATTTCCCAAAATTCTGTAATTTATAAAAAGCAATAATTTTAATTGGTTGTTAGTTGTTGTATTTACTTAACTCACGAGTGAGTTAAACAAATTATAGAAGAATATGGGCGTTATTCATTCTTTTATTGGTTAGTCCCGAAAGGGACACAGTGAAAATGGGCGTTACTTAAGAGCTAGCTCGCTAATTGGTTGCCTAATTTGAGGGGGAAGGAAAATGGGCGTCACTTACTTCCACTATTAATTTATCGAAGTGACTTTCTCTCTCTCTTTATCCCATAGCTGCAAAATACTAATTAATCAACTGTAATACTGATTTAATTTACCTTTCATTCTCTTGTTACTTATTTGTGGTCTTCCTCTCTGTCTTCTTTTTATTATTGCGGAACCTGTATCTCATGGATTGGGTCGGGTTTTTCATCACTGAGTTTTCTTTCCACTGCTCTCTCCCTCAAATTCTGCCAATTTTTTTTACTTTGCACATTTTTCAATCCTTCATCTTTGTTTTTTTGAACAAACAAAGCAAAAAGTTTATATGAATAGGGGGCCTTAGGTGCATAGTTTTTAAGATAAAATTAATTGAAATAGGTTCGTTGGCACTGGAATAACTGACCTAAGTCACAAAATCATTTACCCTTGAATAAAATTCTAAAACGCATGTGTTTGTTTACAACTTTTCCGAGCGATTTATGACGGGCAATTCAATTATTGCAGGCACGTGTTTGGGAATGCAGACAAAGTGAATAAAATTTATTGTCGTTATCAGAAAGTGTGGCGGCGGCACGTAGGCGGCAGCAGCTATTCATAATGGTATTTATAAACATCGTACCTATCACATTCTAAAAATAGTTGTCAGTGATACTCTAACGGTTTGAATGTGTGGCGGCGGCACGTAGGCGGCAGCAAGCTATTCACAATGGTATTTATAAACATCGTACCTATCACATTCTAAAAATAGTTGTCAGTGATACTCTAACGGTTTGAATGTGTGGCGGCGGCACGTAGGCGGCAGCAAGCTATTCATAATGGTATTTATAAACATCGTACCTATCACATTCTAAAAATAGTTGTCAGTGATACTCTAACGGTTTCAATTTGGGATTCAAAAGCGTTAAATTTTTGAAATGCTTCTGATAAATTTATTTCTTGTAATTTCGTACTTGCGTAATCTCCTAACGGGTTGGACACCTATTATGAATCACGCTGTATAGTTAGAAACAGTTTCAAAGTAATTCGACGACAATTTTTTTTGGGTTAAGTTTTTCAAAATTTCTTGCATAACAAGCGGCAATTAGTAGCCGCCATCTGTTTAAGAGCGACGAAATGTTTCACTATAATTTTGTTTCTTTTAATACCTTACACATTTACTCAAGGTTTGGTTAAGAGAAAGAAGAGAATTTACTCCTATGTTGAAAGTTCTTATTTTCTTTTTCTTCTTCACTTAAAAATTTAACTTAAAAGTTTCGATTTTACAGATTCATTATTATTGCGGTAAAGAATTAGCAGCGCCATCTATTGCTGTGTTTCTAAAGCTTTTCAAATTTTCTTGTGGAGCCGTTGGTAATTAGTGGGTAATTTAATTTATTAATTTCTCGTTTGTTTTATCGCCTTTTCTATTCGAAAGATGGTCCGATTTTGCAGATGTTTTTCGGTTATAGTAAAGAATTAGCAGCGCCATCTGTTGTTGTTGTGTTATAACGAGAACGATACAAAGAAAACCGTAGGGAAAACGAATTATTTTCTGCTGGGGAACATAATACTTCTTTCCTCAGGACATTTATTGCTTTGAAAAAAAAATGAATCGGACGCGTACTGTTTCGGTGCTTCCCAAAAATTGGTTTAATTTTAAATTGGAGGCGAGTGGAGTTTAAATATCCTGGAATTGTTTTTTCTCCATGGATAAGAATTTTGATCATCTTTGAAAGCACAATACATGTCATTCAGCATAATTACATGAAACTGTTAGTTGGTTACGTAGGTACGTCATAGGTCACGTGGGATACAAGATTAAATGAAGGCCCGATATTATTCATTCAAAGTAGTAAAGTGCGTCTATATTTATTTATTTATTTATTTAAGTTTTAATATTAATTTATGCGCTTTTTTTGTTTCAGAAGCCTTTCTTATTCACCGTCCTTACTACAACATCCAAAGATGGCTCGCTCTTGGTAAGTGTCTCTTAGTATTGACAGTTGTTTGCTGCTAGTTTCATAATAACCGTGAGAGGTCGTTTATCAATAATTAATATGTATAATATTTAAATTTCTGTTGTGGATCCTACTATAGCGAATTTCGTCTATATTTTTGACTACATCTAGCCAAGAGTTTCGCATCCTAGCCCCACTTTACATTAAATGTAATATATTCCACACCCTGTATACATATACCACGTGTCCACCGAGCGTGGTTTTCTTTTATGGCGCTTAAACCATTTAATATAGAAAAAAAATTCAAACGCTATCATCCTCTAATAAGAAAACTCTATACGTTATATTTATTTGCAATTACACAGGGTGTTCATTTTACAAGTGTCTGCAAGTACCTTTAATATTTCACATGGAATGCTCTACATGTAGTATACATAGATAATTTTAGCGATATATCGCAACAAAATATTGCGATGTTTCTCGCTTAATATATTGATTTATTTAATATAATAATAATAATAATAATAATGTTTATTTGAACTCAATATTACAGTTCGTGTCATATTGTATACGTACATAATCTAATATGAAGGTAATGTACAATGATAATGGCTAATGCCTGATATGTCTTATCTTATGTCAGAGATACCAAATTATAAAAGGGATGGTTAACGAAGAAATTCTTACTTTTCAGTCTAAATTGATTGGCAGGTAGCTCAGTCCAGGATCTAGGCAGCTTGTTGTACAACGACATGTGACGAGTTTGTGCAGCCGTAGCATTAATGCTCCGTACTGGGATATGAAGTTTGGTTTTCGTTCTTAGGTCGAATGGCATCACATCTTCTCTTTTTTGCAGGTTAATGGATTCCTTTTTTGCTCTGATCATCTGTCGATGGAGATAGGATGAAGTTAATGTCATTATTCTAAGTTTCTTAAGTAAAGGTTTACAGTG
Source organism: Dorcus parallelipipedus (assembly GCA_958336345.1). Lineage (NCBI taxonomy): Eukaryota > Metazoa > Arthropoda > Insecta > Coleoptera > Lucanidae > Dorcus > Dorcus parallelipipedus. The sequence goes on along the minus strand of OY284478.1, from coordinate 1,672,468 downwards.
TGTGCGGGGCGGAACTCCTTCAATTATGCGGGTAGCATTTTTTTGCAAGATGAAGATTTCTTCTCTATGGGCTGATTCTCCCCAGATTTCCAGACCGTAAGTCATTCTGGCGTGAAAGAGGGCATGATAAGAAGTTATCGCAGCTTCTTTTCCTATTACTTGTTTTATGCGTCTTATCGCGTATGTTGCTGAGGCTAATTTATTAGAGAGAGCTCTTATGTGCGCAGTCCAAGTCAAGTGTGTGTCCATCTTTAAACCCAGTAGACTAACCTCGTTGCGTTGAATTGTTCGTTTCATGGTAAACGATATCTTCTCCGTCTTGTCTTGATTGAGTTGTAGTTGATTAGCCGCGAACCAGTCGGAAGCTTCTTTATTTGCTCTTTCTGTTCTAGCGATTAGTTGACTTGTGTCTTCACTACTGCATAATATTGTTGTATCATCTGCATAGAGAACAACATTGGCAGAAATGTTAAATCGTTTATAAAGATGCAGAATAAGAAAGGACCAATAATTGAGCCTTGTGCAACTCCACTGGTGAGCGTTTGGTATGGGCTCCACTGTCCATTATGATAGACCTGATTAATTTAAGTACACTTCCACGAATTCCGTAACGTTCTAGTTTTGACAGTAGTATATGATGTTGCACGCAATCGAACGCTTTCGTCAAATCATACATTAGCGCCTCGCAGTCGCAATGTTCTTCGAGGGCGTCCCAAATATTATTCAGTAGCGAGAAAATTGCATCTATTGTGCATTTTCCTTCTTGAAAACCAAATTGTTGTTTGGAAATAAGATTGTGTGCACTAAAGAAATTTTTTAATCTGATGCATAGGACCGCTTCAAGAATTTTTGATGTTACCGGTAATATGGAGATTGGTCTGTAGTTGGTGGGAAGCATTGAATTTCCTTTTTTGTGTATAGGTATGACTTTCGCTGTTTTCATCCCATCTGGAACAATCCCTTCTTCGAAGCAGGAATTTATGATTTCGGCTAATGGATTTGGCTGCTGCTTTTAAAATTTTCGTGTTTAATCCATATATGTCAGTGGTTTCTTTGGATTTCAGTTTCTGGATAATCTTGTCGACTTCATCACTGGTAACTGGGCGTAAAAAGCATGTTGAATCATTTGAATGAATTTGTCTCAAGTAGACATCCTGTTCTTGTTGTTGGTTGGGAGCTGCCTTAGATAAGTGATTGGCAATGCTGGTAAAGAAATTGTCGAAATCAGTACTGCTGGGGGTATTAAAATTTTTACTAGAATCTTGTGAGGTTTCTTGTTTAATAATATTCCAAAGAGTTTTTTGTTTGTTAGATGAGGATTGAATTCGATTCATATTTTCCTGTTTCTTAACTTCGGACAAATAATTTAGGTAATATCGCTTGTAGTTATTATATACAGTCTTCAGATCTAAATTATCGTATTGAACATAGGCTTCTTGGATTAGTTTTAGTGTTTCTTTTACCTGTACTAGTTCGTTTGAAGCGATGAATTGTTGCTTTTTATTGCTTGTCATCATAGTTTTTTCTGGGCAGCTTGTTTCAAAACATAAAAGCAATGTTTGAAAAAAGGCTTCACATTTCTTGGTGGCACAGGTGGTATTGTACACATCCTCCCACGACTCCTTGGATATTAGTTCTACAAATGTTTTCCTTGGAAAATTTCCTTTTCCTGACATAGTTTTCTTGTGGATTAGTAGTTGCAGCAAATTTGAAGTGTATTGCGTGGTGATCTGATAGTCCTGTCGCAATTACGGTATTATCAAATTCCACTAAGTTTGTGAATATGTTGTCGATACAGGATTTAGCTTGTCCAAAAACCCTCGTCAGTTCTTTAGTTGTATGCCATAATCCGAATGACGCCATAGTGTTAATTAGTGATGCTGTTCTAGTGGTGTTTTTTTGAAAATCAGTATTGAAATCACCAGCAATTAAAATTTTAACAGTTCTACTGAATTTTTCGAACAGTTGCTCGATCGCCTTGCACATTATTTCCAAATACATGTCGAAGTCATAATCTGGTGATCTGTATGTTTCGATGATGACCAGATTATAATTTTTTACATAGATGCCCACTAATTCACACGTTTTTTTCTAATGATAGTTCTTTGATCGGAAGGATTTCATAAAACTCTAGTGTTGAGCGTATAAAGATACAGACACCACCATGGATAGAGCTTTGTCGAGAATAACAGCTGGCTAGTGTATACGATTGAACGTTGTAAGAGTTTTGGTTATGTACATTTAGCCAGTGCTCAGCTATACATAAGATGTCAGCTTGTTTTTCCTTGGCCAGAAGTTCTAAAAATTCTATTTTATTGGTAAGGCATTGAATATTTATGTGCAAGATATTTGTTTTGTGTTTGATGCATCTGTACTGGTTTACTTAAGTTCCATTTAATTCTGGAGTAGGTTTGCGAAAATTTTGTTGCTTATTAAAATAATATCGATCAATTTTTATTCCCTGTGGCCAATTTTCAGGTTTAATAATTTTGTCATAATCTTCATATGTTATCCCAACCTTGAAGCAATTAGTATTATATTTGGTATTCAGTTTGTCCACTACGTAATTATCATGTGATAATATGTTGTGTATATGTTCCTCCATATTTTCAGAGGTAGACGTTTTGTTGACTCTTCCAACAAATAACCATTTTCTTCTTTCAGTACTTGTGATTTTGGAGTTTGTATTTGAGGCTGTACCATACATCAAAGCCGCTCGGTGTTTTGTCAACTTCTTCTGAGCTACTGCTACTTTAAATTCGTTCATTGGTTCTTTCTCTCCATCCATTACCATTTGGTTAATTTTCGTTGTGTTGTGTTTACCGTGAGTCTGGCTAACCTGGCTAACTCCTCTTGAATCGTTAGGTTGGTCATTTTCGAGATTAATTATTTCGTAGCGTATTCATTTATGATCTCATTAGATTTAGTTGTTTTGTTGCTTTTGACTACGTCCCTGAACGATTTCACAGCTTTCTTCCGTGTCGATTGATTGACGCTGTTTTCTGTACAGATTTCTTCTTTGCGATTGCTCGAGTTAGTACAGGTTTCTGTTTCTGGTTCACTTTCTACTATTGCCGGTAACAATTGGGGTTTCTTATTACTATTCTGTCCACTAGGTGGCTCTGTGTTAATTCCTGGAATTGTATTTTTCGGTATTAGTGCATTGTTAAGCAGGCTTATTTGTTGTTTTAAAGACTGTATATTATCGTTAAGGCTTTCTATTAATGCATTTTTATCATCTATTATTTTCTTTAGATATGATATTTCCATACTATAGTTTTTCTCAGAGTTGATTACTGTTGTGTTTTCATGCAATGTGTTATCGCTTACGTCATTTAGGTTATGTTCTTCTTCGAGTTTGTTGGAGCAGCAGTCGATCCTTTCGTTCTCTATAACGATGACATTTTTTAAGTATTTGACACAACCGGGGTGCACTTTGGAGCCGCAATTTACACATTTAGGTCCACTCGCGGGCAAAAAGTTACATTTTTTACATTTCTTTGTTACTGTTGACTCGTGCGCGTCACTTTCAGTTGGCGCCATATTATTGCTAGTCGATGTGTCGTTGCCATCCCTAAATATAATACGTTCCATTTAAAAAAAAAAGTGTCTTTTTAACTTTTGAACTTTAATTGAAAAGTACTACTAGTTTGCTAATTTAACCGAATTTGTATCTTTTGTAATAACAAAGTTAGCAATAGTGCCGACTTAAGCTTGAACAGACTGTATAATAATTTCCTCGTAATTTTCAGACTAGTTTCTTTTTCTTTTTTAAATAAAATTATTTCTTCGTGACAACTTGCCGACTCGACAAAATCACCTGTGTGGTATATTGATCGCCTTTAACCGAGAGATGGGGTTCCGATGAGGGAAAGTTCCGCCTCCGGTTCGTTCGCAACTTCGCCGCCGGTCGGGTTTATAAATAACTTCTCTCAATGAAAATTATTAAATTTATTCTCAACGAATTCGCAAGGTAAATACCTCGGCGTCTGGATAAACATTGGCGTCGTTCCATGTAGAACACAGGCCCGCGATGATCTGTGTATTTCCAACATAAATACCGTTTGTTGGTCACCCGCATTCCGGGACGTCTGCAAACGCGGAATTCAATATGACAAATAAATTTTAAAAAGTAAAAATTCTTTGCCCGCCACCCACAAAAAAATTCGCTAAAAATTACCGGACGGTTTTTACATGAATTATATTGCTGGAAGTCGGTTCTAAATATTCTAAATATGTAATTTCCTAAAACTAAAATTGGTGACTTCAAGCTTGTTTCTTTTTCTTTCTTTTTTTTTAATATACATAGTCGTTTGGCTCTTGCTTTGTCTTTGAAAGCAAAAGACAGCAAGGAAATGAAACAGTAATTTATCGCATTAGTTTAGTTCTTTTTAATTGTGTTAATTTTTATTCAATGTCTTTATAACGTGCGTCCAAAAACAATCCGTTATCGAGAAGGCTCTGAACTTGCTTTTATTTTATGATGGCACATCGTAGCTTAAGTATGTACGTTGCAACTTTGAATTCTGTGAACTGTCAAAGGCTTTGTTCTTCGAGGTATTTGTAATAAAATAAATGTTTCATTTCATGGATTGCGTTTTATTATCCATCTTGTAGAAAATCGTAATCAAATGGATATAAAAAGTTAGGTTATGTTTGTAATTAATCGTATGGTGACGACGTGATTTTGCGACATTTGCATTTGACATAAACCTACTTTTATAACGCACTTTATAATCCTTAATGAATTTTCCCTTTTATGTTGAATCATGTAGATACCTTCAACGTAACGGAAGTAGCATTTGTTATTTTCTTTAAATTGACATTTAATTAATTTTAGCTTTTATTCAATTTTTTAAAGGGTTCCATTAAACCGTCGGTGATTTTCTTTCATTTGTTTTTTCTTCCAGCTTAAAACAAATCAAATCAAACGACAACAAATTTTTTTCTAGCGTTGTTTTATTTATAAATTGTTGATTTTAGTCAACCTTGTTTTTTTTTGACTTCTCTTTCTCTTTGAAAACAAAAGACAATAGAATACGCCGTAACAGAAGGAGCCTTTGTTAATTTTTAATTTTTTTTTTAATCACATGCGATGTATAAATGAAACAGTAACAAATTATTTTGTTCTTTTTTTTTTCATTTTTTAGTAAATTCTTTTATTTTATACATAACCTATTATTGTCTTTTATTTCTGTTTTCCTTTTAAAAACCATGGATAATCAATCGACCATGAAATAGACATTTTTGACTTATTGTGCTTATTATTAATTATTGTTAGTTTTTTTAATTCACGTTTAATTTCTAGCTTTTATTCAATTTTTTGCTGGATTATTTGACGACGACATTTTTGTTTTGTTTTTATGATTAAGAAATCGCTTAGTAAAATAAAAGTAACGGCAATAAACTATTTTGTTTTTTTTTACATAAAACGTTGGTTTTAGGCAATTTATTTATTTATTAAACTATTATATTGCCTGTACATAATCGATTGTTCTTTGTTTATTTATTTTTTTATTTATTGAAGCTAAGGTACTAAATCAACACTCCGTACAGGTAATGCAATCCCATTCCTCTCGGGAGAAGATTGAGAAACAAAGATAACAAATACAATTGTCGCAAGTGCAATAAGGAAGACAACAGTTTTAAGGAATTCTGTTTACCGGTTTCAATTTAAAAGTATGTTAGGTTATGTCTAGTTAAGTTATTTACCAATCAAAAAGTTGTTATTTTAAGAAGTGCAGAATTTTCCTTTTACGAGAAAGGCGGAATCATTAAATGTCATGCTGTCATGTCACTGACAGTAACTTTGACAAACGTCACTTTAGATGAGAATAGAGAATAGAATAGAGAATAATTTGCGACAAGGATAGATATAAAAAGTCACTAAATGCGTTACCTCTGTACGAAGTATGTTGATTTAGTACCTTAATTGAAGCGATACTGTGACGCCATCTATGTGAACCTGAGTGTACTATAAAAATCGATTTATTGTTTTCATTAAATTTTTTTAGTAGGTTCTGTTAGACGTCGGTCTTTTATTTTTCTTTCGAATGAAACGTAAGCAAATATTGATTTTGTATTTTTATTTGTCGTCTTTATTAGTTTACGCTGTGGCGCCACCTATGTGAACCTGAGCGTACTATAAAATTCGATTTCGATTTGTTATTTTCATTAAATCTTTTTGTAGGTTCTGTCAGGCGTCGGTCTTCTGTTTTTTTTTCCCCGTATGAAACATAAATATTTGTCGTCTTTATTAGTTTTTGCTGTGGCGCCACCTATGTGAACCTGAGTGTACGATTATAAAATTCGATTTCGATTTATCGTTTTCATTAATTTTTTTAGTAGGTTCTGTAAGGCATCGGTTTTGTTTTGTTTTTTTTTTTTTTTTTTTTTTTTTTCAAATACATACTAATTAGCTATTTTTATTTATCGTCTTTATTTATCGATTTGTTATTTTCTTTGGTTTTTTTTTGTTCCGTATGAAACATGTTCGATGTTATTTAATTATGTTTAATCTACCTTCATTTGTTTGTTTTTTTTTTTCAACATTTTTAGTTCAATAAACGTCAGTCATCGCATCTGCCAATTTGACAATTAAAAGTACTTTTAACTGTCAATTTGACGCCTGATGCCTTAATTCATTTTTTCCAGTGATTTTTATCGGGCAATGATCTTTTGTTTTCCATGTACGTACAGAAACTTTGTGAATATGCTTTTTTAGGTTATGTTGCAATCACTTGCACGCTTCAAAATTACCTCGGAGATGGCGCTAGTGTATCTGTCAGTTAATGTGTTGTAAATTTGTAAAATGAGCGGAAGTGATTGATTATTTTTTTTAATTTGATGCTTGTATTAAATTTCATTGCCACTTACCACAAAACACGAATAGCAAGTGATTCATTTTATTGTCTTTTTATATAAAATATTTTCTTTGTCGTCTTTTCTCGATATTGCACCGGTCAATTTAACAATTAAAAGAACTCGTAACTGTCACTTTGACAGTTACATTCTTTACTCAGTGAATTTTATTGTGCGATAGTCTTTTGTTTCTCATATAATTACAGAGTGTAATTATTTTTTGTTTCATTGTTTTTTATACAAATTGATTTGTCGTTTATTGTTATTTATTTGTCGTCTTTTTTCAATGTTGCACCCGTCAATTTGCCAATTAAAAATTCGCACTTTTAACTGTCACTTTGATAGTTTCAATCTGACATTAATGTCTTATGTCAGTGAATGCTATTGTGCGATGGACTTTGTTTTTTATATAATAATAGACGAATAAAACAAAAGTAGCAATTTGTTGTCTATTATTTTGTTATTTATTGTCCATATTTAAATTTGTGTACAAAGAAAACAAAACAATGTGTCGTTTGTTATTATTGTTTATTTATTAGCGTTTTGCAATGTATTCACGGTTGATCGTTTAATGAACACGTTGTACATACGTGGTTTCAAAATGAATAAGGAAAACACAATGCTCTTTACTAGAAACCTATTTTTTAAAAACAACATGAAAAGGCGAAAAGAAAACAGTTAGAATAAATAAAAAACAAAAAACCACAGCTTTTGTGAGATACATAAAAAAATAATAATAAAATAAATTAAAAACAGTAGGCAAAAGATCAATTCTCGCTTGTTTTCTTATTATGAAACTCTAGTTTTCTTTCTATTATGTTAAACTCTTCTTTCCTTCATTCTATCCTTTTCTTACAGTTGCCTCTTGTTTTTTTTTTTTCTTCTTTTCGTTATTATGTTTTTTTTTAATAACGCCACTCTTGGATTGTCATCCTCGTCACCACCTTAGGATTAAACAAAAAAAAGAGGCAAACATAGCTTTTCTCTACATCACTTACGGAATTAGCGGAGCGTAAAGGCGTTTATCAAGAAACACATCTGAGGTGCACTTGAAGGTAAAGTTTCTGAACGTACCCAGATGACAAACAAAACAATCAAGTTTTGTTTTAGGTAGTTACGTATGCTTGATTGGTCTTTTTTTTTGTTGTATTTAATGCCCCCTCCCACTTCTAACTATTACGTTTTTCAGAAATCGTACATTTAGATTCACATTCAGGGTGTTACTATACTTCAGTCATTTATTAGTACTATTAGTATGTCTTCATGTCTGTAACGGATTAGAAAGTAGCGCATTTTCTTTTACGGTACACACCCTAATTATAATCATGCGATAATTCGGTACCGATAATTCGATTTTGATCTTTTTTTTTTTTTTAATTTTTATTTTTTTGTACTTTTATCAGTTTTCTTTATTTCTAGATCGTCTTTTGTTTTATTTTACGTCAAAAACTGCACAAATGTCAAATTTTAATTTTAGAAAGTTCCGTTTATTTAACGAGACCTTTTTTTAACTTTCGTTATTTTTTGTAATTTTATAAATTTTGTTCATTTCTCGATCGTCTCTTGTTTTGCTTGTCATCAAAAAATGCCCAATTGTCAAATCTTAATTTTAGAAAGTTTTGTTTATTTAATGAGAATTTTTTAATTTTAATTTTTTTGTAATATTATTTAATAAGATTTTTTTTATATTTACTATTTTTTAAAATTTTATAAATTTGTCCGATCGTCTTTTGTATTATTTTTCGTCAAAAATTCAAATCTCAAATCTTAAGTTTTGTTTATTTAATGAGAATTTTATATTTTTTTGTAATTTTATTTAGTTTTTTTTTAATTTTTGTATTTTTTTTCTAATTTTATTCAATGAGACTTTTTTAACTTTATTATTATTATATTATTATATATATTATATATTATATTATTATTTTTTATTTTTATCGATCGTCTTTTGTTTTATTTTACGCCAAAAATTGCCTAAAGTTCAAATCTTAATTTTAGAAAGTTTCGTTTATTTAATAAAACAATTTTGATTTTTATAATTTTTTTAATTTTTATAATTTTTTGTAATTTTATAGAAAGTAGAAAGTATTGTTTATTTAATGAGAATTTTTAAATTTTTATTTTCTTGGAATTTTATTTAACGAGATGATTTTCATTTTTATTATTTTTAAAAAAATTTATTCAATGAGATTTTCTTATTTTATTTTAAATTTTACAATACATAATAATTTTATAAATTTTCTTTATTTTTCGATCGTCTTTTGTTTCATTTTACGTCAATAATTGCACAAATGTCAAATCTTAATTTTAGAAAGTTTTGTTTATTTAATGAAAATTTTATAATTTTTTGTAATTTTATTTTTTTAATTTTTGTATTTTCCTAATTTTATTATTTTAATTTTAATTTTATTTATTTATTATATTTAATTTTATAAATTTATCGATCGTCTTTTGTTTTATCTTACGCCAAAAACTGTTCAGATTCTAATTTTAGAAAATTTTGTTTAATAAAAAAATTTTAATTTTTAATTATTAATAATTTAATTATTTTCTGTAATTTTTATAATTATTTGTAATTTTTATAATTTCTTGTAATTTTTACAATTTTTTGTAATTTTTATAATTTTTTGCAATTTTTATAATTTTTTGTAATTTTATAGAAAGTATTGTTTATTTAATGAGAATTTTTAAATTTTTATTTTCTTGTAATTTTATTTAATGAGATTTTTTTAAATTTTTATTATTTTTTAAAAATTTTATTCAATGAGATTTTCTTATTTTTATTTTTTAAAATTTTACAATAATAATAATTTTATAGATTTTTTTTATTTCTCGATCGTCTTTTGTTTTATTTTACGTCAATAATTGCACAAATGTCAAATCTTAATTTTAGAAAGTTTTGTTTATTTAATGAAAATTTTATAATTTTTTGTAATTTTATTTAACGAGTTTTTTAATTTTTGTATTTTTTTCCTAATTTTATTATTTTAATTTTAATTTTATTTATTTATTATTTTTAATTTTATAAATTTATCGATCGTCTTTTGTTTTATCTTACGCCAAAAACTGTTCAGATTCTAATTTTAGAAAATTTTGTTTAATAAAAAAATTTTAATTTTTTAAATTTTTATAATTTTCTGTAATTTTTATAATTATTTGTAATTTTTATAATTTTTTGTAATTTTCATAATTTCTTGTAATTTTTATAATTTTTTATAATTTTTATAATTTTTTGCAATTTTTATAATTTTTTGTAATTTTATAGAAAGTATTGTTTATTTAATGAGAATTTTTAAATTTTTATTTTCTTGTTATTTTATTTAATGAGATTTTTAAAAATTTTTATTATTTTTTAAAAATTTTATTTAATGAGATTTTCTTATTTTTATTTTTTAAAATTTTACAATAATAATCATTTTATAGATATTCTTTATTTCTCGATCGTCTTTTGTTTTATTTTACGTCAATAATTGCACAATAACTGTCATATGTCTTAATTTTAGAAATTTGGACCCAGTTTTGTTTACTTCATGAGAATTTTTAGTTTTTTTTTAAATAATTTTCAAAAATAAAAATCGCCTTTGTGTACCTACATATTTTTTATCGAAATTTAAAAATTGGTTTAGTACTTAATTTTTTTACTTCAGTTTTTGATTTTTATTTGCTCCTTTGCGTTTTCTTTTAGTTTTTCATTTGCCTTTGATTCTTTTAGTTAAACTTTTAAAAAAAATTTCCTATTTAGCAGTTTATTTTTCGTTTTTCATTTGGTTTATGGTTCATTTTCACCGGACAAATTCATTTCACATTTATCGTTAGAAAAAAAAATTGGCGCCTTTTGGTGACATTTTGTTAACAAGTTGGCGACATTGCCCATAAAAAATCCGACAACCCTGATCGCACGCAGAATCGCTCCAGTATTACGGTAAACTCGTAGGGGCGCACTGCTTTGTATTATTGGCTGGAAGCCATTTTATGTTACGCTTCAAAATATAGCACGAAATAAGATGGCAACACTTGAGAATTTCGGCCAAAATTTAACGGTACTTAAAAAAAGTTTTTTATTTCTTCTTTCCTAATTTGTTAGTTATATCGGGTCTTCAATAAAAAAAATACTTCGATTCAGTCAGGAGACAAAAGTACGTGTCGTAGATAGAACTGTCAAAATTGGTTACCTATGCGAAGGAACTGAAGCGAGATAATTTATTTTAATCTATTCTTTTAAGAACGAAGATGGTACTTTGAAAATAATATCTTTTTGCGTTGGCCACTTCCACCAACGATTACCTACCTTTGCGTCATCCAACAACTGAAATTAACGATTCAAATCTAGATCCTTTTCACACACGAACATTTTGAGGTTAGTCAAATGTTTATCTATTTTGACATATGAGAAATTAAAGATTTTTTTCCCGAGGCTAACTCGAGGTACTTTGTACTCCTTAAGTTTTATTTAATGATTCAAGTTTGTTGGCACCCTGTATATGAAATTGTTTTTTTCTTGTTGCAGACAACGGCGTCGAAAATTCGGGACATAGGGGGTTAAAATGTCCCGACTCTCTCAGTTGTTTTACACCGTCGAGGTGGGAGATACGAAGTTCACCATTTTAAAAAGGTATCAAAACTTAAAGCCTATAGGATCTGGCGCACAGGGCATCGTCTGGTAAGTTCTGGACGGATTCGTTTGGAAGCATGCAGTTCGTTTGTTAATAACTAGTTTTTTTTTTCGTTAATTTTTTTTTGTCCCTAGATTACCATCGAGTAGATAATAGGGTCCTAGTAAATTAGATTATTTGAGAATGCGATGAAAACTAACTTAGATTCTGCGATCAAATAGGATGTCCGTCTCTGATTAATAAGTTTGAGTGAACAGGATCAACTCCTCACATGTTGATTGTCAGAGAAATGTTTCAAAAATACTTTTAAAAAATTGACTGACGACGCAATTAGTAGATGTTTCTTTAACAACCACCTAGGTACAGTACTTACCCACATAAAGTTTAATTTTCGAAATTAATGAAGTTATTCCTGCTGTTTGTAGCCATAATTTAATATTGGTAAATTAAATGCTGTTCTTGTGGCACAAAGTTTTTATTAATATAACGACCGGTTTCGCCTTTTAAAAAGGCATTTTCAAGTTATACATAAAATTACACCTAAAAATAATCAATTAATAGTAATTGTCTTAAATATGTAAAATTACTTACTTAAAAACTATGTAATAATTTATAATATTAGATTATATATGTATGTAAAAATATTTTAAAGAATTTGACATAAATTTTCTGTAAAATTTTTGATGTATATGATGGGTTGTTAATAAACAAATTTTTATTTTATTATATCATAGACGTAATGATCATTCACATAAACTCCATTGAATTGATTTTAGAAAATTATCTGTGCTAGAGATGGTTTGTTCATTAATTATATTAATAGAAAAAATATTTTTATGTAAGAAAATTTCTAAATTCTCGGCTATATTTAATTTATTTCCTTTAGGTAAATTATGTAACAATTTTACATTATTACAACGACCAAAATCGTGATCTGTATCTGCCAAATGTTTAGCAAACGTGGAATCTAATTTGTTTAAACGCAACGATCTTAAATGTTCATTAACTCTAATAAGCAAACTTCTTCCAGTTTGTCCTACATATGTAGCATCGCATGAATTACATTTTAAAGAATAGACACCATTTTTAGAAAAATTATCTAAATGATCTTTGTTGTTTGAATATAAATTTTTGAATGTTAACATTGTAGAATAAGAAACATTTAATTCTAAAGATTTTAAGAATGATTTAATTTTATTCTTAATTTATTAATTTAATTTATTCTTCCCTAATTTTATCATAAGAAACTTGAACAATAATCTTAACACAAGTGCTTCAAGGTTAGCATTATTTAAGGCAAGATGGTTTTGGTTAGATTCTGAAATAAAAATGTCATATGGAAAACTACAATCACTGTCCAGAAGTCTATATTACATTCGTTCGGAAATTATCTTCAGAATTCATCAAGTTGAATGGGATGTCTTCGATGCCTCACTTAGAGAAAAAATTTTGGATAAATTCAATGGTAGATTTAAGAACCTAGAAAAGAAATTAAACAATTTACTGATGGTACAAATAACTGATCATAATTCCATTTCAAGAAATTTTAAGAAAGCATCTACAAGTCTACCTGTATTCATCAATGACAGATCTGATTCTTGCATTAATAGAAGAAATAACTTTCAAAATGACAACCAGTGTAATGAGAATCTTTTCTCAAATTCGTCGCTTTAAGATGAAAATATAAATCCATTTCCACAGCATTCAAGTTTATCAACTGTTCAAGAGGATTGTGAACCATTAATCTACAATTCTTATTTTGACAGCCGGAAAAATGAAGACATTTCCACATGTTCAGATTCTACAGAAACTTACATTATTTCTAAACAAAATTGTTTTAGTAATTACCAATCATCCAACAAGAAGGATTTTGAATCTTCAAATGGTGTTTTTCAATTTGACAACTTGATGAGTAATTACAATACTTCAAGTTTATCTATTCCTGGGAATGAAGAATCACAGAAGAATGAAGTTATCTATCAAGATTCACCACCTATTGAAGATAGAACTTCAAAATGTACAAATTTTGGTCCCTTATCAAATTTGTCAAGTGTTTCGGATGAGCATGGAAACAATGCCTTTCACTTGGGAAAACGGAAGAATGAATACTCTTCAAGTTCGTCTCTTCCAGAATTTAAGATAAATCTTAATCATAATAGTTTAGATTTAGTTAATTTTAACTCTTCACCTATTAACATTTCAATTAATAATACATATCAATTTCAAAATTTAAATAATGAAAGTACAGATTGTAATAGATCATTCACACATAATTCTATTAATTTTGATCTAGATGAATCTTTTAGTATCAATGATAATTCTTTTCTAAAATACCATAATTTAAATTATAATGTAGATGATATTTTCAAATATCCTCCTAATCTTACTCATGATTTCCATTCGAATGTAATTAATCTATCTAATATTACCTTTACAGATGATGAACTAAATTTATTAAATCTGGGTCTCAAATTTTCTCCTCCATCTAGCCTAAATTTAAAAATACTTAAAAATCTAATAATTAACGTTGAAAATATCATTTCAAAACTAAATAATGAATCAAGAAATTTAGCACATATTGAAGTTTCACATATTATTAATTCTTTTCTTTTAAAAAATAAACAGAATTTAAGAAACAATAACAAAAAATTATTAAAAAACATTAGAAATTTGAAAAATAAAATAAAACAGTCAAATTTAATAATCTCTAAGGCAGATAAAGGTCAATGTGTGGTAATATTAGAAAAGCAATCCTATATTGATAAAGTTGAATCATTTCTTAATAGTAATGGTTTTGTTATTCTTAATTCCAATCCTTTAAATTCATATTGCTTAAAATTAAATAAATTCCTTAACAATAACAATAAAAATACTTTAATTAAAACATATAAATTAAAGACTATGAATCCTCTTATCCCTAGATTATATGGTTTACCAAAAACACACAAAATTAATTATCCTATCCGTCCAGTTGTGTCTTTCATAGGCTCACCTGCTCATTGTTTATCAAAATTTCTTTTATCTATCTTTAATCAACGTTTAAAATATGAATTAAAGTACACAATTAAAAATAATGTTGATTTAGTTAAAAAATTAAACAATATTCAAATTAATAATGATTGCATATTACTTTCTTTTGATGTTTCAAACTTATTTACTTCTATTCCTGCCTCAGAATCTACAGAAATAGTCAACGAATTACTTTTCTCTTCGGATTTATCTGATGAGAACATTAGTTTTCTAAAATTTTTACTTAAAATTACACTCCAACAAAATTTCTTCTCATTTAATAACAAAATTTATTCTCAAATTGATGGTTTGGCTATGGGTTGTGGATTATCTCCGTTCCTAGCAGATATATTTACGAACAAATTAGAAGTAAATTATTTTTCTTCAAACAGCCCTTATAAGAAATTTATTAAATTCTATGGAAGATATGTTGATGATATTTTTATAATATATAACGGACCTAATTCTTTAAATAATTTACTAAATGAATTTAATTCTCTTCATAACAATATAAAATTTACTTTAGAAATTGAAAAAAATAATTCAATAAACTTTTTAGATTTAACTATTCTTAAAATAAATAATCAACTTAGATACAAAATTTATAGAAAACCCACATACACACATAACTGTATTAACTATTATTCATTTCATCCATTTGAACATAAATTTGCAATTTTTCAATCACTTTTTCACCGTGTTTTTTCTATCCCCATGAACCAATCTGATTTTAAACATGAAATTAATGTAATTATTCAAATAGCTAACTATAATAATTTTCCAATTAAACCTATTTTCAATATTTTCAAGCGTATTAAAAATAAAATAACAAACAATATAATTTTCCCAACATTGGAAAATTCTAAAACTCCATCATGTTACTTTTCTATTCCATATGTCGGTCCTTTATCGAATAAAATTAAATCATTCTTAAAATCTTTAGAATTAAATGTTTCTTATTCTACAATGTTAACATTCAAAAATTTATATTCAAACAACAAAGATCATTTAGATAATTTTTCTAAAAATGGTGTCTATTCTTTAAAATGTAATTCATGCGATGCTACTACATATGTAGGACAAACTGGAAGAAGTTTGCTTATTAGAGTTAATGAACATTTGAGATCATTACGTTTAAACAAATTAGATTCCACGTTTGCTAAACATTTGGCAGAAACAGATCACGATTTTGATCGTTGTAATAATGTAAAATTGTTACATAATTTACCTAAAGGAAATAAATTAAATATAGCCGAGAATTTAGAAATTTTCTTACATAAAAATATTTTTTCTAGTAATATAATTAATGAACAAACCATCTCTAGCACAGATAATTTTCTAAAATCAATTCAATGGAATTTATGTGAATGATCATTACGTCTATGATATAATAAAATAAAAATTTGTTTATTAACAACCCATTATATACATCAAAAATTTTACAGAAAATTTATGTCAAATTCTTTAAAATATTTTTACAATCATATATAATCTAATATTATAAATTATTATATAGTTTTTAAGTAAGTAATTTTACATATTTAAGACAATTACTATTAATTGATTATTTTTAGAGTAATTTTATATATAACTTGAAAATGCCTTTTTAAAAGGCGAAACCGGTCGTTATATTAATAAAAACTTTGTGCCACAAGAACAGCATTTAATTTACCAATATTTAATTTTCGAGTTGGGAACCTTCCCTTGTTAAGTAACTCATCTGAAAGCACTAAATAAAACTAACTTTTAGGTTATGTCAGCTAGTTTATACTGTTTCCATGACAACCGTGACGTCACGACACCATTTGTTTTTTTTATAAACAATGGAACTAACTGAATCTTCGTTTGTTAGAGTGCCTACACAGGAGCAGCCAAATCTTGGTAGTTTTTTAACGTTAGAGCCGTTTTACACTTGTTCAATTTGATAACAATTTTGTTACAAAGTGAGAGAGATAGGCTACCGCAGTGAATGCTAATTGGTTGAATTGGCACTTCTCACTCACTTCGTAACAACAAATAAATGTTGAAAATGAATGCCTTAAGTCACTATAAAACGTGTCGAAGTTAGGTTTCCAAATCGAAGGTTGTTTCCAAATCTATTTATTCTTTAATAATCATTTAACAAAGGATGACTAGGTGACATGTTTCGGAAAAACATTCCATTTTCAAATCTATAAGATGAACAATTTACGAAATTAAAGCTACAATTAAATTAATTAAACAAACCCGCAAGCACAGCCATTGTTTTGTGATCGTCTATTTTTAAAATTACATTTTTGTTTCTGCCGATTGGTTTTGTTTTAATTTTTTTTAAATATTCGCCTACTTTCCTTTTCATCTTTTTTTTTAAACTTTTGCGTTGTATTTTGTACTCATATGTTGTCTCTTTGTTTATTATCCCTTGTTTCATTTTGATGCTCTTTTGTTTGTTTTTTTTTAATTACTTTTTTCTTCCCTTAATTTTTTCTCTTTTAATATTTTGTAATCGTCTCCTTTTTTTTTAATTCATTTTTCTATTGTTTCGATCATCTCTTTTTTTTTGGTAACTTATAACTGTGAAATAAATCACCATTTCAATAAAGCACATCTTGATCGCCTTTTGTCTCTCTCACCATTGGAGGTTGAAAATTAAAATGTACCTCCCAATGTGCTGCTACTCTTTTAATTATGTTTATTTAATTCATTTTTTTTTAATTTTCGGGTTGGGAACTCTTCCTTGTTAGATAAATAAAATTAAAATGTTAGATCATATTACCTGTTTCCATGACAACTAGGACATTACGACGCTGCTTTTATTTTGTATTTCTCTTTCGCCTCGAGTATTTATTCGTATTTATATTTTCTTGTTTTTTTTTGTCCACGGGGAAAAAATTTAATTTTGTTTATTTTGGACGTCGTACAAGCTTATTTGATCGATTACACAAATCATATGGTTTTCGTACCATTCCAAATTGCATGAATCACTGATTTAAGTGTACTTTAGTCATTACGAGTGAATTTTATAAGGTATCCAAATTTTGATGCCCTTGAAAATAGAGAGATTTTATTATCTTCGCTCTTAAGTCAGTTAATTTTTTTTTTTAATTTCAATTAAGTACAAAATTTTCGTGATCGTTTCAAGAAACTATTTATTTTTCAAAATACGCGATGATCTCTCTGCTTTCTTCACGGCACGGACACATTTTGTTTACAGCTTTTCCTTTTTTTCTTTTAGTTAAAAGTATTTGGCTGCGCACGCATTTTCTTCTTTTGTTTGTTGCGATCGTCGTCTTTAGTTTTTGTTGCGTTGAGTATTATGAACATGAGACCCGGATTTGAGCGATATGTGTTTGGGGACACCGAGTTTTGGGTTCCGAACCATTACGTTAATTTGGAACCCAAGGGCGGTGGGGCACAAGGGTTAGTTTGGTAAGTGGGATCACGATATTTTCCATTTTTCCGATCCCCCCCCCCTCCCCTACCTTCCCCGTACACTTGCACACGAGCTAATGCATGTTTACTTTTTTTTTTTTTTTTTTCGTTTTGTTTTGTGCCAAACAGTATACCGAAATCTATTTATTTATTTTTTGCAGTAGAATACGTATAGATCATTAGTATGTTTGCTGCAAAAATTTTTCTTGGCGATGAAATTTTAATTATTTAAAAATCAGGGCCGGCTCAAGTGAATTTCAAGAGCTTTCTGTTCGAAAGCTGAGTGTAACTAGCGCCATCTAGCCATCTACTTTTAAAACACGTAACAAATAAACGTTTAAACAAAAAGAAAGTTTACTGATATTGAAAGATTCTGAAAATACTTTTGAGACTCCTACGCTTTTCACGGGCGATTGATCTAAAGGTAAAAGGCATTTTCTTGTTTCTCTGTATTTTTTTTTTTAATTAAAATTAAAAACAGAGCAACCAACGCCATCTATTAAATATAAAAAATAATATAACAAGAACAAAAAAAAATATAATAAAAATAAAAAACGTGTAATATGTATTAATAAATAAATTTGTGTTTTGTTATTGTAACACCATCTATCAGTACTGAGAAGTAATGATAAATGGCAAGAAAACTTCGTGTTATTGTAAAAGGTGGTGCCATCTATTGAATGTCAATAAAATAAATATCGTGCAATATGTACATATTAATAAATAAATTTATGTTTTGTTGAAGAAAGAAACTTATTGTTAAATACCGCTAGCGCCCTCTATTAGTACTGACAAGTAATGATAAATGACGAGAAAACTTCGTGTTATTGTAAACGGTGGCGCCGTCTATTGAACGTTAATAAAAATAAAAAAGTATAATAAAGAAAAGTAAATATAATAAGAATTTAAAACACGTGTAATATATATTAATTAATAAATAGATCTGTGTTTTGTTGCAGAAGAAAACTTCGTTATTGTTAAATACCGCTAGCGCCATCTATTAGTGCTAACAAGTAATGATAAATGACGAGAAAACATCGTGTTATTGTAAAAAGGTGGCGCCATCTATCGAATGTTAATAAAAATAGAAATGTATAATAAAAATGAAAAACGTGTAATATGCATTAATAAATAGATTTGTGTTTTGCTGAAGAAAAAAGTTCGTTACTGTTAAATACCGCTAGCGCCATCTACTAGTACTGACAAGTAATGATAAAAACAAGAAAACTTCGTGTTATTGTAAACGGTGGCGCCATCTATTGAACGTTAATAAAAATAAAAAAGTATAATAAAGAAAAGTAAATATAATAAAAATTAAAGCACGTGTAATATGTATTAATTAATAAATAGATCTGTGTTTTGTTGAAGAAGAAAACTTCGTTATTGTTAAACATCAATAGCGCCATCTATTAGTACTGACAAGTAATGATAAATGACGAGAAAACTTCCTGTTATTGTAAACGGTGGCGCCATCTATTGAACGTTAATAAATATAAAAAAGTATGATAAAGAAAAGTAAATATAATAAAAATTTAAAACACGTGTAATTTGTATTAATTAATAAATAGATCTGTGTTTTGTTGAAGAAGAAAACTTCGTTATTGTTAAATACCAATAGCGCCATCTATTAGTACTGACAAGTAATGATAAATGACGAGAAAACTTCGTGTTATTGTAAAAGGTGGCGCCATCTATCGAATGTTAATAAAAATGAAAAAGTATAATAAAAAAAAGTGTAATATGTATTAATAAATAAAATTTTATTTTGTTGAAGAAAAAAAAATTCGTTATTAAGTACCGCTAGCGCCATTTATTAGCACTGACATGTAATGATAAATGACGAGGAAATTTTATGTTATTGTAAAAAGTGTTTTCTTAATAAAAATCCGATAAGTGTACCAATGTGTAAGATACTGATAAGTTAGATAAATGATAGGAAATATTTTTACTGACATAAAAGGAGGATTAAAAAATAAATTCACATCTTTTCTAATAAAAATCGAAACTACGAATTCGTAAAGTGACAAAAGTTCGTTATTTGCTGAATGCTACTGGCACCATCTATTAGTAAGTACCGATAGGGAATTAATAATGATCAATGATAAGAGACATTGCATGTTTACTGAAATTGAAAAGATCAAAATGTTCTATTTCGTATCTATTGTAAAAGATGGCGCCACCAATTAGTTGTCATACACATAATAAATTCGCATCATTTGTCAATTTTAGAAAATGAAAGAGCGACGAATAAGTACATAAATACTTCTCGGTTGCTCTTGCTTTTCGGATTCTAATAAAAAACAATAATTACATCGTTCTAATGGAGTTACACGCTTTCGAAATTTACCCGAGTAAAACCGGCCCTGTCTTTAAATAATTGCGCGTTGCCGTTTAATTGTGGACACGAGGCTTCACACACAATAATTTTTTTACGGTTGTGCTGGTCTTTTAAGAGTCTTTTGTGTTTTAGTGCCGCAGTGGACACGGTAACCCAGCAGAACGTAGCTATTAAAAAATTAAGTCGACCATTCCAGAATGTAACGCACGCCAAACGTGCGTACAGAGAGTTTAAATTAATGAAGTTAGTGAATCATAAAAATGTAAGTATTTGCGTGCTTCTAGTTCTTATTTACTATCGAATCGTAAAAGAAACCAGCGTGCAGTACGTTCGAAATAAAGTTATCTAGTTTGCCATGAGACTTTGAAAAAAAAATAAATGTGTTGCCAACGATTTGTGTCGTACCAGTTGAGGTTATGTTTTTTCTTTAACAACTAAACTGAAAAGATTTTGCTACTTTCGAAATGGGGAAATATATTAAATCGTTTTAAATGTAAAATTCTGATTGAAAAGAATAAGCAGGCCATTACAGTGTTGCCAACTTGTGAAATTAAAAAAATCCCTTTTGTGACAGAAAATATTTTTTTAAGAAAAGCACCATTCTGCATTAAATAATTGTAGTGCAAAGATAATTATGGAAACAAACACTAAATTATAAAATAAAACAAGAAAAAAACTTTCCACAAAACAAAATTAATTTATTTTCATTTGACATTTGAACCGGATTTTCTCGTACAGAAGTAGGTAGGGTATCAATAATATTTTGTTGCATATTTAATTATGAATTGCCTAAAAGCGTGCCTGTCCATAAAAAATTACTCTTACTTACTTTTACCGATAATCCAAATGATTGTATAACCTATATACCTCAATATAGATAACGACATTACACCAACAGATTTCTACTTTATTGTTTGTTTTCTCTGGTAGATGGCACTGTAATTTTTTCCGCTATTTTAGAACAGTAAGTAATTAAAGTTATTACTGATACCTATTACACAATATAAGTAATTACCCAGTAGCAACACTTATAGGGCAATTCAAAACCGTTACTCATTCTCAATTTGACAATTTGATGATTTTTTAAAATCAGAAACGGTTTACTTTTCATGTTGCTGAACTTTTATCAGTCTATTATAAGCCAGTAATGCTTGAAGTATATTATTCCATATATATTGGTATAAATATAAACGTGTCTTCACATTTCAAATATCTGAAACTGTCAAAGTGAAAATCAGTTGAGATTGAGTAACGTTTCTGAATTTGATCCTTTAACGTCAGTGTCAAAAAAAGACGCCATACTGTTTCATACCCTTATGCAAATGTAATGTAATTTGCAAATCAAAGTATAGGCTTATTCAGAATTGAATTAGTGCAGAAAATTAGTGCAAATCGGTAGTGCAGATTGGCCGTGCAAATGCTTGACAGCTTGATGTGTCTATTCACAATCAACAGACGTTTTGCACTAAGTTGATTATGAATAGATACATCGAAATACATTTGTCAAACATTTGCACGGCCAATCTGCACTACCGGCTTGCACTAATTCAATTCTGAATGATACTTTACTCTGAACTACTAAAACGCAATGCAAAAGGAACAAATTTGACGGTTAAAAGGAAAGCGCCTCAGTAGGTATCAAACAAAATGGTTATACGCCAGTGACGCTACTGTGTAGATTCTTATACTGTGCTAATTTAATTCTTATACTGTGGTCTCTATGATAGAGACTCTATCTAAATTACACTAAATATGTCAAACTTCGTATGATTAGAAAATCACGCTCACTTCTTGCTACATTCATGTGTATTTAATGTTGTGATGTGATTACCGATTAGCTCTTCGGTGAATAAAAAAACGCCCTTACTATCTCTGAACGCCAACGCTGTTTTCTGTTGAAAAGTAGTATGTAGAAGAATTGATCGATGTGTGCAGTGAAATTAACTGAAGCGATTCTTTTTTCCTCTCCAGATTATCGGACTATTAAATGCATTTACCCCCCAGAGGTCGTTAGAAGAATTTCAAGATGTTTACTTAGTTATGGAACTGATGGACGCTAACTTGTGCCAGGTGATACAAATGGATCTGGACCACGAGCGCATGAGTTACCTCCTATACCAGATGCTCTGCGGCATTAAGCACCTTCATTCGGCAGGAATTATTCATAGAGTAAGCGAGTCCGCCGTTTTTGTGCCGTTTCTGTTAGTGCTCCGGTTTCAGGATTTAAAACCAAGCAATATAGTTGTAAAGTCGGATTGCACGCTGAAGATACTGGACTTTGGCCTGGCGAGGACGGCCGGTACGACGTTCATGATGACCCCTTACGTGGTCACCAGATATTACAGGGCGCCCGAAGTCATTTTGGGGATGGGGTACAAGGATAACGTGGATATATGGTCCGTGGGGTGTATAATGGGTGAAATGATCAGGGGCGGAGTGCTCTTTCCAGGCACCGATCACATCGATCAGTGGAACAAAATTATAGGTAATGATTTTCATTTGATATTTGTGTTTAGTATAAAGCCCATCTAAATATATTTTCATGTTGTTGTGAGTGCAATACTATTTGTTCTGTTGCCATGGTAATCAATACATACATGCTTCGATTCAAAAATAACAGGAACATCAAATAAATTTCTTCAAAATTTCAATATTATGACTTTCTAGATTAATAAAGAACGGCGTCCTTTATTTGGCTTGTCATGTTCTTATTTTTCTGTGCTGAAGAGGGAGCCACCAAAGTAACCTGTTGCTATCTTCAGAGAATGACATCTGCAGGCAAACAGCAGAAGGAAAGTGTATGTTTTCAATTGCAATTAATTATACAACACTTTGACATTTTGAGGTAATAAGAATGATTTGTGATTTATTACTCACAGCGTTTTCGATTGACCGCACTAGTGCGCACTCAGAATATCTTTATCTCGTGTTTTTACATGAGGTTAAAAGAAGATGCGAATATACTGAGTGCAACTGGTGCAAATGAAACGGAAACGCTATCAGATTAACATAAAATGTGCAAAATTCGCATTCAAATCAAATGTCCATAGATGTCAACGGTGGAAGTTTAATTCAAAATTGCACAGAGGGAGCCACATTGACGAGAACTGTCACGGAACAGACTTTATTTCGAGCATGACCAGTCAATTAATCTTAGTCCTTTGTTAATCTAGGCCAGTTTAAATTTAAGCTGAGGCTTAAACCCATAGCAACGTTTATTTCAACAATTGTTAAGGGTTTAAGCTTTGGATTAAAGTTAAACTGGCATTGTCACAAACGTTTACTTAAATTTAATCATCCGTTAGAAGTAAACGTTGCCATGCTTACTCGTGTTGAAGGTAACAATGCTGGGTTTCATAAAAGCCAATTGAATTTAATCATTGCTTAAGAATAATCATTCCTATACCTTCAGCACGTGTAACCATAGCAACGTTTACTTTTAACGCGTGATTAAATTTAAGTAACGTTTGCGAAATGCACCATAGGAATGATTATTCTTAATCGATGATTGAAGTTAAGTGACGTTTGTGAAATCCAGCGTAAGAAAATAAGATTTACAACAAATAATAAAAATTGTGGTGCGTTCACAATAAACACCTTGTCACGGCCAACTTCGACAGCAAATTTAAAAGGTGCTTTCGTTTATGCCCGTGATTACTAATCATGTAATCGTGATCACAAGTCTGCGTGTTCGTTCTGTGTGATTACTTTCTCCCCCACCTCCGATTAAGCAATCATGATTACAATTTGTATAATCACAAGTTATATGTGTGTGATTTTGCTTCAAAAATTCAAAAAATTATTTTAAGAACACACTGTATTAATATTGAAGTTTTAATTACAGATTTATTCGTTATAAGTCGACCAAAAATTTTTTTTCCTTTGGCATTTTTTCGTGATATTAAAAATAATCATTTTTTTCCTCTTGTAGACTCAATCCGGGGACATACTGTAGATTCTACAAATTTAAAAGTCCAAACAGAATTTTTTCTTTGCACAATTCGTTATTGTTTCCCTTTCCTTTTCCTTTCTAAAATCTACCGTTATTTGTTTTTAAATGTTACAATTTCTTTTGTTTTTGTTTCATAAAATGCATTTGTAATTTACGCTTACCTTTTTACATCAGACAATTTTCTGCTGATGGAATCATCGATGACTTCACAGTTAGATTCATTGGTTAATCCATTGGCGGAAAATTGCATCTATACTGTTTCGTAAAATGAAACAAGAAAAAAGAAATAACTGTAAAACAAATAACAATCGATTGAATTCGTTTGTGAACATACATACGTTCTTCTATTGAAACTCAGACAGAAACAGACAAAAAGCATTTCGATAAAGAAACTCAAACAAGAGAGAGCTATCATAGGGAAACTACTACAAGGAAAGTGCAGAAAGATTCAAACACTTTACCCTCAGCAGCTAACAACTCCAAAGTGAGTAATGGAATATCAAGTAAATAAATAAGGTATTAATTTTAAGTGACAGCCATGGTAGATACATGAGCTCTTCTCTGAATGAAATCTTACCGAATTCCTCAGTTGTGGGATTAGTCAAACCAAACGCTAAACTAAAGGATGTTTCTGCAAATCTCAGTCAACTAGTAAAGACATTCACCAAATCTGATTATATATATTTTATGGCAGAGACAAATGATGTCCATCAATGCTACGATAGTGAATCCATTGGAAATTTATTGCAAGAATTCGAAACTGTTATGCTTAATACAAGTCACACTAATATAATCTTATCGACAATTCCATTTGTATGTCACAATAAGCAAATTAACAATATTATTGAACATGTAAACTACAAAATTTATAATTTAGCCCGTAATTACGAACATGTGAAAGTTTTCTGTATAAATACAGTGATCACGATAGACGATTACGCATTCGATGGAATTAATCTGAAACTAACAACAAAGAGATATATCAGTCGTCTGCTGCACAACTTTATTTCCAACAATTCCACACAATCTGTTAAATCTAATGTAAGGTCCAGTGATGAAACTAGTGAAGATGAAGTAAATGATGCAGTGCGAAAAATACACTTGATGGAGCCCTATGGAAAAAAAAGAAAAAACTAGTCGGGGCAAGGAGTTTCCTCATCTACCAGAATCATGGCAGTAGTGCCATTTTGAATGCAACATCGATATCTGGACTGATCAAGGAATCACTTCATGGTGACAATATGGGCAATCCCGGCAGTAGTGTCAGTCAGTCGAATTCAAATAGTTTTTTATAAGGATATGTTTTTACAATGCCCGCAGTCTCCGGAACAAACTGGATGAATTGACCTTGTATATGTTTGAACAAAATATGCCTGATATTGTATCGTTTAGTCAACACTGGTTATTACCAGATGAAATAGTAATGTATCAACCAGATAAATACAGTCTGGTTTCAAGCTTTTGTAGATCCATAAATAAAGGTGGCGGAGTTGCGAGCTTTGTAAAAAGGAATGCTAATTTTAGCACAAAAAAATACAACAAAATAACTAATTTAACTTGAAGGCTTCCGCGGCCGTCGTCCATGTTTGAATTGGCTTCCGGTTGG
Source organism: Dorcus parallelipipedus (assembly GCA_958336345.1). Classification (NCBI taxonomy): domain Eukaryota; kingdom Metazoa; phylum Arthropoda; class Insecta; order Coleoptera; family Lucanidae; genus Dorcus; species Dorcus parallelipipedus. The sequence goes on along the minus strand of OY284478.1, from coordinate 1,646,681 downwards.
AACCGCGTCACGTTGACGTTGACAAAATAACTATTGCTAATATTGAAAAGAATTTTGAATTCTGTAGCTGTGTATTAAATTTAGAGGGTACCCAAATTTTAATAATAATTCTCTATAGATCTCCGTGTGGGAACATTGATATTTTTATGTGTAACATGTATTGCCTGTTAGAAAGTATTTTCTCTTTTCGAGGATTCTTAATTATTGGAGGTGATTTTAACATAGATTTTAGTAAAGATAGTCCTGACACTAGAGGTGTTACTGGATTGTTTTCTTCATTTGGCTTATATCCATGCATTAATTGTAACACACGAATTACCAGATCTTCTTCCAGTAGAATAGACAACATATTTACCAACATTGAACCCAGTAATTATTGATATAAAGGCGACAGACCCCGGATTATCTGATCATCATTGGTTGTGTTTCAATTTAAAATTATTTGACAATAGCAGTAAAAAGTTGCAGAGAACTAAAGGTAGAAACTTTGGCAAAGATAATATTCATAATTTTAAAATTTTATTAGAAGGAGAAACTTGGGCTTTTTTAAACTCAAGTAAAAACTCTAATGATAAATTCAGTTCTTTTATAACTACCTTCAATTACTACTTCAATGCAGTGTTTCCTATAAAATTTATACAACCAAAGCGTACACCTAAAAGTTGGGTGACTAATGATATTATTGAAGAAGGAGCCACGTTAAGGCATATCTACAATAATTTAAAATTGAACAATGATCCGACAGCCTTATCCCAGTATAAGGAACGAAAAAAGCTTCATAAAAATGATATTAAGAGGGCTAAACGTAAAAATAATGATTATATTTTAAATTCGCATAATAGAATTAAAGCTGCGTGGAATATTATCAAATTGTATTCAAATAATGTTAATTTAACTCCAGATTACATACATGATACTGATGGAAGTTAATTGTTTGATAGTAGTGATATTGCCAACGCATTTAATGATTTTTTCATTGAAACCGTTCATGAGGTAACATCTAAATTTCAAAATCTTAATACACCATCATCCAAAAGAAATTGTCCGATGAACACAATTTACTTAAATCCGACTAATGAAACAGAAGTTTATAATGTTATATGCAGCATATCATCCAAAAATTCTTCCGGTGCGGATGGCATTCCCTGTAGTATAGTTGGTCATGTAGCAGATGTCATCACATATTCTCTTACCATTTTAATAAATCAATCGTTTCTTGAGGGCGTGTTTCTTGATACACTCAGACTCGCCAAAGTTGTGCCAATACATAAAAAGAGTGATGTACACGACATAACAAATTACAGGCCGATTTCCCTTTTATCTGTCTTTTCAAAAATTGTTGAAAAAGTAATGTTTAACCGGTTAAGTGAATTCTTCTCTAGAAATAACCTATTAAGTGATTGCCAGTTTGGGTTTAGAAAGGGTTTATCTACGCAGGATGCTTTGGTGAACGCGCTTAATCATATTATTAATGGTATAGAAAAACATAAAAGGGCAGTTGGTGTGTACTTTGACTTAACAAAGGCGTTTGACACCATAGACCATGGCATACTGCTGGACAAACTTCGTAATTACGGAATAAGGGGTACTGCCTTGAGTTGGTTGGAAAGTTATTTAGGCAATAGGACACAGGTAGTTAGTTGGGGTGGAACAATTTCTCATAGGAAATCCGTCAAAAGTGGAGTACCACAGGGTAGCATACTTGGACCCTTTCTATTCTTAGTTTATGTAAATGATTTACCAGAAAGTTAACTCAGGGTAACTTATGCTGCTATGCAGATGACACGTCAGTAATTTTATCTAGCTCTTCACAGAATGATTTACTTTCAAGCCTTCAGAAAATTATAGTCGATATGAAATCATGGTGTCTTGCAAATTCCCTGGAACTAAACATGTCAAAAACTAACTTAATATACTATTCTAAGGCTACTACTGAGCAAAGTAATTTACACATAAATCTGGATGAGTGTATATTAGATTCTACTAACAGCGTAAAATTCTTAGGATGAATATTTGACAATAAACTCACATGGAGCAATCATTGCTTCGACCTATCTAAAAAACTAAATTCCTACTGCTACTTAATAAGAAGACTATCAGGAAATGTCAACCCAGACATACTCAAGCTTTTATATTACGCGAACGTTCAGTCTCGCCTATGCTATGGTGTTTTATGCTGGGGTAATTCTGCCCATGCAACTGAAGTGTTTACTGCTCAAAAGTCAATCATAAGAGCATTATCAGGTGTGTCGAAAACGCATACTTGTAGATTACTTTTTAAAAAGCTACGTTTACTAACTTTATCCTCTTTGTATATATTATCCTGCATAATGTATGTAAAACAACATTCTCATCTATATACTAATACTGTCAATACACAATACTCGTTTGAGTAAGAGAAATCTCATTTACTTACCTCAACATAGAACTCAGCTATTTCATAACAGCTTTACCTACACTGCCCTAAAAATCTTCAATCATTTCAACATCTAAGGGACTTACATACAAATTCTTTGGAAAATAAGGTGAAATCTATTCTACTGGAGAAAGTTTTTTATTCTATCGATGAATTCCTGCTACACCGAATCATTTAATTTATTTTGTGAAAATTTGTTGAAATTTTATTAAATTTTGTGTTAGGTCGCGTGTAGTTTTTTATATCTGACCACATACGCTTGTATGGGCTGTTTTAGTTTTAGTCTTTGTTTTTCAGTCTTTTAGTATTTTATAGTCAATACGACATTGTCGATATTTACAATTGTAAATCTAAAGACAAATAAATATTATTATTATTATTATTATTATTATGAACTCATCGATGAGTTACAGGCGAGTTCATCTAAGATCTTACCGTCCTTTGTTTTTACGTACATATTTACGGTTTCTTTTATTTTTGTTTTATAGAGTACATCAGTATTTTTTTTTTGCAAAATTTAATTTACGTCTTTAATTTTTCTTATTTACGTTCTCAAGTAATTTTCTGCTGATGAATTCATCGATGATTTCACAACTGAATTCATCGGTCACTCCCGTCATCGGCGGAAAATTGCATCCATACTGTTTCATAAAATGAAACAAGAAAAAAAAGTAACTGTAAAACAAATGACAATCGATTGAATCGTTTGTGAACTCATCGATGAGCTCATCTATAAATTTATTGACCCTTCGTTATTTTTCCAAACTTAAAATGGTTCATTCTACATAAGAATTCAAATAAATATCGTTAAATTTGTTCGTGTTTAATAAATACGTTTTAATTGCAAAATCTAAACAACTCGTTTTCGTTTTGATTCTTCGGTTTGAGATTTCTTGTTTTCAGCTGTTGGCAACTCTGTCGACAAACGCTGAGCAGCGTTGCCAGGTATAGCGAATAGCCGCCATTTGTAACGACTTTTTGTTAATAGTGGCGTAGAGGCGATAACATTAACACTATAATAAGGACCGATATTTCAGTCACAAGTTAACTTTAACTATCATCTTGTTCCCGTAGTAACAATTATTCCTTTGGCAATAAGCTGAAGGTTAAAGTTAACTTGTGATAGAAATATCGGCCCTTAAATGAAGAATTTTTGGAAATATTATTTCAGCAGTACGTTTTGAATATTTAATGCCTGGTTGCACCAACTTCTTAAGCAGAGCTGTGTTTAGACTATGACATTATTTAAAGACTTAACAAAATGTTACTCACATTCTAATTGATACTTAAGTTGAAGTTTAAATGTCGATCAGAATATATTTGGCATTATACTGACCATACGTAAATGTCATGACTTAAAATTAAGCTCTGCTTAAAAAGTTGATGCAACCGGGCATAAGCAGTTACCTGAACGCGGCCTTTAATTGCTTAAGCAACCGTATTTTTAGGTTATGTCGCGAAAGTATTTACTTGAGGTCTGTTCGCTTGTATTGCTCGGAGTTACTCTAAAAGTTATCAAATGTAGTTTTCAGTCAAATTCGTTTCTCCCACGTCGAGAAAACTTCGAATTTGACTGAAAACTACATTTGACAACTTTTAGAGTAACTCCGAGCAATACAAACGAACAGACCTTTGGAGTTTGACGATATTTCCATTGATAAGAATTTTTTGTCTGCAACTCCTCGTTTATTTGCAGAACAACTCGGAACACCCTCACAACAATTCATGGTGAGACTGCAACCAACCGTTCGCAATTACGTGGAGAACCGACCTCGTTACCCGGGATTCCCATTCGACAAGTTATTCCCCGACATGTTGTTCCCATCGGATAGCAGCGAACACAATCGTTTGAAGGCGAGTCAGGCCAGGGATCTCTTGAGCAGGATGCTCGTCATAGATCCGGAAAAGAGGATATCAGTGGACGATGCACTTTTACATCCGTACATCAACGTGTGGTACGACGAGGGAGAAGTGAACGCGGTAAGTCTGGCAATTCGCTGTTGGTTTTCGCTCTGATGAAGTCCTTGCAGCCCGCACCTGCTCCCTACGACCACAGTGTGGACGAAAGAGAACACACAGTCGAACAGTGGAAGGAACTCATCTATCAGGAGGTTATGGAGTATGAGAGTTCTCACGGGGTAAATGCCAGAGCGTCTTCTAGTTCACAACCCAGCCCTGCCGCAAACTCTACCGAGCCGAATGGCACTGAAACGTTACGGTAGAGCAGGTAATTTTTTTTTCGTGTTTTTATTTATTGGTTGGTTGCCACGTTGACTCTTGTGAAAATGGCACTTTTATTTTAATGTTCGTAATTGCCACCGGCATTTATTTTTTTGTCGCTTGGAAAAGAAATGTGATGTGGTACTTTTTGTTGCAGGATTTGAAATCCTAAGCACAAGATGCAATTTCAACTAGTCTAACTTAATAGTTTAAAGAAGAGATGCCATTTTCAGTTTCGCAACTTCGATCCAATAGAACTTGTGTTGTGTTTCGGTGCAATGACTCGACGACAGAGAAACCAAACGGGTCCCACCCCCCCTTTATGAACAAAAGAGTACACGCAAAACCAAAACAAACAAAAAAAAAAAGAAAATACCGACGATCTTGATCTGATAATCCTAATCAGTATGTGTGATATATATTTACTAGCCTGTTTATGATTTCGTTTCGTTTGTATGGTTCGTGCTGAGGAGAAAAAAAGCAATTGCGAGTTTTGCCTGAGAAGATATTGTTGTTTAGCATATTGTAGGTGATAATATTATTACTATTATTATGATTATTACTGCGGATTGATTGTGAATGGTTTCGTTTGCACGGGTTTAATTAAAATACAGTATAGTGCGTCGCGAGTATAATTAGGTAGGTATAGTAGTTCTTTTTCGTACTGTATTTTTATTAACTGGTTTTTGTATGTTTGCTGAATTTGTTCGGCATGGGTTTTAAGCAATACTTTTGTACAATTTTCAGCATAATGTAACACTTTCTATAAATCAAAATGGTAGAAGTGAAAGCAAGAGAGTTCCTGGGATTCACTTATTTCAAAATTCAATTGCAACAGAGTTGCAAAGATTAATTTTGGTTTCTTGCATATGTCAAATGTAATTCTATGATTAACCCGAACGACATCTGTTAGTAGTAATCATTAACTATAGTTCAGAAAAAAAGGGATTTCACTTATTTCAAAGGATACAGAGGTGGTTAAATTAGAGCAAAGTTGCAAAATATAATTCGCATGTAGTCATGAAAAAATAGGGTTGATTTTATAATCTTCAAGAAAAAATACTGGCGACATCTGTTGGTAGCTATCATTAACTATTGTAAAAGAAAATCTTTCAACGGGAGGTCGGAAGTTATTTCGAAAAATGCAGAGGTGGTTAAGGTAAAGCAAAATTGCAAAAATTAAGTAACATTCATGACATGAAAAAAATTAGTTTTTTTTTTACTTTTTTGTCTATACAGGCTGTCCACCGAGTGCCGCGGTCTTCTCTACCGTCTATAGTATATAAGATTTTGTGTATGTCATTTTGTGACATCTGTATATTTTTTGAAATCGATTTGTTTACAATTGATTTTACATTTTCGAAAGCGATTTTCAAATTTTCAAGAGAGTCAGTCAGAAATTAGTGGCGACATCTGTCCGAAAGTAATAAAACTCATTACTGGCAATTAAATTTTCTTTTGTTTTGTTATCTTCTTCGCTCGAGATTTTGTCTTGCAGGTTCAAAATTCGCAAAATGTTCTTTCTTGTAGCAAAGAATTAGCAGCTCCATCTGTTGTAGAACAGAGGAACGATTTTCATTTGTTTTTTTTTAAATTTCTTGACGTCTTCTCTTTTTTGAAGTACAAACTTTGCGAATGATTTTGGCTTCAAATAAAAAAAAAAAAAAACTAGTGCCACCATCTGTTTTCGAGCAGAAGAATTATTTCATCAGAAATCATTTGTCATTTCGTTTTGTGTTCAATCGGTCGTCTTCTGTTTCCTTTTTCAATTGATCCTAACAACTTTACTTCAGTCTATTATCATTTGTTTTCTTTCTTAAATATGTAAGGTATTGCTAACGACTTTGTTTCAATCGATCGTCTTTTGTTTTCTGTCTCTTCTTTTGTTACCGTTTATTCTTTTTATAGTGGATGGAACCGAATTTTTCATTTTGTTTGAAATCATTCGCTTTTCTGTCGAATTTCGCTCATTTCAAACTTTATTTCTTTACCTCTATGATCAACTTTGTTTTAGTTGATTCTCTTTTGTTTGTTTTCATCTTTTTTTGTCGTGTACGTGTCCAGTACGAAATACATATTTTATTTCCGAAAGAATCTTTTATTGGATTACGTGCAAGTACAAGAAATGTGCCAGAAATTGAGGACATTAACTTAATGTTGTTTTGTAATGTTAGTTCGATATAACTTCATGTTACGTATCTTTATTATTTAATGTATCCTTGTATTTTCTTACAATTATAATTTTTAAGCCCCTCCCCCCAAGACAAATTTCTGGATGCGCCACTGTAGCGAACGTTCCACGTTCCAGCAAATTCAACCACCACCTAGGGAGCGTCTGGATAGTTTTGGAATCTTTCCCTGGTTCCTAGATGGCGTGACTAATCTAAAAGTAGAATTTGCCGCGTTCCGGGATGTAACAATACGTAGGCATGAAATGAATCTCATTCTGGTACACGAGAGCTCTATGTGGGAGCAAGAGAGTTCACGGCAATCAAATTTTTACAAACTTCTTGGTTTGTTGCATCTAATAAGTCAGGCGTAGCCGCAGTGACCTTAAACATTAAAGAAAAAACACACCACCTCGAAAAAATTGAGAAAGTTTGGGACTAGGAAAAAAATTCGAACGAGCTAAGATGTATCTCAGTCACATCTACTTCATAAAATTATTTTTGGCTATACAGAGTGTTCAGTAACTGAGAGCCATACCAAAGTTATATTTTTTTAAATGGAACACCCAATATATTTTTACATATTTCGAAAGTATACATAACGAGTAGGTAATAATCAAAAATGTAGAAAGTTTTACTTAAGTGTTTGTAAGATATTGATGTTTAAGTGTAAAAAATTGCCATAATATGAGTGCTTATATCTTTGTTATTTATTTACATTTCGTCTCATTTTTGTAGGTACTCAATACAATATCTTTTCTACAGAAATTTCAGAACAGCTTCGGTCTATCAGTTATTATGTGTACAGGGTGTTGAGTTTTGCGAAAGAATTTTTCTCAAAATTTTCTAATGGAACACCCAGTATATCTAGACTCTCGTGAAATACTGTTTTAATAAGCTTTCATAAAACGCCAAATGTATTTGTCTAAACTGAAGAAGTCGTGTGACAAAAATTAATGATTTTTCTTTCTTTCAATATTGACGTTATTTAGCCTTTCCGACCGGTTCTTTTGTTTTGATTTGCTGATAAATCAATGAATATGTTTTATTTTTTGTTCAAAGTACATAATTGAATATGTTCCTGTTAAACTAATTCCTATTTTTCTTTATTTTGAAAATATTTACATAACGTTATTTTAATAAGGTTTTTACTGTATTTAATGTTTCCTGGTATTTAGAATCTTTCTTTCAATCTTTGAAAAACTCTATAATCCGGGTCTCTTCTCATAGGATAATGCTGCGAATATAGTCTTGATGCCAAAAGACCTTTTCCTAGTAGGTATGTCATGTCACGTAACTCTTTATTATTAAAATGCATTTTGTTATCATAAAAAAATACAAAACTGTAAAAGTAGTGTTGTCTACTAATAGAATAATTGTTCTGTCAACTAAAAATTTATAGCAACTATTTTCCTATTTTCTAGCAAACTGCAATATGATTCTAAATTTTATAAACTGAAGAGCAAAACTATAGCCCCGCTCCCAATTTTTAATTTTTTTTTGTCTAATTGAAAGACAACATCATGTGACTTAGAAGAATGGTAAAAGGAACTAAAAATAGAAATAATAAATCAATTCAGAAGTACTTAGAAACAATCCATATAATTTCTTTAAGAAAAATATTGAACTTGAATAGTGCATAACTATAGCCCCTAGGTCATTTCAAACAAAAAAATCACGTTTTTTGTGATTAACTCAAAAATTCTTGAAGACATGCTTTCAACCAAATTATTTAATATTTCTGACTCTAAATTAACCCAAACTTCCTCTAATGTATTTTTGAGTTCATTAACTGTTGCATATTGTTTATTATCACGATAAACTCGACGGACCAAAATTCCCCAAAGATTTTCTATTGGGTTAATGTCTAGGGAACAGGAAGGCCACTCCAATAATTGGATATTTCTTTCTTCGAACCACGCCATCGATTCCCTACTAACATTCTTCTAGCAATTTCACGTCGACTCAAACTTTCATCACAAAAAGCCAAGATTTTACCTTTCTCCAACTCGGAAAGATATCTTCCTCGAGGCATTTTCAGTCTAATTGTCACAAAGTAATGACGTTTAATAATAAAATCAGTTATTTCTTTTGTTTCATACTAAGAGGCACAGCCAGCTTGGATTTCATTAATTTATTTCACCCGGCGCTATAGTTGTGCACTGTTCAGTTTTAACTTTTTTTTTTTTTAATAAATTACATAAATTATTTGTTCTATTCTCAGTTAATTTTAGTCACATTTTAACTTCTTTTATGGTTCCCCTAAGTAAGATTAAATTATTGTTGTTTTATGAACAAAAAAATTAAAGAAAAATTGAGATCGGGGCTATAGTTATGCTCTTCAGTTTATTTTTAAATTATTATTGTAACGTTATTTAGGTATTTTCAAAGTAAAGAAAAATAGGAATTATTTTAAGAGGAACATATTGAATTACTTTGTACAAAAAATAAAACATGTTCATTGACTTATCAGCAAATCAAAACAGAAGAACCGGACAGAAACGCTAAATAACGTCAAATAGTCAAACATAATTTTATGAAGTAGAGCTGACTGATTTACTTTGAATTTTTTTTCTGTCTTATATACTATAGACGATAGAGAAGACCTCGGCACTCGGTGGACACGCTGTATATTAGTTTTTTTGGGGGGGCTTTATATTTAAGAAAAAAATACTCTATTAACTAGAGTGACCTTTTTTTATTGTTATCCTTAACTACAGTTCAAAAAAAATTCTATAAAAAAGAGTGCCAGTGGATTTTATTTATTTTCTAAAAATATTGAGTGGTTAAGTTAAAGTTAAGTTAAGTTTTTTTTTTAGTTCTTTTTGCCTATATTATGTTTTTCTTTGGCTTTATATTTAACCAAATACAGAGCCAGTAGATTGATAAAGTACTGACGTCACAGGGCACCCTGAGGGCATTGCAACGATCAAAACACACGCAAGAGGCGCTGTCAGCGTTGATTTATTATTTTTATTATTATTATTTATTATTAGCATTATTTTCATAGATAAATATCACTTTGGTTTTCAAAGATTTTCTAATCAAAATATAAAAAATAAACAACACTTAACTTTACTGTCGTCGCACGCCCTCTATTGGATAGAAAATCGTGCGTGGTGCCTTTGTTGCTTCATATCGATGATTTATCATAAATATCTACTGGGTTTGACCAAATAGTAGCCAGAGCGACATCTGTTGGAAGTTATCGTTAACTGTCGATCAAGAAAGAAGAACGTATCAAAAGAAACAGAGATGCAAAGTTGCAAAGTTTATTAATTCATGTCACGTGTCTTCTTGGTTCTTTGGTTTTATATTTAAAGAAAAATATTACCCGGCGGGGCGCGACATCTGTTAGTAATTAACTGTAGTTGAAGGAAATTCTGTCGAGAAAAAGAGACCCAGGGGATTCCACTTATTCCAAGAGGTACGAAGTTACTTAAAGCAAGTTGCCAAAAGCAATTCATATCTAATCATGAAAAAATAAGGTTTTTAGTTTTTTTTTTGTCGTATTAGCCAGAGCAACATCTGTTGACAATTATCATTATCAACATTAACAGTTGCAACCGGTTAGATCGCGATGACAAAAAATGACAAGTTGCTCGAGGAATCCATTGCAATCAAAAGCAAATGTTTTTTTTTAAGGATGATAAGTATGACAATTAATATTGTAATTCTCAAGTAAATTAAAATTCTCCTAGACAAGAACGACATCTGTCTTCAGTTGTACAGGCTGTCCTGTACATGATGCAAACTTTGGATGGCTCGTAAAATTATACACATCTTCTGTATACCATTATTGTCTCTACCTACACCTAACCTTTCTTGAGAGATATTTAATGTTTTGTCTAAAAACTACTGTTTTATTTATTTTTAACTCTGAGAAAAAAAATTGATGCAGCTGTAGTTGATACTTAATTTAGAAAACGTTGAAACAAATGTAACTTATAAAATGCTAAAACATCCACTCGTTATAGTTTAAATAAAATTGAAATCATTTTAATTGCTTAAAGAATTGTAGTTCAGATGGCGCTACTGTCATTCGATGTTGGGGAAAAAAACATTACGAATATTCCAGTTTATCAAAGAAAATGGTCCCTTATTTTATTTTGTTTAATTACCTGAAAATTATAGTTCAGGTAAACATACACAGATGGCGCTACCGTCGCTTTATAATAATAATAATAATATTTTATTTATCCACAAGACCTTACAAAGATATATTTATGTTGGAAAGACCATTATGAACACTACAGTTTAAATAAAATGTTTATTTTATTTCTATTATGGCCGATTGCACCAATATTTTAAGCAGAGCTTAAATTTAAAGTGTGCTTAGATTATGACATTTTTTGCAGGATTAACAAAACGTCAGCCACATCCTAATTGATACTTAAATTGAAGCTTAAAAGTCAATCAGAATGTGACTGCCGTTACACTGAACACGCATGAATGTCATATTCTAAACACAAATCAAATTTAAGTTTTGCTTAAAAAGTTGGTACGATCGGGTATTAATTGCCTAAAAATTAAAGTTCAGGTAAACATACACAGATGGCGCCAACTGACGTTTGACGTTGAAAATATCATTATGACAAAAGAATAATTTAGACAACAAAACGTTTAAATAAAAAATCATTCACTTATGAAGTGTTTGTTACTGCTATTGAGACAAATGTCAAAACAAAAGAACAATATTAAGGTTATGAAATGGTGTTTATGCAACAAAAGAGTTACTTGGCGAGGTATTAAAAAACTATCTGACAAAATGCTGAAATAAAATAAAATGTTACTGACACAAAAATAAGAGATAATGCTAAAAAAAAAATTGAATAACTCGTTTCAATTGAATAAAATATCAAAACGCTACTGTCATTCGATGTTGGAAAAAATGTTATGATCTTTATAGTTTATTAAATTAAAATTTTTCTTTGTATTATTTTTATTAAGTACCTAAAAATTATTGTTCAGATAAACATACACAGATGGAGTTAATGTCGTTTGATTTTGGAAAAACCATTATGAACATTATAGTTTATTAAATAAAATGTTTCTTTAATTAATTTTTTTAATCGCCATAAATTGTAGTTCAGGTAAACATGTACAGATGGCGCCACTAACATTTGATGTTGAAAATATCATAACGAAATAATTTGGACAACAAAATGTTTAAATAAAACATAATTTACTTATGAAGTGTTTGTTACTGTTATTGAGACAAATGCCAAAACAAAAGAATAATAATTAAGGTTATGAAATGGCGTTTATGTAACAAAAGAGTTACTTGGCGACGTATACAGAAAAAAAACACATCTAACTTAGGTATACAAAATGCTGAAATAAAACAAAAGGTTGCTGACACAAGAACAAAAGAGTTAACACAAAAAAAAATTGAATAACTCGTTTCAAATTGACTACTGTCGATGTTCGATGTTCGAAAAAATATTATAAACATTACAGTTTAATAAATTAAAATGTTTATTTGTTTATTTTTTTTTAAATTAGTTTAAGTTTATTATAAGCCATTATTAAATGTACTTCTATCGCTACAGGGGTGGTCATGGTAATAAACAAAATATCAGAAATTTCAAAAGGACAGTTTTCAAAATCGAATAAAACGGGGTAAAAAAAATTATTTACTGCAGAAACATCTGCCGTTTCGTTAATGAAACAAAATTCTACCAAAAATTAGTTTTGTAACAACTGTTGACGAATTTAATTATTACTCATTTAATGATTTAAAACTTCGGGTACATTGTTTCTTGTCTTCTTCTTATTGAATTTTTACAAAATGTACTAAAAAGGAATTTAAGATTATTTATTATTAATTATATCACCACGTAAAATGAAATAATACGATAAATAATTAGCAATTATACATCAACAGATGTCGCCTCAATAAATACGTGACTAGTAAAAATCTGTCAATAGATGTCGCCATTATCGGCTGTATTTTCATTGAACTTTGAAATGTTCGACACAAATGAATTGTTGGAAACCATCCAATTAGTTAACATGTTACATTAAGTAGTTGATAAAACAACTATTAATGAAATCGCAGTTTTATCAGAGTTATCTTTTAACGAGAAAATGTTACAAATAATGATTAACAGAAGTCGCTCAGGGTGATTTGTAATTATATCAACAGATGTCGCCTCAATAAATACGTGACTAGTAAAAATCTGTCAATAGATGTCGTCATTATCGGCTGGATTTTCATTAAACTTTGAAATGTTCGACACAAATGAATTGTTGGAAACCATCCAATTAACATGTTACATTAAGTAGTTGATAAAACAACTATTAATGAAATCGCAGTTTTATCAGAGTTATCTTTTAACGAGAAAATGTTACAAATAATGATTAACAGAAGTCGCTCAGGGTGATTTGTAATTATATCAACAGATGTCGCCCCAGTAAGTACAGGACTAGCAAAAAAATCTGTGAATAGATGTCGCCGTTATCGGCTGGATTTTCTTGAATAGGAAGCCATCCAATTAGTTAACTTGTTATATTAACTGATGATAACTAATGAAATCGTAACAGTAATTTTTTTTATAAGGGTTATCTGTGAACGAACAAATGTTATAGATACTAACAGATGTTGCTCTGACTGATTTTATTTTAAGGACTTTCATTTATTGTTATGTTAATAGTCAGTTTTATTAGAACAATAATATTTCAATTTATATAAAATAACAACTTTAATTTTTCATATTTATCGCCCTCTTAGCGTCTTCAATTTGTTTGTTATTTTTAACGAGTAAGCAAATGTATGCGTACATTATACAACTTAGCTCGAATTTAAACACATACGTATAAATAAGTATGAATTGTGGAACGCCCTGTACATTTATTGCCAGTCGAATGTATTCATGGTTTTACATAATGCTGGAACTTGTACATCGAAGCAATTATTTGAATTCTTATCGTTTATTTTTCTATAGTATTATAGAAATAAATGAAGAAATAATCGTAGACTAGGAAAAAATATAATCATACATTATAGCAAGTAGAGAGGCGAGCGGGGGAGGGCGTCTGCGGCGCTTGTTCTCTGTCTGACGTGACAGCATCGCACACGCCCCCCCTCGCCCGTTCGAGTCAGTTACAATAAGTTTTATGTACTGTATGATCCGATCCAACAAAAAGAAATCCTGTAAAAAGTGACGATTAGTGAATTTTATATAGTGAAGATATAAAAAGAAAACTGTCTCAGCTAAAAGAATCTTTAGCGGTAATTTCGATTCTGACATCGTTTCTTTTGAGGAGAAAAAAAAAAGAAATGTAGGTAGCGGATAGATTTTTAAATTTTTCGATTTTTGTGATCAGTTTTAATAGTGATTGATGAGGCATGCAACGGTCACCTGCTCACGCAAGCGTAAGAGAAGAACATAATTCTCATATATAAACAGGGGGAGCATTTTAATATAGAGATCCGTTGTATGTACTTGTATTTATTACATTTAGGAAAAGAAAACTGCAACAAATAAAAAAACAACAATGAGTAAAAGTAGGTTAAGGAACTATTTTTTTTTTTTGTTGTATTTACGTCTCTTGTGTAAATTATTCAAGTTGATTATTTATTAATTTTTAATTTATGAAGTTTTTTTGGTTATAGTGACGATTGTTTCAGACATAGTGGTGCGTATTTCGTTAGTGCAAAAACCGTTCTGATTGTAATGTTGTTATTATTGCGAGCGCTTCACGTCTTCGAGCAAGCAGAGACGAGAATGGCAATGTTGCAACAGAATACGATATATAATTCTCTCTCTCTTTCTCTCTATCTATATCTCTCTCTCGCTCGCTCTGTAAATACATACCTTAAAAATCTTCTGTAAAGAAAGTGTCGAAAGAACGGACTCATTGATTCTTTCCACTTGACACACACACACATAAATAACGTAGTGTAGAAACGAAGGATCATTACAAAAAAATGAGATTGCAAATCGGTGAAACTTCTGCCGTCTTTTCGTTTTGCAAACAGTGTTTCTTGTTTAACCTCGAGTTTAACCGGTTTACAACGGAGAAAAATTACAATCTAGTAATTTGTAGTATACAGCGCTTGTATTGTTCTTGCTTTGTAAATAAACGAAGTAAACAGCTACGTTGGGTTTATTACTCCCTGACATCATCGACATTCGAGACGGCTTTACTTGAATTTAAAAAAATAACAACGATCGCAAATATAGGGTGATTGTTCTACCAAAAGAAAAAAAGAAAACACGAAAATCGATAAGTAAAAGAACTCTTTTCGTCGTATATTTTCTTAACTCAGATCTACACAGGTCGGCATATAAATAAAAAATGAACTTTATAATTCATTCACGTTCTTTTTGCATTGCTAACTTCGTTATTATTAGAGCTACGAAGTGGTTCAAATTAGCAAAAATGAACTGTTTTTACTCAGGATTACAATGGTGATATGCAGAAAAAAATTGCGCATCGCATTCTCAAAATAATTGCATGTGTAAAGTTTTTTTTAATGGAAAAACCCTGTATTTTTTGTTGACAAATGAAAGAACATCAAATTATAAATACAAATTACTCTTTACTATTTTTCCTCAAAACGAATAATAAAGAAGTTATTGCAAAAGTTGTATTAATCATTTACAATTAACTTTATTTAGTTCAATGCATTAACAAAACTGTCTTAACGCACACTACCTTGGAACTACATATGTGCTTCAAAAACAAACAAACGTGAAAGACATGAGCGCAACATTTTGAGGAACTGATATTTAAAATATGTAAACGTAACCTACTATCGTGTACAAAAATAAAATTAGTTAATTAAATGTGCTACTCTTGAAACTATTGTAACTTAAACTAATTTAAACAACATTATAATTAACATGCAGTAAGTGTTTCCCGGTTTGTTTTAAATATCACTGAACACGCTTTACCTGTCTTTCCCCTAACGGTGAATGAGAAAAAAGGACGGAGTTATGATTCACAAGTCTATTGATGCAACACCAGACAATGACGGATGCAACACCAGACAATGACGCAACGGTCTTCTCTTGTGAACAATACTTTAATATCAAATATTATCCATTCATGATCTTTTTAGACTCTAGAGGGCTATGTTTTTTTTTCGTTAAGTTACGTGCATGTATTTTGATAGAACTCAACATGTGACAAATATAAAATTCTAACACTTTAACGTCAGTTCCATCGACTGTATTGCTTCTTATACTCTACGATGACATGAAGAAAATAAAATAATAACATTTAAAACAAATAATTACTTATGACTTTTTAATACTAAGTCAAAATGCTAAGAATAATCAATGTTTTTCAGTATCAGTTTTCAAAGATATAACCATCAAATTAAAATGGAAAAGGACATTTGGTGAAACCAACAAAAATGTCCGCCTAACATGGCCTACTCTGAGTCTAAAAAGATCGTGAATAGCTTATATCGATAAATCTTCGCAGCCCTACTGGCAACACTGCTCTGTTTTGATGATAATCTCATTCGCAGTACAAAAAACAGGCACAAGTCTCCTAGAGTCCCTCAAAATAATCTTTTTTAACAAAAAAAAAGTTCATTTATCACTTTGGTTTAAGAAATTCCAAAAAACAGGATAAATCCCTCAAGTTGATAAGTCTGGGTGGTGCTGTCAACTTATACATCACGTTTCTTGTGGTTGCTTTATTGGCAGTACCTATAAGAAAGAAACAAAATAATCAAAATAATCGTTTTTATTAAAAGTTTTTAAAAAAACCATTGTCCCATTTGAGTTTTAAGAAATTTCAAAAAAAAGATAAATCCTCGTGTTGGTAACTCTGGACGGTGCGACGGTGCTGTTAACAGTGATGTCAACTTATATCACGGTGTCCCTAAGGTACTGAAGAAAATTCCCTGAACTTATCCAATTTTTTCCCTGCGCTTATTATTATTTCTTAAGATACGGTTTCTCTGACGCGTCAGACCATTACCTCTATTGGTCAGACGCATGCGGCGGACGCAGTACGGCTGACGCAATGCGCTACTACATATAGTGTTGGCCGTCGACGGCAGTGTTGTAACATATCTAGTTACAAGTATTTAGATACAGTATCTAGATGCTTTCAGTGTATCTGTATCTGTAACTAGTTACATTATAGTACTTGGTATCTGTAACTGTATTTAGTTACGTTTATGTATGTATCTGAGCATTTAGATACACAGATACATTTTTAAATAAAAATAAAAATATTTATTTTATGCAATCTCACACTACGTTACAAGAAATTAAAAGTACAGTTTTCTAAGACACAGATTAAACGTTAATGGAAAGATCTCCTTTATATTGTGCAATGTCTTTATAATAAACTTCCACAACAGAAAAATCAGTAAAGCTACCTACTCAGGTAAGCGGATAGCGTTGCAGCATTTATGATTGGCTATAATTTTGAATCAATTTGAATGAGCCAATCACAAATGCTGCACGAGAGCTGCAAAACGCTATCTGCTTAACTAAGTACATAGCTTAACCAGCAGTAGAAGTTTTCGCATGGAAATACATACATATATCGACTGCTATTAACTTTGGAGCCATATTTAATAGAATAATATACAGGGTGACTGTTAATTATACCGACAAAATGAAACCACAATAAGAAGCGATGTATGGAAAGTGTTAAAAAAATTCTTTCTACTTTAGTTTTCGAGAAATAATTAATCAAAAATTAGTCCCAAAACGACGACACGCCGCTGGTTAAAAAGTCAAGGAGCAGATGAACGAAATAAATGCTGTCGTAAAAGTTTTTTTTTTAATAGTTTTATGATACTGCAGTGTGGCTTCTTGAACTTATTAAAACTTTAACATATTCTTAATTAATTATTTATTAGCTATTCCTTAGAATTTTTTAAACGTGATCCGGTAACCTATGACATTCATAAAGTTTTTATAGTTGGCGATGACTTTAGATCTAATAAATTGTTTCACATTTTCGGAGGAAACTGATTCGTAACCAATACTTTGCAAATGTAATCAAGTAATCATTCTTTTGTGGCGATAATTATTACCAATTAGTGTAACGCATAATACCAATGACGCGACGTTTAAAACAACATATTGCATCCTAATAGTTTTATTGTCTCCGTGCGATAACGATACGAACATTTTACTATCAGCTGCCTTTCGGACCGTGCATTTGACCCCTGTGATCACAAGATTTAAAACCTTGCGATTTTTTTGTGGACGAAACCGGCTGGTACATGTTACATTCCGCTCTTGTAAATAATCCGCACGAATTAACAAACAATTATTTGCGAATTTATTATTCGTATTTCATACGCCATTTTAGAAATTACTAATAATTTCATCGCGTAAAAGAAACTTGCCTTCCCCAGCTATTAAACGAGTAATAAAATCAAATGAAATGTGTGTCAAGGTCGCATTGTGTGCAAGCGAGAATCAATAAAAAAAAATTTATAGTCTTATTCTACTGCCGCATTTATAGAACGTGGCCGCCGTATTTCGTACGCAATGCCGGAGCATGATTTTGCGGTAATTTTTTAACTAATTATAAACTGTTTACAAGTATTTTTTAAATATTTTTCCCGTAATCTATGAATCGATTCTCTTATGTCTTTTTTTTGTCGGTACAATTGTCATTCACCCTGTATGCAATATAACCTACTTTGAACTTGTGAATTTCTTCATTTAATGTCTTGTACTACTCTTCAGTGTAATTTTATTAATGTGACAAAACGATAATTTCTTTCTGTTTGACATTTTTCAATTTCAAACTTTGACGCTTTGTCAGTTTTTTTTTATTCAAATAAAGAACATGATTATTTTTATTATTATGTAACACATTTATGTATGTATCTAAAAGTATCTAAAAGGTATCTAGATACATTTATAGTGTATCTGTATCTGGATCTAGTTACTTTCAAAAAAGAAGTATATGTAACTGTATTGAGTTACAAATTAGGGTAAGTATGTGTATCTGAATCTAGATACTTTGAAAAATGTATCTGTTACAACACTGGTCGACGGCTAATCAAGATAGACTGGTGATGACTGGTAATGGTAAGGACGGTTTGTTTGAAAGCAACATCAACAGATCTTGTGGTGGGAGGGAAATGTGGGGTACTGTTTACTCGTCCCCATAACTCGTCCCTAATGCACATAGGCGGCGTTCATTAAATGGAGATAAAAATCGAATATTACAAAAAATATACTTGTTAATTGAAATAATAATAGATTATTCATTACGAAATAGAATTATTAATTTAATTAATCAGTTAATTATATTGAATTAATTCATTAAATACAAATACACGCAATAAAACTAGTATGTACGCCTAAGTGCTAGTGCGTTATGGCTCTTACACTCAATTTCATTTACAATTGCCGCGAACAGTGTCACCAACGCGTAAAAAGTAGAGTAACCAAAAAGTCAACATAGAAAATCCCTAAAATTTGTTAATAGATAAACTTAAAGATATCATTAAAAATAGAAACAAAAGACCATCGATTTCATTTCGGTAGATTAATGGTATATTAAAAAAAAAAAACAATTTGAAAAGAACTGTGACAAAAACAAAATATGTAGGTAATATGTAATTCAAAAATATTCAAATTAAAAACTTAATAACAAAAGACAATCGATTTTACAACACAATTTAATAGACTAACTTTTTTCAAACGATAAAAATAATTAAAGCTGACGAAACAAGCAAAGAAAATTAAATAATAGAAGTACGAAAAAATGAAATTTTAAAATCAATAAAAATAAGAGACAATCGATTTTACAGCACAGTTCAGTAGATTAAACAAAGAAAACAAATTTTAAACAAAATTTATAAAAATATACAGGGTGTTTCCTAAGTATGTTCCAAAATGTGAAGTTGTGATTTCCATTAATATTTTAAGAAAAAATGTTTCTATGAACATTTGGCCGCAAATACATATTAAGGAGGCTGTGGTAAAGAAAAAATTAATACAAATTCTCACATTTTTGACATTTGTTTTAACAAGAGTAATATGTAATTATAATAATAACAGTAAGCACAAGTAAACAGAAATAGCACTCAACTCCAAGCAGTTATTATTGCAAATGAAATAAATGTCAAAAGTGTGAGAATTTTTATTAGGTTTTGTTTTTCGTCATAGCCTGCTTAATATATATATTTGCGGCCGCAAGTTCATAGGAACATTTTCTCTGAGAATCACATCCTCAAATTTTAGAACGTACTTAGGAGATACTCTGTATATCAGTATTGAAAATGTAAAAATAAAAACAAGAGACACAAACAAAGCAGAATTCAGTAGATTCATAAATTAAAACAAACGAAAAAACTTTCAACAGGTGGCGCTGTTGAATGTGTGAAAAACAACGCAAGTAATTTTTTTTGAGACCGTCCAGAAATAACCAGTGAATCATCCTCATAGAAACAAGACTTTCAGTTTTTTTTTTGTACAAAATAAAATCCCTAATTTGAAAAAAAAAAACCTTAGAAGGGATTTATCCCTTAAGTTGCCAACACTGAAAAGAAAACGGAAACACTTCAAATATCCGTGTTAAGAATTCCTAGTATTTTTCTTTAATCTTCATTTAAAATTGTAAATTTTCGTTTTTATTGTAGAACAATTGTCAGTCACCCTGTATAGACATGTTTCTCATGTCTATACAGGGTGATTAATACAACACGACAACACTTCAAATATCCATGTTGAGAATTCCTATTATTTTTTCTTTAATTTTACTTTAAAATTGTAGTTTTTTTTTGGCAAAAAATTGTCAGTCACCCTGTATAGACATGAAAAACATGTAGGTGTTTATGTTTCTCATGGGTGATTAACACAACTTGAAAACACTTCAAATATCCATGTTAAGAATTCCTAGTATTTTTTTTTAATTGTAATTTAAAATTGTAGTTTTTTTTGCAGAATAATTTTCAGTCATCTTGTATAAACACTTCTGTTTCTCATGTCCGTATACAATACGAAAACATTTCAAATATCCATGTTAAAAATTTCCGAAATATTTTTTTAAATTGTCAGTGACCCTGTATAGATATGAAAAACATGTAGGTGTTTATGTTTCTCATGGGTGATTAACACAACTCGAAAACACTTCAAATATCCATATTAAGAATTCCTAGTATTTTTCTTCAAATGTAATTTAAAATTGTAGTTTTTTTGCAGAATAATTTTCAGTCATCTTGTATAAACACTTCTGCTTCTCATGTCCGTATACAATACGAAAGCATTTCAAATATCCATGTTAAAAATTCCAGATATATTTTTTTAAATTGTCAGTGACCCTGTATAGACATGAAAAACATGTAGGTGTTTATGTTTCTCATGGGTGATTAACACAACTCGAAGACACTTCAAATATCCACGTTAAGAATTCCTAGTATTTTTCTTTAAATGTAATTTAAAATTGTATTTTTTTTGCAGAATAATTTTCAGTCATCTTGTATAAACACTTCTGTTTCTCATGTCCGTATACAATACGAAAACATTTCAAATATCCATGTTAAAAATTCCAGATATATATTTTTTAATTGTCAGGCACCCTGTATAGACATGAAAAACATGTAGGTGTTTATGTTTCTCATGGGTGATTAACACAACTCGAAAACGCTTCAAATATCCACGTTAAGAATTCCTAGTATTTTTCTTTAATTGTAATTTAAAATTGTAGTTTTTTTTGCAGAATAATTTTCAGTCATCTTGTATAAACACTTCTGTTTCTCATGTCCGTATACAATACGAAAACATTTCAAATATCCATGTTAAAAATTCCAGATATATATTTTTTAATTGTCAGGCACCCTGTATAGACATGAAAAACATGTAGGTGTTTATGTTTCTCATGGGTGATTAACACAACTCGAAAACGCTTCAAATATCCACGTTAAGAATTCCTAGTATTTTTCTTTAATTGTAATTTAAAATTGTAGTTTTTTTTGCAGAATAATTTTCAGTCATCTTGTATAAACACTTCTGTTTCTCATGTCCGTATACAATACGAAAACATTTCAAATATCCATGTTAAAAATTCCAGATATATTTTTTTAATTGTCAGTCACCCTGTATAGACATGAAAAACATGTAGGTGTTTATGTTTCTCATGGGTGATTAACACAACTCGAAGACACTTCAAATATCCACGTTAAGAATTCCTAGTATTTTTCTTTAATTGTAATTTAAAATTGTAGTTTTTTTTGCAGAATAATTTTCAGTCATCTTGTATAAACACTTCTGTTTCTCATGTCCGTATACAATACGAAAACATTTCAAATATCCATGTTAAAAATTCCAGATATATTTTTTTAATTGTCAGTCACCCTGTATAGACATGAAAAACATGTAGGTGTTTATGTTTCTCATGGGTGATTAACACAACTCGAAGACACTTCAAATATCCATGTTAAGAATTCCTAGTATTTTTCTTTAATTGTAATTTAAAATTGTAGTTTTTTTTGCAGAATAATTTTCAGTCATCTTGTATAAACACTTCTGTTTCTCATGTCCGTATACAATACGAAAACATTTCAAATATCCATGTTAAAAATTCCAGATATATTTTTTTAAATTGTCAGTCACCCTGTATAGACATGAAAAACATGTAGGTGTTTATGTTTCTCATGGGTGATTAACACAACTCGAAAACACTTCAAATATCCATGTTCAGAATTCCTATTATTTTTTCTTTAATTTTACTTTAAAATTGTAGTTTTTTTTTTGGCAAAAAATTGTCAGTCACCCTGTATACAAACATGAAAAACATGTAGGTGTTTATGTTTCTCATGGGTGATTAACACAACTCGAAAACGCTTCAAATATCCACGTTAAGAATTCCTAGTATTTTTCTTTAATTGTAATTTAAAATTGTAGTTTTTTTTTGCAGAATAATTTTCAGTCATCTTGTATAAACACTTCTGTTTCTCATGTCCGTATACAATACGAAAACATTTCAAATATCCATGTTAAAAATTCCAGATATTTTTTTTAATTGTCAGTCACCCTGTATAGACATGAAAAACATGTAGGTGTTTATGTTTCTCATGGGTGATTAACACAACTCGAAAACACTTCAAATATCCATGTTCAGAATTCCTATTATTTTTTCTTTAATTTTACTTTAAAATTGTAGTTTTTTTTTTGGCAAAAAATTGTCAGTCACCCTGTATACAAACATGAAAAACATGTAGGTGTTTATGTTTCTCATGGGTGATTAACACAACTCGAAAACGCTTCAAATATCCACGTTAAGAATTCCTAGTATTTTTCTTTAATTGTAATTTAAAATTGTAGTTTTTTTTTGCAGAATAATTTTCAGTCATCTTGTATAAACACTTCTGTTTCTCATGTCCGTATACAATACGAAAACATTTCAAATATCCATGTTAAAAATTCCAGATATTTTTTTTAATTGTCAGTCACCCTGTATAGACATGAAAAACATGTAGGTGTTTATGTTTCTCATGGGTGATTAACACAACTCGAAAACACTTCAAATATCCATGTTAAGGATTCCTAGTATTTTTCTTCAATCGTAATTTAAAATTGTAATTTTTTTTGCAGAATAATTTTCAGTCATCTTGTATAAACACTTCTGTTTCTCATGTCCGTATACAATACGAAAACATTTCAAATATCCATGTTAAAAATTCCAGATATATTTTTTTAAATTGTCAGTCACCCTGTATAGACATGAAAAACATGTAGGTGTTTATGTTTCTCATGGGTGATTAACACAACCCGAAAACACTTCAAATATCCATGTTAAGAATTCCTAGTATTTTTCTTCAATCGTAATTTAAAATTGTAGTTTTTTTTTGCAGAATAATTTTCAGTCATCTCGTATAAACACTTCTGTTTCTCATGTCCGTATACAATACGAAAACATTTCAAATATCCATGTTAAAAATTCCAGATATTTTTTTTAATTGTCAGTCACCCTGTATAGACATGAAAAACATGTAGGTGTTTATGTTTCTCATGGGTGATTAACACAACCCGAAAACACTTCAAATATCCATGTTAAGAATTCCTAGTATTTTTCTTCAATCGTAATTTAAAATTGTAGTTTTTTTTTGCAGAATAATTTTCAGTCATCTTGTATAAACACTTCTGTTTCTCATGTCCGTATACAATACGAAAACATTTCAAATATCCATGTTAAAAATTCCAGATATTTTTTTTAATTGTCAGTCACCCTGTATAGACATGAAAAACATGTAGGTGTTTATGTTTCTCATGGGTGATTAACACAACTCGAAAACACTTCAAATATCCATGTTAAGGATTCCTAGTATTTTTCTTCAATCGTAATTTAAAATTGTAATTTTTTTTGCAGAATAATTTTCAGTCATCTTGTATAAACACTTCTGTTTCTCATGTCCGTATACAATACGAAAACATTTCAAATATCCATGTTAAAAATTCCAGATATTTTTTTTAATTGTCAGTCACCCTGTATAGACATGAAAAACATGTAGGTGTTTATGTTTCTCATGGGTGATTAACACAACTCGAAAACACTTCAAATATCCATGTTAAGGATTCCTAGTATTTTTCTTCAATCGTAATTTAAAATTGTAATTTTTTTTGCAGAATAATTTTCAGTCATCTTGTATAAACACTTCTGTTTCTCATGTCCGTATACAATACGAAAACATTTCAAATATCCATGTTAAAAATTCCAGATATATTTTTTTAAATTGTCAGTCACCCTGTATAGACATGAAAAACATGTAGGTGTTTATGTTTCTCATGGGTGATTAACACAACCCGAAAACACTTCAAATATCCATGTTAAGAATTCCTAGTATTTTTCTTCAATCGTAATTTAAAATTGTAGTTTTTTTTTGCAGAATAATTTTCAGTCATCTTGTATAAACACTTCTGTTTCTCATGTCCGTATACAATACGAAAACATTTCAAATATCCATGTTAAAAATTCCAGATATATTTTTTTAAATTGTCAGTCACCCTGTATAGACATGAAAAACATGTAGGTGTTTATGTTTCTCATGGGTGATTAACACAACCCGAAAACACTTCAAATATCCATGTTAAGGATTCCTAGTATTTTTCTTCAATCGTAATTTAAAATTGTAATTTTTTTTGCAGAATAATTTTCAGTCATCTTGTATAAACACTTCTGTTTCTCATGTCCGTATACAATACGAAAACATTTCAAATATCCATGTTAAAAATTCCAGATATTTTTTTTAATTGTCAGTCACCCTGTATAGACATGAAAAACATGTAGGTGTTTATGTTTCTCATGGGTGATTAACACAACTCGAAAACACTTCAAATATCCATGTTAAGGATTCCTAGTATTTTTCTTCAATCGTAATTTAAAATTGTAATTTTTTTTGCAGAATAATTTTCAGTCATCTTGTATAAACACTTCTGTTTCTCATGTCCGTATACAATACGAAAACATTTCAAATATCCATGTTAAAAATTCCAGATATATTTTTTTAAATTGTCAGTCACCCTGTATAGACATGAAAAACATGTAGGTGTTTATGTTTCTCATGGGTGATTAACACAACCCGAAAACACTTCAAATATCCATGTTAAGAATTCCTAGTATTTTTCTTTAATTGTAATTTAAAATTGTAGTTTTTTTTTGCAGAATAATTTTCAGTCATCTCGTATAAACACTTCTGTTTCTCATGTCCGTATACAATACGAAAACATTTCAAATATCCATGTTAAAAATGCCAGATATATATTTTTTAATTGTCAGTCACCCTGTATAGACCTGAAAAACATATAGACACTTATATGTCTATACAGGGTGATTAATGTATGTTAATAGGAATACACCTTAACTAAAGTTCTAAGCAGATTCTTCTGTTCAGTTGTAAATAACGGCCACAATTGCCCTTCGAGTTCCGGCAGAGAGCTTGTATCTAACGACTGACAAGTCAACACTAACGACTGCATTAAAACGAACATATTCTCCGACATACCACAAGCTAAAACGTAACTTACATGCGACTCTGCAATTTTTCTAATGCTTAATTCACGTACATACCTTTCAGACTTTTATCGTTTTTATCACCCCACGTATACTTTTCTAACAGTTGTGCTAAATTCAGAGCTAATTTCTGTGGTGCGGGCCTTAAAATTAGCAGCAATAAAACTCGACAAATCTCACAATGCAACAGCAAATCAGATCTGGCCCCGTTCAGGGGGCTTTTTTCAAGCAAATTCGAGATTTCCGTAAACGACTCCAATGCTGAAGTATAATCACCTGCAAGAATGCACACTTGAATAGCTGCCCGCATTAGCAACTCGTTTCGGTCCTTACCGATTTCTATGTAATGCATTGCAAGTAACCCGAGGCAATGAACTCGCACGTCCAACGAATTACTTGCCAATTCGACGGCGTTCTTTAAGTAAATTTCTTTCAAGTCTTCAAGCCCCAACGTCTCCAGCGATTGCATCACCTCCAGATTCAAGGCTATAGTTTGCGGTGAACTATGCGAATACCTACTGGACGCATGCGAGTAACAACTGAGCGCGGCCTAAAAAAAAAAAGGAACTCGGGGATTCTGTTGTGGTCCTCGCAAACGGGGCTTCTTACTTGAAGGTTTTCGCTGAAAGGACTGGGGCATCCCAGGTTGTTAGTTTTGATTTCTGCGGACACGAACTGCCGCGCGGATCTCACCAAGCAAGATATTTCCCCGGGGATGTTGCCGAGGGAGCCTTCGCATCTTGCCGCTGCGATCCAACACAAACCGGCGTACGGGAGCATGTCCTCGTTTTCACAGTACTGCCCCAATGAGGTGAACGACTCGCAGGCTTCTGTGACGTTTGGTTTACGCAGAAATCGCCTGAAACAGGTAACGCTTGTTTAAAAGGTGCTGCGTTGGGCGAGGCACGTCCACTAACTTTTTTAATTTGTTCGAAGTGTTCCGGTATTGATCTAAAATCTCGTTTCCTGTAGAGTCGTTGTTCATTTTGTTGTTGTTTAGTGAGATTGCTTGCCTTTAAGAGTACTTGTTTAATCACATACTTGCAGATCTAACCTCGTCAATTCGACTTGACAGTTGTCATTGCTGTCAACCGGTGTACAGCGTCACCAACTGTTCAGTGGACTTTCCAGAGACAACCCTGAGACGGGCAACTAATATAGCAGTTTTATTCGCTATTAGCTTTATCTCTCGGACTCATTTAATTGGGTCAGTTAACTTGGCCCCCCCCAGTAACGTTTTTCAAAGTTTTCTTGCACCAAATGATTGCACCCTTAATGCACCCTTATGCACCACCAAAATAAATTTTTGCACCCCTCCAGGAGAGAAACTGCAGGCAAATTTCACTGGGAGGGGCCAAGTTAACTGACCCCATTTAATTTGGGATTGTATTTTCTTTGTCTCGCTAGGCTAAAGGTAAACTTAGATGGCGTTACTAGTATTTTTGTTACCAAGTTGGTAACAAATTTTACAGTTGGTAACATCAACTGTAAAATTTAGGCGCGTTTGTTCGTTAGTGCGTCCAGCGTCATAGCGTGTATGCTTCGTTGTTAGCTACGTGTTTTTTGTGTAAACTTATACAATTTACCTATTTATTTGTGAACTTTGTTTTATTTCATTTTTATCTTATTGGGTAAGTATGTATGTATGTTCTCTTCTAGTGGCGTTTACTTATGCCTCTTTAATTTTAATTTATCTTGGAGATGTATCAATAATGATAATCTGATTAGGTTATCATTCGGCTCTCGAGCAGTTGAATATTATTGTTAAATTTAATAGATTTAATAATGATACAATTACTATATGTATAACTGTACAAACAAAACATTTGCAGCCACTAAATTTGTGGAAGAGGAAACATGGCGCCACAGCCGTTTGCACCAAAAGCCTTTTGTTTAGTTTGCGGACGTGAAGAAAATGAAGTCGGGAAGCTGCATTACTTTCCATCAACCAAGATCAGGTATATAGTAAATAGTGTAAATGAAACGTGGAGCAAAAAGTGTTGCTTCTTCTTTGTTGTAGTACCTTCATTTGTAATTTGCATTTCACTTGATTTTGATTTATTAGAGTAAAGTTACGATTGTTAAAGCGTTTCAAATGAAATGCTGAATATCAGTTAATGATTACACCTCGTTCAATGGATCTTTTTACGCATTTCACTGAGTTTTATCCTTAGGAAACAATTCAATACTTACAAGTCAAATAATAAATCATAAGATCGTAAGTGTTGCTTTAAAGACATTCATATAACCACGTTCCATTTTTAATCCGAAAGATGAATGTACCTAGTTACAATAATAATATACAGTTGTGGCCCAATATGAAAAAGTAGACTTTTTTGGCCTTGGATGTAACATACAATGTAAAAAAGGCATGATTTACTTGCAAAGATTGTTAGTGAAAATAATCGTGAACAGAATCCTGGAAGTCATATAAAATATCTTACAAATTCTTCTTTTATAGATCTCAATTATGGCAAGAGAAAATGGGAATGGTGTTCTTGGGTGACACTTTGAGGAATTACCAAATATGTAATATTCACTTTACAAAAGAGTCATATTTGAATATTCTTACATGAAGACTGCTTCGAGATGCAGTTCCTACACTTTTTCCAGCAACTGCTTCACATCTTCTTTCAGAAGCTTCAACAAGTTCAGTTCCTACACATTTTACATATATACGCTTACTACACAAGGTAAAATAGTTCTATTTTTTCGTGGAATGTTGTTTTTCAAAATTTTTTAATTCACAGGTGAACTGGAACAACGGGCGGTTGGAACTGCTACCTTTGTTCAACAGGTGAATGACATATTTGACAGCTGTAATGGGAGTCGTGTAACTCAGCCAACTGATGGGGGAAATTTATTGAGATGTCGAGCAACATCCAACAGTGGACATATGGAATTCTGGGCCACAGCTCTAAATCAAGTACGGAACTGGCAATTCCAAAGGCGGACCAAAAGTGGACTTCTAAAATCAATGCCACCATCACAAAAAGGATGGATAACTTCTTTAAATGCAATAAGGGCCATTTGGGAATTCCTCCAGACCAAAGGTTTTAAGTTCCTATGAACAAGAGCGCTGAATCAAGATCCGTAGAAAACCTCTTCGGCTCTATTCGTGCTGGTTGTGGCAAAGCTGATAATCCAACTGTTGTCCAATTTATTGGCAGCTTTAAAACACAAATTATAAATGGGCTGTCATTGTCACAAGTTAATGGTAATTGTGAAGAAGACGAGGCTTCTCTTCTTACAAATCTTCACTTCAATTGGGACTCCTGAGGATCCACATAATGTATTCATAGACTTTAAGGAATGGTCAACTACAACACACCATTTAGTTTATCCAAGTGTTGAGTTAGTTGTTGCAGTTGGTCATTCCGTAACAATTATTGAAGAAATCTTAAACAACTCTCCAAAACGAAAAAATGTTGCACAATATTTAACACAACATATATTAAGTGAAGTTTCTTTTGATTTCCTGCAATGCGAACAACATAGAAGTGACATTATAGAAGAAATTATTAAATCAGTTATATATTTCATTACCATGGTGGTGTAAACGCAAAAACAGAGACTTAAGGGATACAAGCGCCCAAAAGAAAAAAATTCAAAAGTACAAAGATTTGTAGATTTAGCGCTTTCAAATATTGTAGAAAGAATAGAAAAATTTTTATTACTGGCTGCACGTGAACTATCGTTCAAATATGTTAGGGAAAGTATTTTTTTTTAAATAAAAAGTAGCAGTTGCTTGAGCAAATAAAGATTGGGGAAATTTGAAATATCTACTGTTGTGAGCATTCAATACTGGTTGACACTGTCATTGAAAACTGTTTAATTTCAGCAAATTAAAATTTTATTGATTGCTTCTATCATCCATCAACATATGTAGTGTTAAAAAAATGTAGTTTCCTCATTATTTAACATATAATACTGATCTCGTATTTTAATAGAGTACAATTCATGGAGTTCAAGAACGTTATACTTACAACCATGTGTAGTAATCATCAAAACATTCAATTAGAAAAGTGGAAAACATTTAAATTAAACGTTCTATAAAATGTCTAACGATATGCTAGTCTCATAAAAAGTTTCATGTAATTTTGCACTAAATGTAACTAAATTTATGTGAGCGTAATTGTACATACTGATAAACTAAACTTGATTTCTTTACATGTAAACTCACTATGTATTTGGAAATATGTACACATATTTTTTTTTGTATAATAGTGAATTGATATTTGTAAAAAATTAAAAAATCTTAGTGACAGTTTTATTTCATTACCATCATCCACTGTTAGTCAAGAATGTCATTCGGTTTTAGACTAATTAAATGAATGGTAGTTAATCAGTCTAGAACAGACTGGTTCATTTTTGACTTTCTCGTTTTTATTTCAATCAAGTAAATTCAAAGTCATTATTTAAATTTCCCGGTTTCCATGTTCCCGCCTGTTTGCAGCGCACTCTGCGTTCACCTTTAGCTTTGTGACGTCATGAGCGAAGAGATTTTTATCATTGGGCGCGTTTAGCGAACAGCAGCTGCTGAGTTGCTGACTCAGCAATCGTTTGTGATTGGCTATTACCTTAATGTGAACCAATCACAAACGATTGCTGAGTAAGCAACTCAGCAGCTGCTGTTCGCTAAACGCGCCCATTGACTTGCACGTCTCTGGGACTTTCCCTTGAAAATCCCCTAAATTATCATTTATACAATAATTTGCGCCTTAGATAAATAGTGCCTTATGCGCCCTAAAACCTAAGAAACCAACATGTTATTTGCATCACATTAGCAATCGACAACGTAACTTGATTTTTGAGAACGAATCGTGCCATTTATTTTTTCAAAGCTAAACTTTGCGTCTTATAATCCCTCGGCCCTTCGTACCTCGGGCTTATAATTCCACCGCCGCTTCCTTCACGCCCTTAATAGGTACAAAAATAACTATTAAATCAATTAAGTTATTTTAAACACGCCAAAATGAATAATGACAGTTGGTGTACCAATGTTGCCAATCAACTGCGAGGGAGAGAATCATTAAATTATTGTAAATCAGTGTAAATACTTGTCAATTTCCCATCGTAAAATTATAAATTAAAGAAAGTAAAAATAAACATTTCATAAAGTGCATTTCTTTTTATTTTACTAAACGGAGAGTGTAATTAAAAGTGAAAATAGTTTAGGGAGGGTTCATTAACTGTGATGGCTACGTTGTTGGCACAAGACTCCCTTCTTTTCCTAATTAAATGATTCTTAACGACAACAGCAAATGTATAACGAAACGTCGACTTTTGTATTGATTTTATGAAGTATGAGATTAACTATTATTAAGTTGGCACGAAGAGGAAGAAAGGTTGGCGATACTGGAGTCAAGAAGGGAGGGAAGTAGTGTATAAGTATAAATCCTTAAAATTTAAGAATCGTTCACCAATATAATTAGTGATTTTGGTAAAAACTAACCGAAAATCAGTTGATGCTACACATAATACACAGTTTTTAAACGTAAAAGTATTCAGCATTTAAGGTGAGTTTATATTTTTTACGATTAAATTGCAGTAGGTACATTAATTTGATTTAATTATTTAGATGCCAAACAAATGTTGTGTCCCTGATTGTACAAGCAATTACAAATCAACAAGTGACTCGGAAAGATATGTTACTGTCTTTCGATTCCCAAAGGATGTTGAGTTAAAATAGAAGTGGATAAAACATATACCACGAAAAATTTGGGAGCCTGGAAAGTATTCAGTTGTTTGTGCCAAACATTTTGAACCTCGATTTGTTTCACATCAAGAAGAAATAATAGATTCTGATGGACGAAAAACATTACAAAGGAGACATCATCCGATATTACTTCCTTCTGCATATCCAACTGTGTTTCCTGATGCACCAAAATATATAACGAAAATATTGCCTGCTTGTCGTAATAACCCTGAAGCAAGACATTTGAAACAACAACAACAACAACAACAAGAATCCCGGACAAAACAGTGGTTAGAAAGTGATATTATTAACAGTTTTGAAGAATTATCAGTGTTCTATAAAAACAAAATTAGTATTGATTCTGTTTGGAAAGTTGACATAACTCCTGAGCAATTAATATTCTACATAATTCAGTTTGAGCCTTGTGCAACAGTATTAGTTCACATTACTATCAGTAAAAACTTTAAAGTTCAAGTTCATGTTAAAAATAATTTGATTTTACCCACCGATTTAATTTGGATTTTAAAATCAGATTTAAAACTAGAGAGGTGGTCACAATTAGAAAATTTATTAATTAGATATAAGAATTATGATATAATTCAAACAAATATACATAGTTTAGTGGAAAGTGTTAAAAGGAATTTAGAATTAATTCAGTATCAGTTAGAAGACCAAGATGATCATATAAATGTTCAAAAAATATCATTTATTTATGAACAATTTAATTTATTATTGACTAATAAGCATTGTCGAAGGTACACTACCAATTGCATTATGATTGCTTATTTAATTTATACAAATTCAGTTTCTTGCTACAATGCATTAAGAGAAAACTTTATAATTACGTTACCAAATCCAAAGTATATGTCAGCTATAACTTCAACATTAAATTGTCGACCCAATATTGACTCTGAAAATATAAATTATATAAGTTCTTCTGTGAAAAATGTGTGTGAACGTGAGAAATATGTTGCATTGTTAATAGATGAAATATACATAAAATCTAAAATTGATTACAAAAATGGACAGTTGTATGGAATATTTCAAAACTGTACTATCGAGGCAAAAACTGTCTTAAGTTTCATGATATCTAGTGTTTTCGGAAGGTTCAAACATATTGTTAAATTAATTCCAGTTAAAAATATTAATGGAGATGGGTTAAAAAAATTTACACAGGACGTAATTAATGTTTTATTAGAGTGTAAATTAAAAGTGATTGGAATTGTTACTGATAATCATCAAATAAATCGACAATTATTTAAAAAATTATATTATTATAGGTTAAACCTTAAAGATGTAGATAAAACGTTCATTTTTCCTTCATTACACAACGAAGAAATTCTTGTTGCCAAGTTTAGTGATTTACGAAATTTATTTAAAAAAGAATCGCATTTGTTAGTGAAAACAGCACCAAAATTAAATTTCAAATCCTTATTCCCAAATAGTTTTGAAAGACAGAAAGTATAACTAGTGTGCAACATTTTTGATGTGTCAACAATATCTGCTTTAAAATTAGAAAATAATAATTCTGGTACTGTTTATTTTCTTGAAATTATTCACAAGTGGTGGACAATTCTTAATATTAAAACCCAGACAACACACTGATATACAATGGACGTCCCATGAACGTCCATTAATGGCCGAACTAATAGTCCAGTGGATGTCCAAATTTCGTCCTCGGTTCTTTCAATGGACATCCAGTGGACGTCCGAGTGGCACACTTTTGGATGAACATGGGACGTCCATTCAGTGGGTCCAGTGGACGTCCATTTAGTGGGTCCAGTGAACGTCCATTCAGTGGATCCAGTGGACGTCCATTCAATGGATCCAGTGAACGTCTATTCTCGACGTCTACTGGATTTTAATATGGACTTTATACCGGGTAAACCATTTAAATTGATCATATAGAATACCTCAACAAGGAAACGATTGAGGAAGAAATATTTTAAATAAGTAAGAGTTAATTGACATTAAGCGGGAAAACTAATTATACATTATTCATTTTAGAGGCTGTTGTCATCAAGGTCCTTGTAGACGATATATATATATTTTTTTAATAGAAACTGCATTTCTTATTCCTCGTTCAAAAATAATCAAAATTAATCTGCTTTTCCCTTTAAAGTCAACCTCTTATTTAAAACATTTCTTTCTCAAACGTGTATGCTTATATATGAGATATTCAGAATTATAAATTTAAATGGTCCACCTGATATGCATTCAAATGATACTCCTAGTTTGTATTAAATTGAAACGGACAACCGTTGCCAGGCAACTAGAAGTGTGGCTTCGAATCTCCTTCCAATGCATGTAAATCCTATTGGCTCCTTCAAACTAGCTTTTTTTGTATTTCCCGTTTATAAGACGTCAAAATAACTATCCGAATCGACCCCAACCAGCTTTGTAGTTTGAGGAATAAAAGAATATAAGAAAAAAAGTTGTTTATTAAACTCAGTATGAACTAAAGACAAATTATAAATTTTATGCTACTGCTTTCTTTCCTACTGCTTTCTTTCTTTGGCATGCCTCAACCATTTCATCATGGATTTTTCAAATTCGATTTGAGATTTGTCATTAAAGGCACGTAAGCCAGCTTCTAATGATAAAATTCGGTGTGTTAGGTAGGCACTTTAATTAAAAACAAAAATAACTTACTTAATACAAGTTGGTTCATCATAAGTTTATTAAATGGTCTTTTTTGTTTTCTTCCATAATAGCTGAATCCTGACGCTAACTTATTTGAAATTAATTTTTTTTAAATGCAAACCACAAATTCGTAAGGTGTTTCACCTCCTAGACGCGACAATTCCTTCACCTGTAAGCAATACAATCACTAATAATTAAATTACTTAATCAATATACATTATAATTAAAATTGTTGGAAATTTTTCTGGGAAGTGAATAAACTGAAACTGAACAGAGTTGTTAATTTAAAAGCCGCTTTATACTCTCTGATTTTCCATTTGATTTTGAATTTGACTTCAAAAATATAAAATAAATTCTTCTTTATACTGTTTGAGTTTTTATTTGAGTTGTGTGGTCTCATTTTTTAATAAATATTTCTGAAGTCAAATTTAAAATCAAATAGAAAATCAGATAGTGTAAAGCAGCTATAATACAGAGATGCAAAATGAACTGGAACCGTTCCAATTCGATCAGATCCTATTAGAAAGACAGGCTAGTGTTGGAATGGAAAACAGCTCATGGAGGAGCCTGATTACCAGACACCGGCAGATTAACTAAATATTCATCGCAATTGCCACTACTGTCCGAGTCTGATGAATATTCTGAAAAATCTGAAACTAATGCATCATCTCCTTCATTAGTTAATACATTGGATAACGAAACTGTTCGTTCAAAAGAATTATTATAACTACTTTCTGATGGGAAGTCGTAGTAATTTTCATTGGACTCAGGAATGTCTGCTGCTTGAATGTAATTTTCAGCCAACGCTGGTTCAATTGCTAGTTGTTCGCTATCAGAATTTAACAAAATCATTTTCTGTTTGTAATTGTGCACGTCTATATATCCTCCGAGATATTCTTTGCCTCTTACAATAACTCATAATTATAATAAATAATAGTTGCTTACTTCAAAAAGTTAAGAAGTGACCCAATAGTTTTCAACGTGGTCGAGGTTTGAAAATAACTGGAACAAATAGACGCTATTAGAAACACAACATAACCTCCTATGTTTACAGTTTAACGTGGTTTTACTTTAGTGTGGTTTAGTCTCAAATCAATGTATTCAACTCAATAACTTTAAGTTACACCTTTCTAGAACAATTTAAACATTTAATACTTACCATTCACAGCAGTCTTACCGCCAATTTACCAATTCGCACTTTCCGCGCTTTATCACATATGTACACAACGCCGACGCACGCCCGCACTAGTAAGGTTACTAGAAGCCCCACCCACTGTGGGTCTCTCCTGCTAACCGACAACCAGTGGCGGGAGATTTAAAAATTGTCTGCTAATTACAAACTTGATTTTTAAACTACATTATTCTTTAAAATTATTTTATTACGCTCCTAAATGCAATTAAATTTAAAGGGAAATATAAAAGTAAATTTTGAGCAGGATGTAAATCTCGATAGTGGTTAAGTGCAAAAATGTTGAAAACGTGGTTTAAAGATCATACTTTTATATCAATGTCTGAAATTTCGAAAATTTTATTTATTCTTATACCATTTTGTACGCCTACAAATATTAATAAATAATCATATTAAAAATTATGATGAGGATCTTAAATGGACCTTAAACCAACGTCCAACATATATTTAAACATGGACATACAAGGAATGTCGATAAATGGATGTCCACTGGATGTTATATAAAGGTCCATGGACGTTTGGACCTCTCTTGGACTTAAAGTGAACGTCCAATGGACAACCTGTGTTGTCTGGGAAGTGTTTTTAAGGGTATCTGTCATAACAATGAATTGGAAGAACCTTTCAAAAGTGTAGAAGATGCTCGAATTAATTTTTTACAATCTTTTATTGTTTGGTTGGACAACTGGAAAAATTTGGGAAATAGTAATTTTTTAACAAATGAAACTTACAATGCATTGCGTTTTACGACGCTATCATTTATTGATTTTATATGTTACAGTTTACAGAATTTAAATATGGCATATGTTTTACCAGGAAAAGTCCAAACAGATAATTTAGAACGAAGGTTCAGTCAGTACAGACAGTTATGTGGTGGAAATTATAATATTTCTTATTTACAAGTCTTAGAAGCAGAAAAAAAATTACGAATAAAAAACTTACTTGGGTTACAATCCGCTCACTATGGAAATATTCAATTTAATTTTGATGTCCTTGCTAATGCCGATGTTTCAGTAACAGAACCGTCAGTTACAGATGTTGAAAAATATCACAATATTTTAGAGGCACTCAATTTAAATTCAGCATTAATTTATATCTGCGGCTATTGTTCTTATAAAATTAAAAATATTCTTCAATGCAGTGACTGTCGAAATATATTTATTTCTAATACATGCAATGATAGTTATGTTAATAATATAGATAGAGGATCTTTGACACAGCCTTCTGATTTTTCATTATTTATAGGTATTGTAGTTTACAATGTTATGCAGATTTTAATTTCTGATTCTTACGAAAATGTATTTTTAAATGACGTTAATCAAAAAAGTATATTAATGCAACTTTCCCTTAAGTTATTAAAAACGTATGAAGAATTTTCAATTACTTATAATGATATGTGTTTGTGTAAAACATATTTTAAAAGTGTCATTCAAAAATTTTGCAGTGCTATATGTAATATATTATTAAACAATTACACTAAAATGAGACAGCAGAATGTACTTCCTCACAAAACTAGAAAAATAAAGACATTAACATATTATTTTGTGCATTAATTATTCATTCTTTTAAGAGTAAATGCCGGCCTTCGCTAACGATGAAATACAGTGTTGCCAGTGTTAGTATTCCCACAGAACACATTAAAGATACTTTCCGGCCTGTACTAAAGGCGGCCATGGCATTACACATACAAGACATGAAGTGTTCCAAAATGAATAATTTGAAGTTTTAACTAAACACCTGACTCGAAATCATCCGTCTAAGGTATCAAAATATTTATTTATAGCGAAATGAAAATGATGTAACACAGTTTGTTGTTGAACGTGCCGTAAATTTTTGACACAAGGAACCAGAACAAACACCAACAATCACAAAAACAGTAAACACAGATAACTATCGAACATGCGAAACAGAAACAAGTGATAATTGGGTTATGTATCACTTTCAATTCGCGATCAATAAATATTTTTGATATCTTAGGCTGATAATTTGAGTCAGATGTTTAGTTAAAACTTCAAATTATTCATTTTGGGACACTTCATGTCTTAAATATTTCTAATACTTGAGTACGAGCGACTCAAAAAGTGACCCTTGTAAAGTGACCCTTATTGCTTTCTGCCTTAAGCACAGAATAATAAACGACCAGAAGATTAACTAAGGCGTGGTTTTGTCTGAAATTTTTTACTGCGCATGCCTGAGTTGGTCCGCAGATTTCAAAATTACGGTCAGTGTACGTTCACAAGCACACTGTTTGAGAAGTCTTAAATAGAATTTATCAGTAATATAATATATCTATTCGCATTCCTGGACTTTTTTAACGACCGCTACAGAAGTAATGCAAACGTTATTATTGATAAAAACTGTTTATAACATCAGAAGAAACGAACACGTAAATTTGGCGCCTTGGCATTTGTATGTGAATGCACGCCATGCACGAAAACAGTGCCATCTTATATCTCTACGATGAACTAGGGCTTAGTTTTGAGTGTAGTTTTCTTTTCGATTAATTGTTAAATAATTGGGAATACCTATAATGGAAATTCTGTCCATTTACATTATAAACAACAAATAATTTTCTTTGCGATTTAATAAATTCAAACTTATTCGAACAGCACAACGTTGTGAAACATACAAAAAAACCAATGGTTAATTTTTCTTCCAAGTTGTCATTTTTTGAATTCGCGCGGACCAGTCACCACTCTCCCACCACAATTCAAAGCTAAACAGCGGACACAAACATCAAAGGTGCCGACAGCCAGTTGTACTTCTGGTCGCTTATTATTCTGTGCCTTAAGGTTCAGTTTATTTCACATCAAAACGGGAATGACTCGGATTTGAATTTTCGCGCCTATTTTGACGTCATCACTAATGCGGTCCATTCACCCCAGTCCCCCACAAAACTCATTATTAAGTTGGCACGACAAGGAAGTAAGGTTGACGACACTGGAGTCGAAAAAGAAGGGAAGTATTGACATTGAGCGCTAACATGTTGATCAATTTACAAGACGATTCAACAAAAACAACAGAAAACGTCAGTCTGTGACTGACTAATTCATTTTTGAAAATTCTCCAAAAGACAAAAATTGTG
The DNA here is from genome assembly GCA_958336345.1 of Dorcus parallelipipedus. Lineage (NCBI taxonomy): Eukaryota > Metazoa > Arthropoda > Insecta > Coleoptera > Lucanidae > Dorcus > Dorcus parallelipipedus. Next base: position 1,608,311 of record OY284478.1, on the reverse strand, counting down.
AACTTGAAAATTTTGACTGTAGAAAGTTGTTCGAGTTAGAATAAATAGGCAACCTGCAAAGCGCGTGACGTCAAACCTCTCACTATAACTCGACTCCCAATAGTGTATATTAAGGGTGACAGGTTCGTGGGGTGGTGGGCGGGCACTTTAAAATCCACTTACAAGACTTATTTTATTCCAGGCTTAAAATTTTAAACACTGACATTCTTTAATAATATAGTGAGGGAGAAGGAAGATCACTCGGGGAAAGACTACCCTTTGGGAATAAAAAATTTTTATAAACTAACAACTATTCTTGCCAACACGCTTCAGCAATTTTACAGTTTTCTGTAATTTCATTTCAAACTTCGGCTATTTAGTAATAGATGGCGCAGAAAGTTTTGTTATTTATAGCCGTTTTTGGCGGTGCTCTATTTTGAAACTATTTCGTAAATGTATTTCGAAATGTGCATTTTTTCCCTTCCCCTCATTTTATTAATTTACAAGACGATTCAACAAAAACAACAGAAAACGTCAGTCTGTGACTGACCAATTCATCTTTGAAAATTCTCCAAAAGACAAAAATTGTGAACTTGAAAATTTTGACTGTAGAAAGTTGTTCGAGTTAGAATATATAGGCAACCTGCAAAGCGCGTGACGTCAAACCTCTCACTATAACTCGACTCCCAATAGTGTATATTAAGGGTGACAGGTTCGTGGGGTGGTGGGCGGGCACTTTAAAATCCACTTACAAGACTTATTTTATTCCAGGCTTAAAATTTTAAACACTGACATTCTTTAATAATATAGTGAGGGAGAAGGAAGATCACTCGGGGAAAGACTACCCTTTGGGAATATAAAATTTTTATAAACTAACAACTATTCTTGCCAACACGCTTCAGCAATTTTACAGTTTTCTGTAATTTCATTTCAAACTTTGGCTATTTAGTAATAGATGGCGCAGAAAGTTTTGTTATTTATAGCCGTTTTTGGCGGTGCTCTATTTTGAAACTATTTCGTAAATGTATTTCGAAATGTGCATTTTTTCCCTTCCCCTCATTTTATTAATTTACAAGACGATTCAACAAAAACAACAGAAAACGTCAGTCTGTGACTGACCAATTCATCTTTGAAAATTCTTTAAAAGACAAAAAATGTGAACTTGAAAATTTTGACTGTAGAAAGTTGTTCGAGTTAGAATAAATAGGCAACCTGCAAAGCGCGTGACGTCAAACCTCTCACTATAACTCGACTCCCAATAGTGTATATTAAGGGTGACAGGTTCGTGGGGTGGTGGGCGGGCACTTTAAAATCCACTTACAAGACTTATTTTATTCCAGGCTTAAAATTTTAAACACTGACATTCTTTAATAATATAGTGAGGGAGAAGGAAGATCACTCGGGGAAAGACTACCCTTTGGGAATATAAAATTTTTATAAACTAACAACTATTCTTGCCAACACGCTTCAGCAATTTTACAGTTTTCTGTAATTTCATTTCAAACTTTGGCTATTTAGTAATAGATGGCGCAGAAAGTTTTGTTATTTATAGCCGTTTTTGGCGGTGCTCTATTTTGAAACTATTTCGTAAATGTATTTCGAAATGTGCATTTTTTCCCTTCCCCTCATTTTATTAATTTACAAGACGATTCAACAAAAACAACAGAAAACGTCAGTCTGTGACTGACCAATTCATCTTTGAAAATTCTCTAAAAGACAAAAATTGTGAACTTGAAAATTTTGACTGTAGAAAGTTGTTCGAGTTAGAATAAATAGGCAACCTGCAAAGCGCGTGACGTCAAACCTCTCACTATAACTCGACTCCCAATAGTGTATATTAAGGGTGACAGGTTCGTGGGGTGGTGGGCGGGCACTTTAAAATCCACTTACAAGACTTATTTTATTCCAGGCTTAAAATTTTAAACACTGACATTCTTTAATAATATAGTGAGGGAGAAGGAAGATCACTCGGGGAAAGACTACCCTTTGGGAATAAAAAATTTTTATAAACTAACAACTATTCTTGCCAACACGCTTCAGCAATTTTACAGTTTTCTGTAATTTCATTTCAAACTTCGGCTATTTAGTAATAGATGGCGCAGAAAGTTTTGTTATTTATAGCCGTTTTTGGCGGTGCTCTATTTTGAAACTATTTCGTAAATGTATTTCGAAATGTGCATTTTTTCCCTTCCCCTCATTTTATTAATTTACAAGACGATTCAACAAAAACAACAGAAAACGTCAGTCTGTGACTGACCAATTCATCTTTGAAAATTCTTTAAAAGACAAAAAATGTGAACTTGAAAATTTTGACTGTAGAAAGTTGTTCGAGTTAGAATAAATAGGCAACCTGCAAAGCGCGTGACGTCAAACCTCTCACTATAACTCGACTCCCAATAGTGTATATTAAGGGTGACAGGTTCGTGGGGTGGTGGGCGGGCACTTTAAAATCCACTTACAAGACTTATTTTATTCCAGGCTTAAAATTTTAAACACTGACATTCTTTAATAATATAGTGAGGGAGAAGGAAGATCACTCGGGGAAAGACTACCCTTTGGGAATAAAAATTTTTTATAAACTAACAACTATTCTTGCCAACACGCTTCAGCAATTTTACAGTTTTCTGTAATTTCATTTCAAACTTCGGCTATTTAGTAATAGATGGCGCAGAAAGTTTTGTTATTTATAGCCGTTTTTGGCGGTGCTCTATTTTGAAACTATTTCGTAAATGTATTTCGAAATGTGCATTTTTTCCCTTCCCCTCATTTTATTAATTTACAAGACGATTCAACAAAAACAACAGAAAACGTCAGTCTGTGACTGACCAATTCATCTTTTGAAAATTCTTTAGAAGACAAAAATTGTGAACTTGAAAATTTTGACTGTAGAAAGTTGTTCGAGTTAGAATAAATAGGCAACCTGCAAAGCGCGTGACGTCAAACCTCTCACTATAACTCGACTCCCAATAGTGTATATTAAGGGTGACAGGTTCGTGGGGTGGTGGGCGGGCACTTTAAAATCCACTTACAAGACTTATTTTATTCCAGGCTTAAAATTTTAAACACTGACATTCTTTAATAATATAGTGAGGGAGAAGGAAGATCACTCGGGGAAAGACTACCCTTTGGGAATAAAAATTTTTTATAAACTAACAACTATTCTTGCCAACACGCTTCAGCAATTTTACAGTTTTCTGTAATTTCATTTCAAACTTTGGCTATTTAGTAATAGATGGCGCAGAAAGTTTTGTTATTTATAGCCGTTTTTGGCGGTGCTCTATTTTGAAACTATTTCGTAAATGTATTTCGAAATGTGCATTTTTTCCCTTCCCCTCATTTTATTAATTTACAAGACGATTCAACAAAAACAACAGAAAACGTCAGTCTGTGACTGACCAATTCATCTTTGAAAATTCTTTAAAAGACAAAAAATGTGAACTTGAAAATTTTGACTGTAGAAAGTTGTTCGAGTTAGAATAAATAGGCAACCTGCAAAGCGCGTGACGTCAAACCTCTCACTATAACTCGACTCCCAATAGTGTATATTAAGGGTGACAGGTTCGTGGGGTGGTGGGCGGGCACTTTAAAATCCACTTACAAGACTTATTTTATTCCAGGCTTAAAATTTTAAACACTGACATTCTTTAATAATATAGTGAGGGAGAAGGAAGATCACTCGGGGAAAGACTACCCTTTGGGAATAAAATTTTTTTATAAACTAACAACTATTCTTGCCAACACGCTTCAGCAATTTTACAGTTTTCTGTAATTTCATTTCAAACTTCGGCTATTTAGTAATAGATGGCGCAGAAAGTTTTGTTATTTATAGCCGTTTTTGGCGGTGCTCTATTTTGAAACTATTTCGTAAATGTATTTCGAAATGTGCATTTTTTCCCTTCCCCTCATTTTATTAATTTACAAGACGATTCAACAAAAACAACAGAAAACGTCAGTCTGTGACTGACCAATTCATCTTTTGAAAATTCTTTAGAAGACAAAAATTGTGAACTTGAAAATTTTGACTGTAGAAAGTTGTTCGAGTTAGAATAAATAGGCAACCTGCAAAGCGCGTGACGTCAAACCTCTCACTATAACTCGACTCCCAATAGTGTATATTAAGGGTGACAGGTTCGTGGGGTGGTGGGCGGGCACTTTAAAATCCACTTACAAGACTTATTTTATTCCAGGCTTAAAATTTTAAACACTGACATTCTTTAATAATATAGTGAGGGAGAAGGAAGATCACTCGGGGAAAGACTACCCTTTGGGAATAAAAATTTTTTATAAACTAACAACTATTCTTGCCAACACGCTTCAGCAATTTTACAGTTTTCTGTAATTTCATTTCAAACTTTGGCTATTTAGTAATAGATGGCGCAGAAAGTTTTGTTATAGTCGTTTTTTGGCGGTGCACTATTTCGTAAATGTATTTCGAAATGTGCATTTTGAACAACGTTGAAACAACGACCTTATGTTTTGAAACAGGTGCGTTTTTTTTTTTTTTTTTTTGAAACGGAAAGTTATTTTAACGGGATGATCATTAAATAACGTCAAAAATAAAACGCCAAAAAACGGCTTTATTTAATTGTGACGAAAATTAAGTTTTTCGCTTATGTACGTTTAGCTATTTTACAGATTTCTGTAATTTCGTTTCAAAATTCGGCAATTTAATAATAATTTAGTAATTTCGACTATAATAGGTGTTTGCTATTTTTCAATTCATAATGATTGATAAATAACACTGATTAAGATGAATAAAATCTGCTCTTATTAAAAAAAAAAGAACTTTATTCCCAACACATACTATAAAAAATATTACAAATAAATACGAGATGTTGTACAAACTAATAGACTTTTGGCACGACGATGGTCACTCGTCACAAAACCGTCGTGCTTGTTGCCAACTCTACACATGCAGACATGTTCGTGGCAATTCTCGAAAATCACTTGTTTTATTGTAAAGGAATTGTTTACAAAAATAAAACAAAGCATTTCTGCACGCGCGAAGCTGACCACACGTGCAATTTTTTTTTAATTGCTTTCAAACAGAGCTTCCCCCACACCTGTTTTGGACTGGTAACGAGAAAACTAAAGCACCACCCAGCAAGTTACACTCGCTTTTTACTTTCGGACGATTAAAATTATTGCAACAAACCCAATTACACTGTACCAGAATTACCAGCACCACAGCAGCTGACGAGCATTTCCGTATAAAAATATAACTCTCATTTAAAACGAGTGCTAACTATAAATCTGTCTGTCATAAATAAAAGCGTGTAAAATGTGGTAAAACTACACTTTTTTATGGCAGACAGATCATAAATTTTACAATCGATTAAATTTTATGGCGTGTCATTTAATCGCACCATAAAATTCAATTAATTGCGGTTGTATAACAGACAATTTTTTCTCAACATATACATACATCTATTAATTTAATGGTCCCTATTATACATTTACATGACAAACTTCTTCGATGAGCGTCTGTTAATTATTATTATTATCGATTGATTTTATAACACATCGTTGTTAAGACTTCTACGGATGTGATTTTATTACAACGCATTTTTACCTAATTTAATTTTTTTTGTAAATTTTACTAATTCGCGCATGCGCGCTTTTGGGCTCTTATTTACAGGAAAAGAAAATAATACTAGGATCAAAGCTGACCGACGAGCATGTCCTTCTCGAAGTCGGCCTGCTCCATCGAGTCCAGGGTGTCATCTGAACTGGAATGCGTCAAGTCCGTCAGCTCGTCCAAGTGCTTTTGTTTTTTTCTGACGTTCCAGTGCAGGCACTCGGCCAGCGAATCGAACCAATCGGTGATTTGATCCTGCGCGCATATGCTAGGGACTGGATAAATTGACGTCGTCACCCTTAAACTTATTAAACAAAAAAAGACAGTTTAAATAAAAATCGTTAATGACTTGCGATTAAATAAAAATAAATTCCGAATGGGGCATGAGTACAGTTATTGAGTTGGTAGCACTGACGGCTGTGTTTATAGCACTATTTCATTAATTAATTGAGGAGCTTGGGAGAGTAAAGCATGTTAACTGACAAAAATCATAATTTTCAGTTTTTTGCATATAAAAAATATTAATTACTTCAGGAATCTGTCGGTTTTGTCAAGAGATGACATCAAATTGAATAATGTAAAACGTGTTAATATACTTAAAGTATATATTTAGCATTTCTAAAAAAACCGTGCCCTGTAAAATTTGTTTCTCCGCACTTAACAGGTTTTTCTCCCGAGCTCCTCAATTGTTAAGCCATGTTGCCATGAAATTACTTGAAAAAATTCCGTTGGCAGTACTGACACCGTTTATGACTTTTCATAAAAATTTGAGGTTATATTTTCCAAATTGTATCCCTTTGGAAAGTAGTGAGTATTTTACGCTCGGTGTCAAACATTTTTCACAATTTCAATGAAGTTTCAATGGTGTTGCAACGACGGAATAGTAGTTAACATAACCTCAACTGTTAAAAAGAAATACGTTAGATCGCGACATCTCGCGGCCCGTTTTTGACCTATCATCGTATGAGACACGGCTTCCTCGATTAATGAAGCCCAGTGTGCTTCATCCGGCTAGCCGCATTCTTAGTTCAAAGCTTTTTTTCTGTGCATAGAGGGAGCTACAGTACAGTAAAACATCATTTGACATTTCTTATTTGTCAAGTTACGATTTCAAAGTTGATTTTGGATGATGTTGAAGTAAGTCATGATCATAAGTTTATTAGTGCTCTTAAATAAATTGTGTAATGGCAGCAGTATCAACACGATCAGCATAACGTTTGCATAACATAATGTTTGCATAACGATGAAATCTTCAATTCTGACTATGAATTTTGATGTGATTGAAGCATAAAATTTAATGCTAAGTGGAAGACACCTTTAAGCATTGCAAGTTATGTGTATTTTGTACATTTGAAAATAATTTATTATTAGTTTGCAACTTCAGATCTGACACATTGGAACTGTTACTTCAACTAAATCAATCGGGCCTGTTCAGGTGACCGTAGCAGTTGAGTTGCTGAGTTATTGTATAATATGTTTTCATTCTGAAAATGGAGTGGTTTATTGTCAAGAAATGATTTATTTTTGACTTATCAATCCGTAGCTGTTATTAACAGGCTAAAATTAGACACGGTAAGTAAAGTTGTAAAGTTTAATTTAATTTTAAAAGTTTTCGTTTTTTTGTGTAAATATTATTACTTTTTTTTCTTATGTTTTGTGTTTGCAGATTACAATAATTTGTTAACAGTGGAGGTATTAATTTCGATATAATAATGTTACAAATATTGGCGTTGTGCAGTTCACATGAGAACATGGGATTACCACTGAGATATGAGACAATTACTCTTTTTAAAATTATTTCCAGTTCTTGTTTAGGTAAGCTTGGTAATATCTCTAGGATAACTTGTATTACATAATGAATTAAGCCAACAAACTTTTCAGAGGGATAATTCAGTTTTCCTCTGTCCTGGTTATAGATCAAGTCAAGGAGAGGACTGGTTTTCTTGCAAGAATCATCATGCAGAGTAAACAAACATGAATTACATTCCACAGACTCTTCAACTTTCATGATTAAATATCCACATAAAAATGCAATTGCTGCAGATTCAATCGAAAGAGAACCTAAATAACTGCCTTCAAACTCCCTCATCATCTCCAATTTCTTAATTGTTTTCTCGCTTAAGGTAATGCTAATTTCATTATCTTCTAAATTTTCCTGAATATTTCCAAGTTTTGCAGTGCTGGCATAATGAACTTTACTCATCGTGTTACTGGTGTTTACATTTTCAATCAAACCACTTTTTAAAATTTGCCGGAGTGCATATTCAGCTGCTCTACAATCAGTCAAGTCATTTGAACCACCACGAAGTCGAATATTTGCAAAAATGGATTCGACAGCATCAGAACTAAAACACCTGGTTAACACATAATGAAAATTTAAATCACGAATCAAATATGGGATGCAGAGAGATGTGCTTCTGGCTGTGAAAACTAAAGCTTCTGCTGTTTCGTTAGTTAATCCAGCCATACCTGCTTCTCTTGATGTAAACTGTATGTCAGCAATAAAATAGGTAAATTCATTAAGCAGCCATGAAAGACGTGCATCTTGAATATCTGTGTATGGAGCAGTGTTAGGTTCTCTTTGATGGATGTATTGAGTTTTATTGCTGACATCGTGAATTTGAAAGTATTTGTACATGTTTTCCATATATTTTACAGTTGCAATGCAGTCTTTGAAGTGAGAATATTCTGCACCACCATGATGAATAAGATAGTTCAAAGCTGCTGTTACTTGAGGAGAAAACAGATTAACAGCCAAATTAACTTTCATTTTCTCTAAATTAGAAGGGTAAAGATGTTTCTTTGTTAAGTATCTAACTGGTTTAATCACAAGGTGTTCTTGAATTTCAGCCAAATCAAAGAGGTATTTAGCTGAAATTATACCATCGGATGATGTCATGTCATGAGCCAGCATTAAATTTCTCGCATTTTTTATTGCATGACAATGGTCAAAACTGAAGAATAGCTCAAGTCCTGGATTGTAAGGATGCGAAACAACATTTTTAAGCATTCCATTGCCGAAATGCTTGAAAAGAGCTACATGGGATCTGTGGTTATCAGCTACCATTCTTATCACGATAAAACCACAGTCGGACAGTAATTTTAAAACGTCTAATGTTAATTTGTATAAATCTTTGCTGTTTAAATGTCTATGAAAATGGTAACTTGCTGGTATTATATATTTTGTTGACATTCCCTGAATTACGTAGCAAAGCAGTTGATTAGCAATAACAGGTTTATTTCCTATTTCATCATGAGATTGAGGAATGGACTCTAAGCCAAAGATACGATCTTCTGTTTTGGAATAAAACACTGCTTCACGTACTGCCATGTCGTCAAGAATTAGTGAACATACTCTCTCTGAGGCACGTAATGTTTTAATTTCTGATGTTAAGCGATCCTTGATTAAATTTTTGTTGTCGGTTCCCATATATTTCTTTAGAGTGGTATGACTTGGTAACTTAAGAATTGAATTACTTGGAAATTTATATCCTTTTGGTGAACAAAATCTCCAAGCAATACAATGTCGAATTGTAATCTCAGACCATCTGGGAAGCTTTTTTTTATAATTTCGAATTTGATCTAATATGAATGTTGCACGAGGATTCATTTGATTGGCATCTTCTGTAATTTGTTCTAAATGTTTCCAATATACATTTTGTGTTTTCTGCTTTTGTGTTTGTAATTCTTCTTTCATTTTATTATACTGTATTTGTAAACGTCTTAATTTTTGTGTGACACATTTATTAGTATATATTAGATCTTTTATTTCAATGGTTGGTGCTGATGTTTGAGTTGCACCAGATATTTTATATGGTACTTCAGGCGTTAAATTTTCCAAACAAGTTAGATTTTCATCGACAAACTAAAATTATTATTTAATGTAATTGATATGTATGTGTATATTTTAATAAATAAACCTCAAATATAGAAGGCACAGCTTCTGCAATTAATAATTTACGTTTCTGCGTAACTAAAAAACTGTCGTGGGAGAAATGTTTACTGCAAACTACCGCATACTCCGATAAAGGTGCAAAATTTAAAGAAACGTAACGACTTTTAACATAAAGTAATTTTACAGCATTAATGTTGTACCTGTATGATTTAACAAAATCTCCTTCCACTTTAAATTTACTTCCATATTTGCTGGTATGCAATGGAAAGAAACATTGTCTTCTGAATTGCAATTGCTTACGCAACATCTCCGCCGTAAAGGCATTTTTTTTATAACGAAATCAAATTTAAAATGAATTATTTGAATTATCCGTCAAATCGTACAAATATTTCAAATTGACGTGTACACATAGTTACTTGAAAATTGTCCAGAGGGCGATACAGTACAGTGCGTCAAGGTCATTTTTCAAGGAACAATTTTTTTTGAAATGCGGCTAGCCGGGTAAAGCACACTGTGCTTTACTAATCTAGGAAGCCGTGGTATGAGATGTCGTGATCTAAGCTATTGGCAACGTAAATTAAATGTAGATATCGCTAAGCTTAGCTGTAATGGCCGATGAAACGCGGAGTTACCTATTTGTCAAATTCAAATGCGTAAGGTTACGTTGTGGTTACGTGTTGTTTATTAGTGTGTTATTGGTGAAATAAATTGGGAATAATGCAAAGTATAAGCCTAGAGAGAGTGTTTAAGTTCTTAGAAGCTAGTGCATCTAGCAGGAGTATAAAAGAGGGAGAGGCTATTTTAAGTTCAAAACATTTAATTTCGTGCAGAGTCTATGAAAAGAATGACAGTACATGGAAAATTTTAGCCCTCTGTTTACAAACAAGCAGCGTTAAAAGTCAACCACACGAAATTCGAGGACAAATATCATTTGCTTCCATAAATGATATTCAAGTACTGCAGATGGAATGCAGTTGTAAAGCAGGAAAAAGCCACAAGTGTAAACATATTGCAAATGTGGTAATATATCTATCAAGGTAATTAATTCACTCCATCTTAAGTATGTCAAAATAATTCAAAAAACTTTCATCAAAGTATGCCACAACAAAAAATTTGTACTATATCTGAATTTAAAGTAAGAACATTGGAAGGTTCGAACTAATTTACCTTAAAAAATAAAGTCGATCTTTTTCGCCTTCTGCCAATTGCAGGCCAAACAACAATTTTGTGAATGTAGTCAGTACTTCAACATAAGCCATAACGTTGGAATATGAGAATAATAGGGGCATTCAACGGGCACGATCAATCCACAATCGATTTATGATTGCATACAGGTTAGCGTTCAACGCATTTGAATCGATTCAATCCGATTAAAATCATTTGATTTGTTTATTGAATGCCCTATCAGACATGACCAATATATGTATATATTTATTATGGCATATTTTGATGAGTTTTTTTTTTAATCACTTGATATATAGTTTTTTGTTTTGATTATCTCTTGACATATCGGGATATGTGAAAAAAATTAACCATGTATTAGTGACTTCATTGCAGCAGCAGTAAATTTATAATTAAATGTTATAGAACTGATGTACTTCAGCTAGAAAATTATTCAAGTACAGATTTAAAATGCTGGTGGACAGTTCGAAAGTCTCGGATACTGGAGGATAAATATAAACCAAGCGCACTTTATGGGGACTGTATAATTAAAAGCAACACAAGAAGGAAGGAAGGAATTAAAATCAGTAGACAAAAATAAGATTAGGCAGTTAATATTAGATGCCCAGTTAAATACAGCCTTTAATAAACATTTGTAAGTATGTGCAACTATATAATTTTTTTTTATTAATTATATTTTTACTTCTAGGAAAGGAAGACGAGATGTTACAGTATTAGATGAAAGTAACAATACTGATAATGTAACATACTTAGAATCATTAATTAAAATATTAAATAATAGCAATAATAATAATAATAGTCTGCTGTAATGAAACATTGAAAAAATTGTCGTTATCGAATATTTTCAACATAGCAAAAAATAAAAAAGATAAGCAAATGTGGATGAATGAAAGGCAATATAGAATTACAGGGTCAAGGTCCTATCAAATATTTACCTACAAAGGTACAAATTGGTTACAAAAATCTCATAAATATTTCTGGCCTGCATCAATAACCTCTGCTGCAATGCATCATGGCATTGCTTTTGAAAATGAGGCACGTCAACTGTATATTAAAAATAATAAAGATGTCCAAGTTATAGAAACTGGATTGATAATTAGCAGGCGTAATCCATGGTTAGGATATTCTCCTGATGGCATTGTTTTAAGAAATGGAAACCCTGAGAAGCTTTTGGAAATAAAATGTCCGTTTTCAGGTAAGGTTTGTATCGTATTCTTTCTTGAAATATATTTAAAAATATTTGTAGGTGTCCAATATTCATCTGACGATTTTGGAAATGTCTGCAGTTATCTATTTACAAATAATAATGAAATCCAGTTAAAGACACGACATTCTTATTATGGTCAAGTGCAACTCGGAATGGCAATTTTGAATTTATCAAGTTGCGACTTAATTATTTATTCCACAAAATCGAAATCTTACTTGTTCGTTAAAGTACCTAGAGATGATAGATTTATTCAAATTTTTTTACATGACTTAAAAAACAAATATTACAAAAACATGTTACATTTTATATGTAAAAACGAATAAAGTGAAAACATATGTCGTTTATTTTTTTAAAAATGCATCATCTGACGGTATAGGTGTTTGTAAATTTACAAGAGCACAGGCAACAAAGAATACATCCTCAATTTTATTTACAAGATGCCATGGTATTTCATTATTAAATATTTCATGAATCCTTATTCTTTGATTAGCTCGCTCTACGTGAACTTTGATATTTGAATGTTCATCCTTGATTCGTCCTCAGAAAATTGTGTTTTGTTTCTTAGAAAATGAGGTCTAATTAAATCAATAGAATTTGCTTTCAGAATATCTTCAATTACGAAGCCTTTATCAACCATAACTCCATCTCCTCTTTCTAGCATATCTACCAAATTGCTCTGTTCAAATATGGCCTTGTCAGATACTCTGCCACCATATGCTTTACTAACATATGAAATCAATCCGCCTGGGCTAACACCCGTCATAAATTTAATTGTTTCTCTTCCTTTATAATGAGAATACAATTTTATGCGACAACACAGACATTTTGGTTTTTGCACAGCTATTTCTATGCAGTCTAAAACTATACGTACTTTAGAGAAATTTAAAAAGCAAATTGGCAAATTATTTAAACATTCCTGATGAGATGGCCAGTGAATAACAGGTGCTAATACTGTAGCCAGGTTTCCAATTGTTTCAGTAAATATATATTGAGAGGTACTTCTTGTAACATTAAATATAATGCCTAATACAACATGCTTCAAATTTAATTTCATTTTCATTAAAGTTAAAATTAATCTATCCTGCACTGATAATTTATGCATTCTTTCATCTTTACAATATGTAGTTAATAGTTGTATTATTGTGTTTAAGATATCAAACTTCTGGATACCTGTTAAAGAACACAATTGTTTATCATTTTCTATGTTAATACAACACATTTTAATAATATCTCCACTGCACACTTGAGTTGCCTTATTTATAGGAGGCTCTATAGGATGCTGTGGTGGTTTATGGAGTGCAAGTAGAGTGTGAGCTACTATTAGTTCGTCTTTAGATAAAATTTCTTCTTCCTGACATTCAACTTTTCCATCATCATTAGTTACTGAATCTTCTGCCATTGATGCTTGTCTTCGATGCATCCGCTCATTTCTTTTCGCTGTATTATCAAATTGCTTTTTTATTACACTGAGTGTTGGGAGATTTTGAGATGGTACTGCTGTTTTTTTCAATCTTCTTGTTTTAGAAGGGATTCCTACATGTGATAATATTAATTAAGTAATTAGAAAAAGCTGTGTAACATTTACCTGAGAAAAAATAGTCACTCTCTTTAAAATGCAGAGAACACACTTGCGTATGCTTTGATATATGGTCAATTTTTAATAATTTTTTCCAAATTATAAATCTATCTGCACTTTCAACTCCTCCATATTTATTTGTAATTTCACCCTTGCCAGCATTTTTCTTTGGAAACCCATGAAATGATAAATGTCGCTGATTTTCTTTCAATGATTTACATCCGTACACACTGCAGTACCTATGATTACTTTTACTTGTATGTAAAGTAGTCGACATATTTACACTAGATTATACCAACTGCCAACGGATATCCGCGTTTCACTAGTTCATATAATATCCGGAAGGGGCGCTTCAGTTATTTGGCATCCCCAATTGGTCTATTGTTTGGAAATATGCTCGACTGCTCGATTCGGAGATATCTAGGACAGTTCGGAATTCGGTGAGATTGCAGTGAAGTTCTCGAGCTGCTCTTCTGCTGACGAGACCCGAAACAACCGTCCAGAAGAAGACCGAGGAATCCTTCGCAATCAAAACCGACTTGCCGCAAAATTTTTAAAGGGCACTTTTCAGAATTAACCGGTTACTCCACCGGTAGACATTTTAAAATTCTAAAATCCACTGTAAAGCTATAATAAGTTATTAACTTATTATAACTATATTATTATTTTATGCTTATTATAGCTATAATAACATATTATAGCTTTACAGTCGATTTTAGAATTTTAAAATGTCTACCGGTGGAGTAACCGGTTAATTCTGAAAAGTGTCCAAACGCAAGTATAATCATAACCTCAGCGGTAAGGCGAAATATATCGATAAAACAGAAAATGATAGTCGACCAACCTCAATTTTTTTGACGTATTGTATTTAAGTCAAAAACTTTTTTATTCTTTATATTTTATATCAACAAATCTAGTTAATTTGACGCCAATTGTTATTCTAAATATCATATTGACAGTGCTGCTCGTTGCAGTTAAATGTTGAAATATTGTTTGGCAGTACTCTAATGAAATACTGTGTGCGATAATAATGCCAAGATTTTGTGATTTGTGTAAAGTTAATATTGTAAAGTACAATACGCTAGTACGACAATAATTATTATGATAGTGCATCATCGCCACCTATTACTATAATATGAAAGTCTGTAACCCAACTAAAGAGACAACTGTCAGTAATCTTTTTTTTTTCTGACAACACCGTCTGTCACACGAAACAAAAACCACCGATTTCTCAGTGCTACCAACTCTGTCGTAATTTAGAAGGATAAGTGGATGAATGTAGAATAATGAGGAGCCCCCTTGGAGTGACCTTTGAATAACCTTTGCTTTCTATATTTCCGAATATAACGGAATTCATTAAATCAAAAACAACTGAACAAATTCGAACAAAATTGCTTACCTATCGCCATGCAGCAGTTCCTGTCTGTTCCTTCCGTCGAAAGAAACCCAAGAAATATTCCTGCTATCAGGCGAAACGGATATCTGCAAAAGGTCATTATTATTTCGGACATGAATTTCACTTTCGTTATTTTAAGATATTTCAATTTTCCCACTTAACTACTGTAGTTTACAAAAATGTACACAGATGGTGTTATAGAACTGCCATTAGTGTAGTAGTACAGGGACTTATTTGATAAATAACTTAACTGCGCTGCTAATATTGTGATATTGCTTTTATTGAAAAGTTAAATACTAAATATTATAAAAATGAGGTTATATCGGACATGCCACCGTTTTTTTTTTTTTTTTCTCCACCATAATTCCCCCCAATCTTGACAAGCTTGTCGGGGAGTAGTTTTTATTGATACTGTATTATACGTGTTTTCAATTTGGTATTTGCAGACTACAAATTGTTAAAAAATTCTCTGTTTTTATTGAATAAAATAAATGAGTAAATAAATTCTCTAAAAACAAAAGAGAAAACTCTCAAACGTCAAACTGCAGTGTTACCAGGCGTTCAAAGTTTAAGTCACCAGATCAACTGACAAAGTGTCACCTGTTACCAACCGAAAAGCACCAGTTTAAATTTTTATGCTCACTGCGATTTATTTTAATGTTTAACACTATTATTATCTTTAAAAATTATGTGTAATATTGAAAAAATGTTGATAAAACAAAGAAAACAAAATAATGAAAATTGACAAACAATCAAATTAAAAAAATAATAATGAAAACAAAAGACAATAGATTTTACAACACGATTTAATAGATTAATAAATTATATTAAAAAAAATTGAAAATAAGTTTGATAACAATGGTGATAAAACAAAGAAATCAAAATAACAAAAAACCGAAAAATAATCAAATTTAAAAAAATTATAATAAAAACAAAAGACAGTCGATTTTATTACACGATTTAATAGACTAATAAGTTACAAAAAAAAAATTGAAAAGAATGGTGACAAAACAAATAAAATAAAACATGTAATGAAAATTCAAAAATGCATAATAAAAATTCAAAAATAATAAAAACAAAAGACCATCGATTTTACAACACAATTTAATAGATTAACAATTTGAAAAGATTGCGGTGACAAAACAAAGAAAGACGATCGAAGCGTTTAAAAAGTGCAAGAAGCAAAAATAAATGGTCGACGGTTCTCTTTTGTTTCGTCAAAAAGTAAATTAAAAGCGATAACAAAAGACATTAGAATTTCAACCGAAAACACAACTGCGATCAACTGCGAAACAAATTTACAAGTGCTTATAACAATAATCACGTTTTCTTCTTCGAAACGCATAATAAACAAAATACGATCTCGATAATAGAAAAGAAAACTTTCGAATTTTGTTTTTCTTTTTAATTTTCAAAAAAGGGCAGAAATTATAATCGTAATTCGTTTTCTTCTTTTTGCTTATCGTAAAAACGGTGCTTTTGACAATTTGACAATTGTTAATTTTAGTATAGCAAAGAGTATTGTAAACAATGGTGAACTATGTGGTTTGTGGTCGTTCCAGAATCTTGTAAAACACTTGTATGCGCCCGTGACTTATCACGGCCATATTTAGTGACCAAATTAGACGAGAAACTAATGTGAGTGTGACCCTCTCCTGATATTCTTCACTCGTTGGTGTTAGTTTCCTGCTTTGCCGGCCCCGGGGATAAATCGCCATTTGCAGTCATTGTGAGATGAATATTGGATAATGATGATGATAATAATAATAATAATAATAACATCAAGTCAGTGTTTTCATGGTTGTAATCAATTGATTTGTTTGTTGAATGCCCCCATATATTCGGTTGCAGTGTTGCAAATAGTGTAACAAGGATAAGGATAACGCCGCCAACGCAGGGAATCCGCAGCTGCAAGAATCCGGGCGGAACATTATAAGAATGACTCATTTGCAATTATGTAACGTATGACTCACCCGCGTTGCACATCTGCACCTGCACATCCGAATGCAAATGTCAAGGCGTATGATTCATTCGTGTGCCGGGTGCAAATCCAAAGACAAATGTCAAGGCGACAATTTACGTAATACCCCGGGAACAAAACCGCTATAACAAGGCGACAAGCCGAACGTTAGCAGCATTAGTCAAAGTGTCATGTAGTCTGAATTGTCTGTAAGTGACCCAAATAAGATGTAAGTAATTGTAGTTGTAATTAACTGTTAATAAATGTTTTGTTATACTGAGCTACGACCCTTATTTCATGTTACTTAAATTATTACCGTAATGAAAAATGCTCATAATTGTGTTGCCAACTTAAACAGTAGTTGTTCTTGACCGCTGTGCATTAGTGAGTCTTGGTTAAAGCGAGACTTTTATAGAACGTAAACGAAATTAGTCGTGAGTCATGCTCATGATTGACTGGAATGAAATTTACCTTAAGTTCTACTCCTGCAGGTACAACGATGGGCCTAAAACTAAGGGAATGGGGGCAAATCGGAGTGACCATGATGGCCGGAACGCTGGGGTGTATCATCGAAGCCCCTGCGGCGACGGCGTAGGCGGTGCTTCCGGTCGGCGTGCTGACTATAAGTCCATCGCCTTGCACGGAGGTGATGTGCTTGCCGTCCAAAAATAAATCGATATTGGACAGGTACGGTGACGGGCCTCTGTCCACCACGACCTCGTTGAGCACCAAAAGATTCGTGGGGGGTTTTCGTCCTTTATCGTGCTTATCGTTGTTCGTCTGCTAAAACAAGAAACAATGATGTGAGGAAGAAAACTGTAATTTTAATCACAGTCTAAGGTCCGACTGCGTTAAATTTGAATGTATTGTAACCTTAGACTGTGACTTTTGTAATTGAAGATTCTTATTTTGGATATGGATTGACAAAAAACGGATGTTATCTATTGAACACCGAAGAAAGTTTCTTTTTTTTTAATTTGAACTTATTTTGAGAGTCGTTATTAAATTCTATTATGTCGGCGGAAAAAATGGAAATGAAAATTAATTAAAATTTTAAAAAAATTGTACTTACGTTAGGCTGATTTTTTTTCACTACGATGCACCTCAGTCTGCTTCTGAGCGTCAACGCCGCGTTACCTTCCAGAACGTTGTTCACTTGCTCTTCGAAATTGTCGAAGAGAAAGGGCGTCAGGAATCCGAGGGATCCCAGATGGAAGGCCATTATAGGGGGCACCGATTGCTGGAAAAGGTGGCTGGCGTAGAGGAGGGTGCCGTCCCCGCCCATGCATATGATGAAGTCGATTTTATCGGTGAGATCGTCCTTGCCGTCCTTGAAAGTCATCAGTTTGTCCTTGATGCTGTCGAAGGACGCGTTCTGAAGCAAGAGGGTGTCCTCCATGACGGCGGATTCGACGAAAACCACCATCCTCTTCACCTTGAAAAATAAAACGCGCACGCATTAATAAATAATTTAAGAAAAACATTATTAAATGCTGAACAAGAACTTCATTTAAGAATTAGTTCGGGGAAATGTGTACAGATGGAGCTACCGGTTAATTACTGGAGGGGAGCGTTCACCAGTTTAAATTTAATTTCATTAAGACAAAGTACTTTTTTCGTAATATCAGCTGATTTGAATTGTTCGAATCTGGCGCTTACAAACTGTAGTTTAACATACAGCACAGGGAGGGAGCCATCAAATTTAATAAATTATTGTTGTTTTATTTTATTTTATAGAGTTCCATCAAGAGGAGAATATCTTACACACTTTGTTTTCACAATTTAGTAATTTCACTGCATTTGTTTGATAATAATGATATATACAAGAAACATTTTAAATATGTGCCCTCCTGTAAAGTAAAGTACGAGCCGCCACTGATGGTTAGCAATTATTTATTTCTTAAAAAGTAACAGTTCAATATCTGCTTCTTCTTTCAAAGCTTGCTACGAATAACTGCATTCATTCCATTAATAATTAACAGAATAAAATACACAATCATTGATAACAAGAAAACTAAAAGATATGCAGTGTGTCCCAAAAAGTTTTATACAAATGGAGAAAAAGTTTATCTTACATTTCACAAAAAAACTCTTCTTTATAAAAAGCTCTGCATGACTTGTAGATCCATAATCATGAAAAAAAAAAATGATTTGGACGGAGAGCAAAATACGTTCAAAACTGGAGAGCAAAATGTTCAATGAAATTGTGATTAAATAGCAAAAAATTATGCACACCTGTAGATTCTTTATCAATTTTTATCTGGGAATATCAATAATCTACAAGTGTGCATAATTTTTTGCTATTTAATCACAATTTCATTGAACATTTTGCTCTCCACTACAGTTTGAACGTATTTTGCTCTCCGTCCAAATCATTATTTTTTATTTTCTCTGTATTCCAGCCAATTTTTTTAAAAATTTTGTACCTGAGTATGGATCTACAAGTCATGCAAAGCTTTTTATAAAGAATGGTTTTTTTTTGTGATTTGTAAGATAAACTTTTTCTCCATTTGTATGAAACTTTTTGGGACACACTGTATGTATAGGGAATGCTAATATCAATCGATGTAGAATTTGATTCTGCATCTCATGATGTAAAAATATACAGGGTGTTCCATTTACGAAAATTGAGTTTTGGGCAGTTAAACATAAAGACCTTCGACACCATACTGTGACCACCCTATGAATTTTTTAGGGATAATTAGGATATGATTTGAAACTCTGAACATTATACTTTTAAACGACATGTCACTTCAATCTTTAAATTTGAAATTGGCCTAAACAATCGTCTTGAATGAAAGGTCACCAAAACAATTTTTTAAATAAATTTGAAGATATCTCAAAATCGGTTACATTTAGGCATAGGGAAGCCTTAACGTTTTTTATTTAAAATAATGTGTAGAATCAGAATTTGTAATAAAAAGTATAGCATTCCATTTAAAATAAGAAAGTTAACGGCGACTTCCGGTCTTGGAGTAAATAAATTCCGTTTCAGGCTTCGATCAACGAAATCAACATGATCAAGGCACAAAATCGTGGGCATTACACTAACAATAGATTTGCACGTCAAGACACCCTCAACAACAATGAATGTGTCGAGGAAAGAACACGCTCTGATCAATTATCCTGGGACGGGGGTTGTTACGAGATGGTCTCTGTTTTAACCGGGCGAAAGAGTGAAATAGAGTATTACCGTGAGGCGTAGGCAGTGGCTTTTGTCTTCTGATGCAATATGATGAAACGTGACGAGCAGCAGTAGTCCCAAAACTAACCTTCAGTTCCCACACAAATACAGGCTGACTGCCAATACTGAAAATAATTTAAACGAATTTTTCACCCGTAACAGGCTATCGTTACATGAGCCGATTATTTGAATATTACTATCCCACGCGAAGCTTCTAAACGAGGAGTACACGCACGCATCTCTCCAGGTAGCCAATGACATAGGAACGGACGGACGCTCTAAAAATAGTAGAGTGACATCTATTGAGTATTTAACAAATTGAACATTTGTCACAAACCATTTGCTGATTTCAAAGCTCAATTGGCTTATTTACCGCCAGATGTCTCTTTTAATAGCAGAGAAATAAGTGTAAATTGGGGCTAGGATGCGAATGACAATTATATCGACAAAAAAGACGCATAAAAGAATTGATGTCACAGAAAAAAAAAACGCATAAGAGAATTGATGTCACAGATAACGGGGAAAATGTTTAAAAAATTCTTGTGAAATTCCACCAAAAAAAAAGGTCAAGTTCACGCCGTATCATAAAACTATAAAAAAAATTTATGAGAGTATTTATTTCGTTCATCTGCTCCTCGACTTTTTAATCAGGGGCGCATCGTCGTTTTGGAGCTAATTTTTGATTAATTATTTCTCGAAAACTAAAGCAGAAAGAATTTATTTAACATTTTCCCATACCCTCGGATTTCGCTTCTTATCGTGGTTTCAATTTGTCGGTATAATTAACAGTCACCCTGTATTTACAGGTTTCGGTTTTCCACTCTGTTATCGTAGCGGTAGCGCCACCACGTATTTGTGAGCCAATTCCTAACTAACCGAGTTTAATTCCTAATTTAGAGCGTCACATATGGTATATGACATTGGCCATCTGCAAGCTCTTTTATCTGTGGCTGAACTCAACTCCATTTGCTGAATATGCGAAAAATTTACTAAATTGTTAAACTGGCGGTTTCGTAGCGGCGTCGGTCGCGATGAGAGCGAAAATTTTCTGCGAAATTCTATGCTTCCAACAGGGCTTCACACAGTCTTAAGTCACGTTTCGAATTTTATCTCTGCAACATAAGATTTCCGTTTCGTTTTAAATGTAAACATTTGCTAAGATACCGTCTCCTTTGTTTGGACTACGTTTCAATTCTTTAATTTATTCCTTATTTATAAGAAAAAGGGAATAAACAAATGGACGAATTTTTTAACAATACTTAATTCGCCGTATTTATGACATAACATATTACCTATGCCAGATTTTTAACACTATAACTAAAACGACTCAAAACTGTTGTACCTGAGTGTACAACGTATTAATTTACTCGACTCGATATTTCAGATCTGAATCGCCTCAACTCTACTACAATAAATCACATCATCAAATAATCACAGGCGCAGGATCTGTCGAAAATTCGCTCTTTAATAACGCAGCGTCACGAATTAATTTCTTTATTAAATTTCTACTTAAATGATTTGAATTTGGCGCTTAAAAACAAAAATTTAAGAAAACGTGCATAGATGGAGCCACCAAAGCCTATGAAGTGTAGGCAACTAACTTAAAATGTGATAAATAAAAATATTTTTATTTAAGTTTTGTTCGTGGCCTTCTAAATGAAAAGCGAGTTCTAACTAGTTTTTTTTTGAAAAATTTACATTGAATTTTTGTGCTCGAGAAAAAAGTCGACACTTTGGCGCTGGTTATGGGGCACTGACGGCACTGAGTGAAATGCACTGTCATTACTGTCAATCATAGTGAGTTCACTCAAAATTAATTAATATTGTAATTACAACATAATTTATATGGTATAAACTTTATAGATTCATGCACAAATCATTTGATCACGTCGGAGTGAAGTATGCTTGCGCAATAAAGAAAAACTGTCATTTTGAAAAGCTTTCGTGTTATAAATAAAACGTGTTAAAAAGGGCGATGATAATTACGCACAGTAAGAAAAGAAGCTTTATTATACATGTGAAACGGTCGCGAATTTGTATATAAAACAAATAGCATGCGCTTGATGTAATTGAAAATTTAAATCACAAACAAATGTACATTTATTAGAAACGGTAGGCGGGAGCCGAGTTGCCGGGCCGGAAGGGACGTTTAGGGTCGTTTCAATAAGCATTTAACAAACACGAAAGGCCATAAATTCTTATCGCACTTGAGCTCGTTTCAATGGGTTTTTGAAGGGACTGTCATATAAATCTGTCACGCGAGTTTCGGATACAAGTCTGTTTTTCTTTAAAAGTTGCAATTCGACACGCATTTAAGTTCTGTAAGATAATACTGCTATTGAGATTGACACTTGCACAAGTCCCAGGAAATATAAAAACGTCAGGGTAATTTGAAAATTTAATAGTTACCGCGCTGAAGACACATGTGGAGCCATTCAGGGTGGCCCTTGTGAAGTCGAAAACACATTCTTAGAAACTGCAGGGCGTGTATGGTTTTCTAAACGCTGGAGAAATGCTGAGAAATGAATCTTAAAATTAGAGACAGATAGCCACGAGCTCCCGAAACGATCAGTCGTATCCATTTGGCTTGGCAACTTGCTCTGAGTTACTTACTTATTTTCTTTGATTATTTTCACCGTAGAGTATAAATTAATTAGTCCGGTCCGTCTAAATACCAGTGTTTTGAGAGGCAATTAAAATACAATTAAATATCACGGGCGTGACGTGTAAATTAATCGCGTAGTGAATCTAAGATTTGGTGCAGTGCGTGGACTGGATTCTTATTTCGCGGCGCGGAGTTAGGTAATTTGCTTTAATTTGTATCTTTATTCGTTACATAATTGGGGGTATTAGACGATTAAATTTCCATAATCTATAAATTTCAGTACTTGCTTGGTTTGTGAAATTTATTCTTAGTCTTAATTTGCATCCGAACCAAAGTTAAAAGTAAATAAGTTGCATCCACATTCGTGGAGTTGATTGACCATTGTTATATAAATTATTACACTAGTTTGCTTGGCGTTTCTGTAATTTAAATCGACCAGAGGCAGTCAGCCGACGCTTTCAATTTATAGTGCAATTCATATACAGGGTACTTTTGTAAAATTAGCTAATTCCCTTTTGCGATATTCTCTGGCAAGTTGGAAACACTCAAACAAAGTGTTTTTCCGGTTTGCGTAGTGAAATCGATTGTTTTATACCACTGGTCTAAGGCAAGTTTAGATCTGCCGCTAAAACCAAGTGTGACCAGCACAAATTAATCCCCAGTATCTGAAGCGCATAATCATAGCCATCTTCTCAACCGAGTTTCCATCACACTCTGCGTGTGGACCAAGGTGTAGTCTTTGTCGGGAGATCTGCGGTTAATTAGAAGTAATTCGCTGAGAGACCGAAAGATCATAACTACCCATAGTAGAGTATCGTATAAAACGGTCAAACATTCCATTGCGTATAGGGTTAGATCATCGTCGAAAACAACGCAATCAGAGGTTAATAAATAAAGAGAGAGTCATTGCACCTCCACCTCAATAAGCGAAAGCAGCGGTCGAGCAAACTCCCCCCTTCGCAGCGTTATTAGGTTATCAATAAATCGGGCCATTGCGTCTCCCCAGGAGAGCTTCCCTTGAAAAACTAGCGATTACTATTGATTCTCTCGCAGATTGATCGCCTGGGCGGCATTTTGTATCGCATACTTCCCCAGTATCTGATTAATTAATCAATTACATTCATTAAGGAAGTACACTGTAGGCACAACGCCACACTGTGCACTGGTTGATATACAGAGCTTGTCTTTGAGTACTATTGAAGTGTTAAACACGAGTACCAAGATAAATATAATTTAGAGAACAAATTAATTGTTCATTTAAATTGAATAGTAAGTCCACAAATATTGTTTGGGACAAGCATAAACCCACCAGCTGTGTAATTGGACATAGTTAGTTCGTCACGATATTCGAACGAGAAAGCCGTTAAACGAATTCTACTGTATTTCTTACACAATCGTTTTTTTTTGTGTGTGTTTCCTTTGTACTGTAATTAAAAAACAGGGTTTTTACGCTCATCTGTTTCTAGCCTGCAGGGCAGCTAGAAATCGGAGTTTTTTCCCCTGATTTGCAATAAATAATTAATTAAATTTAAGTCCGCATTTTATTTATACGTATCCAATTCCCGCTATCTCACAGTCATAATCGTCTCACCAGGATTAAGAACAGGGTACCGGCATAAGTAGGATCCGTCACTAATTAACAATCACGAGCCATTAATTATTGAAAGTTGTTTGTAAATATCACCCCGGGTTACCTCAGGTAAATTCCCAGAAGAGCCGCCGCAGGGCGTAGTGTTTGTAGGTCATTAGAGTATCCGTAGTGGCAGGTAGAAAGGCGCCTAGTTGCATGACAATAGACAGTAAAACCCGGCCTTTTCTCGGAACCCTCTAACCGGAGTTACCCTAGGGTAATTACACATTAAATTCTGCAGACGGCAATCCTTCAGTTGCCACTCAATTAATTTGCTAATAAATTAAATTTGTTTATTTGTTTGGATTTATTTATTACTTATTTAGTTGTCCGTAAAAGGTCAACAAACAGGCTAGCACATCGGCGTGTTACACATGTTGTAACTTACCACAGAAATTTTGAGTATGTGCAGGTAAGATTTTAATCTAAAATCGTAATTAGTTCAATGCTAAATTAAGTTGTCGAAATTGGACATAAATACTCCACTTTATTCTAACGTAAATAATATTCAGTATGCTCAAATTTTTACAATAATAACATTAGTTGTTCTTACACGAACTCATTCACCATTCACACGTGACAGAACTGTCAACATTTTAGGTTAAAAAAGCGCCCCATAAGTAGTGCTTGGCGGAGCACGCGTGAACTGTACTTTTCCGCAGGCCAGATAGAACCAGTGCCATGAGTCATGGCACAGTTTACATAAGCTTGTCATGGCCCATGACAAGCTTATGTAAACTGTTCAATATGAAAATGTAATAAGGATCTACCGTTCATAGATGGCAAGTCGCCATCATTTGTTACCAACTTAAGTTTTTCCACTAAGAACTTTTAACCTTACGTAGTGTTGGTAGTTGGTATCCGTGCGATGCGTGATTCCTTTATGGTGAGAGGTTTTTATGGTGAAAGGTTACGACGTAGTCATTATTTGTATTAGATTCTGTTACATTCATTTAACTTTAAGAAGACTGTCTTAATATGGTAAGTTTAATTATACTTGTATTTCTTTACTTACAACAATGAAAGTAAAATGTCATTAATAATGTGGTTTTGTAGGAAAGCAACACTTCAAAAACACAATTGTTTTATAAGAGTTGCCATAATAAATACAAAAACAACCGAGGGGTTAAATATTTCCGTTTTCCCAAGAATAGGGAATTAGAAAAAAAAAATGGTTGAAGGCAATAAATAATCCGAATCTTAACAACATGTCTTATGAGCAGATATGTTGGTCGTACACAGTATGCAATAATCATTTTCATGAAAATCAATTTCAAACTCCCGAAAACTTAAAATTAAATAGAGGATCAATTCCATTTGTTGTTGCCACAGTGTCAGGTAATGTATAAATACTATTGTAATTATTTCAAATGCGATCAGTATTTTACTACTAGCTGAATTTTTAAATTTTTGAAAGTCACTCAAATGTATTTTAACAATGATTGTTATGGCCGCTTCCTAATGTCAATTAGTTGTCAATAGTTGTGATTCCTGTGATTGTACTGACAGTCATGCATTAATAAAACTTAGAGATTATGGTGGTCTCTTTTATCCTTCAGTGCAGTTCATTAATTACGTTAACCAATGCAAAACCAAAGTTATGATTAACTTTTTCAAATACATTGATCAACAAAATATTTTTCACCAACTCAAACAGGATTTATCTGTAGATTATAGTTTATCATGCCACAATTATGTAGATATTATAAAACAGCGTGTGGTGGTACATGTTATGTGTAAATATATATGTAATTTAATTAATAGAAAAATAAATAATAGAGATGAATATATAAAAATATATGGTTAATGATATTTGTATATTATCTTTTGTACTTATGTTGTAAATATACATATATGTTGATTCTGATATGTGTTTGTGTTATACTTGATATATAGATACACGTTAGGTCTGTTCCTACATTACTTCTGACGGTATCGTAACCGTCAAAAGCATGGACTCATCAAAGTTTTATTTCGGTGGGCAACTGATTCTGACGGTTTCGAAACGTTCAAAAAGTGATGTAGGAACAGACCTGTTATCATACAAAAGAAAATCAAAACAAGTAGGGTTTAAATATCCCGCCACATAATTTTAATATGGTTCTACCTTTCATAGAGGTCGCGCGATAATAGTGGACAAATTTTTAACGTTGGATGTCGCTTCTTTCTTTAGTATATTCTTTGGATAGAACTCGCTTTTCATTTAGAAGGCCATGGTTTTGTTGATTTAAAATTATTTGTATCTAAACGAAGATGAAAACAATATACGACATTTAAAAATTGCAATGCAAAAATACACACATAGATGGAGCCACAAAAGATGAAAACAATATACGACATTTAAAAATTGCAATGCAAAAATACGCACATAGATGGAGCCACAAAAGTCTATTTTATTTGGACGACTTCCATAGTTAAAATTTAATCAATTGATTTATTAACAGATATACATAATATCCATTCACGATCTTTTTAGATTCTAGAGGGACATGCTTTTTTTTTCGTTAAGTTACGTACATGAATTTTGATAGAACTCAAAATGTGACAAATGTAAAATTCTGACACTTTAATGTCAGTCCCATCGACTATATTGCTTCTTATACTCTACGATGGCATGAAGAATTACTTGTGACTTTTTAATACTAAGTCAAAACGCTAAAAATCATCGATGTTTTTCGGCGTCAGTTTTCAAAAATACAACCATCAAATTAAAATGGAACATCACTTGGAGGTACCAGCAAAAATGGCGCCTACTCTGAGTCTAAAAAGATCGTGAATATTTCATTTTATTTATTTGAATTATTTGAATTTCGCGCTTAAAAACAGTAATTTAAGAAATGTGCACAGATGGTGTAAGATATTAGTTTACGAGATCCCCATGGTGAGCCTTTAATTAGTTGTAACCCTGTATAGAGAATTTAATAATTTAATTTATAAATAATATATGAAATAAGTGAGTACAGGAAAACGTTTAATTTAAGAATTCTGAATTGATTTTTCAAATTCCTCACAATTATTTTAAAACGCTTATGATTAAGGATTGAAGTGTAGGCAACCCAACTTACACCTGTGCCAATATATTGCCTATTCTATTTTTTTGTAGCACGAGCATGAACAAATAAAATATACTGTGCGATCAAGTACTTTTCAGATTAGAGTGGGCGTGGCATAAAAGCAGTACTATGTCTGTGATTAAATTAAAGAAGTATTTTACCAGCACATAAAGGTACATAAAGACCATACATACGAAACTGCCAAGTTTCTTTAGAAAAGTGTATTTCGATTATAAAAATAAATAAATAATAGTGACGAGTAGACATTTAAACAGCGGATCCGCCTTCTTCGACCTCAGGTGTTATCGCCTCGCTTTCTTCGACGACCTCAGGTCTCAACGGCTCGCTTTCTTCGGCCTCAGGTCTCAACGACTCCTCAGCTTCCTCCCCTATTGAAACATCACTCTTTTCCCTCGCCTTCGAAAGTCTACCGTCCGCGTTGCGAAGTTGATACGTGCTGTGCTCGGTGATCCTTCGTCGTCGTCTTCTGCTTCGCGTGAGTTGCTTCCAATCGAAATCGTACTTGAACTCGTTGTCTTCCACGTACAGGGTGGCTCGTTCGGAAAGGGTGCGGTACTCATCGAGGCATTCGCGTTTGAGCTCGACGTTATCTCCGCTCGCGTAAGGATCCAAAGGAGGTGGTAGTTTTTTCTTCAGCGCCTCCGGAAATAACATGGCGACTTTATCTTGGAATATTTCATCGGCCATCTGCAGGAGGTCTTTCTGTTTCTTCTTCTTTCTTTGTTCCGCTTTCTCGAAGAGCTTCAAGGGCCTCTGCTGCTCGGTGAGTAAATCCGGATTTAATTGTTTCTTCACGAGGAGAACGTTCCTCATCCTCTTCTCCTCGGCGATGCGCCGCTGTTCACGGGCCCACTGCATGTACTGCCCCGGAAGTGGCTTGGTTACTTGGGCGTTTTGCTCCGCCTCTTCTTTCCTCCTCAGTTCTTCAAGCGCTTCCGTTTCGGCCGCCTCGCGTTGCATCTTCTGCATCCTGTAGATGTTGATCTTCGCGTTCCTCTCTTCGACCAGTTCCGGGTGTTTCTTAAGCCACGACTCTTGCCAGGCGAAGAACGCCTTCTTCCTTTCGATTTCTCTGTCGAGGAAGGCGTCGAAGTTTTTATCGCCGAAAATGGCCAACATCGTGGTGGTCAGTTGGATCTTGTAGAGTCTGTAGGAGGCGTCGAAGTCGCTGCTTCCGATGACTGCGAAGTTGCCGCAGTGGAAAGGGTGCAAGTGCGTGCTTAAGATCGTATTTCCGGATATGTACTGGGTGATGTAGGGTTTATCTGTGCGCAAACAGAAGAACCACATCTCAACGGCGCCGTTGTCCAGGACCAATCTCACGCTTCCCTGGAAAGCGTGGCTCCAATCGCCGTGCAAGTATCTGCTCCTCGACGACCTCCAAATCAAGGGGCTGTCCTTCAAAGTAGTCTTCCAAATCGCAAAAATCTTTAAATAAAAAAAATCTAAAACAAAATTGATCGTACTCAAAATCTCGTGCATGTCAAAATTTTTTGTTTTCGTATCAATTTGACGTCACGAAGGAACTTTCTTACTGCGACGATTTTGAATAATTGTTTACGATTAAAACAAAAGATGAGATTTTCTAATCCATTTTTTTTTGTTTTTAATAAACAAACACGTTTCTCCTTATTATCTTTCAAAGAAATGTGCGTGACTTCCCCTGGATCAAGTACCAACCCTACTCGTGATGATCAGGTTTTCAAGATCAACCCAGGATATAAATTTATTAATCAATCGATCGTCTATTGTTTTAAAGCGACCGACGATCTTTTTTTGTTCGCGCAGTGCCTTTTTGTCGTCACTGTCTTTAATGCTCTCCCACTCGCTCTAACTTCTTAAAGAAATTAACTTTACCTTCTCTTTCTTTTTTTCGACAATTCTACAATCTGCTGTCGGATAAAATAATCGATTGTCTATTGTTTTAATCCGCCCAATTTTTTTTGTTTGGGCAAAATTATTTGATGTCACACAAATGAATCACTTTCTCTTTCTTCTGTTCATTAACATTTCCACATGTGCTGATGGATTAACATAATCGATTGTCTATTTTTCTTCTCAAGCATTCTGTAATCTGCTAACGAATTAAAGTAATCGATTGTAAATTGTTTTAATGCGACTTAATCTTTTTGGTTTGGAAAAAATTGTCCATATATTGTGGATTGTCTTTTGTTTTAAAATGATCATCGATTCCTTTTTTGTCTGGTCAATATCTCTCGTTCATTATTCGTTCTAGTGCTCTCTCTCTCGCTCTGCCTCTTAAAGACACTTGCTTTATTTTCTCTTTCTTTTTCAATTTTATGATCTACTGTTCAACTGAAATAATCGATCGTCTATTGTTTTTATACGACTATCGATTGTTTGTTTGTTTGACAGTAGAATGTGACTACTGTCGAACTAAGGCAATCGATCGTCTATTGTTTTTATACGACCATCGATTTTTTGTTTGTTTGACAGTAGAATGTGACTACTGTCGAACTAAGACAATCGATCGTCTATTGTTTTTATACGACCATCGATTTTTTGTTTGTTTGACAGTAGAATGTGACTACTGTCGAACTAAGGCAATCGATCGTCTATTGTTTTTATACGACTATCGATTTTTTGTTTGTTTGACAGTAGAATGTGACTACTGTCGAACTAAGGCAATCGATCGTCTATTGTTTTTATACGACCATCGATTTTTTGTTTGTTTGACAGTAGAATGTGACTACTGTCGAACTAAGGCAATCGATCGTCTATTGTTTTTATACGACCATCGATTTTTTGTTTGTTTGACAGTAGAATGTGACTACTGTCGAACTAAGACAATCGATCGTCTATTGTTTTTATACGACCATCGATTTTTTGTTTGTTTGACAGTAGAATGTGACTACTGTCGAACTAAGGCAATCGATCGTCTATTGTTTTTATACGACCATCGATTTTTTGTTTGTTTGACAGTAGAATGTGACTACTGTCGAACTAAGGCAATCGATCGTCTATTGTTTTTATACGACTATCGATTTTTTGTTTGTTTGACAGTAGAATGTGACTACTGTCGAACTAAGACAATCGATCGTCTATTGTTTTTATACGACTATCGATTTTTTGTTTGTTTGACAGTAGAATGTGACTACTGTCGAACTAAGGCAATCGATCGTCTATTGTTTTTATACGACTATCGATTTTTTGTTTGTTTGACAGTAGAATGTGACTACTGTCGAACTAAGACAATCGATCGTCTATTGTTTTTATACGACTATCGATTTTTTGTTTGTTTGACAGTAGAATGTGACTACTGTCGAACTAAGGCAATCGATCGTCTATTGTTTTTATACGACCATCGATTTTTTGTTTGTTTGACAGTAGAATGTGACTACTGTCGAACTAAGGCAATCGATCGTCTATTGTTTTTATACGACCATCGATTTTTTGTTTGTTTGACAGTAGAATGTGACTACTGTCGAACTAAGACAATCGATCGTCTATTGTTTTTATACGACTATCGATTTTTTGTTTGTTTGACAGTAGAATGTGACTACTGTCGAACTAAGGCAATCGATCGTCTATTGTTTTTATACGACTATCGATTTTTTGTTTGTTTGACAGTAGAATGTGACTACTGTCGAACTAAGACAATCGATCGTCTATTGTTTTTATACGACTATCGATTTTTTGTTTGTTTGACAGTAGAATGTGACTACTGTCGAACTAAGGCAATCGATCGTCTATTGTTTTTATACGACCATCGATTTTTTGTTTGTTTGACAGTAGAATGTGACTACTGTCGAACTAAGGCAATCGATCGTCTATTGTTTTTATACGACCATCGATTTTTTGTTTGTTTGACAGTAGAATGTGACTACTGTCGAACTAAGACAATCGATCGTCTATTGTTTTTATACGACCATCGATTTTTTGTTTGTTTGACAGTAGAATGTGACTACTGTCGAACTAAGACAATCGATCGTCTATTGTTTTTATACGACCATCGATTTTTTGTTTGTTTGACAGTAGAATGTGACTACTGTCGAACTAAGACAATCGATCGTCTATTGTTTTTATACGACCATCGATTTTTTGTTTGTTTGACAGTAGAATGTGACTACTGTCGAACTAAGACAATCGACTGTCTATTGTTTTTATACGACCATCGTTTTTTCTTGAACAACATTTTTTGTTCATTACTCGCTCTGGTGCTGTCTCGCTTTGTCTCTTAAAGACATATTTTATTTTCTCTTTGTTTCCCCAACAGTTTCACAATCAACTGTCGACCTAAAAAATAATCGATTTAAATTGTTTTTATGCGACTATCATTTTTTTTGGTTTGGACATCAAAATAAAATCAAAGTCAAGCGAATTAAATTTTAAAAAAAATGTAAGATTATTTTTTTCAGTCTCTGTAGAAAAAGTACACATACAATTGCGAAAAAAAATGAAAGGGTAAATCATGAGTCGATTAAAAATTAAATAAAAAAGTTCACGTAATCATGTAACCTAAAACGCTTCGTTTTCGATATACAGGGCGAAAAAGTTTTTTTTTTTTAATTGCAATAGTTTTTATTCTTATATTTTCTACGATTTTTTATTTGTTTCCTTTTGGAATTCAAATCATTTGTCTTTTGTTTGTTTCTTCTGGGGAATCGACGGCCCCCAAAATAAAATCAATACTTTATTTTCTCTTTTCCTTTCACAACAATTTCAAAGTCTACCGTGGAGCTAAAATATAGATCGTTTATTGTTTTAAAACAACAATCCTTTTTTTTTTGCTTCGTCAAGGTTTTCGCCCCTAACGTTCTTCTCGCTTTTTCTCTCAAAGATTTTTTTTTTATTTTTCTTTTGCTCAATTCCATAATCTGAGTGCAGGTTAAATTAATCGACTGACTGTCAATTGTTTTAATACGATAAAATCATTGACCTTTCTGTTCGGACAATTTTGTTTTTTTGGTCGTTATCTCTCGCTCTGTCTCTCAAAAGAACTACATGCTTTAGTTTCTCTTTCTTCTCTCAACAATTCCACAATCACCTGATCACCGATTATCTATTGTTTTAATATGACCGTCGATCTTTTTTTTGTTTGCACGTTTCTTGATGGTTACTACATCTAATGTTATTGTTTTTGTCGTAACTCAACTAGTTTTTTTTTTTTTCAAATACAGAGCGCGCCAATTTTAAACATTTTTGAAAAGGGTGTGAATCACCCAGTAATATAAGAGTAGCACAAAATGAAATACCTTTCCTCCAACCGTTAGGTAAATGTTAGGGTAAGAAGGGTGCGGGGCGACGGTGTTCACCGGCTCATCATGGTACCTGGCGACGTAATCGACTTTTGGCGATTCCTTGTTCACGACTTCTCCGGGATTGACGTCGTAACCTTCCCAGCTGTCCTTCAAGAAGTAGCCGAGATTCGAACCCAAAGCAAGTTGCATGTTCAAATTTTCCAGAGGGCAGTGCGTAACTTGGTGTTCGACGCGCATCCCTATCTTTAACGGGACTTCCGGGTGTGGATTCTCATACGAAAGTCCCAGCGGTAGACGCCCCATGGCCGTGAGGAAGAAGGGCCTGTTCTTCTTCATGTTGAAACAGCTCAGTTTGTAGGCTGGCGTAAGCAATCTGTCCAGTAGCTTGAAGGGGGATGCGTCGACGGTGAGTCCACTCGGACGAACTTTTAGCCTGAGGGATTTCTTGCGCGGTCCGTGACCAATTATCATCATCGGTTTGGCCAGGAGATCCCAGAACATGACGTAACCATCCAAGGCACACGAAACGAATTGCATCGTGAAAGGTTCACCCTCGGCGACGAACTCGAACTTCCCTAGTTTGTTGATCCTGCAACTCGGGGGTAGCCAATGTATATGATTGACGGGGGCGTTGTGGGAATGAAACAGGTTCGATTGGGCGGTGGTTCTTACTCGCGAGAAATCGCGAATGTCTTTCATCCATCCCATGAAGGACGTCAGCAAAACCCTGTGCTTCCGTTGGGTCGAGGTCAACACTTCGACTTCCTCCACTTTCTCGATCCTATTGGTTATATCCCACACCACGATTTGCCCGTTGATACTTCCCCCTACCACTATGTTTTTATCGAAGGGGCAAAACGAGATCACCTCGATTGACCTGTGGCATTCCAAGATGAGCTTGGGGTTGAGCGCGTCGTTGGTACACCAAATCAAAACGGGGTTGATCTGGTGGACGACTTCGTTGGGGTCCGCTCGGGACTTCCCACGTTTCTTCATGTTGGCGGCGATCTTACCGTAAGCTACGGCTAACGTCCCCGATAGAATCGGATGCCAACATGCGGAACATATCTTTTTGTTCTTCGTCAAATCCAATTCTTTAAAAGACAAGTACTCCTTGAATGACATATCCTTTGGGATTGACGTATATTGCACATCGCTGATGAGATTTGAATAATCATCGGCGTAAAAATTGATGTTTCCATTGATCACGATCTGCTCGCAGAAGTCGTCCAGATCCGTCGAGTTAAAGGACTTCATCCCTTCGACGATTTCGGAGTCGATCACCTCTTTTTCTTCGTAATCATAAAAATACTGGGTGGATGCGTTCTTTTTAAACCTGTACGTCGTCTGGGCGTACTCGTCGACGCAAAAGGGCGCGACCTGCACCTCGGCGTTGATCCGCCTTCTCACCACGCTCTCGATGGTCTGCCTCGTTTGCAACATCTCCGCGTATCCATCCCTCGCATCTTCCACGGGGCGAAACTTAAAACATACCTTCGGCGACATAACTGGGTAGGCCGTTTCCAACTCGACCTCCAATAGGGCACGCTCGGCTTTGCCTTCGGACTCGTCCATTTCACTCAATGAAGTCCAACCTCGCCCGACTTTATTCAAAGACCTGTCAACCCTACTCTCTTGTTCTGCGCGAACATTGGCGACCAGCGCATCGATTTTATCCGTCACGTTCTCGGTCACGCACAAGTAGAACTCGTCGAACTCGGCGAACTCATTGGGCGCGTACCCCATCAACATCTCAGCCCTGGGGTAAGTCACGACGTCCAGTCGGTGCGGCAGAAACTCGGATTCCTCATTCAAGATCAAGCTGTCCTCTATTGATTCCTTCTTAACGAACACCCACTGGTGTTCGGAGGTGATGTCCTCGCCCACCACGCAGTGCAGGTCCTTTTGGGTCTTCTCGCCGAGGACGAGCTTGACGATGCCCGGAATATTGAAGTCGCGATCCAGCAGGTTCTGGTATTCTTCTTCGGGGGTGATGCGCGAAGCTGCGTGCCGCCGTTTCTTGTGCTTGTGCTTGGACTTTTTCACCGGTTCGGTTTCCATTGTGTAAAAAAAATGTGTAAACGTCACAATGGCAAACACGAAACTGGGATTGGGATCGAAGGGTGCCTCAAAATTCTGTATTCGGTTAGATATGACACGTCTCTCCATGCGCGATTGCGCCAATTGCAGTTGTTTCGATAGACCACCGATAGAGGGCACTAGCAGTGTCGCCAACTTAAGGGATAAATTCCTTTTTAAGGGATTTCGCACGAACTCGATTTGCATTTCAAGCAGGTCTTTCAAACCTCAGAAGCTGAATCTACAATAAACCGACGTTTGCGGCTGTCTGTAATACATGAAAGTAGTGTATGTTGCATACCTACCTAAGACTGGAGTTACCAGTATGGCAGTATCGGGTCATGCAAGATGTACACATAAATACATGTTTGTTGTAATTAGTTTACCTATATAATGTTTTATAATAAAAGTATATGAATAAAACATAAAACATGAAACATGGCGCAGTCAACGGAAATAAATAAAGAAGGAAAAGATTGAATAGAAAATCGAGGAAACCGTTAAGTAACGTAAGTTGCATTTAACCTAAAAACACGTGGCGGCAAAAAATTCAAGAATGGAATTTAATAAGCCAAATACTTTTAATCTAAGTGGAAACTTAGCTGATAACTTTAAAATGTTTAAATCAGAAATTGACGTGTATTTTGTGGCAACAGAAACTGGTAAGAAGGCAAACGAAGTCCAAGTGGCTCGATTAAAAAACTTAATGGGATCGGAAGCACTAAGATTGTATCAAACAATTACGACCTTAAAACCTGAAGACGAGACTATCAAGAAAATATTTGATGTTTTGGAGGAACACTGCACGCCGAAGAAAAATGAAATTATGGAAATCTACAAATTTTTTAGTAGAAAGCAAGCACCTGACGAACCATTTGAAAAGTTTTATACAGATTTAAAACGGTTAATACAGTCCTGTGAATTCAAGGATCAAGAAAATAAATTACTGAAGGCCCAAATAGTCCTAGGAATTAATACACCAAATGTCCAAGAAAGATTGTTGCGAGAAGACCAGTCCTTAGAAAAAACAGTGGAGTTTTGCAAATCAGTAGAAATAGCAGAGAAGAACATGAAAGTAATAACAGAAAAAGCACAGGATCAAGAAGTACATGTGTTAAATAAGCGAAGAAACGAAGATCGTAAACGTAGTGATAACAGTAACATTAATAAAAGTAATGTTAGTAATTACGTTATAAAGCCCTGCTCTAAGTGTGGATGTAATCATAAAATCGGAGTTAAATGTCCCGCAATAGGAAAAATTTGTAACTATTGTAACAAACCAAACCATTTTGCTTCTGTTTGTAGGTCTAATAAGAAAACTAGTGTAAGTAAGGCAAAATCCAAATTTGTTAAAACCTGTGAAGTTGAAGATGAGGCTGGTAACCTTGATTTTGAATTAAGTGTATTAACAATGTCAACGTTAGGTAACAACAAAAAAGAAAGAAACTGGTTTAAAGATGTAGCAGTAAATGGTAAGATTATTAGATTTAAGTTAGATAGTGGTGCACAAGTAAACACCATTCCATTGGCTATAATCGAAAAATTTGAGTGGTTAGATAAAATTAAGCCTACTGCTATTAAATTAAATGCCTATGGAGGTTCAAAAGTTATTCCTATTGGTGTTATACCGGCAAAAGTAGAATTTAATACTGATAGTATACATGCTGACTTTTATATTGTAAAGAATGAAATACCAATACTAGGGTTAAGCACATGTTTAGATTTAAAATGCATTGCACGAATTGATAAAATGTCACTTAGTACAGATACTAGAGAGCAATTTATTAAAGAAAATTTTGATGTTTTGTCATGGCTTAGGAGAGTTCCCAGAAAAATGGAATATTAAAATTAAAGATAATATTGTACCTGTACCTAATCCACCAAGACGAATACCATTTAAAATAAAAGATAGGCTTAAAGCAACATTAAAAGGTATGGTTGACAGGAATATAATTGTACCTGTAGATAGGCCTGATGGATGGGTAAATAATATTGTAATAGTCGAAAAACCAGACAAATCATTACGAATTTGCATAGATCCATTAGAATTAAATAAGCATATTACTCGTGAAGTTTATTCGATACCTTCAATAGAAGAAATAAGCCCTAATTTAATTAACAAAAAATTATTTTGTGTCTTTGACCTTAAAGATGGTTTTTACCAAATAAAACTAAATGATGAATCGAGTAAACTGTGCACGTTCAGCACTCCTTTCGGATGTTACCGCTTTTTAAGAGCACCTTTTGGCCTTAGCTCCATTCCTGAAGTTTTTCAAAAAATGACTCAGAAATATTTTGGTGATATTGAAGGTGTGACAGTTTATTTTGATGATATTTTATGTGCAGCTAGAAACAAAGCAGAATTAGATGAGATAGTTAATCAAGTTTTAACTAGAGCTAGAGAAAACAATATCAAATTTAATCCAGATAAATTACAGTACTATGTAAAGGAAGTCAAATATTTTGGACTTATTTTTGATGAAAGTGGAATTAAACCTGACAAAAACAGGATTGAAGCAATAAAAAAATTAAAACATCCTAAAAATAAAGTTGAACTTTAGGTATAATAAATTATTTGAGAAGTTTTATCCCTAACTTATCTGAAATAATATCACCTTTCAGAAAATTACTAAAAAATGATACTGATTGGTTGTGGACCAAATCTCATGAAGATCTTTTAGAAAATGTAAAATAAATAATCAGTAATGCCTCAGTATTAGTACCATTTGATCCAAAAAAGGAAATTACTCTACAATGTGATGCGTCTAAAGATGCTGTAGGTTGCTGCTTGCTGCAAAATAATAAACCAATCGCTTACGCTTCCAGAGCATTAACAGAAACTGAAACCAATTATGCTCAAATTGAAAAAGAGCTTTTGTCTATATGTTTTGCTTGTCAGAAATTTCATAATTATATATATGGTTATAAAATTGAGATTCACAATGATCATAAGCCTTTGGTATCATTACTAAAAAAGAAAATATTAAAGATTAAAGAGATTAAGACTAAAATTATTAACTTATGATTTTGTACTCAAGTATATACCTGGTTCAAAAATACTCATTGCTGATTTGTTATCAAGAAACTTCATAGAAAATTCTGAAAATGAACAACCTTCAAAAGACATTATACATACAGTCACAGATGGTGAATTCGGTATGAGCAATGAAAAACTAAAAGAGTTTCAAAAAGAAACATTAAAGGATGAAATATTAAAAATTGTTAAATTAAATTATCAAAATGGTTGGCCATCTCACTGTAACTCAGAAGGAGAATTAAAGCATTATTTTAAATTAAAAAATGATATTACTGTAGAAAATGATTTAATATACTATAAAAATAGCCTAATCGTACCCAAAGTCTTTAAGAAAGTTAATGTTAAAAGTATTACACGAAACTCATTTGTCCTCTAATAAAATTAAGCAAATAGCTAAGAACAACTTATATTGGCCTGCTATGATAAGGGATATTGATAATCATGTTTCTTCATGTGAAACTTGTATAAAATTTAGTAGATCAAATACAAAACGTTCTTTAATTAATCATGACATAAAGTAGGTGCCGACATAGCTGAATATGCAGGATGTAGTTATTTAGTAGTATATGACTACTACTCTAGATGGTTAGAACTAGAAAAGTTAAAGAGTAAAGATAGTCATAATGTAATCCAAAAGTTTAAAGAAATTTTTAGTCGTAATGGCATACCTAAAATTTTGATAGCCGATAATATGCCTTTTAAAAGTTTTGAAATGCAGCAATTTGCGAATAATTGGAATTTTGAAATTAAAACATCTAGTCCTCATCATCACCAGAGTAATGGTCTAGCTGAAAAGGGGGTAGATATAGCTAAAACAATGTTGAAGAAAGTTAAAGAAAATAATCAGGAAATAGAATTGTATCTGTTAAATTATAGAAACTCAAATATTTCAAATTTATGTTATTCGCCAGCTCAGCTAATGACAGAGTGTTGCGATCAAAAATACCATGTACAACTAATACTCTTAAGCACTGCATAGTTAATAGAGATCTAGTTTATAGAAAAATGACTGAAAATCAAGAAAAACAAAAGATGTATTATGATAAGAATGCTAGAATCAATGAACAGAATTTTGGTACTAATGAAAAAGTATGGTTACAAAATGTGCATACCAAATTATGGGAAACCGCTGTCATTATTAAACCATTAAGCGAAAGATCTTATTTAGTAAAAACTTTTAAAGGAAAGTATTACCGCAGAAATGAAAAGTTTATCAAAAAGTACAAAAGTTCTGTTTGTCTAGAGATACCAAATGATAATGTTATTAATGATAAAATAAGAGATGAAGTTGTTGAATTACGAAGATCACAGAGAACTCGTAAACAACCACAACGATTAGATTTGTAAGTTACTTGTAAATAAAGATAGTGTATATAGCAAAATGTTAAAAGGGGAAGATGTCTGTAATACATGAAAGTAGTGTATGTTGCATACCTACCTAAGACTGGAGTTACCAGTATGGCAGTATCGGGTCATGCAAGATGTACACATAAATACATGTTT
The DNA here is from genome assembly GCA_958336345.1 of Dorcus parallelipipedus. Lineage (NCBI taxonomy): Eukaryota > Metazoa > Arthropoda > Insecta > Coleoptera > Lucanidae > Dorcus > Dorcus parallelipipedus. The sequence goes on along the minus strand of OY284478.1, from coordinate 1,569,204 downwards.
GTTGTAATTAGTTTACCTATATAATGTTTTATATAAAAGTATATGAATAAAACATAAAACATGAAACAGCGGCAATTGGATAATTGCAAGAGTAAATGCGGTTAACTTAATTCAATTAATTTAAATTTTTGACAGCGATATATAAACTGCATCTGATTCTGTAAATAAGGGTCAGCGATTTTTATCTATCTGCCTCATGGACTTTAACACATAGATCTCCTCATGGACGTTAATACTCTAGATCTGGCTATGTCTAGAGTATTAACGTCTAGGTCAGAGAACAATTATATTATTTATTAAATGCCAAAATATGACAAAAAATAAAACTCATCAAGAACTACCGTTTCCCAAATAAAACAATTGAAACGTAAAAAGTAAACATGTCCAGAAAATGCAATAGGTACTTTTTTTTTATAAAAATGCAGAAATGAAGTAAAATTGAAGCCTTGTAGGACTAAAAAAAGGTAAAAAACAAACGTCTTGTTGGTAAATAAATTCAAAATATGTCGCACCGAAAGAAAAATAAACTCAATTTGTATTATGAAGAAATAAAAATTCTAAAAAAATATACGTGAATAAAAACAAGTAATAAAACACAAAATCATTTATTAGAGATTAAAATAAAATCGGGAAGAAAATCAGATAACTTTTATTTTTAAACTCATGTCAAAAATTAAAGAAAAATCATTTTTTAAAAGAAATTGAATGAATTTCTACTCTTGGAAATAGAGATTTTACGTACATTAGAAATGTTTAATAAAATTTAAATGGCAAAGACAAGTTGAAGTTCAATTTTATTTCATCTTTAAGACAAAAATAAATGTGAAGTTGCATCTTATCTAACGTCATGTCACACCTTATGTATATTTACATTATTGCAATTTTTATCTGTTCGGTCTGTATCAGTCTCATGGACATTAATACTCTAGACGTCTAGACTCTAGGTTATGGACATTAAAACCCCAGATCTGTCTATGTCTAGAGTATTAATGTCTACGTTACAGATCAATTAAGTGCGAAAACAAAAAGCTACAAGAAAAAGCGAACGACTCATCAAGAACTATTTCTCTAATAAATAAAAATAATCAACTGGAATGTAAAAGGTATCTAAACATATCCGAAAAACGTAATCTTTAAAAAAATGCAAAAATGAAATCATGTATACCCTACATATAAAAACAAAATGAAAAAAAAAAGCCAAAAGACGATCGCTCACCTTGTTGGCAAGTAAATTCAAATCTATTGCAAGACAAGTAAACTCAATATAAATTTAGAAGATATGTAAATTTTGCAGAAATATAAATTGAAACTTAAAAACAAGACACGTCTAAAATTAGAAAAAATTAATTATTTACTCTTAACATTAGAGATCTCACCCACATTAGAAATTAAACAAAAAGAGAAAGACAAATTGCCTCATGGACATTAATAACCTAGACCTCCTCGTGGACATTAATGCATACCTACCTATTTCAGATTTATCTTTGTCTAAGGTTTAAGCTGGAGATCAACGAAGTGCGAAAACAAAAATAAATAAACGAACAACTCGAAAAGTTTCCCAAATAAGTAAAATAAAATAAACAACTGAAATCCGGGAAATCGCAATTCCTCGTCAGAAATTAAAATAAAATTGAAAAAGACACAAGTTTTTTTAACGCACGTCAAAAATAAAAGAAAAATAAATTTCGAAGAAGTTAAATAAAATTCACACCCTTAGAATTAGAGAACCTCAAAAATTTAAATGAAAAAGATAAATTGCCTCATAGACATTAGCACTATAGACTCCTCCTCATGGACATTTTCCTAAAAAAGGGATTTTCAAATTTTATTTCGTAAAAGACAGCCGCTGTACAGCTCAAAGTCGTCCTTTTATGTAGTAAAAGAAAGCCCACTTACATTGAAACACCGCCATCTATTGAGCAAAGTTTCAACAACTCCGAAAAGTAGCGGAAATGTATACGCCATTTGCTACAGATAGGTAAACCATCAACAACAATTTAATACTGTTATATCCACCGTCAACGCATTTCTTTTTATAAATGTTGCGCCATCTATGAGCTACCCGACGAATCGCTAAGTTTGTTTCCGACGCGCACCCTAGATGACGTTGAAATTGTGCTCCAGTCTGCAAAGTACCTCACTTCGGAGATATTCTCGTAGAGGAAACAGAATCTAGCGCGAGTTTCAAATTACTTTCTATTTAGGGGGCGAAGTGTGCTTGCTGGTTAATATATAAAAAGAAACTTACCTCAAGTAACCATTGAACCAACTGAACGAACGGTGTCAAAACCGACGCATCACGAACTTTCTTTATAACTAAGACTGTCAACGGGGGCTTGTACCAGGTCAGTCTTTGACTGGCAGGATCTTGTATGGTCCTAAAACGAAAACAAAAGCTAGTTAGGTTCGTAGAAAAGAAAGGAGCAAGAAAAATCAATGGGTCGCTCGTCCACGTTGTATTTATTACCCGCAACAATACAAACATACTAAAGGCGTTACGATTTTAATACCTCCACGGTGTGATGTTGTAGTTGTTGTTTCTGGCGTCGATTTCCAAATCCATGGATTTGTCGAAATCGGCTCGTCAGAATCAGCAATCATTTCACTTGTTTTCAGTGGATGGAGAGCGCGCACTGACCGACGACGACACCGGCAAAAAATTACAACACTTCGTTCAAGGCAACTCAATATCCTCGTCAATACTTAATGACGGTAATTACCGGCTTTACCTACTAATGTCGATGGAATCTTCACGAACCAGCGAAAAGTATGCGCGCGTTAAATAAGTGGACAAATGGAAATTTTGGGCAATATTTGTGGCACAACATTTCGAGCAATTTTCAGCTTCGTAACAATATTGCTTAAAAATTAGATAAAAAGTGATTTAAGCTATTGTACACTCCCGCTCAACTAAATTGATGTAACTCGGGAATAGCGATTTAGTTAAAAGCGATTAATTCATACAATATATGTATAGGGTGATCATTAATGTTTGAAGATTCAAATTTGCCGCCAAGATTCCCTTCGCGAAGAAGAAGAATTTTGTCCTGTTTACATAATTTCGAATTTGACCCAAACCACATGGTATCGGTACTGTTTGTAATCTTTGTGATTCTTAGGGGATGCTCGTTCTATCTTTCTATCTCTTTTTGCGGTTGCAACTGTCAAAATATTTCGACAAGAGTCGATATTTAATAAAAACAAACAAAAATATTGTCGTCCTTTGTTGAAACCAGCCTACTAAGAATACAATGCACCTAAGAATAATAAAAAGGCGTTCTATTCTATTAATTGTAAGAAATAAACTCAACAAAGTGTATATTTTTGAAAACTCTATTTAACGGTGGCATTGCCTACTATGATTTCCATTTAAAAAAATATAACTTTATGTTATAACTCGAAAATTTTATTAAATATTAAGAAACCAACTACACCACTGAATTTCATTCAAAAAAGTGTCCTAATAATGTCAAAACAGTTTTTTAATATCTGTAAAAATATGCGCGATTGACGAAAAGTCGAAAATGTCAATTTTTACCTATAACTCTAAAACAAAAGAAGATAGCCAATTTTTGTTTAGTCTATTGACTTTACCTCTAAAAAAGAGATCGAGACTTGGCCACTAGTCTTTTTCTATCTCTTATAGTTACAGAGATGCACATAAGAGACATCGAAATTGATCCACCCTGTACGTATATATTTTTTAATAATTATTATTTTGTTACTGTATTACTGCTTCCAATCAAGATGGAGTCTGTGTCAAATGCAGATGTAAGTGCTCCGACGAAAAAATGTAAAAAGTGTAATGTTGTGCCGGTCAACGGGCTGAAATGTATATATTGTGACACAGTAATGCACCGGGGTTGTGTGAAATACTATAGTGACATAATTAAACTAAACGAAGCAACTATGAATTGCTGTAGAAAACAAAATAAGCATGGCCCGGACCAGGACGAGGTGAGCGACACGGATGAATCCACAGATGAATCTTTTGTAACAATTCAAGACAAGGAGGAAGAATACTTGAAGTTGTTGCTAGAAGAAAAAAACATAGTCATAAGGGAGCTACGGGATCAAGTTGGATTCCTAAAATCACAAATCATGGTAATGAATAATATAATATTATCGCATCCATCTTTGCAAAGTGGTAGCATGTATAAGGACGATCCGCCATCTATGGAGGAGAGTAAACAAGTAAATACGAGAGAAGCAAACACAAGTAAGGAGCAGGAACCTGTAATGGTACGAAGAATGGAAATACAAAAACCTGAAACGGCAAATATGACAGCAGCAACTAAGCCAAAATCGAAACAAATTACAAAACTTCAGGTGGCTGCGGCCATACAGCAAACGAAAACAGAAAAAATGAATGAAATAATAAGGTTAGGTAATGTTCAAAAAATACCAACCGCGAAGCAGAATGAAGGTAGAGTGGAAACTAGTCGGGGAAAGGATAGCTATGCAAAAAAAGCTAGCATGAAGAGAAACAAAAACGTAAATGTAGTAGGAGCGAACAGTAAGACAAAATCTTTAATGTCTGTGCCAAAAATGACAGCTTTACACATCTATAGACTGCATCCGAGTACAGAAGTGGAAAAAGTGGTCGAATACCTAAGAACAGACTTCCCAGAAGTGACATGTGAAAAACTGCAGGCAAGAAGACCGGATCAATATTCATCATTCAAGGTGGAAATATATGAGCAAAACATGACGAAGGCAATGGATCCTGCAATATGGCCGCAAGGAGTCCACGTAAATAAGTTTTTTCATTTAAGACAGAAAAATGTCGCTTTAACTTGATGCATCTAAATATCCAGTCAGTGCGGAACAAAATATTAGAGCTTGAGCATTTTGTAATTAACAATAACTTCATGTATGACATCATTTGTTTGTCAGAACATTTTTTAAATCGAAATGAAGTAGAAAATTGTACAGTTGAGAATTATAATCTTGTTTCTTATTTTTGCAGGGAGAAATTATCACGTGGTGGTGTACTGATACTGTGTAAGCGAAATATAAATGCAATTGTAAAGGAAGATATAAATAAATTGAGTATGGAGGTTCATTGTGAAACAGCTGCCGTTGAAATAGCAGGTACCTTAGTGATGACAGTTTACAGATCCCCTTCAGGTGATTTTGATCTTTTTATAGAGAGATTTGAAAAAATTCTTAGCAAGCTTTATAAAAGTGAGAAAAATTATGTAATAATGGGTGACTTTAACATTCAATTTAATGATACTAATTCAATGACAAATAGTTTTACTGACTTGCTGAAATCCTATAATGTTCAGGTGCTGATAAATAAAAATACACGAGGCGGGAATTGTATAGATAACATACTTAGTAACTCAAATGCTGTAAGTAACTGTAAGGTCTTTGATCCAGGTCTGTCAGATCACAAAGCTGTAACAGCAAAAATTGAATATAACTCCGAAAAGAATAAACATTGTGAGATGATTAGTTATAGGGACTATTCAGAAACAAATAAGTTCACATTTTATAATAATATAAAGCAGATAAATTGGTCATTTGTAAAAGATAATTCACTTAAAATTGATTCAAAATTTGAAAATTTCTTAAATATTATAAAGAGGAATATTGATCAAGCGTTTCCTGTAATAGAAAAACCTTCCAAGATTAAGGTACGTGCAAATAAAATGTGGTACACACAGGAGTTAAATGAAATGAAAAATAAAATAATACTTTATTCAGAATTAAAACATTATGTAAGAGATGATTTCTTGGTTACTTCACTTAAAGACTTACGCAAAAGCTATAAAGCTAAATTAATAGAAGCCAAACATAGTTATTTCTCCAATAAAATAAAAACAGCACAAAATAATCCCAAGGTTTACTGGAACTTGATTAATAAACATAGAAAAATAACACAAATTAATACAGCAGCCGAAATTGATATAGATAGACTTAATAATTACTTTGCAAATATCACAAACATTATCCAGAGTGGTAAGATGAGTAATATTTCTTTTGAAAAATATCTGGGAAAATATGACTATCCAATCTTCAAATTTAAAACACTAAGCTTTAACGAAGTTAGGACTATTATTGACAACATGAAGAACAAGAAAAGCTGCGATTATATGGGTATAAATGTAGATATAATAAAATTAATAAAAAACCAAATTTTAGTCCCACTAACTTTACTATTAAACCAATGTATAGAAAATAGTACGTATCCACAAGTACTTAAAACCGCTAAAGTTGTGCCAATTCATAAAGGGGGAGAGATAGCAGAGGGAAACTTCCGCCCGATCTCCCTGGTACCTATCATATCAAAGATCCTTGAAACTGCCCTAAAAGAACAAATAACTGATCATTTTGAAAAACAAAATCTGTTTTATGAGAACCAGTTTGGTTTTAGAGCAAAAAAATCTACGGCGGACGCAATAGTACATTTAATAAATGAAATATGTGAAGGTATGGAGAGGGGAGACCTGGTGGGAGTGGCCTTCTGTGATCTTAAAAAAGCTTTTGATTGTGTTAACCACAGTATTTTAATAAATAAATTACATCATTACAACTTCAATAACGAAAGTGTAGAATTAATCAAATCCTATCTCAATAACAGATGTCAATATGTCAGCTTCAATGGAAATGAATCTAAAATTGCTTACGTACGCTCTGGAGTCCCACAGGGATCGGTCCTTGGGCCATTGCTATTTCTAATTTACTTCAATGACTTAGTGAATAGTGTGGGTAATGCAAAGCTTTTAACTTTTGCTGATGACACTACAGTAATTAATAAGGACAATACACTGGTAAAATGTTCAAATAATTTAAATAATCGACAGTTGGATGTAAACGAATGGCTCCAAGCAAATGGACTTATTTTAAATAAGGAAAAAACGGCACAGATTTATTTCACGCATAAAGATCTAAAAGAATATGGAAACTTAAATAAAGTTAAATTTCTAGGTGTGTATGTAGACCCTACGCTGTCTTGGCGGCATCACATTGACTTCGCGTCGAACAAAATTGCAAAAAATATATTTGCATTACGAAATTTAGCAAATTTACTTCCTTTATCCGCTCTATTGACTGCCTATTATGCACTAATAAATAGTCATATTTGCTATGCAATTGTTTGCTGGGGACACAAGTTAATATCAAATAGAATCTTTGCATTACAAAGGAAAGCTATTCGGATTATATGTCATATGGGTTACAGAGAGGACGTCAGAAGCAAATTCATTGAGCTAAAGGTGTTAACTGTACCGGCAATATTTGTATTGGAATGTTTGACTTACACATATAAAAACAAAAGCATTTATGATACACATAAAGAAATACATAATCATGACACAAGGAATAAAGGAAATATGTTACCAGCACCAAGTAGGCTTCACTCGAGCAGGTATGGACCTAACTATTACGGACCAAAATTCTTTAACAGGCTGCCGCACAGTATCAGGACACTGCCACTGAAAGCTTTTCGGCGAGCAATAAAAATGCGCTTATTAGAAAAACCATTATACAGTTACCACGAATTCGAATTCTAATAATGGTATTGTATGTAAACTGTATTTTAAAATGTTTGTCTATTATTGTGTTTTCTTGTACTTTACATTTCTATGTATTTTTTGACTTAGCTTATATCACTCTGTGATTCCCAAGCTCAATAAAGATATTATTATTATTATTATTATTATTTAATTTTTGCAATTTTTAATATTCTTGCATTTTACGATAAAACTATGCCAAATATTTTCGATTATCATGAAATGATTTTTTTGTTGTTCTTTAGTAAATGTTCAGTTTATCATTTATTTTGTTTGTTGCATTTACAATGGTGCCTTTCCAGTTTTCGATTGTTTTTACAAATTTAAAAAACAGAAGCAAACAATCGACAACAATTGGGTGCACGCGATTTTTTTGCACGCCACCGTATTAATTAACTACAGTTTCTGTTTATTTTCAAGCGATAGATGGCGTTACTGTACTCTGTTTCTTGTAAATCAACAATGTTATTGCAAAAGAGAACCCACAATCAATCAATAGATGGCACTACTATACTCGTAATGCTACATTTCTGCATGTTTTTTTTTTATAAATGAACAAGGTTCTTGCAAAAAAGGCAGTAGCTCGATGAATGACGTTACTGTGTTTGAAATTTTATGTTTCTTGTAACTTAACAATGTTATCGCAAAAGAGCGATAGATGGCGTCATTGTACTCGCAACTTTTTGTTTCCTGTAAGTCGACAATGCTATTGTAAAAAAAGAATCAACAATACTCAATAGATAGCGTTCCCGTAAAAAAATCAGCTTGGAACTTTGTGCTTCTTGTAAATTGCAAGAAATAATGAAGGGTCGATCAACAGATGGCGTTGCTGTAAAGAAATCAATTTAGAAATCAAATCAAAATTTCGTATTTCTTGTAAATAAAAAATGAAAGTGCAAAAAATCAAAAGTCGATGGCGATGACAGATGGCGTTACTGCACAGCTCGAAACTGTATTTCTTGTAAATCTAACTGTTATCTTTGCAAAAGATCAACAGTCGATCAATAGATGGCGTTATACAAGGAAATTATTGTTTCCTACAAATTTAACAATGTTATCGACAAAAAGAATGACAAATCGATGGATAGATGGCGTTGTTATAAAAGACATCACCTCGAAACTTAGTGCTTTTTGTAAATTAAAAAACTTAGTCAAAAGAATCCGATAGGTGGCGTTACAGTACTCGAACTTTGTGTTTTTTTTTGCAAATTGACAATGTTATTGCAAAAAAGAATCAACAAAATCAATTGATCGATATCAATTGATATCAATAGGTGGCGTTACTGTTAGAGCAAACTCACAGCTGTTTTTTTTTTTCGCGATTGCTTAAAAATCTGGCGAATTTGACAAGTTCTTCTGAACTGTAAACAAAAAAAAACTGTCACTTTCGTCAATTCAGCCAAGTCAATAGGCTGTCGTTTTCTATTTGCAATAATTTGACCCCCAGTTTAACTTCGTGCGAAATAAAACAGCTTCGTTGTGCTGTTGACAGCGCCATCTGTGGAATTCTGTTGCTAATGCCATCTGCCGACTTGTACTAATACTATTTTGTTACTGAATTCATCCGAATAATTTTTTTTTTAACGTTTCTGCACGTCCCCTTGGTCAACTTCATGCAAATAAAAATCGAGCAATAGATGGCGTAAGTAAGGGCAAATGTCAATCTAGTTTTTTACAATTGTTTAAAAAAACGGCACTTTTTCAATTCACAACAGGCAATGAGTAAAGCAGGTTCTTGTCCGATGAAGATTGTATCACAAAATCTTTTAAACGGCCACTAACACTTTACTTCTGAAGAAGCTATCAAACGATAGCGAAACGTAAAGTGTTAGTGTGCATAGTTAGTGTCCGTTTAAAAGATTTTGTGATACAACAGGCAATGGTTTCGTTATGGGTATCGTTATGCTGTTGCCAACGCAATCTGTGGAGTTCTGTCGTTAACAAGTTCCTGCTGCTAATGCCATCTGTCGACACCTAGTGCAGTTTTGTCAGTAAATTCAATCAAACTACCATTTGTTGGTCTGTGTTGCTTCTATTTCGTTCTTGATTTTTCTTTCAAATAATTTTTACGCCAGTTCCCACCGTTTTTTTTATATTTTTCGTTTCTTTGTTGCGATTGTTTTTTTACAATTTTCAATTGTTGTTTTAAACCTCTCGATTACTTTTTTAAATCTTTCAATAATTATTTGTTATAAGTCTATTGTAGTTTCCATTTTTATTACCTGCCTTTTATTCTTTAATTTTTTTTTAATTTTTGCATTTTACGATTGTTTCCCATTTGGATTTTTAAGTATTTTCCATTTCTCAATTGTTTTGTGTGATGCATTTTCAATTATAATTTGTTTAAATTAATATTTTACTTTTTTCGATTTTTATGTTCCTCATCTTTCAATAGTTGTTTTTACAATTTAATATTTTTATTCCGATTATTCTTGTACAACTTTCAATTGTTGTTTTAGACCTTTCGATTCTTTTTTGAATCTTTCAATTATTTGTTATAAGTCCATTGCATTTTTTCATTTTTGTTACTTATACAGCTGGTTCTTTTTTATTATTGGATTAACACAACGATTGTTTTCAATTTGGATTTCAGGTGTTTTCCATTTTTCAATTGTTTTCGTTTGTTTTAAATTTTCAGTTTTCAAACTCTATTTTTTTTTGGATTTTTATTTTCCTCATCTTTTAATTTATTGCTTCCGATTGTTTTTACAATTTAATCAGATTTTTAAAAAAATATTTTTTATTTCTTTATTGCGATTACTTTTTGCAACTTTCGTAGACCTTTCGATTACTTTTTTGAATCTTTCATTTATTTTGTTATACAGTTGGTTCCTTTTGTATTTTTGCATTATTTAAAATTTTTGTATTTTATGATTTTTTTCCGTTTGAATTTTCAGATGTTTTCAATTTTTCAATTGTTTTGTAAGATGTGTTCTCAATATAGTTTATTTTTAATTTTCAACTTTTTAATTTTTTACTTTTTTCGATTTTTATTTTTTCTCGTCTTTCCTTATTTTTCATCTTTCAATTGTTTTCGATTGTTTTTACAATTTAATCTGATTTTTTATATTCTTTATTCCGATTATTTTTTTACAACTTTCAACTGTTTTTTAGACCTTTCCATTACTTTTTTGAATCTTTCAAGTACTTGTTATGTCTATTGTATGTACATTTCATTTTTGTTACTTGAACATCTGCTTTTTTAATTTTTTTAAAAATTTTTGCACTTTAAGATTGTTTACCCTTTGGATTTTCAAGTGTTTTCCATTTTTCAATTGTTTTGTATGACGTATTTTTAATTATATGTAGTTTGTTTAAAATGTTCACTCTTTTAAATTTTTCTAATTTTTTCATCTTTCAATTGTTATCGATTGTTATTACAATTTAAACAGTTTTTTTTTATAATTTTCATTTCATTTTCCTTTTAACTTTCCTATAACTATCAATTGTTTTTTTTTTTCGATTACTTTATTGAATCTGTCAATTATTTGTTAGAATAAGTTGATTCTAACCTTCATTTTTCTTACTTGTACAGCTTGTTTCTTTTTTATTGTTGTATTATTTTAAAATTCTTGTAATTTACGATTATTGTCAAATTTGGATTTTCTTCAATTTTTTTTGTACGATGTAGGTATTATCATTTTCAGTTCTTTTCCGAATTTTATTTTCTTCATCTTTCCCCGTTTTTTAACCTTCCAATAAATTTTCATTTTTACTGCGTTCTTCAATCTTCTTGCATTTTTAATTTTTATTACTTCTTATAACTGTTTCATTTTGCTTTTTCTGATAGTCGACGAGGTGGTTGTTTGTACGTCACAAAATTTTCTTTATTTCTTCTTACAATTTTATTACTTACAGTGTTTAGGTATTATTACCTAATCTTAATGATAACGGCAATTCTTTCCGCTCATCCAAGGAGAGGAGAGTGCCAACTAACTTAACTGAGGAGAATTTTTTTCTCAATAAAAGTTACAAAAACGGATTGCTTATTGTACCCATTCGAGAAGGGACACGGTAACAACCCTGAAGTGTCAGGATGGTCAAGGATCTTAACTGAGGAAGCGTTTTGCGCAATAAATACTATATATAAGGAATATTATTTACTTGTCGCCTTTAATAAGGTACGAGTACATATCTCATCAAGTGCTCCTCAAGCAAGTTGTTACGTTTTAAATTTGGCGCTAAAAAGCAGCGACTAATAATTTCGTTTTCACGCCGTGGCAACCCTGGTACCCCTCCTTTACAGCGCTATGGGGGAAAGCCTGCACGCTGCGATCATTGATTTCTGATAGGTTCTGGGGGTCCATGTGACTTTCAGACCGCCTACCATTGGTAATTCCCCTGCCTCAAGGCGATCTGCGTAATCGAGCGGCTTAGTCGTTCTCTTGTTGTTCGTGCATTGTGCCGTAAGGACGTATCTTTCGCGTGTGTTAAAATTGTCGGATTTCTTGCTCTTTTGGAGAAGAAATCAATCGCAGCTTGGCTGGAAATTCATTCGACACTGCCGAACACCGAGCGGAGGTAATTTTTAATCTCCGTACCAAGCCTGAGGCTCCTGTTCGCCCAGGTAATATGTAACGACGCATATCACCATCAAAATGGCCGCTAACGCATATCGTTTTTCCACGTAGGCTTTTTAGTTCGGGCTTGTTCCTTTGCTGCTTGGCTTTTCGCAAGTTACAGCGCAGGCCCAGGTCATCCCCGCAAGCGTATACGCGAGGGATTTCCCAGTACATCGCGTGTTGGTGCCCCGACAATTCTTGTTGCTCGTCTGTTGTTTCTCCCGTCGTGTGAGTACGCCATTGTGAAGTCATCGACTCTGACAAGACCACTAGATGGCGTAGTGACAGCCAACTTCAGACGGTATATGACATCGGTCGCGAGGTAACCTCCTTTTTTTTTGTTTGTTGCGCATGCATTCTTCGTGCGGATTTAATTTAAAGAAACGGTACGCTAGAAAGTAAACGTATTAGTGTAACTGTAAAACTGTTTCTCTTATTTCTATTAGTTTAATTGATTAATAAATTGTATTAACTTGAGTACGATTTTAATTTTAACTACTTTCATACACACAGTGAGTAATAAGTCTAGTCTCTATTTAGTAGTTTCCTTTCTGCACGACTTGGTCGATTGGAGACGTCGGCCAGTCGAATTTCGATTAGTTGTTTTTAAATTGTCTTCTGGCGCCCGTTATAACTTACCATCGTTGAGATAACCTGCCCCCTTTTCCACTGTTGCTAGCTGGGGCACAGCTGATTTAGAATCGGCAGACTTGTCACCAGGAGTCGTGGTAAGTAGAGACAAGTAAATTTAATTTAAACTTGGGTGACAAAGTTTTTAACCACCTCCTAATTTTTGAGGTGTTGCCATTTTCTTTTTTTATATTTATATTATATATTATTTGTTTCCCAAATTTGATGATATTAGTTAACTTCAGTAAAAGTAAAGTTCAACGATTTTAAGCAAATTACGGTATTCAATTGTCATTAGTATAAGAAATATTTTTCCTATAAATATGTCGCAAAAAAAATCAAAAAATTCTATTTCCGAATGATCATTAGAGGACCAATAATAATGAAAACTACTTTTGTGACGTACGGTTATGATATTTGTTAATTCTCCTTTTAAACTTTGCATCACACCTCTTAGTTATAGAATGTGTTTAAATGTTACTTACATTTACAGGTTTCGGTTTTCCACTCTGCTATTGTAACAGTAACGCCATCACATGTTAGGTGAGCTGTCTCCAAACTAAACCGAGTTTGCCTCCAAATTGGGGCGTCAAATTTGATGAGCCTTCTGTGATATGTATGGCCGTGGTATTACTTAATTATAGTAAAAGTAAAGTTCAACGACTTTAAGCAAATTATGGTATTCAATTGTCATTAGCAAAAGAAATATTTTTTCTATAAATAGGTATGTCGCAAAAAAAATTAAAAAATCATTAGAACTGATAAGGTACTAATTCAATACTCCGTACAGGTAACGCGATCCCATTCCTCTCGTGAGAGGATTGAGAAACAAAGATAACAAATATAATTGTCGCAAGTGCAATAAGGAAGACAACAGTTTTAGGGAATTCTGTTTACCGCAATGTCACTGGTTTCAATTATGAGGTTAAAAGAAGATGTAAATACACTGAGTGCAACCAGTGCAGATGAATCGAAAACGCTATAAATTTGACTCAAAATGGAGGATAAACGCACCAAATTTTATCTATCTAGGGAATTAGAAAGAACAGTGCCATCTGTAGTATAGTAGAGGAACGATTAAGAAATTAATTCCAGTAGATAATAAAGTATTCTACACGTCCTGTTAGTAAAGAAGATTTTTATGCTTGATTAATTATGTTATCTCATCACATCACAAAAATATTTGGCACTAAATTGGTCACGGAATCACTAAATTTTCGACACGATTAAAACACTGATCAAAAAAATTTCCACTTTTTTCTCTAACTTTGGTACAATTAAGTTTTTCCACTTTATTTTGGCTCAATATTTGGAAAGTCGAGCATTAATCTTGTAACTTAGCTCAAATTTTTAGAAAAACTAAAGCTCAACTGGAACAATGTATTTAAATAATCAAAAACGTCTAAAAAAGATTTAACAAGTGTAAAAATAGTCCATCAGAACAAACAAAATTTGAAATTAAAACAAATATGAATTTTTCAAACTGAAAAACAGTTAAGTATGACGTCCTTTTGATTGTCTCTTATAGATTTCATTTGGGGTGTCTCGTTTGATGGCCCAGCAATATTCTGCGAGCATTTCAGAATTCCATCGTCCTTGGTAACGTTTTTCTATTGTTAAAACATCCCGATGGAAAAGCTCTCCATGCTCGTCGCTCATGTCACCATAATTTTTGGGGAAAAAATCAAGATGCGAATGCATTTTTAAAGACATGTTACACTTCAATTTGTGATACGATAACAACATATTTTCCACTAACTGAGCATAGTTTTCCGCTTTATTATTACCCAAAAAGTTCGTTACAAAACTGTTCCATGCGTCCTTTTCTAGTCCAATTAAGACGGCATCAAACTCAACAACTTTCTTATCTGAGGCCCAACAAACACTCCCTCTTTTATTTTTGCTTCGCTTAAATTAGGAAATTTGGATAGAAGATAAATAAAAGCATCGCCGTCCTTATTCAAGGCTTTCACAAATTTTTTCATTAGTCCCAATTTAATATGCAAAGGTGGTATAATGACTTTTTCTGATTTAACCAAAGTCTCATATTTGACGTTTTCGATGCCTACTTGAAAAGATTTGCGTTTTGGCCAATCTTTCTTTTTATAATGAAGTTCTCTGTTTCTGCTGTCTCACTCACAGAGAAAACAGCAATATTTTGTATATCCTGGCTGAAGACCTGATAAAATACATATGGAGTAAAATATTTTCTAAAGAAAAAAATGTTACGTACCTAACAAAATTGCAATTACTTTCAAATCACCACAAATAAGCCATTGATGTTTCTCGTAATTGATACTTTTCAAAATGTTTTCCAAGTTTTCGTATGTTTCTTTCGTATTAGTCGAATATCCGACAGGTATAGACGGCAGCTTGTTCCCAATATGCAATAAAACTGCTTTTATGCTAGTTTTAGAGGCATCTATAAAAAGTCTCCAGTTTTCAGGTCTGTAGTCAATTTTGAGTTCTTCCATTAACCCTTCAATCTTGGTGCAGACTGTGATCGAGCTTTCTGTTTTAAAATAAGGAACCAAGCTTTTGGATCGTGTTCGAAAATATGAAACGGAGACGTTAGAATCTAAATGGTTCCACTGCTTTAATCTTGACGCCAGAATTTCGGCTTTGTTTTTTGGCAGTTCCAACTCTCTAACTAAATCATTCAGTTCAGATTGAGTTATTTTGTGCGCAGTCAATTCATTACAAACAAACTCGCAATCAGATTTAGTACATGACTGTGAGCTAGATATAACACAGTCGTCAGATTCATATTCGACTTCTTCAGATAGTGGCAGAACTGATAAGGTTGACGAAGAATGAGTCTGAGGCCTAGTGACCGATGAAATAATAGGATAAGTAATAGAATTCTTCTTTTTCTTAGAAATACCACTCATAAGAGGAGTGGTTAAACAAAAATAACAATCGTCTATATGATTAGTTTGTTCGCGCCACAGTGTAGGAATAGAAAAAGGCATTGTTTGTATTTTACCTTTCTCCCATTGGTAAAGATTTACAAAACAAGAATTGCAACAACCATTCGGAGTCCACGGTTTGTCGAGATGTTTCATAGGAATTTCAAAACAAGACATGTAAAGTTCTTGCACTTTTGAATTAATTTTTCGTTTTTGCGATAATAACGTAACATTTCCACAAATAAAGCAAAAATTGTCCGGATTATTGACACAATTTCTAGGCATTTTATCGTGAAACTATACACTTCACTCAAGAACACTTTAAGAAATTATCATTTTGACATTTGGTGACAAAATATGTCTTTGCAATTATAGCGCCTACTTGATAATAACAAAATATATTGTGATTGATGGTGGAATCTCAGTGTTTTTCAAAGAATAGTATTTTTTTAATTACTTTAAAACTAGAGCTAAGTTACGATTTAGAGATCTATAGTATCATTTAAAATCACAAACAAAATAAGATTTAGCTAATTTTATAAAAGTTAGAAATCTGCTGTTGACTAGTGAAATTTCTACTGAAAGTCTCTAGGATTACTGACGAAATCACTTGATAAGACTGAATAAAAGATTAATTTCTAAAGCGCCATCTTTTGACAACGAAAAAGCTAAAGTTCATTTGCAGAAGCAGATTTGCTAACGAGCAAATCTAAATTACCGAAAGGTTCGCAGCGCCATCTTTGGGCTGATAATAAAAACTACTGCGAAACCCTTTCCAGTTTCCACGTCGGTGAAATTGTAAATGTCCATTTGTTTGTCCAATTGTTTTTCTTTTTTATAAAATCTTAAAGTTTCGGATCTTTATTTAAAAAAAAAAAAAACAATTAAAACAAAAATCTTTCGACAAAATATTTTCGTTTTGTTTTGTATTTCTAGGGCATTATGATGAGAGCGTCAGCTTACGGCAATCGAAACAAATGAAGTTTTCTTGGAAAAAAGCATACAATCTCTGTACAATCATAAAAGCAATTCATAGAATTTTCGGTTCCAATCAGAGATGAATTCTCCGTAATCAGATCAGTCATTTTGTTATCACGAAGCTGCGATAATTTCATCTTAAATTTTAATTTAAAAAATATGAAAATGCTGTCAACCGATAGGGCGGCTGTCAAAAAAGAATTCGTTTTGACAAAACTAATAATTTTTACATAAATATGTCGCAAAATAAAGACTCAAAAATTCAGTTTCTATAAAAGAATGATTAGGCTGAATAAAAGACGGAATGGTTCAAAGCGCCATCTCTAAGCAATGGTAGAAACCAGTTCAAAACTATTGGCGCCATTTAACAATAACAAAATTATGGCTAATTTTTGATTAATTTTCCTTTTTTTTCCCTTTTTTTTGGAAATTTTTTCGGTTATGGTAAGAAAGAACAGCACCATCTGTAGCAGAGTAGAGGAACGAGTAAAAAGTTGTCAAAAAAATCTGTAGGTAATACGCACGTACCATTGGTAAAGAAGAAGTTTTGAAATTTGAAATGACTTTAAAAAAAAAGAAGCAGTTTAATTTAAAAAAACATCTGAAGAGGACGTCACGTCAATAAAAATCAATTCCTACTTTTGAAAAATTATAAAAATTGGGTCAAATAAAAAATAAAAATTTAAGACCTCCTCGGAATTAAAAACAAAAAAAAAAAAAAACCTGGGAATTAAAGTAATTAAAGCACTTACAGGAAGTAACCCTTCTGCATGTTAACGGAACGGTGCACATCGAGGTCCTACAAACGACTATCTATCACGACGACCGACGTAAGGAAGTAAATCACGAAACAGGTAGCAAATAAATAATTCGATAAGCGATAAAAAGAAATTACGTCGTCGTCGGGATGAAAATCAAAAAGGAAATGACGAAAGCAATGTACACTCGTGCCTGCAATTTTATGACGCAAGGGACTTTTTTGGACATTTTTGTATCTAGTCACTTACACTCATATTTCTTCATTAATTAATTATTTAAACCGAATGTCTTAATAATGTTTTTGATAAAAATCTACAACTGAATGAATGCAATTATTATGACTCGGTGCTTTGATTGCGCAAGTTCAAATTTAATTATTTTTTTTTCTACTTCACTGAAACTTAAATACATATAACGCGATTAAATAAAAAGTTAGTTAAAGTTGGTCATGAATCTAAAATGCGTACGTGTCACCTTAAAATTATTTAACAAATGTCAGGCCGAGGTACAGTGTGACATGTCAAAGCAAATCGAAGATTTTCTTTTAGAGTCCTTTTTCAGGAACGGAATTAAAATGACGCCTATTATGAAGGGTTTGAACTGAAGCAACGTCAGTGTCACTTGTCAAATTTAAATTTTGTTTCTGGCCAACTTTAACTATTTTTTTTTAATCACGTTGTATTAGTAATGTCAGATGAAGGAACAGATGTCAGGTTGGAAGATAAAAAATAAAAATTTTAAATGAAATCTGGAAATCCTTTCACAAAACGGGCGGCGGGGGGGGGGGGGATTAGGGTATGAATGTCATTTACGTATTTATTTTTCTGCACTTTAGAAATAAGAAAGTTTTCTATTTACAAACGCAAACTACTTTTATTGTAAAAATTGAATGACAGGTTAAGTCAAACTGACGAATGCGCAGACTCGGACTTTGTTTGCCAAGGCCTGCTTTTACCAAAAATTTATTTGAAATGTTTATTAGGAGTACGTATTATTAAAGTAAATCGTGCAATTTATCAATTTTGCAAAAAAAATATTACAGCAGAGGTTCGAAATAATTTTCGGGGATCCCCAAGAAAACAAACGAGACATGAGTTTGTATTCGTTAAATGATCAGACCCGATTATGTACGTACGAATAGCTGGAAAATTAAATCGAAAAAGAAAACCTCAATCTTATCTAATTGTTATAAATTATAAAAATTATAAAAATTCTCATTAAATAAACAAAACTTTCTAAAATTAAGATTTGACATTTGTGCAATTTTGTACGAAAAATAAAACAAAAGACGATCGAGAAATAAAGAAAATTTATAAAATTATTATTATTATAAAATTTAAAAAAATAAAAATAAAAATATTTTCATTAAATAAAATTAGAAAAAAATAAAAATTAAAGAATTCTCCTTAAATAAACGATACTTTCTTCTTTCTATAAAATTAATAAACAAAACTTTCTAAAATTAAGATTTGAACTTTAAGCAATATTTGGCGTAAAATGAAACAAAAGGCGATCGACGAATTTATAAAATTTAAAAAATCTCATTGAAAAAAATTATAGAAAAAATTACAAAAATTTTAAAAAAAATTAATAAAATTACAAAAAATTATAAAAATTAAAAATTCTCATTAAATAAACAAAACTTTCTATAAATAAGATTTGATATTTGTGCAATTATAAAAATAAAACAAAAGACGATTGACAAATTCATAAAATTTAAAAAAATAAATATAAACAAAACTTTCTAAAATTAAGATTTGAACTTTAAGCAATATTTGGCGTAAAATGAAACAAAAGACGATCGACGAATTTATAAAATTTAAAAAATCTCATTGAAAAAAATTATAGAAAAAATTACAAAAATTTTTAAAAAAATTAATAAAATTACAAAAAATTATAAAAATTAAAAATTCTCATTAAATAAACAAAACTTTCTATAAATAAGATTTGATATTTGTGCAATTATAAAAATAAAACAAAAGACGATTGACAAATTCATAAAATTTAAAAAAATAAATATAAACAAAACTTTCTAAAATTAAGATTTGAACTCTAAGCAATTTTTGGCGTAAAATGAAACAAAAGACGATCGACGAATTTATAAAATTTGAAAAATCTCATTGAAGAAAATTATAAAAAAAATTACAAAAATAAAAAAAAACAAAATTACAAAAAATTATAAAAATTAAAAATTCTCATTAAATAAACAAAACTTTCTATAAATAAGATTTGATATTTGTGCAATTATAAAAATAAAACAAAAGACGATTGACAAATTCATAAAATTTAAAAAAATAAATATAAACAAAACTTTCTAAAATTAAGATTTGAACTTTAAGCAATATTTGGCGTAAAATGAAACAAAAGACGATCGACGAATTTATAAAATTTAAAAAATCTCATTGAAAAAAATTATAGAAAAAATTACAAAAATTTTAAAAAAAATTAATAAAATTACAAAAAATTATAAAAATTAAAAATTCTCATTAAATAAACAAAACTTTCTATAAATAAGATTTGATATTTGTGCAATTATAAAAATAAAACAAAAGACGATTGACAAATTCATAAAATTTAAAAAAATAAATATAAACAAAACTTTCTAAAATTAAGATTTGAACTTTAAGCAATATTTGGCGTAAAATGAAACAAAAGACGATCGACGAATTTATAAAATTTAAAAAATCTCATTGAAAAAAATTATAGAAAAAATTACAAAAATTTTTAAAAAAATTAATAAAATTACAAAAAATTATAAAAATTAAAAATTCTCATTAAATAAACAAAACTTTCTATAAATAAGATTTGATATTTGTGCAATTATAAAAATAAAACAAAAGACGATTGACAAATTCATAAAATTTAAAAAAATAAATATAAACAAAACTTTCTAAAATTAAGATTTGAACTTTAAGCAATATTTGGCGTAAAATGAAACAAAAGACGATCGACGAATTTATAAAATTTAAAAAATCTCATTGAAAAAAATTATAGAAAAAATTACAAAAATTTTAAAAAAAATTAATAAAATTACAAAAAATTATAAAAATTAAAAATTCTCATTAAATAAACAAAACTTTCTATAAATAAGATTTGATATTTGTGCAATTATAAAAATAAAACAAAAGACGATTGACAAATTCATAAAATTTAAAAAAATAAATATAAACAAAACTTTCTAAAATTAAGATTTGAACTTTAAGCAATATTTGGCGTAAAATGAAACAAAAGACGATCGACGAATTTATAAAATTTAAAAAATCTCATTGAAAAAAATTATAGAAAAAATTACAAAAATTTTAAAAAAAATTAATAAAATTACAAAAAATTATAAAAATTAAAAATTCTCATTAAATAAACAAAACTTTCTATAAATAAGATTTGATATTTGTGCAATTATAAAAATAAAACAAAAGACGATTGACAAATTCATAAAATTTAAAAAAATAAATATAAACAAAACTTTCTAAAATTAAGATTTGAACTTTAAGCAATATTTGGCGTAAAATGAAACAAAAGACGATCGACGAATTTATAAAATTTAAAAAATCTCATTGAAAAAAATTATAGAAAAAATTACAAAAATTTTAAAAAAAATTAATAAAATTACAAAAAATTATAAAAATTAAAAATTCTCATTAAATAAACAAAACTTTCTATAAATAAGATTTGATATTTGTGCAATTATAAAAATAAAACAAAAGACGATTGACAAATTCATAAAATTTAAAAAAATAAATATAAACAAAACTTTCTAAAATTAAGATTTGAACTCTAAGCAATTTTTGGCGTAAAATGAAACAAAAGACGATCGACGAATTTATAAAATTTGAAAAATCTCATTGAAGAAAATTATAAAAAAAATTACAAAAATAAAAAAAAACAAAATTACAAAAAATTATAAAAATTAAAAATTCTCATTAAATAAACAAAACTTTCTATAAATAAGATTTGATATTTGTGCAATTATAAAAATAAAACAAAAGACGATTGACAAATTCATAAAATTTAAAAAAAAATAAATATAAAAAATCTCATTGAATAAAATTACAAAAAATATCAAAAATAAAAAAAATTCCATTAAATAAAATTACAAAAAAATAAAAATTAAAAAAATATCATTAAATAAACAAAACTTCCTAAAATTAAAATTTGACAATTGTGCATTTTTTGATGAAAAACAAAACAAGAGACGATCGAGCAACAAAGGAAATTTATAAAATTACGAAAACTAACGAAAATTAAAAAAATTCTCATAAAGTAAACAAAAAGTTCTAAAATTAAGATTTGACATTTGTGCAATTTTTTACATAAAATAAAACAAAAGACAATCTAGAAACAAAGAAAATTACAATAAAATAAAAATTTGAAAAAAAGTTGAGTTCAAAATCGGTAGGTTGCTTAAATTACCCGCAATTCGGGTAACTGCCCACATTGGCAACCCTGATAAACAGATAGTTAAAGTTAAAATGTATGTCTGTGATTAAATAAAAAGTCAATAAATTTGACAGTCCATGAATGTATTACATTACTTAATTCAGTTAATCACAGACATACATTTTCTTTGCACCGCCTACTCTAATCTGATTTTTATTTGCTCACTTTTTACTTTTATTGTAAAAATTGAATGACAGGTTAAGTCAAACTGACAAGTTGTCAAATGTGCAGACTCAGACTTTGTTTGCCAAGGCCTGCTTTGACCAAAAAATTATTTGAAATGCTTATTAGGAGTACGTATTATTAAAGTAGATTGTGCAATTTATCAATTTTGCAAAAAAAAATTACGGCAGAGGTTCGAAATAATTTTCGGGGATCCCCAAGAAAACAACGAGACATGAGTTTGTATTCTCGTTAAATGATCAGACCCGATTACTTATTCTTACGAATAGCTGGAAAATTAAATCGAGAAAGAAAACCTGAATCTTATCTAATTTATTGATTCGAAAAAAGAAAAGCTTTTACTCGTGGAGACACTTCAGATAAAAACAACTTTCCTGCATTAGCATCGAAACACAGCAAACACTGGAAACATCGAAAGCACACCGAATGGTGTGAATGGGAATGAAAAAAAAATCTCTCAACATACATACCGCATTTTTTGGGTCAAATTCAGCTCGCAGCATACCATGTATGTAAAACTCTTTCTATCATCGAAGCACGGCTGTTGTCATCGAAACGCGACGTAGCTCGATCAAATCAGCCGCAAACGAACAACGAAAAAAATAAATCGCTCCGATTTACGACGATTGCAACTCATCATGGTCGCGTTGTTTTTGTATCAACCGAAACGTGGATGGCCCCATTGCATCGACGATCAATTAGCGAGATTTGAGCGCGATAAATTCGACGAAGGCACTCGTCGCTTTTGATTGCCCGTAGATAAAAAAACTGGCGATGACGAACCGCTCGCTCGCCGCCGCGGACATGACGTGCAATTTTTTTTTTATACGAGCGTTAAGAAGTTGACCTGACCTTCCGCAAACATGAATAAAACAGGGCCGCATTCAGCAACACAGGCTCCATTTTACAATACCTAATAAATAATCGGCTATTACAATTTTTTTTAAATGCGTAATAAAATAAAGTTTAAATGTTATCGGATTAAGGCCGGGCGCACACGAGCGCACACTCAAGGCAATAATAAACATTCAAAATGAAATTCACAAATAAAGATAAGGAAAAAAAGGAAAACAAATAACAATCGCAACATTTATGGAAAGACGGCAATAAAGAAACAAAAATGGAAAAACATAGAAAGAATGACGACCATCGAGAAACGCATTCGAAATGGGGAAAAAAGTGCCTAAAGAAAGCAATAAAAACAATTGACGATCGTAATTAAAATCTAATGCCCCAAAAGATAATTAATAATGAAATTCACAAATAAAGAAATAGGAAAAAGAAAAAGAAATGACAACCGCAATTTTTGCGGAAAGGTAGAAACAAAGCAACAAATTGAAACTTTCGAAATGTTTATCTAGAAATTCTTGAGAGAGGACGAGTTCTGATACAGCACTTTTTATGTTACAAAAATTATTTGCGACTTCTTTGTCCCTTTTTGTTTAATCTCGTTTCCATTGTTAAACAATACACGTAGAATTGCTTAATAAGTTTAATTAATACCGCAGAGCACCGGCACACGACCATTCTTCACGAACACACTCTCATTAATTATTTTTTCTTTTTCTCTTTTCTTTCTTGTTGCGTGAAAATTTTTTATTTTTTTTGGTTGAATTAATTGGTCATTAATTGAATTGGTCAGTGTATACACTGACATAACAGATGTGTTAATTCAATCAAAAATCAAAAAGTTTCGGTTCAATACATACTTTCAAACAAATTTTTGGTTGAATTGAAAATTAGAAAAAAAATTTACAAAAATAAAAAAAACTAAATAAAATTACAAAAAATTATAAAAATTAAAAAATTCTCATTAAATAAACGAAACTTTCTAAAATTAAGATTTGAACTTTAAGCAATTTTTGGCGTAAAATGAAACAAAAGACGATCGACGAATTTATAAAATTTGAAAAATCTCATTGAAGAAAATTATAGAAAAAAATACAAAAATTTAAAAAAAAATTAATAAAATTACAAAAAATTATAAAAATTAAGAAATTCTCATTAAATAAACAAAACTTTCTAAAATTAAGATTTGAACTTTAAGCAATTTTGTACGAAAAATAAAACAAAAGACGATCGAGAAATAAAGAAAAGTTATAAAATTATTATTATTATAAAATTTAAAAAAATAAAAATAAAAAAGATTTCATTGCAAAAAAAATAATAAAAATAAACAAAACTTTCTAAAATTAAGATTTGACATTTGTGCAATTTTGTACGAAAAATAAAACAAAAGACGATCGAGAAATAAAGAAAATTTATAAAATTATTATTATTATAAAATTTAAAAAAATAAAAATAAAAAAATTTCATTAAATAAATTAGTAAAAATAAAAATTAAAGAATTCTCCTTAAATAAACGATACTTTCTTCTTTCTATAAAATTAATAAACAAAACTTTCTAAAATTAAGATTTGAACTTTAAGCAATTTTTGGCGTAAAATGAAACAAAAGACGATCGACGAATTTATAAAATTTGAAAAATCTCATTGAAGAAAATTATTTAAAAAATTACAAAAATAAAAAAAACAAAATTACAAAAAATTATAAAAATTAAAAATTCTCATTAAATAAACAAACTTTCTAAAATTAAGATTTGATATTTGTGCAATTTTGTACGAAAAATAAAACAAAAGACGATTGACAAATTCATAAAATTTAAAAAAATATATATAAAAAATCTCTGAATAAAATTACAAAAAATATCAAAAATAAAAAAAATTCCATTAAATAAAATTACAAAAAAATAAAAATTAAAAAAATTTTAAATAAACAAAACTTCCTAAAATTAAAATTTGACAATTGTGCATGTTTTTGATGAAAAACAAAACAAGAGACGATCGAGAAACAAAGGAAATTTATAAAATTACGAAAACTAACGAAAATTTAAAAAATTCTCATTAAGTAAACAAGAAGTTCTAAAATTAAGATTTGACATTTGTGCAATTTTTTACGTAAAATAAAACAAAAGACAATCTAGAAACAAAGGAAATTACAATAAAATAAAAATTTGAAAAAAAGTTGAGTTCAAAATCGGTAGGTTGCTTAAATTACCCGCAATTCGGGTAACTGTCCACATTGGCAACCCTGATAAACAGATAGTTAAAGTTAACATGTGATTGATATATCGGCCGTGAATGTATAAAACTTAACGTGTTTTTTTTTAACTTTTTCTGTCTACAGTACAGTTAAGCCTATCAAAAGTGAGTAGCACTGTGTCAGCTGTAAAAAACACATTTTGAAATTGATGAATTTGTAACAATATTAAAAAGGCGGGGGGTCTATCCAAAACAGAAAAAAATGGCACGTGGTACGTACGAGACAAAAAAGTTTGGGAACCTCTGGTTTAGGCCGAGTTCGATGAACCAACATGTGTACAAATTTCCAACTTAGTAGAAAAACCTATTTTATGACATTTTTGTATACTACTCACTCACCGAACGGCAACGCGTAAACGAGTCTGACCACAACACTTAAACTAAGTCGTCATTGACGCGTCTTAGCACGACAATTAATTTATTAAAACACGTAAAGAGGCGTTTCGTTCTGCAAATCAAAACCCTGCTATACTCGAAACCATTTGAAGTAGTAAATTATTATCTTTCACGTCTTTGCACATTAAGTTTCAATGAAGTAAATGTAGGAAAAGGAGGAAAAAGAGTAGGGAGAGATTTACTAACGTGGCATGAATTTTGAAATTAAAGAAAAATCTATAGATGTTAGAAAATACAAAATATAAAATTTTACTTTCTACACATGAAAACAAAACTTCTTTTTTTTCACATTTTCTTTTCTCAGTGTAGTAAAACTAGTTTCCGTTCAAGTATATTACTCCGAATAGTTAATATTCCAGTAATTACAATCTCTGTATTAACAACAATTTAAAAACTGGAAACGGTTGAATCATTTGCGAGCGAGAAATAAGTTTTCGTTAACTTAATAAATTACATTATTAATTTCGTCTCGTTTAACTAAAGAAAGTATGATATTTAGCTACAATAATTTAAAAATAAAAAGAATGAAGAGTTTCATTTTTAACGACCCGTCCAGATAACCCCACTCTACGCCTACTACGTTTAGGTATAGAAATATATTAATAAAATATTTTCCAGATTGATAGATCTATCAAAATTCATAATAATAAACAGGATGGTCCCGAAAGAAGGTGCCGAAAAGGAATCAGTTATAGGAGATGACCACTCTAAGCCGATTACCCTTTTCAAATTTAAAAAAACCCGCTCTTACCCACATTGAGTAATGGAATTGAAATGAATGAATGCAATGGTACAAAATTTATTTTATTTAAATACTTAATATTATTTGGACTTACATGGACGTTGCACGACAGATTTTTCAGGTTAAAATCATCTTTATGTGGGCAATCGGCAAGTGTGCTGCCAACCGACCAAGCGAAGATAGTTGTGAAAAATTCCGATAGATGTCTCTGAATTTCAGTTGAGCTAATTTAGATCACTTGATTAAAATCATGTTTGAAATAATATCACTGATTTTATTCGGGCGATTTTTATTTTTGAAAATCATTTAAAAAATTCTCATGAAATAAACAAAACTGGGTCCAAATTTCTAAAATTAAGACATTTGCCAGTTATTGAGCAATTTTTGACGCTAAACAAAACAAAAGACGATCGAGAAATAAAGAAAATTTATAAAATTATTATTATTATAAAATTTAAAAAATTAAAATAAAAAAGATTTCATTGCAAAAAAAAATAATAAAAATTAAAGAAATATAAATAAAAATTAAAAAATTCTTAGTAAATAAACAAAATTTTCTAAAATTACGATTTGACATTTGTGCAATTTTTGACGTAAAATAAAACAAAAAACGATAGAGAAATAAAGAAAATTTATAAAATTATTATTATTATAAAATTTAAAAAAATTAAAATAAAAAAGATTTCATTGCAAAAAAAATAATAAAAATTATAGAAATCTAAATAAAAATTTAAAAAATTTTATTAAAACTTTCTAAAATCAAGATTTGACATTTGTGCAATTTTTGACGTAAAATAAAACAAAAGACGATCGACAAATTTATAAAATTAAAAAAAAAAAATATTTAGAAAAATCTCATTAAATAAAATTACAAAAAAATAAAAATTAAAGAATTCTCATTAAATAAACAATACTTTCAACTTTCTATAAAATTACAAAAAATTATAAAAATTACAAAATTCTCATTAAATAAACAAAACTTTCTACAATTAAGATTTGAAGAAAATTTATAAAATTAAAAAATCCTTAGTAAATGAACAAAACTTTTTAAAATTAAGATTTGACATTTGTGCAATTTTTGACGTAAAATAAAACAAAAGAAGATCGAGAAATAAAGAAAATTTATAAAATTATTATTATAAAATTTAAAAAAATTAAAATAAAAAAGATTTCATTGCAAAAAAATAATAACAATTAAAGAAATCTAAATAAAAATTTAAAAAAATTTTATTAAAACTTTCTAAAATCAAGATTTGACATTTGTGCAATTTTTGACGTAAAATAAAACAAAAGACGATCGACAAATTTATAAAATTAAAAAAAATAAATATTTAGAAAAATCTCATTAAATAAAATTACAAAAAAATAAAAATTAAAAAATTCTCATTAAATAAACAATACTTTCAACTTTCTATAAAATTACAAAAAATTATAAAAATTACAAAATTCTCATTAAATAAACAAAACTTTCTACAATTAAGATTTGAAGAAAATTTATAAAATTAAAAAATCCTTAGTAAATGAACAAAACTTTTTAAAATTAAGATTTGACATTTGTGCAATTTTTGACGTAAAATAAAACAAAAGAAGATCGAGAAATAAAGAAAATTTATAAAATTATTATTATAAAATTTAAAAAAATTAAAATAAAAAAGATTTCATTGCAAAAAAATAATAACAATTAAAGAAATCTAAATAAAAATTTAAAAAAATTTTATTAAAACTTTCTAAAATCAAGATTTGACATTTGTGCAATTTTTGACGTAAAATAAAACAAAAGACGATCGACAAATTTATAAAATTAAAAAAAATAAATATTTAGAAAAATCTCATTAAATAAAATTACAAAAAAATAAAAATTAAAAAATTCTCATTAAATAAACAATACTTTCAACTTTCTATAAAATTACAAAAAATTATAAAAATTACAAAATTCTCATTAAATAAACAAAACTTTCTACAATTAAGATTTGAAGAAAATTTATAAAATTAAAAAATCCTTAGTAAATGAACAAAACTTTTTAAAATTAAGATTTGACATTTGTGCAATTTTTGACGTAAAATAAAACAAAAGAAGATCGAGAAATAAAGAAAATTTATAAAATTATTATTATAAAATTTAAAAAAATTAAAATAAAAAAGATTTCATTGCAAAAAAATAATAACAATTAAAGAAATCTAAATAAAAATTTAAAAAAATTTTATTAAAACTTTCTAAAATCAAGATTTGACATTTGTGCAATTTTTGACGTAAAATAAAACAAAAGACGATCGACAAATTTATAAAATTAAAAAAAATAAATATTTAGAAAAATCTCATTAAATAAAATTACAAAAAAATAAAAATTAAAAAATTCTCATTAAATAAACAATACTTTCAACTTTCTATAAAATTACAAAAAATTATAAAAATTACAAAATTCTCATTAAATAAACAAAACTTTCTACAATTAAGATTTGAAGAAAATTTATAAAATTAAAAAATCCTTAGTAAATGAACAAAACTTTTTAAAATTAAGATTTGACATTTGTGCAATTTTTGACGTAAAATAAAACAAAAGAAGATCGAGAAATAAAGAAAATTTATAAAATTATTATTATAAAATTTAAAAAAATTAAAATAAAAAAGATTTCATTGCAAAAAAATAATAACAATTAAAGAAATCTAAATAAAAATTTAAAAAAATTTTATTAAAACTTTCTAAAATCAAGATTTGACATTTGTGCAATTTTTGACGTAAAATAAAACAAAAGACGATCGACAAATTTATAAAATTAAAAAAAATAAATATTTAGAAAAATCTCATTAAATAAAATTACAAAAAAATAAAAATTAAAAAATTCTCATTAAATAAACAATACTTTCAACTTTCTATAAAATTACAAAAAATTATAAAAATTACAAAATTCTCATTAAATAAACAAAACTTTCTACAATTAAGATTTGAAGAAAATTTATAAAATTAAAAAATCCTTAGTAAATGAACAAAACTTTTTAAAATTAAGATTTGACATTTGTGCAATTTTTGACGTAAAATAAAACAAAAGAAGATCGAGAAATAAAGAAAATTTATAAAATTATTATTATAAAATTTAAAAAAATTAAAATAAAAAAGATTTCATTGCAAAAAAATAATAACAATTAAAGAAATCTAAATAAAAATTTAAAAAAATTTTATTAAAACTTTCTAAAATCAAGATTTGACATTTGTGCAATTTTTGACGTAAAATAAAACAAAAGACGATCGACAAATTTATAAAATTAAAAAAAATAAATATTTAGAAAAATCTCATTAAATAAAATTACAAAAAAATAAAAATTAAAAAATTCTCATTAAATAAACAATACTTTCAACTTTCTATAAAATTACAAAAAATTATAAAAATTACAAAATTCTCATTAAATAAACAAAACTTTCTACAATTAAGATTTGAAGAAAATTTATAAAATTAAAAAATCCTTAGTAAATGAACAAAACTTTTTAAAATTAAGATTTGGCATTTGTGCAATTTTTGACGTAAAATAAAACAAAAGAAGATCGAGAAATAAAGAAAATTTATAAAATTATTATTATAAAATTAAAAAAAATTAAAATAAAAAAGATTTCATTGCAAAAAAAATAATAAAAATTAAAGAAATCTAAATAAAAATAAAAATAAAAAAATAGAAATAAAAATTAAAAAATTCTCATTAAATAAACAAAACTTTCTACTTCCTATAAAATTACAAAAAATTATAAAAATTACAAAAAATCATAAAAATTACAAAAAACTATAAAAATTAAAAAATTCTCATTAAACAAAACTTTCTAAAATTAAGATTTGAACTTTAGGCAATTTTTGGCGTAAAATAAAACAAAAAAACAATCGACGAATTTACAAAATTAAAAAAATCTCATTGAATAAAATTTTTAAAAAAATTTACAAAAATTAAAAAGAAATTAAATAAAATTACAAAAAATTACAAAAATTAAAAAATTCTCATTAAATAAATAAAACTTTCTAAAATTAATATTTGAAATTTGTACAATGTTTGACGTGAAATAAAACAAAAGACGATCTAGAAATAAAAAAATTGATGAAATTACAAAAAATAAAAGTTAACAAAAAAGTTGAGTTCAAAATCGTTAGATCTACCGAATTATCGGTAAAGTTGGCTGCACTGATCAACAATGGGGATTTGGCTGTTGGTTAGTTACTTTAGTTTTTGTCGGCTTCCGCCTTTAATGATTTCTTTGTTGCCAATAGTAAAGCTGAAACATCACTAACAAGTTGTCAATCAAAAATTTAAAAATTTATCTGTTTTTTTTTCTTCCTTGAAAATATCCATTTTTACCCACGTATTTTTTTTACCCGCAAGGTTGCTTAAATTACCCGTAATTCGGGTAATTGCCCGCACATTGGCTATACAACCAGAATACAGCATACGGCAAAGGTTCAGTTTTTATCTAAATCTTCTAGAAATAGCCGTTTCCTATTAAAAGTGTCAACTTTGGCCCACCCTGTACAAGATACAGAAAAAGAAATACAAAATACATCAAAATCTAACTATAAAATTGAATTGTAAATAAAATTTACGACCACAGGCAACGTGTCTGTCTTTGCACTTACTTTAATCAGCTTTCTTTATTTCGTAAAAAGTCTTGCTGATAACAATAATTCCATAAATTATCGCACGACTATTATCAGCTGGATTAACAACCTAACGGCATTCCGTCTATTATGTATCATTCTCTCTCTCTTTATTCTCTTTATTACTCAACAGCAAGTCAGCCAATTACAGAGCAATTTATTACATACAATACAACATTAAATTTTAAAAATTTTAAAATCATGGTCAAGTTTTACAACTTTTTATACCCTCTGCAATATCATAAAACGCCCTTACAGATGGAACCTTGTCGTTTTACTCTAGACACACTCGCGTAACATATTTTTTGTGTTTATAAACCATTCCATAGAACATTTTAAACGTTTTGTCCTTAATCTGTGACAACCAATCTGTTACGCGTTTTTTTTTTGGAGAGGAGAACAACTGTCACCCTGTGTTAGTCACAAATACAGGGACTCTTAATTGTTCCGTCAGAATACCTGATTTGTGAGCAATTATCCGCACATTGACAACTGACGTTTGACAGTGCACTTAACCGCAAGTAAATGAAACTTCCTACTTTCTACATTAGCTTCGCTATAACAATCACGATTTTATCTTTACCGATGATTTACGTGCATATGTATTGTGTTTCTATTACTGCACAAAACAATCGATTTTAGCAGCAATTCGACACCAACTGAGATGTGTTTTATATTATAACTCACAAAAAAGAAGAAAAAAAAAAACAATAGTATTCAAACAAAGGAAAGTATAAAAAATTAATTGTAAAAAAAACAAAAGGAATTCTTATCGTAAGCCTAACATAATCGCTGTTAAGTTTGATTAGCTTTATAACGAAATTCATCACGACTCGGCAATTTTTTCGCCCTAATTAACAATCAATGCGTTTGAAATGAGCAAACGCGACCTGTGTTGACGCAAGTCGGGCGCTTCCCGGCCAAAAAATAGAATGAATACAAAGTTGATTTGTATGAAAATAAAGAGCGCGTTTATCTAATCTAAATTTATTTGAAAATTGTCCAGACGTGAGTGAATCTGTTCCACGATTTTGTTGCCGTTGCTACCGCTTCAGATTAGATAAGTGTACACAATACACATACGTGTCGATGAGACGAAATGATTTCGCAAAAATTATAACAGTTTCTAGAATCAGTTGCTTTATAATTATCACCACTTTATATTCTTCAATGAAATGCAAATATTATAATAATTAGTTCCATTCTCGCCGAATTAGTTAGGTTTTATAATTTGAGCGTTTCGAAATTGGCGCTTAAAAAAGACGGCTCAAATTAACTCGCACAGATGGCGCGCTAAAGCAAAACTTTATGTATTTGTTCTCTATTAGTAATTTTTCTTTTGCATTAGTAATCAGGAAAATAATTACAGTTCCAATTTTTTAAAACAATTTTTAACATTAAGAACCAAAAACGATTTAATACTTACATGACCATTGCTGAGGTCTTCATTATGCGTCCACATGGTCCAAATTGTTGGATGGGCGATGGGGCATTCAATGATCTAGTTCTCCTGGAACAAACACACATTGCATTTCAACAATAAACAGCTAAATGAAGACAAAAATAGAATTGAAATTTAAATTACGCGCCTAATACTCATACACTTACAATCACATTTCGTTCATTGTTCGAACAAAAAGGAGGAGAACGACTGCTTTATTCGTAGCGTCGAAAACGCAAATGAAAAACAAAAACCCAGACTTCGTCACCTTTATCACTTTAATGTTTTTATGATGCACTACATATTTACAACAAACAAACAAACACCGGATTTCCGGTCTTGTTGGAAATTTCCAGTTTTTAAATATCCACTTTTCTAAGCGAAGGATTTCTAATGAGTAGTAATTTTTATGAATCCCGAATAGAAATATGTAAGACTTTAAAAAAAGAATAAAAATAAAAAAATACTGCCTCTAATGTATGTTTATGTAAAGCAGCGCCATCTTACGTCCGAAATTATAATAAACAAACAATCTGCAATCATTCTGGATTTCTGGGCAAATAAATAAAGTTACTGTATTTAGAAAGTACCGCCATTCATTTCGATGAAACGCTAAGAGGAAAAAGGATAGATACATAACAAGTTACGGTTGCTAGGGAGCTTATGAATGAATTTGATTAACCCGAAATTAAAAGAGATAGAAAGATGGCGCTACCTTCTCAAATCTCGAGCATCAGAAGTTGGCAACATAAAAATCACCAGACTAGAAAATTTAATCTTCGTGAATTGGCGACATTAGCTTTTGCCCTAGTACGTCAGATTTGACGATTACAAAATATTTACAACATTATAAAAAATGAAGTTATAAGAAAGAAACTAAATTATGTAATTAGGTTAATTTTTCAAAAAAGATAATAATAATAATAAAATAATAATAATAATAATAAAAACAAAAGACATTAGATTTTACAATGCAATTTAACAGATTAATAATAAATCAAAAAATAATAATAAATTAAAAAATAATAATAAATTTAAAAGTAATAATTAATTAAAAAACAGTAATAAAACATAATAATAGATTTTAAAAAATAATAAAAACAAAAGACTAGATATTATAACACAATTTAACAGATTAATATATTTAAAAATTTAAAAAAAAAACGGTGAAAAAGTAAAATAAAGAAAATGAAATAAATTTAATAAAAAAAAAAAAACAAAAAAAAGTTAAAGACAGCAGAAACAAAAGACGGTCGATTTTTACAGCGCAATTCAGTAGATAAACTTTAAAACAATATAACTTGACAAGAACGACGTCGAAACGAAGAAACACAATACATAATAAAAAATCAAAAATAAATAATCAATTTAAAATAATAATAATAAAAACAAAAGACAATCGATTTTATAACACAATTTAGAATTTTAGATTAATATACAAAAAAAGCAACGAAAATAAATTCATAAAATTTTAAAAACAAAAGACAACCAATTTTACAGTACAATTTAGTAGATTAATAAATTTAAAAAAAAAGAACGTAAAAAATACATAAAGTTAAAGAAAGCAGAAACAAAAACGGGCGATTTTACAGCACAATTCGGCAGATTAAAAATGAAAATAAAATGAATCAATAAAGACAAGAGATACGCGATTTTATAGCAAAATTCAGTAGGTCAATTAGTTTTTTAAAAAATCGTTAAAAATACGTAAAGTTAAAGAAAACTGAAACAAAAGACGGTCGATTTTATAACGCAATTCAGTAGATTAATAATGAGCTTTAAAAGGAAACAACTTGAAAAGAACGACGTCAAAACGAAGAAAACAAAATAATAAAAATTCAAAAATAAATAATCAAATGAAAACAATAATAATAAAAACAAAAGACTATTGATTTTACAACACGATTTAATAAATTACATATTAAAAAAAAAAAATAAATAGAAACGAACGAAGGATATCAAATCATAAAATTTCTAAAAATACTGATCGATAATAAATTTAAAAATAAAAATAAAAACAAAAGACATTTTTTTTATAGCACAATTCGTAAGGCCTATTAATTTTTTAGAAAATCGTTAAAAATACTTTCATAAAGTTAAAGAAAACCGAAACAAAGACTACACAGATTAATAATAAACAAAAAAAAAAAGATTTGAAAAGAATAGTGGCAAAACAAAGAAAACAAAATATAAAAACTGAAAAATGTATAATAAAATTTCAAAAAATAACGAAAATAAAAGATAATCGTTTTTACAACAATTTAATATATTAATTTATTTTTTTTTTTAAATTAATTATTTAGTTTTCAGTTTTTATTATTTTGTTTCCTTCGTTTTGTCACTATCCTATTCAAATTGTTTTTTTTTTTTAATTTATTATTTATTTACTGAATGGCGAAAAATGCGAAATAATAAAATTTAAAAAAAAAACAAAACGATGAAAACAAAATACAATCGATTTGACAGCACAATTCGGTAGATTAATAAATTTAAAAAAGAAACTGTTTGAAAGGAAAGGTGACAAAACAAATGAACAAATTTTAAAAAATAAATAAAACAATATCTAAAAATAAAAATAAAAACGGAAGACACACCAAAGTCATAATTCAATAGATTCATAAATTAAAAATGAAAAAAATGTATTTAAATAAAAGAGCAACTTTGAGCTGTCCAGAGACTTTCAGTTTCTTTTTACGAAATAAAAATTGAAAACCCCTTTAAAAAAATCCCTTAGTCCCAAATTATTTGAAAAGAACCCTTAAAAGGGGATTTATCCCTTAAGTTGGCAACGCTGTATGAGGGTGGAGGTCTTCATTTATTAGGCCTGTATTCAGTGTTGCCACTGCTGTAAAGTTAACGTATCGACTCTGAGCGAAAAATTTACTGACTTCTGAGGTTAACGTACTTTAAATAAAAATTGATTACAAACAATAAAAATACTTAGAAAAATGTCTGTTTTCGTTAAATAAATGAAATAAATTCTATAAAAACAAAAGTCAAAGCTTACAAATGTCAAAGCACAGTACGCAGCACTGCCAATACAACAAACCAGCAAGTAAAAGTTACTCGATTGTTTGCAAGTACATATGTATATTGTTCTATTTCGGTTTTTAACAGAAACGTACAGAAAACCATTGTGAATTAATACCAGATCTAACACAACTTGTTTAAAATAAATTTCAAGGCCACCTAGTCCTAAAGTATACCGGTTGTTGAATCAAACTGAGGTCATTTCTTTTCATCACATAGAATATGTTCTCTCTTTCAAACAACTACCGGTATATTGCAACGTATTTAATGTGTTCTGTATAAAATTTTTAAATATACGAAATAATAAAATTTAAAAAACAATAAAAACAAAAGACAATAGATTCAGTAGATTAATAAATAAAAAAAAAATTATGAAAAATACATAAAGTTAAAGAAAACTGAAACAAGAGACGGGCGATAGACACCAGCAAAACTAAGTTCGAGTACCTATTTTCAAATTAGAAAATTTGTTTCTCTTAAATTTTGTGAAGTAGGTACTCTCGAAGATTAGAAAAGGAAAAAAAAAGATATTGAAGCTACAACATTTAAGACGGGTTTTTCTTGTTGGCCAAGAGATGGCGCCACCAAAACTAAAATCAATAATAACTGTTTAAATTAGAAAGTTTGTTTTAATTTTGTAAACGTAGACACTTTCAAGAAGTAGAAAAAAATTATTAAAATTGGCGCTCGTATTAAGTCAAAATTGAAATTAAATTGACTTCGACAGATGGGGCCGCCAAAACTCGAGTTCGAGTGCTTACATTTAAATTAGAAAATTTGTCTTCTTGATTTTGTAAAAGTACTTTCGAAGATTTAGAAAAAGAAAGAGAAATTACGTATATTGAAACTTGAACATTTAAGACGGGTTTTTCTTGTTGGTCAATAGATGGCGCCACCAAAACTAAATTCAATAATAAGTGTTTTAAATTAGAAAAACTTGTAAGAGTAGATACTTTCAAGGAATAGAAGAAAAAAATTCATTTTATTAGTCAATTTTTAATTTAATTATTTTTTTTGTACCAGAACATTAATTTATGAACGTCAAAGGGGGAGGGGGGGCTCTGACAAGAACTTATACAGAGTTTAGGGTTCTTGGTTTAAGTACTCTTGAAGTTTGGTAGAAAAAATTACACTGAAACTGCAACATTTAAACCAAATTTTTCTCGGGGCGCCACCGAAACTAAAATCAATAACGAGTATTTAAATTAGGAAATTTGTTTTTAATTTTGCAGAAGAAAAAAATCAATTTTTAATAATTTTTTTATCAGAAAATTCATTTACTATAAAGCATTAACGCCCCTCCTCCTCTGACAAGAGCTTCTACAGTTTGGGGCTCGCAACGGTTTATAAATAATAAAAAAATAAACAGTATTATACATAGAAAAATAAATGAACAGAGAAAGATTGAAATAAATTCAAATCAAATTTAAAGAAATAACTAATATCTAGCCTAACGCCCCCCCCCCCCCCTCTGACAAAGGAGGATACAGAGTTTAATGAGTTTAGGTACTCTTGAAGTTTAGCAGAAAAAAAAATTTGTGTTGA
Source organism: Dorcus parallelipipedus (assembly GCA_958336345.1). Lineage (NCBI taxonomy): Eukaryota > Metazoa > Arthropoda > Insecta > Coleoptera > Lucanidae > Dorcus > Dorcus parallelipipedus. Next base: position 1,532,339 of record OY284478.1, on the reverse strand, counting down.
AAGTTGAAACTACAACATTTGAAACGGATTTTTCTTGTTGGTCAAGAGATGGCGCCACCAAAACTAAAATCAGTAACAAGTATTTAAATCAGAAAATTTGTTTTTAATTTTGTAAAAGTATGCACTTTCAAGGAACAGAAGAAAAACATTAATTTCAGTAATTTTTTTTATCAGAAAATTCATTTATAAATAATTAATGCCTCTCCCCCTCCGACAAGAGCTTATACAGAGTTTAGGGCTCATAACAGTTTATTAATAATAAAAAATGAAACAGTAACCTTACAAATAAAAGAACGGCATCGCCATCTCTTGGCAAAAGCGCAAATATTATTTAAATGTAACCAATAATTGTAAGTTACTTATTTATCAGTTCACGTCAGCGACCGTCAAACGTTCTAGTTTACGGACCCCACAAATATAACAATTTCTTCTAAATTAAAAAAAATAATGCAAAAAAATTAAATTAAATTAAAAATTACAAAAAATTATAAAAATTCCAAAAAAAACAAAAATTTAAACAAATTAAATTTTTTTTAATAAAAAAAATTTCTTAAAATTAAGATATGACATTGTGCAATTTCTTATGTAAAGTAAAACAAAAGACTATCGACAAATTTATAAAATTTAAAAAAATAAATATAAAAAAAATCTCTGAATGAAATTAGAAAAAAATAACAAAAAATAAGAAATCTCATTAAATAAAACTACATACAAAGAAATTAAAATTAAAAAATTCTCATTAAATAAACAAACTTTCTAAAATTAATATTTGTACTTTAGGCAATTTTTGGCGTGAAATAAAACAAACGACGATCGACAAATTTATAAAATAGAAAAAATAACAAAAATAAAAAAAACTCAAGTCAAATTACAAAAAAATTAAAATAAAAAAATTCTCATTAAGTAAACAAAACTTTCTAAAATAAGATTAGACATTTGTGCAATTTTTGACGTAAAATAAAACAAAAGACGATCGAGAAACAAAGAAAATTTATAGAATTACGAAAAAATAACGAAAATTAAAAAGTTCTCATTAAAACAAAACTTTCTAAAATTAAGATTTGAAATTTGTGCAATTTTTGACGTAATATAAAACAAAAGACGATCCAGAAATAAAGAAAATTGATAAAATTACAAGAAAATAAAAATTAAGTTCAAAATCAGTAGATCTACCGAATCATCGGTAGAGTTGGCAGTACTGATCGACAATGTGGATTTGGTTGATTTCTTTGTTGCCAATATTAATTAATGTTTTTTTTCTCTTCCTTGAAAATACCCATTTTTACCCACGTATTTTTTTTATCCGCAAGGTTGCTTATATTACCCGTAATTCGGGTAAATCGTATTTATTGGTTAAATAATTTAATACAGCAACATTATTTAAAGACAGCACTTTTCTGTCAATTACTTAATAAAGTTTTTAAAAAATACGAAAAATTACGTCTAATGGTAATGTATGTACGTAATGTACGTAAGCAGCTCCATCTTATGGCAGAACGCAGAACTATAATAAAAATTTTGTCGAATAGTAAACTTTTAAAGAATCATCTTAATTCGTAAACGGCCTCTATTACCAACGTTTTAAGGAGACCTTAAATTTAAGTCGTGTTTAGAATGTGATTTATGTTATACAAACCAAGCAGAAACGTCACAATCTAAACACGACTTAAATTTAAAGTCTCCTTAAAACGTTGGTAATACCCCGTGGGTAATACCGGCCGTAAATAATGTAATCTGACAATAGACTTTTTGTTTACTCTATTAATTATGGGAAAACGAAACCATGGCCAGCTACATCTGATAGCTAACGCTATTATGGCCGTCCCGTTCTACGATTTTCCGTATAAACTTTTGTTCTTTTAAGACCTTGAAGCTTTGTTCCTCATTTGGCGCCACCTATTGATAACTTGTATAGGAGATGTGTCAAAACTTCTCGTTTTTAAAGTAATGTCGTAAAGTTTTGTTTTGTCAGTTTGTTTTTATTTGTTTCCCGGATAGAAAAAAAAACAGGTACTTATAAATATTTAAGAAAGATATTCTTTTCTATAATTTCCAAATGTTCTTTTATTGCAAACTATTTTCACCTATAAAGGCATCGTCAGTGCATCAAACCTTCAAGTTAAAAAATACATAATAGTAAAATATAATATTAAGTTAACAATAAAAATTACTTACGGATATTTTATAAAATTAAGATTTTAAATTATGTGTAGAATAGATGTAAGTTGCATGTATTTTTTTATAAAATGTCATGAAATAATAAATAAATAAATATCTGAAGAACGTAAAATTTAGCTATGTGTTTTATTAGATACAGGTTACGAATTCAAATACAAGATTTCCAATCAATCGAACTAAAGAAATTATTTGTGTTGAAAAAAGTTTGTTCATTAAGAATAGCATTAGGAAATAAGAAAGTATGTAAAAATATTTCTAAATTTTCAGCGATATCTAATTTGGTACCTTTCAAAAAATTATGTAATAATTTTGTGTTAATTGTAGGGTCAAAATTATGGGAAGTTTCTAAAAGGTGATTAGCAAAACTTATTTAAACGTAAAGATCGTAAGTGTTCTTTAATTCTAATTTGAAGACTTCTTCCAGTTTGTCCAATGTATACTGCTTGACATGAATTACAATTTAATGAATAAACTCCGCTTTTGGAAAAATTATCAATCTGATTTTTATTTTTACAAAATAAATTTGAGAAATTAACTTGATTTGAAAATGAAATTTGTATTCCTAATGTTTTTAATAATTTCTTTAGTTTGACTGACGAAGTACCCACATACGGAATAGAGAAAAAATTATTTATTGAATTATTATTTTCTGTAATTGTTGGGAAAATGATGTTGTTTAGTAATTTATTTCTAATTTTGTTAAAAATATTATGTATTGGTTTAATAGGAAAGTCATTAAGATAAGCAATTTGGATGATTATACTAATTTCATTTCTAAAATTTATTTCATTCATAGGAACAGAAAAAGAACGATGAAAAAATGATTGAAAAGCAGCAAATTTATGTTCGAAAGGATGAAAAGACTTAAAATTTATGCAATTATATGTTTGTGTACTTTTACGAAATATTTTATATTGAAGAGAGTTATTAAATTTCGTTATTGTTAAATCTAAGTAATTAATTGTATTATTAACTTCTTTTTCTAAAGTAAATTTAATTTTTGGATGTAATGAGTTAAATTCATCTAAAAGATTTATAAGGGAAGAAGATGGACCGTCATAAATAATAAGAATGTCATCAACATATCGAACATAAAATTTAATATAATTTTTGCAAGAATTAACTGAAGAAAAATATTCCGATTCTAATTTATCCATGAATAAATCGGCCAAAAGGGGTGATAAGCCACAACCCATTGCTAATCCATCTGTTTGAGAATAAAATTTATTGTTGAAAACAAAACATTTTTGATCAAGAGTAATTTTTAACAAAGAATTAATGAATTTGGTATCTTCATCTGATAAGTTAGAAGAAATTAATAAATCATTAACAATTTCAATACTTTCAGAAGCAGGTATTGATGTAAAGAGATTGCAAACATCTAAAGAAATTAGTATACTATGATTTGAAATATAAGTTAGATTTAGTCTATCAATAAGATCGTAAGAATTTTTAATATTGTATTTCGGTTTGTATTGTAAATGACTTTTGTAAAATGAAACTAGAAATTTTGATAACACATGTGCTGGTGAATTAATAAAGGAAACAACTGGGCGTATTGGGCAATTAAGTTTGTGTGTTTTAGGAAGTCCGTATAACCTAGGAATTTGTGGATTCATTGTTTTAAGTGTATAAATGTTAACTAAAGAATTATTTTTATTATTATTTAGAAATTTTAGTAAAAGTGTACAATAAGAAGGTAAAGGATTATTTTGAAGTAATGAAAAACCATTATTTTCAAGAAAAGATTCTACTTTATCTATATAATATAAGTACGTTTGTCTAAAATTACTACTCCATTACCTTTATCTGATTTTGTAATTACAATGTTAGAACTAATAATTTTATTTTTAATTAAATGAACTTTTTTAATGAAATCTTTTTGAGAAAGACTAAGTCTATTATGTTTATTATCAGCTAGAGATTTATTAATGATGTGAGAAATTGTATTTTGTGTAGGTTTTTTTAAATGAGTGTCTAATTTAGAAATAATATTTTCTATATTGATTACAAGTTTCTTAATACAATTAAAATTTAATATTGATATAGGAGAAAATTTTAGTCCTAATTTTAGAATGTTTAATTCTGATTCATTAAAATCCATATTAGATAAGTTAAGAATGTTATGATTGAATTTATGAGTTAGATTCGGTGGATATTGAAATAAATCATTAACTTCATAATTTAAATTATGATATTTAGAAGTTTCAGGATTTTGAAAAGAATCAGATTCAGAAACGTTGGAATTTTGTGTATCAGACTTCGTAACCTCAGGTAAGAAATTATTTTCATTTTTGTTGTCAATAAATGACAGATAAGTGGCATTAGAAAGAGTATCATTGTCAAAATTTTGTCTAACTGATGGAGAAAGTTGTACTGGAATTGATAAATTAGTGGGACTGTTAAAATGTTGTGTATAATTAATAGAATTTGTAGAAGAAGAATGAAAATCGTAAATGTGTGGGTTGTATAAATTGTTTAAACTATTATCAAAAAAGTTGGTAGGTAGAGTGTGTAAATTAGAGTTGTATAAATTGTTTGAAAAGTTATTTGAAAAATTATTAGGTGATATGGATAAGTTATTATAATATGAGTTGTTCAAAGTGTTGTTGGTGTATTTAAAATTAAAATTATAATCTACTGTAATGTCAAGTTACATTTGTGACATTTGTACTGTCATTTATGTTTGAATTATAATTTCGTAAATTTGAATTAATAAGGTATTGTAACTTCTTCTCAAGATTTCTAAATCTAATATCAAATTTATGCATTGTGTACTCCTTCATTGTAGATTCCAAGACATCCCATTCTAGCCCATGGATCCTCTTGACAAGTTCTGAACGGATGAAATATAGATTTCTCGATATTGACTGCAATTTTCCATACGAAGTTCTTATTTCAAAATTCAGCCAAAAACTTCTTGCCTTCATGATTGCTAGTTTTGAAGAATGAGTGTGGAGATTATTCTTCAGATTTCTTGTAATGAAATTAGGGAGAACACCATGACATTTGCATTTTTTGAGGAACCAAATGGTTAAAAATAACTCGCGTCTAAATAAAAACCTGGTCAAGTAGGCTACATTTAGTAATTCTGCTATGTAAATGCAATGGAAAAAGTCTCGATCACAACCCACTTGACCAGGTTTTTATTTAGATACTTGTTATGTTCTTTTTCTTGAAGGATAATTTTCTAAATTGTTGGAGTAAGACAGCTAGACTTGCTGACTTCATATTAATGTTGAAATTCTGCATGCTGTTTATAGATTCTGTTATAAATTATTAATTAAATATATAAATTATTCTGTTATAACATTAATAGGTATATACTTACAAATTTGGAAAAGTTTATTTACATAATTAAGGGACAGACTAATATCATAGCAGATACGCATACAAAATTCTAACCACTTTTGACTTGTTGGCAAATCGCTTGGAACTTGGAAAAGAGATTTATTTTTATTTCCACAAACAAAGCACTTCTTGCCCATCTTCAGAAAAAAAAATTTTTAATTAAAACAAACAACGGATCTGTCGCTTTAGTCTAATATGTCAATATTTGGCATACTGAGGGCGCTACTTAGAGTACTCTCCATGGCCAACTTTATAGAAACAGTTTTTTTTGCAAAACGGGACGGCCATAATAGCGTTAGCTATCAGATGTAGCTGGCCATGACGAAACATGACAGTGGCGCCATCTCTTGGCAATGAGCGAAAATCTTACTTAAAAAGCGACACGATCCAATTATAAGTTATTTGTTTATTAAGGAATTCTAACACCATTTATAATAATACTGAAATTATTAGCAAAATTTGTGAAGTGTTTACCTTCGCCAAAAAGTAATAACTGTGATTTTTGAAGGGTTAAGGATTAGAAAATGTTATATATGATATGTCGGTGCATCCCTAATATACAGGTGTCCCTTTATTGCCTTTAAAGCTTAGGGTAAAAGCACTGAAAACAAAACTGCAAAAATGTTGTGTTCTTCTACAGTCTTTAAACTTCACGCCTTTAACACCGAATTTTATCAAAATGGTTACGAGTACTTATATGAAGCACGCATTTGCTTAAAGGCATGTCGAAACTAACACGAAACGTCAATTAAAATTTAAATTAGAGATTCAGTTCGCAACCCGCGAACATGGTTGGTAGAATTCTGGTAGAATTCATTTACCCTTTTGGTAGAATGTGAATTTCCACTGTTGACAACACTGAATATCACCACTAGATTCCGTGGTCTTATTTCACCACCGCCACATAGATCGGCATTCTTCGAACGTTCTTTTCCTTTTAATATACAATGTGTTCCCGGATCGAGTTGACAAGAGGAGCAGAGCTCTCCAACAACTATTTGCGCATGCACGAAACCACCAGCTGAGTGATTTGAAGGCAGTTAGGTCGCGCCGATATTGGAAAGTGAAATCTGTTAAGCGAATTCCACTGTACTTTCCTGACAACCGTAATTTTATTTCTCTGTATTGTTTTAACGCAAGGGTTATTGTATCGGATCCCTCAGTGACCTTTTTTTTGCAATAAATAATTAATTAAATCTAACCTCCGTATCTTTATTCAAACGTAATTGGTTCCTTTGGTCTCTCAAGTTATCCACCGACGCACCAAAAGAACTGGGTTACCACAACGTGAGTCCAGATTTGCAGCGATTACGAGTCGAATTAGAAATATTATTTTATTGCGGGTTCCCTACAAGGGTCGTTCAACCGTAACGCAATAAGTAGGTTAACAGTAGGTAGTCCTAGCGCCGGCCATAAATCTCAAGTAGCAAGCCTGTAGCCGTAGACAGATAGGGATGTCCAATTGCAATAACAAACCGGTTGGGTGACCCTTGGAATTCCGCAGGTCGGTCCAGTTGTTTAATTTGACAATAAATTTAATTTGTTTTTGTTTGGACAGTTTTATTGGTTATTTAGTTGTCCGTAAAAGTCAACAAACAAGGTGACACGTCGGCGTGTTACATACTGCATTAATTACTGAATTACAAAATTTAAAAAAAAATTAAATTGTTAGGTTATCTTTTACAAAATACTTATACCTAAAGAACAGTAACCGTCAACGTTCTGTCAGTTAATTATTTTTTTTTTATTATACAAAGTGGTCAAGAATCACTGTTTGACACTGACAGCCGTCTCTTTACAAGCATCATTTGACAGTTCAAATTTCTTCGCATTAACCTACAATCTTGTACGTCAAATAAACCAACAAAAGAGATATACGGTTCCAGTGTTGCAAATAGCCGAATAAAAAATGCTCTTAATTGTAATGCCAACTCAAACAGTTATTCTTGACGACTTTGTACTAATCGAAATTAATCTCCGCCCACAATAATTTTATATCCGCAGATACGTATTTCGGCCATCTTCAGTACAATTTAAAAATTTTAAATTGTACTTTAATTTCGATTATTTCTCAAGCCACAGTCTCCTTTACTATTTTTTTAGTTGACTTTGTACTAAAAACGAATCTTCAATTTGCGGGCAAGCTACTTTCGCAATTTAATTTCTTTCACGTTAACGCCACATAGTGTCAATAACCATTACTATAATAACTACACACATACACGGTGTATTGAATACTAACGGTGGCAGCATTCCCGCAAGTGAGATAGCGAACCGTTAGGTTACCGCATAGGCGCATACCCGCTTCTCCTGTTACACAATACTAACCAGTGTTGCCAATCCACTCTAAGCCGATTACCCTTTTCAAATTTTAAAAAACCCGCTCTTACCCACATTGAGTAATGGAATTGAAATGAATGAATGCAATGGTACAAAATTTATTTTATTTAAATAGTTAATATTATTGGACTTACATGGACGTTGCACGACAGATTTTTCAGGTTAAAATCATCTTTATGTGGGCAATCGGCAAGTGTGCTGCCAACCGACCAAGCGAAGATAGTTGTGAAAAATTCCGATAGATGTCTCTGAATTTCAGTTGAGCTAATTTAAATCACTTGATTAAAATCATGTTTAAAATAATATCACTGATTTTATTCGGGCGATTTTTATTTTTTAAAATCATTTAAAAAATTCTAATTAAAATGATCGAGAAATAAAGAAAATTTATAAAATTATTATTATTATAAATTAAAAAAAAATTAAAATAAAAAAGATTTCATTGCAAAAAAAATAAAAAAATTAAAGAAATCTAAATAAAAATAAAAATAAAAAAATAGAAATAAAAATTAAAAAATTCTCATTAAATAAACAATACTTTCTACTTCCTATAAAATTACAAAAAATTATAAAAATTAAAAAATTCTCATTAAACAAAACTTTCTAAAATTAAGAGTTGAACTTTAGGCAATTTTTGGCGTAAAATAAAACAAAAAACAATCGACGAATTTATAAAATTAAAAAAATCTCGTATTATCATCTCAGTTATTGTGCAATTTTTGACGCTAAACAAAACAAAAGACGATCGAGAAATAAAGAAAATTTATAAAATTAAAAATTAAAAAATTCTTAGTAAATAAACAAAACTTTCTAAAATTACGATTTGACATTTGTGCAATTTTTGACGTAAAATAAAACAAAAGACGATCGAGAAATAAAGAAAATTTATAAAATTATTATTATTATTTGATTTGATTTTTAAAATTAAGATTTGACATTTGTGCAATTTTTGACGTAAAATAAAACAAAAGACGATCGGCAAATTTATAAAATTTTAAAAAAATAAATATTTAGAAAAATCTCGTTAAATAAAATTACAAAAAAATAAAAATTAAAAAATTCTCATTAAATAAACAATATTTTCAACTTTCTATAAAATTACAAAAAATTATAAAAATTACAAAATTCTCATTAAATAAACAAAACTTTCTACAATTAAGATTTGAAGAAAATTTATAAAATTAAAAAATCCTTAGTAAATGAACAAAACTTTCTAAAATTAAGATTCGGCATTTGTGCAATTTTTGACGTAAAATAAAAGAAGATCGAGAAATAAAGAAAATTTATAAAATTATTATTATTATAAAATTTAAAAAAATTAAAATAAAAAAGATTTCATTGCAAAAAAAATAATAAAAATTAAAGAAATCTAAATAAAAATAAAAAAAAAATAGAAATAAAAATTAAAAAATTCTCATTAAATAAACAATTCAAATTCAAATTCAAATTCAAATTCAAATTCTTGAACAATACTTTCTACTTCCTATAAAATTACAAAAAATTATAAAAATTAAAAAATTCTCATTAAACAAAACTTTCTAAAATTAAGATTTGAACTTTAGGCAATTTTTGGCGTAAAATAAAACAAAAAACAATCGACGAATTTATAAAATTAAAAAAATCTCGTATTATCATCTCAGTTATTGTGCAATTTTTGACGCTAAACAAAACAAAAGACGATCGAGAAATAAAGAAAATTTATAAAATTAAAAATTAAAAAATTCTTAGTAAATAAACAAAACTTTCTAAAATTACGATTTGACATTTGTGCAATTTTTGACGTAAAATAAAACAAAAGACGATCGAGAAATAAAGAAAATTTATAAAATTATTATTATTATTTGATTTGATTTTTAAAATTAAGATTTGGCATTTGTGCAATTTTTGACGTAAAATAAAACAAAAGAAGATCGAGAAATAAAGAAAATTTATAAAATTATTATTATTATAAAATTTAAAAAAATTAAAATAAAAGAGATTTCATTGCAAAAAAAATAATAAAAATTAAAGAAATCTAAATAAAAATAAAAATAAAAAGATAGAAATAAAAATTAAAAAATTCTCATTAAATAAACAATACTTTCTACTTCCTATAAAATTACAAAAAATTATAAAAATTACAAAAAATCATAAAAATTACAACAAATTATAAATATTAAAAAATTCTCATTAAACAAAAATTTCTAAAATTAAGATTTGAACTTTAGACAATTTTTGGCGTAAAATAAAACAAAACACAATCGACGAATTTATAAAATTAAAAATCTCATTAAATAAAATTATAAAAAAACTTACAAAAATTAAAAAGAAATTAAATAAAATTACAAAAATATTACAAAAATTAAAAAATTCTCATTAAATAAATAAAACTTTCTAAAATTAATATTTGAAATTTGTACAATGTTTGACGTGAAATAAAACAAAAGACGATCTAGAAATAATAAAAATTGATAAAATTACAAAAAATAAAAATTAACAAAAAAGTTGAGTAGATCTACCGAATTATCGGTAAAGTTGGCTGCACTGATCAACAATGTGGATTTGGCTGTTGGTTAGTTACTTTAGTGTTTGTCGGCTTCCGCCTTTAATGATTTCTTTGCTGCCAATAGTAAAGCTGAAACATCACTAACAAGTTGTCAATCAAAAATTTAAAAATTTATCTGTTTTTTTTTCTTCCTTGAAAATACCCATTTTTACCCACGTATTTTTTTTTACCCGCAAGGTTGCTTAAATTACCCGTAATTCGGGTAATTGCCAGCACATTGGCAACCCTGATACTAACCAACATTAACTGTCAACCATGACAGTTAATGGTCGCTTGACAGACGACAGTTAATGTGTTGGAGGAAGAAGCGGGTATGCGATGACATAACGGTTCGCTATATTTTACTTGAATGCTACCAGCGTTAGTATTCAATTCACCGTGCAAACGTATTAGCTTTCTGGCATACAATGACAAAGTAATGACTGACTTTCTTGTGCTGTTATTTCCTATCAATTTTGCGGCATTAAAATATTACTATAAACGCCATCTCATGACAATCATGTATACTATCTACTCAACTACTCCATTAATTGAACACATAAAACAGAAGAATAATATAACTAATGTCTCTACATCATACAGGGTGATACATATTTTATATTTTTTATAGACGGTTTCCTTATTATTAAAGAAGAACCTTTACGTCACAGAAACGTTACTACGAGCGCCATCTCTTAGCAATAATTTACACTACAAAATTGCATAATACATAAAAACTAGTGCTGGCAATGGATAACCGATTTTGGATATTTTGGATATTCGCGGTGTACAGCATGTCACTCGTGCAAATAGAGTTGCATAAAAAAAAAAAGTTTTCATTTAGATTCACATTCAAGTTATGCAACTCTATTTGCATGAGTGACATGCTGTACACCGCGAATATCCAAAATATCCAAAATCGGTTATCCATTGCCAGCACTAATAAAAACAGAAAAGTAGCAAACTGCAGGAGTAACTAATAATGCCTATATCATACAGGGTGATGCAAATTTTGTATTCTTTTTAATTGTTATTACTAGCGAGAAGCAAAAGGAAACTTAGGACGTTATAAATGGAATCTGATTTACTCTAACTACGCCGCTGGTTCTTAATACGATACTTTATTGAACTAACTATTTGCCTACATTCCAGCCATGGCAGTCTTGTAATAATAACGACAGTCATTACTGCAAGTTCCGTATCAAAACAACTATATATGTAACTGTACCTCATATTCTCCTCGTCCATCAGGCTAACACAGCGGCCATAACTTCTGCTCATACTTCGATTTGCATAAAAGAAAAAAAGCGAACCGCGAATACACCTGAATTATTAATAGCTCGGAAGGAACTGAGGCGGATGAATTTCAGTTTGTATTAAATACGTAATCAAGGAGTGCCACGTAAACAATTCTTGCCAAACGCAAACACCTCACCGGTTAATTGGTGAAACTTTCTTACTATAATTGGTACGACTTTCCATCCCCGATTAACGCTCGAAAGAAAGGACGACACATCGGTGACATCGGGTTATCTAATCTATTCAAAGGCGAATATGTATTTGGAATGCAATTAATAAACCAGTCATAAATAAGTCGTTTGTTTATTGTAACGAGCCAGCGGTTGTCAAACTTGGTTCCAGACGAATTACAAAAAGTTATATTCTTTTTCTATTATTCTTCTTTAATAACTCATTTGGCTTTCTTAAATTATGTACCGCACTGAAAAATTCGAAAATTTATTTTGTTAAGTTGGCGACATCGCAAATTGTAAACATGACAATTGTTCGAAAGGGCGGCCTAATCCAAATCATTTTACCACGCAAATCTATAATTATTAAAGTAGGCGGAACTTTTTTTATACGGTCGTGCACCTTACCAATCGACTCGCTGTGTAGATTAGAGGTTATGTAAATATTTCGACGTTCATAGGATTCTCATCGGGTTCAATCGTTTTAATTTAAAGGAAGTGAAACAGTTTCAGTGACAATCATAGCAAATGTTCAAAGTGTTCGCCTCCGGTAATTAATCAAACTTTTTGAAAGCGCCACTTTGACAACTGAAACTCAAATTGAGCTGTCAACAATTAGTGTTGCCAATCTAATTCAAAATTCATAGCCTCCTCTAATTATAAATTTAAATGATCGCGTGGTATGATTGGAAATATAATAACTAGCTGGCGCCATCTCTTGGCAATGGAGGCAAAAATGTATTTGTTTTCTTGGACTTTACAGACACAAAAATTGCAATGGAATACATATTAAAAATGTTGTAAAATCTACTGGCAAGTTAATTTGATCTGGCAATATTGTTAAACAATACATTTGTTTTCTTTAATTCTGCACAATAAAAGGCCTGTTCCAACAACAGCCTCTGACTCTGTCAGAAGCATGTGCCCATCAAAGTTCTACATTTAACGCTGCTCTTGAAAGCGCTGATTAATTCGACAGACGAATATATTGGACAGTTTCGAACTAGTTCGGAACTGTGTCGGAATAAAGTTAAAATACCAGAACAAACGCCATCTCATGATATGCAATTAAATTTTACACGTAAAAACTCTTTTTTATGTGCTTTCTTATCATAAAAATATACCTTTCAACTTACGTTTTGTCAAAAAATACATGTAGATTACATCTATTATATGATTGTCCATTGCAACCTTTATGAGTTATTAAAAGCAGAAGACTAATCAAATCACTAAAACGTAATAACACGGAAACAAAGAAAATACCGAGAACACATTTACCTTTATATTTAGCTAAATAATTGCGTCTTATTTTGGTGTCTAATAACTTTGACCCAAGACTTTGACACATGATTCACAAATTTTATTTGAAATTTTCCATGGAAACGGAATAAAACCAGATCGTTTACCGTACTACCAACTTTACATCAATTGTGAATTGTGGCAAAAACTATCACACTGACATCTCGTGTTTAGAAGCGTAGTAATTTCCGGGTCATTTAACTTAAACGTCTATAGTAACTTAGTGGTTTGTGATAGTAACTTTGTTAAACGTCACTTCAAATGATAACAAATTTTCGACCGTGTTTTTTTTGTCCCTAGATGAGAATAATGTGAAACAAGGAAAGACAAAAAAATCACTAATTGCGCTACTTGAATATGAATTATGTTGATCCAGTGCTTACCACTGACCGATAACAAGCGTTAAAGTGGCGACTTTTAGCATTTTTTCAAGTACAGAAATTCAAATTTTTGAAATCGTTTAAAACATAAAGCTTATAAAAACCACTGTTACACATTGTATGTGGAATCAAATGCTGCGTCGAACTGTACTAGCATTCCCTCTACCTAACTTTAACAGTTTTTGAGTTATGAAACATTTTCGATTTAATTCATAGAAAATTACAATTTTAATAGGTCAAATATTTTTAATTTTATTAAGAGAGCATGGAAATTATAACAACGATTACTGTTACTACAAATTTTGTAGTCAACTAAAGAAAATAGAATTTGGCAAGTGGAAATTCACAAATTTTAATAGTTCTTTAATCATCCTTCTCTTAGGACGCTTGTGATCTTATAAAACGAAAAAGCATGAATTTCATTACTTTAAATTGAAGAATAAAATAGCTGCTAGTTTGCAATTCTCTGGATTAGCGTGAAAGTATTTTAAAACCATTGTCTAATTATCTTCGTTATTTGTTACTGATCTTCGTACATTTTATTTTTCCAAATTGTATAAAGTTAGGTTCAAACTTTCCAAATTGTGTTTTATTCATAGGAGACAAGAGGGGTACATTTGATTCTTCTTCTTCTTCTTCTTGGTGGTAGTATTTGGCTTTTGGATTAACCCATTCCAGCCAGTTACTTGATTGTATAAAGCTACTCTGCTTTTTCTCACTGGACACTTATCACTTACTGGTAGTGTAGGACCATTGCCTGGGGCGTATAATAAAAACAATGGAGTGAAAACAGGATTGTAGGATTACACTCTTCTAGCTACAGGGCTCATTGTAGCAGCCACAGAAACGAGCCACGGAAAGGCAACATAATGATTTAACAGAGAAGAGAAGCAGAATTTTTTGGGATCATTTAAAGGAGTATTGCAACTATTTTCTAAAGTTTAGTTTTAATTTTATTTAGAAATTCAAGAAGCAAGTTAGCAGCTTTAGCATTAGGTTTGGCAAGAATATGGCTCAAATTAAGCGGAACATGGTAATTACATTTTACAAGATTTATATATAGATTTTGTGATTCGTTGTGATGAAGGGGGCATTCTAGAAATATATGATTAGCGTTCCCAATTTCCCCACATTCGCAATTAGGGGAGTCTAAGATTCCAATTTTAAATAAATGTGCCGGAGTAAGACTATGGTTTAGTCTTAATCTCGTGATAGTTGTGATCGTCTTTCTTGACAGTGCGAATTTTTTAAACCAAGGTATTTTTGAAATGTTAGGATTGATGTTGTAGTAAAACTTGCCCTTTGTATTTGAATATACATCCCATTCCCTCTGCCATTCTTCAGTAAGATTTTTTCTCAAGCCGTTTAGAAAATCAGACGGTACGGTGACTTCAATATCTATGGTTGCATTGGAGGTGGCAGCTTGGACTGCCAGTTGATCTGCAATTTCATTGCCTTGAATTCCCCGGTGTCCAGGTATCCATAGAAAAGTGATGCTATAGTCAAGGTTTTGAAGTGTCAAGTATCTTTGCTTGAGTTCTGCCAAGGTTGGGTCTTGTTTTGCGATTAATGTAGAATTCTGAATGGCCATTAAAACACTACGTGAGTCTGTACAAATTATAACTTGTTTGATTCTAAATGATTCTACTAAAGTTAAAGCCTGGAAAATTCCAACGAGTTCGGCTCTAAAAATGTTTGTCTCCATTATAAGTTTCAATTTAAATCTATGGTCGATGGAGGGAATGTAAATGCCTACGCCGACTCCACCATGATTACTTTGTTTAGATCCATCCGTAAAAATTAACTTATGGAAAGGCCATTTTGACTTGATGACATTTTGAAACACGATTTCGGTTGTTGATGTGGGCAAACAAGTAAGATTATATTTGTATGAAAATTGCAGATCCACCCGGATTGGTTTAATTTGGCTTTGCAAGCTTTAAAGAAAACAGGGAAGAAGTGGTGTAGTCTGGATTTTATGATTTAAACTATATATGGTGTTGTAAGCTTGGACTACAAGAGGGAACTCTGAGTGTTTCCATAATTTTAAATTATGCGACCTCGTAATTTTACTTAAACATTCCAATTTCTCTGAAATCTGATCATCGGTAATTTTCTTATGGTTCAGGGTGTATTTGTAAGCTAACCATTTGCATCGATCCAGTACAGGAGCCTCCGCAGCTTCAACCAGCAAGGCCAGACATGGGGTAGAACGCATAGCCCCCAGGCATAGACGAAGGGCCTGGTATTGGATCCTGTTAAGGCGCATTTGGTTTTTCCTAGAAGTTGGAAGGATTAATGGTCCAGAGTAATCTATATGAGATCTGATAACCGCTCGGTATATTGTGAGCAATACAGTTGGGTCTGCGCCCCACCATGTTCTTCTTAATGATTTAATTACATTAATTCCCTGGGAACATTTTTTGACGATATTTGAAATTTCAGAGTTAAATTTTAATTTGCAATCCAAAATGATTCCAAGAAATTTGACTTCTTTTTTGATCTGAATGGTTGATTGGTTAATTAGTATATTTGGTAAATTATCCACCTTCCTTTTTCGCGTAAAGATGATTGCCCGAGATTTTTCTGGTGATAAATCTAAATCGTTCTGTCCCATCCAGTCACAGATTTTTACTAAAGATTCATTTATCTTTCCAATCGATTCTTGAGGTGAATTCGAAATATTATAAATCACAATGTCATCGGCGTATTGAATAATCGAGGTATGCGGTGGTATATGCTCATCTATGTTAGCAGTATATAAAGAGTACAATAATGGACTTAAAACAGATCCTTGGGGAAGACCTTTGGTTGAGTTTCTTGGGCCATATAATTTTCCATTATATTTGACGTATAGGGGTCTATTACTGATTACATCCATTATTAAATAACAAAGGTCCTTTGGTATTCCTATTTTTTGTAGGAGGTTGAACAAGATTGGCCAATTGACGTTATCATATGCACCTTTAATATCTAGAAAACACGCGGTGAGAACCATTTTATTTTCAAACGTTACGTATATATCTGATATCAGGCGGAAAATGCAGTCTCTGGTACTTCTTCCTTTCCTGAATCCATTTTGATTTGGAGACAGAATGCCATTTTTCTCCGCCCACCACTCTACTCGTAATTTTAATATGTGTTCAAGAGTTTTTAACAGACAGGATGATAGAGCAATTGGACGATATGACGTAGGCTCTGCTGGAGGTTTGTTTTCTTTAAGTAGGGGAATTATATATGTTTTTTTCCATGAGTCTGGGATATTTCGCCCTTCTAAAAATTTATTAAAACTGTACACTAAAAGACCTTTTGCATTGTAGGGAAGTTCCTTAATCATTTTATAGTGAATGTTATCTGGACCTGGAGTGGAGTTTTTCATAGTGCCGCAAATACTTAATAGATCATTTAAAGTGAAATATGAATTCAGTTCATCATTTACTGTAAAAGTCTCCTCGGAAGGGAATTCCATAAGAACAGCTGAATCAGGAGAAAGATTCTTTAAAAATACGTCTATCCAGTCCAGCGCAATAGGTTTCTGAATAATCAGCTTAAAACAACCCCGAAATCTTCTAAGTTTTTTCCAGATTTCCCCCATTGGAGATTCATTATTTAAAGATTCACAATATTTTATAAAGCTTGTTTTCTTTTTCAACTTTAAAAGTTTCTTAGTCTCTGCCATTTTTTCTCTGGCCAGTACGAAGTTTTCTAGGGTCGGACAACTTTTGTATTTTAAAATGAGGGCTCTTCTTTGTCGAGTTTTCCGTGTACAATCCGCATCCCACCAAACTGGGGATGATCTGGTGAGAGGCCTATGGTGCTTTTTTTGTAAAAAGTTGTCTGCAGATTCTGTAATAATCCTTTGAAGTGTAGATGCTGTGTTGTCGCTTCCTATGTTCGTGACATTCTGGTGAATTTCTTTTTTGTATTCACCCCATGAAAGACTATTTAAATTATATTTTGGACCATATGTTTGTTGTTGAATGTTTACATTAGTACGAAATTTCATCAATATTGGGAAATGATCGCTTCCATGTGAGTCGTTCATAATGTTCCAGTCGATATTTAATTGGATATTCGATGAGCACAGCGACAGATCAATTATGTTTGCCGATTCATGTGGGGCAGATACTCTGGAAGGGGAATTATCATTTAATATTGTCATGTCGTAGTTTTCTATTATAGAGGCAAGAATTTTACCTCTGGCGTTTGTTCCATTGCATCCCCAGCTTTGATGAAGTCCATTGAAGTCTCCACAAATTAGAACGGGACCATTTAAAGAATCTAGTATACACGAAATTTCCTCGTATGTTATGGTGCATCTTGGAGACATGTATATACATATTATATACAGTTCTTTGGTTTTTATTCCTGTAACTTGGAGGAGTTCATTGTCGGGAGTTATATCTACATGTTCAAAAGCAATATTTTTCTTAACCAAAATAGCAGTTCCTCCTTTGCCATCATTTCTATCATTTCTTATTGTGTGGAAGTTATTAATTCTGATATGTTGGTCTTGTTTAAGCCAAGTTTCTTGTAGACAAATGATTTGAATCTTTTTGTCAGTAATTATTTTTAGTAGGTCTTCTTTGTTACTTTTAAATGAACGAACATTCCATTGGAGAATGTTAAGATCCATTGGAAAAAGGTATGGATTCTTCTGGAGAGTTATTAATAGCTGTGTCAAAAAGATTGATTACTGATTGAAGCATTTGCATTATCGGAGATAGGAATGGATTATTTTTTAGAGATATTTCGAGACTGGATTTAATTGAATTTAGTTGCGACATTATGTCGACAGAATGTGTGGATTTCTGAAAGATCGAAATACCTGGGTTTGCAGATTTGTGTTTGAATACAGGTTTAGATTGTGATGTACTAGGGTTTCCATTCAGGAAGAGAAGGTTATTATTATGCTCCTCTTGATTGAAATTCTTCTGGGCAATCACTTTTTTCCTTTTGTTGGGAGATACTACTTGTGAAAAAGTTCTACGTTCCTGGGAACCAGAAACCATATTGTATCTTATTGAATTATATGCTGGACTTTGATTATCATTACTTGTTGAGTCTAATGCTGGGAACTCTTGTGGTTTGGATGAAAAATTGTTTGGATCCTCCCTCTTGACCAGATCTACGGCATCATAAAATGATATATTTTGGAATGCCATAATTTCTTTTATTTTTTTCTGGCGAAGATATTGCGGGCATACTCTATCGGTTGCAGTATGATCTCCTTTACAGTTGGAACATGCGATTTTGCAACTATTGCAAGTGGTGGCTGTGTGATTTCCTCCACATTTGTTACATTTAGGTCTGCCCTTGCATTGTTTGGCAGTGTGGCCAAAATTTAGGCAATGGAAGCATTGTATCACTGGAAACTGATACACTTCAACATCTACAGGGGTATAAAATAAATAAACTTTTTTTGGAAGAACTTTGCCTTCGAATGTAATGGCTATAGATTGTGTTGGAACATAATCGGCAGACTGTTGGCCATCGGTTTCATTATCATCGTCCTCGCATTCATTCCTGACCACCCGACGTTTTAAGCGACGCACACTTAAAACTTTGGATGGAGACTGAACATTTTCTAAAATCAAATTTTCAGATAATGATGAGTGAACTCCTCGGATAATCCCTTGACATGATATTAGATGTTTTGGAATAAAGGCAACCAGGTTATGTTTGTTAAGAATCTTGTTTTCCAAGAAGTTATTAGCACTTTTGGGACAAGTGAAAGAAATAGCTAGGCGATTTTTTCCTTTGCTAACAATAGTTTTTATGCCAGTTACTTTACCTTCAAATAATATCTTACCTATAGTCATTGGATGTATTTTACTAATGCCCCCTCCGTTATCTGGATTCTTAAACTGTACATATACAGTAAATGGACCAGATGACTTTAGATTAAACGTGACAGGTTTGACAATTTGAGGAAGAATCGATTCTTCCGTCATCATTTGTACTTCATTATCTTGTGAAGATCTATGAATCAGTTCATTGACTTTAGAAGCAGTGTTAGGCGTTAAGACAATGGGAGTGATGTAGGAGATATTTGTAGGATTGTTGCCGGGGGTGTTAGCCCCCGGCTCTACAGCAGACATTTTTCAGGAGCCAGGCACATGCAACAGTATAGGTTATGCTTAAGCGAAAAGCAACTCAACTACGTAAGCGTCAGTAATTAATTAAATAACTTACTCCGATCAAGCACTTTTACGGTATTAATTAATATCTCAAAAATAACTACCGCACTCAGAAAAATCAGCACCTTCTAAAATTCTGACTCAAGATTCGAGTTCTTGCCGGTACATTTGATTGAACACACATTCTCTGCTCTGAAGTTCTCAATTTTAGATCATTCGTCATGAATTTAAAAAATAGATTTAAAATATCAGCGTTTGAGTAATTTTGATTTTGATTCTCAACTTTTTTTTGCTTTTGCTTAAAATTTGTAGTAACAGGAAACGTGAAATGCAATTGTTTGTTGTTTTCATAACTATATCAACAAAATTAGAAATATTTAACCTAATAAATGTAAATTTTTATGTATTAAACCAAAAATATCTTATAACTGAAAAACTGTTAAAGTTAGGTATAGGGAATGCTAGTATAGTTCGACACAGCATATAATTCCACATACGATGGTGTATTAAAATATTGGTTGTTCCATTTGGAAAAAAGTATTTTTCTGTGTTTGAATATCTTCGAGGGGAGCGGTGCGTTTTAGGCACCCTGTAGCTTAATAGATTATGCTTATGGAATTTCTAACAACCTTAAAGCTTCAACTACAATATCAGCTATTACAAATAAAATTGTTTCAATTATAGCTGTGTTATAATTTTTTTTAAATCAGATTGCAGAATCCAAATTTTTAAGAAAATTCAAAATATCTCAAAAATGATGCATTTTAGAGATAGGGAAATGTATTGCAATTTAACATATTTTTACATGTAGAATTCAAAAACGTGATAAAAAATATAGCATTCCATTTAAAATAAGCGAGTTGATGGCGACTTCCGGTACAACCGGAAGTGGTACAAAGACAATTTTATTTTATTTAAAGAGATCTCTACGGAAAACCCTTGCTCCTTAAATTTCAAATATCTACGTGACCTGCAACCTTGAAAACTTTTAACGAACGGTTTATGTGGATATCCCTGTATAAATATGTAATTCAAGTGGCATTTGAAATAATGAACTAATTAAACACACATGATTTTATTTCCATTTGATTAGAAAAGATATTGATCACCTGTTATTTGAATGAAATGCATAACGCAACCGTTTGAGGGTATACCTACTGGAATTTTGAATTGGATCGAATCTATTAAACTAATAATTTTTTTAGGCTTGCAATAGTCAAGCTTTTACAGAATTTATTTTAAAAAAAAGTCACTTTTAAATCAGAGCAATAAAAAAAGATTCCGGTACCGGGAATCGAACCCGAGCCTCCTGGGTGAAAGCCAGGTATCCTAGCCACTAGACCATACCGGATGCACACAGACCTTTCTGTTAACATTAACTTTTGTTGTCAAACGCTTTTTAATGATAATACATGTAAACTAAGAATTCATCAAAATTATACTAAATTAAAAAAAAAAAAAACTTTTTTGTTATCCTTGTAAAAAAAAAAAAAACAAGGTCGTTTAGAACATGCCTACATTCAATGTTAACTTACGGCCAAGTGCCTGACCTTCGTCTTCTTCTGAAGTTCTCATCCTGCATTTCGTAACGATCGGCTTCGCAGAATTCACTGCCGGGAACCTTATCGCGGACACCGTTTTTCGCACACCTACTTTCACGCAAACACTCTAACCTAAATTCTAGACGGTCTGCCATCCTGCATTTGCGTAACACGGACAAATCTACATCCGAACCGTTCCACTGACGGCACTCCATCGCACTAACCTAAGGAATTACGCGCATTACTGCAGTTTGCTTTCATAATTATTGCAAAGGTTAGGTTATGAGCGATGTTGTTATCAACGTTGCCATTGCCACCAGCCAACTGATTGCGTGAACGCGGCGTGAAGCGTGAACGTCAGGCGAACTCCACTCCTTCATTAAATTTGTTATTGTTATTATCGCGAAGCCATGGTATTTATGGTTCGTGATCATTTTATTTAAAAAAAAAATCAAATTCATTTCCTCTCTAAAATAATTGAAACTAAAATCACCGGTTTGTTAGGATAGCATTTGTTTTGAATTGTTAGGAAGTCGTTTGTTTCTATTGTTTAGATGACTTCTATGAAACAAGGAAAAAAAGTAGAAAAGATGACCCCGATTTATTATTGGAGATTAATGGCTGCTGATTGCACCGCATTTTTGCAAAATCATTGATTAAATTTAAGACGTGTTTAGAATGTGACAATCGTGAATACATGACAGCATAATGTCAATCACCATCTAATTGACACTCAAACTTCAACTTAAGTGTAAGTTAGGACGCGCTGGATCTACGTTAAATATCACAAGATTTAAATTTAATCTCTGTTTAAAAATGTGGTGCAATTGGCCATTAGTGGCTTATAATTGCGGTAAAATAAAAAAAGAAAATGAAAAAAAAGTGCGATGGCCGGGAATCGAACCCGGATCAACTGCTTGGAAGGCAACTATGCTCACCATTACACCACCATCGCTTACACAGCAATGTCTCTCTCGATTATACTATTGTTCACTATTTCACTATATGTATAAATGGACCGCATTAGTGTGTCGTCAGAGAAGGCACAAAATTTGAATTAGATAAACAAACAACAGAACAAACACCAACAATTACCAAAACAGTAAACACAATGAAAAGAGTAACTCTTTTCTCCAAATGAATTTGTCCGGTGAAAATGAACCATAAACCAAATGAAAAACAAAAAATAAACTGTTAAATAGGAAAAAAAATTAAAGTTTAACTAAAAGAATCAAGGGCAAATGAAAAACTAAAAGAAAACGCAAAGGAGCAAATAAAAATCAAAAACTGAAGTAAAAAAATTAAGTACTAAACCAATTTTTAAATTTCGATAAAAAATATGTAGGTACACAAAGGCGATTTTTATTTTTGAAAATCATTTAAAAAAAAGCTTTAAAAATTCTCATGAAGTAAACAAAACTGGGTCCAAATTTCTAAAATTAAGACATATGACAGTTATTGTGCAATTATTGACGTAAAATAAAACAAAAGACGATCGAGAAATAAAGAAAATTAATAAAATGTAAATAAAGAAAACTTGCTAAGATTAAGATTTGACATTTGTGCAATTAGTGACGTAAAATAAAACAAAAGACGATCGAGAAATAAAGAAAATCTATAAAATTGTTATTATTATTGTAAAATTTTAAAAAATAAAAATAAGAAAATCTCATTGAATAAAATTTTTAAAAAATAATAAAAATTTAAAAAAATCTCATTAAATAAAATTACAAATAAAAATTTAAAAATTCTCATTAAATAAACAATACTTTCTATAAAATTACAAAAAATTATAAAAATTGCAAAAAATTATAAAAATTATAAAAATTACAAGAAATTATAAAAATTACAAAAAATTATAAAAATTACAAATAATTATAAAAATTTAAAAAATTAAAATTTTTCTATTAAACAAAATTTTCTAAAATTAGAATCTGAACAGTTTTTGGCGTAAGATAAAACAAAAGACGATCGATAAATTTATAAAATTAAAAATAATAAATAAATAAAATTAAAATTAAAATAATAAAATTAGGAAAAAAATACAAAAATTAAAAAACTCGTTAAATAAAATTACAAAAAATTATAAAATTTTCATTAAATAAACAAAACTTTCTAAAATTAAGATTTGACATTTGTGCAATTATTGACGTAAAATGAAACAAAAGACGATCGAGAAATAAAGAAAATTTATAAAATTATTATGTATTGTAAAATTTAAAATAAAATAAGAAAATCTCATTGAATAAATTTTTTTAAAAATAATAAAAATGAAAATCAGCTCGTTAAATAAAATTCCAAGAAAATAAAAATTTAAAAATTCTCATTAATTCTCTTTCTACTTTCTATAAAATTACAAAAAATTATAAAAATTAAAAAAATTATAAAAATCAAAATTGTTTTATTAAATAAACGAAACTTTCTAAAATTAAGATTTGAACTTTAGGCAATTTTTGGCGTAAAATAAAACAAAAGACGATCGACAAATTTATAAAGTTAAAAAAGTCTCATTGAATAAAATTAGAAAAAAAATATAAAAATTAAAAAACTCGTTAAATAAAATTACAAAAAAATTATAAAATTCTCATTAAATAAACAAAACTTTCTAAAATTAAGATTTGAGATTTGAATTTTTGACGAAAAATAATACATCGACAAATTTATAAAATTTTAAAAAATAGTAAATATAAAAAAAATCTTATTAAATAATATTACAAAAAAATTAAAATTAAAAAATTATCATTAAATAAACAAAACTTTCTAAAATTAAGATTTGACAATTGGGCATTTTTTGATGACAAGCAAAACAAGAGACGATCGAGAAATGAACAAAATTTATAAAATTACAAAAAATAACGAAAGTTAAAAAAAGGTCTCGTTAAATAAACGAAACTTTCTAAAATTAAAATTTGACATTTGTGCAATTTTTGACGTAAAATAAAACAAAAGACGATCTAGAAATAAAGAAAACTGATAAAAGCACAAAAAAATAAAAATTAAAAAAAAAAGATCAAAATCGAATTATCGGTACCGAATTATCGCATGATTATAATTAGGGTGTGTACCGTAAAAGAAAGGAATTTTTCGCGACTAACCGGTTACGAATAGCATGGTTAGCAGTAGTGACGTCACGGTTACGTGAATACGTCACGGTTAGTAATAGTAATATTCGCCAAAATGAAACGGTTACAGTTACAGGGTATGTGGCGGTTGCATTTTTAAATTTGACGTTTCATTAAACCGACAAGCTTCCAATTTCCTAGATTCTAACTATTCAATAACGTGCAAAAATGAGTGATTCTACATTAGTGGGATCTATTGTCTTCTGTGGCGGTTGCATTTTTAAATTTGACAATAGTCATTTTTTATACATATACATATAAATAATTACTTATTCACAAGAAATATTAACTTTAGTAACAAGAAAAGTTGTAATTGAATCAAGTTGAAGTGAAGTTTGAGGTTAGCACGCCGAACCACGGATATGCGCAGAACTCACTGAATAAGAGAGAGATAGATAGCAATGTTCCACAACTCTCTGACCGGGTTAGGAAAATAGTAACCGGAGTAGCAGATGTGACGTCATATCAACAGTTACCGGAAACTCACGAAAATGCAGTGGTTATATACTTATTTCGCCTAACCATTCGTAACCGGTTACTCGCGAAAAATT
Organism: Dorcus parallelipipedus; assembly: GCA_958336345.1. Lineage (NCBI taxonomy): Eukaryota > Metazoa > Arthropoda > Insecta > Coleoptera > Lucanidae > Dorcus > Dorcus parallelipipedus. The sequence goes on along the minus strand of OY284478.1, from coordinate 1,507,444 downwards.
CCTCACAGATAATTATCGAACATACGAACAGTGTTGCCAATTCACTCTAAGTAGGTTACCCTTTTCAAATTTTAAAAAACCCGCTCTTACCCACCCACATGGAGTAATGAAATTACTCACTTATTTACTCGCACTGCCAAAACAGAAAATGGTACAAAATTTATTTTATTTAAATACACAATAAGTTACCTTACACACTTGGAGTTGCAGTATAGATTTCTTTGGTTAAAATCATATGTGGGACTTTGAGCGGCAATCGGCAACAGAGCTGCCAACCGACTAAGCGTGAAGCGTACATTTCGAGTAGTTGTAAACAATTTCGGTAGATGTCTCTGAATTTCGGTAGATTTATTAAAATGGTTTAAATCGGAGTTGAGCTAATTTAAATCAAAATTATGCTTAAAACCACTGATTTTATTCAAGCCATTTTTATTTTTGAAAATCATGATTTAAAAAAAAAGATTAAAAATTCTCGTGAAATAAACAAAACTAGGTCCAAATTATTTTAAAACGTTTGACAGTTATTGTGCAATTTTTGACGCAAAATAAAACAAAAGACGATCGATAGGTAAATAAAGAAAATTTATAAATTTAACAAAAATAACATAAAAATAAAAAAATAACAAAAGTTTAAAAAGCTCATCAAATAAACAAAAATTTCTAAAATTAAGAATTGACAGTTGCGCAATTCTTGACGTAAAATAAAACAAAAGACGATCGATAGGTAACTAAAGAAAATTTAGAAATTTAACAAAAATAACATAAAAATAAAAAAACAACAAAAGTTTAAAAAATCTCATTAAATAAACAAAACTTTCTAAAATTAAGAATTGACACTTGCGCAATTCTTGTCGTAAAATAAAACAAAAGACGATCGACAAATTTATAATTTTTTTTTTTAAAAAAATTAAAATTAAAATTAAAAAAAAATAAAAATAAAAAAGTTCTCATTCTCAGTACTCTCAAAAAGTAAATAAACAAAACTGGTTCAACTTTCTAAAATACAGAATTAATAATTAAAATAAAACGAAAGACGATCGACAAATTTATAATTTTTTTTTTAAATAACGAAAATTTAAAAAAAAATTCATGAAATAAAACTAGGTCCAAATAATTTTAAAACGTTTGACAGTTATTGTGCAATTCTTGACGCAAGATAAAACAAAAGACGATCGATTAATAAATAAAGAAAATTTATAAATTTTACAAAAATAACATAAAAATAAAAACAAATAACAAAAATTTTAAAAATCTCATTAAATAATCAAAATTTTCTAAAATTAAGAATCGATTCTTGACGTAAAATAAAACAAGAGACGATCGACAAAATTAGAAAATTTAAAAAATAACAAAAATAAAAGAAGTTCTCATTAAATAAACAAAACTTGTTCGACTTTCTAAAATTCAGAAATAATTTTTAAAAATTTAAGAATTTTTAAAAATTAAAAAATTCTTATTAATAAACAAAATTAACATTTGACAATTGTGTATAGTTGGCAGCACTGATCGGCAATGTGGAATTGGCGGTTAGTTAGTTACTTTAGTTTTTGCCGGCTTCCGGCTTTAGTGATTTTTTTGTTGGCAAGAGTAAAGCTACAACATCACTAACAAGGCGTCAGTGAAAAATTTAAAAATTAATGTTTTTTTTTTTTTTTCTTGAAAATGCCCATTTATTCCCACGCCTTTCTTTTACCCGCAAGGTTGCTTAAATTACCCGTAATTCGGGTAATTGCCCGCACATTGGCAACCCTGCATACGAAACAGAAACAAGTGACAATTAGGTTATGTATTCGATAGCGGTAGCTCGTGCGCATGTCATGTACGATAATAGTGTTACCGTGTTACATCAATTTCAATTCGTTATAAATAAATATATTTCATTTCTTAGGCTGATAATTTGAGTCAGATGTTTAGTTAAAACTTCAAATTGTTCATTTTGGGACACTTCATGTCTTAAATATTTCTAATACTCGCGTACGAGGGACTCAAAAAGTGACCCTTGTAAAGTGATCTTTATTGCCTTATGCTCTAAGGTGCAATTTATTTCACATCATGGGAATGACTCGGATTTGAATTCCCCTGCCTACATTGACGTCATCACTAATGCGTTCCATTAATTATTGCATCATTGCAATGTGTCTTAGGAAAAACACCCCAAACCGTTATTTATAGACTAATTTTAACAAACAAAAAGACAAATGAAATAAATCTACAAATATGTAGGTACTGTAAAGTGAGTCCAGTTTAATTTTTTTAAACGACTGTCAAGTTCTGTTTTTGAAATACCTCTGTATATTTTTTACTATTGTATACTGTAGAGATTTTTTTTTCTAAATCCAAGAACTGCTGAAATCAATAAAAACGGGAAATGTCAAAAAAATTGCCGCATTTTTTCAATATTTCCATAGTGTGAAAATGACTTTATTAGAAAGAGGTTAGAATTATCTGACGCTACGTCAGTTTCTGAATAAATAGGTTAGATTCTCTTAAAAGGTATGTTTGTCAAGTCCCTGTTGTCAAGTAGACAATTAATTGACAAATGCAACCAAATTTACAATTGGAAAAATTTCATTTCCCGTTTTTTTTTAATTCAGCTGTATGTGCAACACTATCCTATTACGCAAAGTCCAAACGCGAAGCCTACCTTTTATAAAAATAACGAAAGTGTGCCGTGAAAACAATATCATTGTGTGTTATTTCTCACCGTTCTTTCAAGCTGTCAAGTTCTCTGAAAAATCGATTTTCAGTTCTCTTCCTATAGCAACTATATATTTGTAGAATTAATATTTTCTGCGTTATTTGTTTGTCAAAAAGCTCCACCAAATACAACAACAAGAAATATACATTGCCAAAAAATTTAAAAAAAAAAAGAGCTTGACCTTGAAGTCAATTTCTATTTATTTAAATTGGTCCATAAGAAATGGAGTTGTGACTTGGGACGTTTTTTGTAAGACATCCTGTATAATTTCTTTTTATTTTTATCTATTTAAATATTTATTTATTTTTTATTTTAAACCATTGCCGAATCTGAATGTAAGATTTAAGTTCCATCTAGAAATTCCTGAGGCAATACTGTAAATAGCTCTCACAAAAAAAAAAACGTTGGTTTACAAAACAAATGCAAACGATTCCAGCAAATGTCAAAAGATTAAGACCTCGGCGAGGCAGCGGGTGATCTGCAAAAAGGTCAGATGATTCATTATCACCACGGGCTTTCGAATGCTCAAACCAACAATATTATGTTAACCTCCTGCCAGATTAGATAATTGTAGTTAATTTAATTTAAAAAATAATATACTGATCAACTATGTTACAAAATTGTAAAGACAAGTCCGGTATGGTCTAGTGGCTAGGATACCTGGCTCTCACCCAGGAGGCTCGGGTTCGATTCCCGGTACCGGAAGATTTTTTTTATTTTTGACTTCTTTTATTATGCCAAAAGAAAAAAAAATCAACAATTCAAGTTTTTTTTTTAACTTTTAAATATATTTATCATTGGTAGACTTTTAAATGTATTTATCATTGGTAGACTAATGTTGAGTTGATGCACGAAGGATAGTTGGTTAACAAGTGAAATGTGCACCGCTTGATGATAATAAAAAAAATGTGTGGAGATGATGTTCTGATACCCCTAAACAAATACATAGAAAAATTTACTTTTTGTCATAACTGTTTGTTGTCAACTTCACGTAACAGCAAAACGAACACTCGAAAACTTTTACATTTGCAATTTCTTAAAAGTCGGTTTTGTTTTTAGACCAAAAATCGGTCGCGAGATGTCACGAGCACGACAAACACTAATAATAATTTTATTAACGAAAATCTGTAAACGTCAATTGTTTATTGTGAATGTTAGAATTTCTAATATTTTTAGTGCGAATTTAAAGGAGACTTTCAGATGTCAAAACACATTTGTTTACACATCTGAATGTAACTTTAATTTTAAAGTCTCCTTTAAATTTGATTATGAAATTGGCCCTTAAAGATTTTGTCTACACAAATAAATCATTACAGAAAAAAAAAGAAAAAAAAACGTGCACTGCCCGGGAATCGAACCCGGGTCGCAAGAATGGGAATCTTGCATGATACCACTACACCAGCAGTGCCACATGAACAACTGCTATTATTCGCTATAAAGAAGTATGACAACGCATTGATAAATTTTAATTTTTTTTTTGATTAGATAAAATAACGTAATCATAACAATTTAATAATGTACCCGTGTGAAGAACGTTATTTATTTATGTAAAGCAATGTTCTTTTACCTGTTTTTTAAATGTTGTAAGATTTATCAAATCGTCTAATTTTTTTGCTACAAAAAAACACAAAATCATTTAGGGGTCTGATTAGTTGTAATAAACATGGTGGGGTAAAAGCTAGCAAATAGAAATAGTCATAAAATAATAGAATGAATAAAATAAAAAAGTGACTCCTTCGAGCCGGATTTGAACCAGCGACCTATGGATGTCTGCCAACACATTTACCACTACAGTCCACCGCTCTACCAACTGAGCTATCGAAGGCCATACGAACTACTATATTTTATTAGTAATATAACTTTATCGTATTCTAATTTTACTTTACATTTATTTATTTTTATTAATAAATTTAAATAATTAAATAAATTTTACTATCAATTATATAAGAAAATTTCATAGTTTTATTTACCATGTTCAGCTTAAAACAAAATTCTAAATTAAAACGTTTTCTTCAAATTAATTCAGCATTAATAGAAAAAAAGAGAAGCAAGCCATGGAATTTGGGCGGCATGTCGTAGCTTTACTATAAAACAGCATAAACGAGTGCAATGACGTACTTTTCACTGAAACTTTATAGCGTTTTCGATTGACGGCACTAGTGCGCACTCAGAATATCTTCATCTCGTGTTATTACATAAGGTTAAAAGAAGATGCAAATAGGTACATTGAGTGCAACCAGTGCAAGTGAATCGAAAACGCTATTAGACATGCCGTCCAGAGATCTCAAGGCCTGGCAAGAGTTGATAAAAAATTTTAAAAAAATCACTTGGTACATGATAACAGTGTTGCCCACCCTTAAATTTAAAGGTAAATTTTTATGAATGAGGGGGAAATCTTTTTGGGGTTATTTCAGTGGGGGAATCAAAATTGAAGATAAATAAAAGCTTACGCATAATATTTTTTTTTCTTTTTGGTGAAAGGAAACTCCCACTTGTAAATTTGTTTTTTTTTGTAGTTAGAATTTATATACAGGGTGGCACATTAGTGTGACAACGCTAATTATCATTCTTGCCGGGTGTAAAATGCAAAGAATTATTCCTTTTTCAAAAATAACAGAAAATTCAAAAATAATTTAAAGCAAATCAAAAACAAGTGAGTATAAAAATAATTTTAAAAAAATTCAAGGATAGAAAATTTAAAAAATTGAAAATTTAAGTTAAAATAATTTAAAATTTAAGTTAAGAAATTTAAGTTAAATAATAAAAAATTAAAGAACAATTGAAAATCTAAAATTAACAAATAATTAACTTATTGTTGAGATTTAATTAATTCCTAACCAATGAAATAGAAAATTCAAAAACAATAGAGTGCAAAAATAAGGAAAATATTCAAGAATAACAGAAAATTCAAAAATAAGAGAGAACTCAAAAATACAAAAAGAAAAATATAACTGACAGAGAATTCAAGAATAATAGAAATTAAAAAAATAATGGAGAATTTAAAAGTAACAGAGAATTTAAAAATGATGATGAAATATATTGTGAGACCGACTAATTTATTTTTGAGAATTACTCGTTATTTAATAATAGAAAATACAAAAATAATTTTAAAAAATTAAAAATAATACATACATAGTATAAAAGTAATAAAAAAATTATGAATAGATCAGAAAATTTAAAAAATAATAGAAAACTCTATAATAATAGAAAATTTAAGTGACGGAGAATTTAAAAATAATAACGTTAAAAAAATTGAAAATTTAACAAAAAATTTACAAGATCCAAATTTTAAGAAAATTGTGTGAATGATTTATCTTATTTATTTTTGATAATTAATTCTTTTTCAAAAATAACAGAAAATTCAAGATTAATAGAAAATTCAAAAATAATTAAAACAGATCAAAAATAATAAAAATTTAGGAATAACAGAAAATTTATAAAAAAATAATAGAGAACTCAAAAATAATAGAAAATTTAAGTAAAAAGTAGAAAATTTGAAAACAAAAAAAAATTCAACGTTTTAAGGAAATTGTGTGAATGACAATTTTTGAGAATTATTCCTTTTTCAAAGATAATAGAAAATTCAAAAATAATTTAAAACAAATCAAAAATGAGTATAAAAATAATTTTAAGAAATTCAAGGATAAAAAATAGAAAATTTACATAAGTGACAGATAATTAAAAAATAAAAATTTTAAAAAACTAGGAAAATATAAAATTAACAGAAAATTAACTTATTTCTGAGATTGAGTTAATTCCTAATCAATAAAAGAGAAAATTCAAAAATAATAACGAACGCAAGAATATGTAACAGAAAATTCAATAAATAACAGAGGATTCAAAAATACATAAAGGAAAATATAACTGACACAGAATTTAAGAATAACAGAAAATTAAAAAAATGGAGAATTTAAATTACAAAAAATTATAAAAATTACAAAAAATTATAAATATTAATTTTTTTATTAAATAAACAAAGCTTCCTAAAATTAAGATTTGATATTTGTGCGATTTTTGACGTAAAATAAAACAAAAGACGATCGACACATTTACAACAGTCTGCATATTTTACAATTTTTTAATTTCATGTCAAATAAGGTTTCCAATGAACAAAAGAAATTTAGCCTTTGATGCAAAATTACCAACTTATACACGAAAATCTATAAATTTTTAAAATATTACGTAATACGTAGCCGTAATATTACTTCTAGGAAATTAAAATTTGGCAGTTGTATAGTACAAAATTTCTTTTGTTTATTGGAAACCTTACTTGATGTGGAATTTAAAAATAAAAAAATATATAGGCTGTTACACTGGTAGAGTGGAACATCCTGTATCGTTAAAAATAATTTTATAATACGGACTTTTTAAGGCCGTATAACTTTTGTATGAAGCTTTTTTGCATTCTACGCCAGGCAAGGGCGATAATTAACTTTGTCACAGTAATGTGTCACCCTGTATGTATGTATGTATTTATGTATTTCTTAGGTATTTAAGAATTGATACATTTTTTACAAGTCGGTTTTGATTGCAATGGAATACTCGTCACCCTCTGGATAGCTATTTCAGCCCTAGTTGGGGCCTCATCAGCAGACGATTCTTAAATTTTAAAATTATGCTGTCAAAAGCACACGACCAAACTGCAGTTGTATGGCACTTGTAATCGAAACCGACTTATAGCAAATTTTTTATTGAGCAACAAATTCGTTGCTATTTCTCAATTCTCACGCAATTTTAGGTCAAAAATAGGCCACGAGATGTCGCGTATTTTTTACTATTTTCTGTCTATTTTACATCAACATTATTATTTTTTTGTTTGTGTAGTTGTTTTACTCGTACTTATTTTATCAGTTTTGTTTAAATTAGGTTCATGTAATATTTTTTTTAATAGAAAAGGGACCTTTTTTAACATTTACGTTATTTTCTTTCAATCATTTTTTAAAAATTCGAAATTTTACCAAAAAATTACCGATAAAATATTATTCGACCTGCCAACACTGTCTAAAAGTCTCCAGTAAAAAAAAAACTGGCCCAGGCAGAGTTGCTACTTGCCACATTTGGCCACAGTTCGGTGATTTTGATCAAAATTACAAAATTATATTCCAATATAAAACAAAATCATAATTTTGCCAGGTTACATGTGAAAAACTACGAACCCTTTACCGATAAAATATACATACGACCTGGCAACCCTGCCTAAAAGTCTCCAGCAAGGAAACTGGCACCTCCGGCCAGGGCTGCCAGATTTTATTGCTATTTGGGTTTGAGTTTTGATCAAAATTACAAGATTGTTTCCCATACAAAACAAAATCTTCATTTTTCAGTGTGCAGGTTACATGTGCATTTTCATTTTTTAAACCGTCTATCGATTACTACAAAAGTCAATGAAAATAAATAAATTTAAAGAATTACAAACAAATGTAATTATAATTAATTTTAAGAAACAGTGAGGAGGAAAAAGAAAAAAAAAAGTCCCGCCCGAGCAGGGACTTGAACCCTGGACCCTTGGATTAAAAGTCCAATGCTCTACCGACTGAGCTACCCGGGCTTCTACTATACAATCTCCTTATGTTATAGATAAATAGTTACCATACCTGAACGGTTTAAATTTCTCATATTTTTTTCCTAATATTTTCTCAGAGTTTGCTGAAGTTAAAGATACTGCAGAGCAATCACAATTTTGTTCACTGTCCACAACGGCCTTAGCCAACTGCACATCCTCTTCATTCATGCTGAAAACAAAAGAAAAACAATCGTTCGTTTAATTTTAAATAAACAGCAGAGTCGGTGATCATTGTTGCAATGAAAAAAGAATAGTCGTCCGACCTTGACCTAAATTACTCGAATCTCTTAATTTGTAGCTAAGGGTCGTTCCCTTTCTAAAGTGAGGTCAGGTTAAAAATAGACGTTCTTTTTTTTTGCTCCGGCATAAATTTAGAACGAACGCCGCTAAATTCCTTGCAATTATCATCGCAAACGTCAAATCAAACAAATCGTACGTACATACGATTTGTTTAATGGGAAGAAACGCATTGATTCGTCGACCAATTGAAATTGATTTACTCACTTCTTTATAGTTTTCTCTCTTCTTTTCAGAAATCACTTAATTAAAGTCACTGAACACCTACAGCATTTGAAAAACTTCTAACCTCTTTGCGCCGCAGAAGTTTTAAAACAACTGAAAATATGCGCGCGAAACGAACGTCAAATGAGTGTGAAACTGGAAAAAAGTGAATGTCGGGCAAAAACAAAAGTGTTGCGATTGGTCATGCCTATTTGTATATGTAGATATATTATACTCGTTCTCGGAAAAAAAGTAGAATATTTTATTTTTTTATTTGTTTTTTTTGTGTTCGTCGACGGAGAAATTGAATTATCCTCTTGAACACTTGTAAATTAGTTTCAAAGTTGATTGTGTTTTGTTATTTTTTTATGAACTGATGAAGATGAAAAAAGAAATTAAAAATTCGATACGAATTCGAACTTTTGTTATTAAAAATACAAGTTATTCTTATAAACACTTTTTTCACAGTTGATTGTGTTGTCTTATTTTTTTATAAAAAAATAAAATAAAATAAAAATTCGATTCGAATTTGAACTTCTTTTATTATCGCTTTTTTTATTTAAAAATAAAAATAGAATTTTTTTTACACCTTTAAATTTGTTTTGTATTGTTATTTTTTTATGGAAAAAAAAATCGATGCGAATTCGAACTTCGTGTGTTATCGCCAAATTGCCTTCTTGACTCAAGAATGAAAATATTTTCTTCTGGTATCTGAACTATCGTGCGTTCAATTAAAAAAACGGTCAAGTAGGCTATAACACGCTTTAATTGTAAATTAACTGTAAAATATTTTGTAAATTAGTAATAAACGTTGATTTTTATATGTCTTCTTCTAACATCAATCCAACTCAAAAGAGACATTGCAAAAATAAATGCTCATTATTTACTAATTTATTAAACTTTTTACAAAAATTACAGCTTACTTGACCGTTTTTTTTATTGAATACACGTTACATGTTTAATATAGAAAAAAAATTCAATTGTGAATAGATACATCAAAATACATTTGTCAAACATTTGCACGGCCAATCTGCAGTACCGATTTACGGTACTAAGTTAATTCTGAATGATACTGTAGGATCATTATATCTTAGATGGTCTTCTAATTCATCTACAAAAATAATGGGCATATCGTTGATATTCAGTGGCTCTTCTTCATTTTGATTTTCCAACAATTCTTCTACACGTTCTGCCGTATTTTCCAAGAAGTCTTCCTCTTCCCCATTGTTAGACATCACCTCTAAATCATCCTCACTATCACAAAAATTTTGAGCAAGACGTAGAAGCTCTTTCTCGGTTAAAAAAGAAGTATATTTTCTTTTCTTGCGATCCATCTGAAATATTCAAATTGAAACCCATTACTGCATAATGTAACAAATCTGATACAATTTTTAAATAACCTGTTGTTTTTTTTATTAATGATATTTTGCAATATAAATCAGTAAAATGTAATTATTACTTACCTGTGAATATGTCTAACAAGCAGAATTCGACAATATCAAAGTGAAATAACTTTTACTTTTAAATATTGGTGCCTTTGCCGGTAACTGTCACTGAAACTTCAAGTTAGCCGACGAAATTGATCTCTATAATTATTTTAGCGCTATCTGTTGGTCAAGTAGTGTATGAACATAATATAAAATACAGATATCTGTACCGGGGAAATGTTTTAACAGGCGAGAAATGGAAAAGAAAATTCCGGATTCGGCTCACGCGGATCTCTTATGGCGTTTACAAAAAATTGATCCTGATTAGTGATCAGAATTGCCCTGTCACGTGAGAGAGTAAATTGGGATTACTAATCAGATCAACCAATTTCCGAACGAGTTTGTTGGCGTTTAGTACCTAGTATTTATTCCTCACTAATAATTGAATCGATCAATGCAGAAAAGGCATAATTCCCATCAATCAGTGATCTGAGTGATTCTATTTCAACATCAGAGTCATAAGATCACTTATTCGAGTTGATGATCGGTTATGCTCCTCGCAGTTTATCCGCTCCGATCAATTTTTCGTAAACATCAGTTACAGTTTACCTGCTCCGATCAGTTTTTCGTAAACGCCATCAAAAGATCCGGATCAGTGAACCGGTTCAGTCGCGAACGACCCATCTCAACTCCCTTTCGGTTGGCAACACTGGTGGTTGGTAGTATTGCGTGTCAAAAGTGTTTACATCTTCGAGTTTATGTTAAACTCTCGAGCATTTTAAATTAATTTCAATAAATGACAGAACCGGATTTAAAACGCTTCGATTCCAATAACAACTTATATTAAATTACGCGTTACTTCCGAGTGATAAATGAATACGGAGAGTCGGTGCTCGACATAACCTAGAAGACTCGTACATTATTCTTCAAGATGTTTCTTTAGACACCGTGCACTCCCAGACATGCTAGCGTAGCACCTAATATTTATGGCCGCACCGTTGCTGTTTTTGTTGAAATTAGCGTGGGAATCACGGTACAGGATTCCTCTGATTATCACCATCGGTTTCATGGCTTTGGATATACGGATGCAGTTGGAAATCAACGTGCAGATGAGGAGGATAAGAAGGGCAGGGACACCGCCGGCCCCTCACGTAGATGATGTTGATTTGCCAAATCCACACGACTCTGATGGTATGTACATGAACATACCGCTAATAATTTTTAATAGACATCCTAGTTACTAATATTTGGTCTGTGGTAGTTAACTTGATAGCAGGCCCCTATATAACCTTTTAAATGAAAGGGTCAATTGCAAATTTAATAGGTCTGTTCGTTATCCTGAACTGGTGTACACCGAGGCATACTTTTTTCGCAAAATACGCTTTAATGCAACCTGAAATGTTTGTATGGTATGTCATTATACATGTGTATGACTCGTATTGACCATTATCAAAGAATTTAGGCTTCATTAAAGCATATTTCGAAAAAAAAAAAGTGTACACCAGTGCAGGATAACAAACAGACCTATATTTTCTATCAAGAGTGGAGGGGATACAGTGTGTTCCTTAAGTGTGGTGGAAGATTGTTTAAAAAAGAATGGCTATCAAATTTGTCGGACGTAATAGCAGAAAGAAAAATGTGAAAATTTTAGCTAATTTCCTATTTTCTTTTTTTGTTAAATAAATTTAAGTAAAACTGGTATTAATGTTGGATAACTCTATAACAGGGTTAGTGTTCCTCTATGTCTTAATTGTTTCGTAAAGATATTGTTACAGTTTAACTAAACTGAGATATCCTGTGTAAACGGACTTTGTGATAGGTTCCAGTGATTCGTGGTTGACTCTCGAGGAAGAGGAAATCGAAGATGGAGAGATCGGTGTCGTGGTTCCCGATGACGTCGCACAGTAGCTTAGTTGTTATCGTTCTGTTTTTTTAATAAAGTTTATTTTACAGACACTGTCGTTTTCTGAATTGAGAAATGAGGCCCGCCTCCAAAGCGCGTTTGTAAAACAAAGTTTATTCAAAAAAAAAAAAAAGAGAAGTAAAATCAAAGCCCCACATTTACAAAAATAAAAGAACTCGTACCTTACATTTTATAAACTGAACAAACAATCAACGCAAGAGAAGCCTTTAAAATGCGAGCGGTTTTTATTAAAAAAATACATTTTCAATGAGGATTTCTCTAGTATTCAATGCGTATGTATATATTTTACAATAATCTATAGGTTTTTAAGGACAAAATGAAACGCAACGTTTTACAGGGACACTTAAAAAAGAACATGGCAGTTATTGTAGCTCTCGTCTTCACCCAAGTATTTGCGTATTTACAGTTTCGTTTTAATTACACAACAAATAACCTAAAACTGAAAATAAAAGAAATTAGTCTTTTTGCTGAAGCAAATTGTGCCGTTACCTTTTTAATTCTTGCTAAAGATTGTCTTCACTGCTACTATGGATTTATCGATGAACGACTGAGTTATAGGAATCGCAAGCTTTCTCAGTCGAGGGTTCCACATTCATTGCCGCAGGGATCATACTCTCCAAGCTCTAAATAAGAAGAAAATTAATCAGCTTATAATTGAAACTTTAAAGTCTGTTGAAAATTATCACAAAATATGTAAATCGTGAACAATTTTTACAACTGTCTGATCATTCACATTTTACTACATACATATTTTGAAATAAGCTTATAGTATTCTAGATGAAGCAAAAAAATCTAATCTAATTGCTACATTACTTTGTAATTTGAAATGTACAGATTGTAACGTACCATAATTTTACACATTATTTTTTAAATTTAAAAGTTTTCACCCTTTCTGAATATTGAATGTTAAATGCGAGGATGAAAACTTTTTTTTTATTTGACAATAAACCTAAAAATAGAGAAAGTTTGCACATTGACACCAAAAGAGCCCAACTTGTTTGTAATTTAACAGTCTTTGACGCCACAGTGGACCTTTTATTAGTTGTAACTTTGTATATATTTTTTATTACCAAGCAAAGAAATGTTTTAGTTAAGTACAGTTGATATTAGTCAATCGTAATGAAAAAAATCACGACGAAGTGGGCCCACATCTTTTACACGCCTGCCTCTAAAATGAAACTTTTAAAAAGAATAATAAAACTAACACTCATCTATTTTCTATATCTAATCTGCTCTAATACAGGCGAAGCTCAGCTTACTTTCCACCCCCTAGATTTTTTTATTAAAAAAATCAATTTAACAGCGGCAACACGTTTTCAATGTAAGGGGAAGCACAACCGAGGTTCACCTTAACTTCCTTATTTCATCTATGACATTACTATCGACTTATTTATTAGTCCAAATAAAATTACACTGAGATTCAACAACGCTATAACATTTAAAATTGCGACGTGTTCCAACTTACTGCGACACTGAGAGCAAACTCTTTGGAAAGTCGCCAGAATAAACTTTCCCGCCTTCAAGTATCAAACGTGTGTCATCAAAGTAATCATTCACAGTTCAGAGCGAAGTGAACATGATTTAAATGAATCGTAAGTAAAATGTTACGTCTTACCTTGTCGATGGTTGGATGCGAGCCGACTTTCAAGTGCAACCTCTGTTCACAAAGCGACTGCAAAATACGAATGCCTGCAAAGAACAACCGCTGAATATCTAAAAGCAGAAATAATAAAGGGGGTGAGTACCAGGTTGTCGGTTCTTCTCGTATTGACACTCCCAAGCATCGAATAGCCGGTTGTAATATCGCGCCTCCATGAACTGCAGGTACTTGTGAGTTTGAGACGTCGGGAATATTCTCGCGAACGGACCGGTCACTGTGAGTTCATCCTCGGCTTGCGTTAAATGTCGAACGTCGTCACCGGTTAAATTATCAAGGATCTCATGCAGATACTAACAACGAAAAGAATCTTAAGTCGCTTTCCAACGAAAACAAACAAACGAAATACCTCTTCTCTGGAGTCGAGGAGAGAAAAGTAACTGTGTTTGTTTCGTTCTTTCTTCAGTAAAGCGGTGGTGTAGAGCTTGGGTTCGAAGCAATGCGGAGTGCCTTCCGCTTTCGCCAACTTCGAAGGAAAATGAAATTGAGCCATGTCGAAGAGCGCTTTAACGAGAGGGCCTTTGACGTACGCATCTAGAGGCGAAGCACTGTGGAGACTCGGGGATATATTAACCTACAAATAAATTTTCTTCACTTTACAATTACTGAGGGCCTGAAACGAGCCGATTAGTTTAGTTTAAATTAGGAAATGGAGTTCCGAAACAACCCTGCGATAATTTGCCAACTCTTCAAACGAATTTCTCCCTAAACGTTAGCTAAAAAAACCCCTAAATAACTCTACTTTTTTTCTCAAGAACTTCTCTATTGCCTGTTTTACACGCTCGTATTTTTGTATCAAATTTGTTACGAAGTGAGTGAGAAATTCCAATTCAACCAATCAACGTTCACTGCGGTAGCTTATCTCTCTCACTTTGTCATAAATTTGTACAAAAAATATGACCGTCTAAAACAGGCATATAACATAAAAAATATATATATTGGTAAATACATTTTTTTCGCGTACTCATTTATATGGCGCCCAACGTGGGGCCTTCTCTCTCTCTACATTAAAGAGAGCTCGCAGAACTTCTCCTAAACTGCTGCATCATTGCAGAGTGTAACTGAGGGTGGAAATTAACAGCACTTGTTAAAATGTATTAATTATTATACTGATGAATAAAATAGGAAATGTCACAAGTGTGGAGTAATGTCAACATACTGTCGGTTTGACAGTGCGAATGTTTAGTAAACGAACAATACACATTTTCACTTCCGCTGGTCGTGTAATAGAAGATACCACAGATATTTGTCATGCTACAATGGAAACAAACGGTATTTTCGGAAATTCGCTCCAAGTATAAATCTGAGAGAGAACATTTGGATAAGAATCTACACAGTAGCGTTATTCGTGTAATATCTTTTATCTACGACCACTACTGTAAATGACGAATTATGTACAAAACATAAATTAAGTAAGCGGGTGTTTACAAACGTCGTGCGTGAAGTAAGAAAAACGCACAGCAAGGGCATTTGCACCTACTTTACGCACGCTTGTAGTTAGATCTACGTAATCGCATCGCATTAGATTGACAGTCGTCGAAATTGCAAGTGTCAATGCTGATTACTTTGAAGGTAATTTTTGTGGTCGTAGGTAAAGTATAGTACAAAACTCGAGTTGTAAAGCAATTAGGCACTTGTGGAATTACTTTTACTTTACAACTTTTCCACCGTGCCTAATATAACCTGTGAGCAAATAAAAATCAGATTAGAGCAGGCGGTGCAAAGAAAATGTATGTCTGTGATTAAATAAAAAGTCAATAAATTTGACAGTCCATGAATGTATTACATTAATTAATTCAGTTAATCACAGACATACATTTTCTTTGCACCGCCTACTCTAATCTGATTTTTATTTGTTCACTTTTTACTATTTACAACTCTCGTTATGTAATATACTATTTATTGCCTTAACGTACTGAACTATAAGTTCTTATCTACATCTGTTTCATAATAGCTATATTATGTAACTCATTTGAGTTGTATAATGAGACTTATTATAAAACTAGTTATATAATGAAAAAATTTATTAGTAATTATTATTCGATTACTATTGATTTGCGCTATAACCAGGCTACTGCGATTTTCGCTTACTGATGGCGTCAGTGAATGTTAATGGAGCTGGCCATGGTCAATCCTAATGCAATGTCAGCTCAAAAAGCGATCGCAGGATGTCGCAACTTAAACTTTTCATTCCTTGCTTTTTCTTTAATTCTTAACTTCGATTTTTCTTTTCTCTCCTAAAGAAGCCCTTTAATTAAACTTAGGGAGAAAATCCCTAAATTGGAAATACTGCTCAGCGAATATGAACAATTAATTTAACAGCACGTGGGCAGTGTTATCATAGTATAAAAAAGGCAGATCTCTCAAGAGTTACAAAAAAAATCTTTTTTCATCATATAAAAAATAATAAAAACTCAAAAATAATCGAATTAAAAATAATAATAATAAAAACAAAAGACAATGGATTTTACAAGACAATTTAATAGATTAAAAAAATTTTAAATAAAAAGAACGATGAGAAAGCAAAAGAAATGACGTAAGTATTTAATAGAATTAAAAAAATGCGAAGTCAATATTAAAAAAAAATTAATAAAAAAACAAAAGACAATTTTATTGATTTTATAGCACAATCCAAGAGATTAATAAATTAAAAAAAAAAAAAAAAACTGAAAGGTGAGGTGACGAGCAAATGAACAACAAAATTTTTAAATACATAAAACAATTTAAAAAAAAATCAAACAAGATACAACATAGCTAGAATTAAGTAGGTTTATAAATTAAAACAAACGAAAAGAAAAACTTTCGACATATTTCAACAGATGGCGCTGGCGTCTTACAAGTTTTTTTTTTTTTGGGATCGTTCAAAAACACTGTTACTAATCTAGTGATTTTGTTACTAGATCTGGCGACTTTCTATTGAAATTTTACACATGTCTAAAATTTAGTGATTTTGTGACCGGTCTTTTTTCATTTAATAATAACTAATTTGGTTATTTTTTTATTTTGTGGTAACTTTTGTCATAAAATAAGTAGCAATAGCTACTTATAAGTAGCATAAAAATCGAGTTTTTCTCTACCAACAAATCTTGTAAATTACTAGCGTCTGCAGACAGTCAATGAGCCACCCCACGAATATTGCCGAAAACTACCGATCGAATTGTTTGAAAGTGAGCGTTTAAATAAAAATTTCTGCCAATCACTTTCTATTTAGCTTCTCGAGTTGACCGTTGGTCTATCGTGCATATAAATATTATAGCCTTTTAGCAAATAACTTTGTTAATAAATTGTTAAAACGTGAAAATGTCTTTGAAAGGTAAAATTATTAATCCGCTTTTAATACTTACTCTTTAAGAGGGATATTTTTTGCAGAAGATGAGAAAATACATCAAGAAATTGTGTTATATCAGTGTGAACACTGTAAGAAATTTTTCAAATCCCTGGCGGCTGTTAAGGCTCACGATAAGTGGAAACATGCTGAAAATACAGAATCTGTTTGCATTAAATGCAATAAAAGATTTACGAAGAAAAACAACTTACGAAGACATGAAAAAATCTGCATTATTACAACTACTACTACTATCGATTGTCCCTTGTGTGATTTCAAAACAGGAACTAAACTGTTGCTTCAGCAACACTATGGAACTGTTCATGAAATTAATATTATCCCTAATCAAATGCAGTTCAGCAAATGGGAGGAATTTTTGGCATGGAAAGAAAAATTCGAATTTGAAACGAAAGCGCGGTTTGTGAAAACAAGTGGAACAAAATTTAATAAAAGCCAGACTCGACGTTATATAAAATATGTTTGCCACAGGGATGGCTATTTTGAGTCTAAAAGCAAAGGAATGAGGCATATAAAGGTACAGGGCTCTAACAAAATAAATTCATACTGTCCGGCTAGAATATGTGTCTATCAAGAGGATGATTGTGTGAAGATTGATTATATTAGTACACATGTTGGGCATAGCTTAGATATTGGGCGTTTAAATATAAGCGAATCAGAAAAAAGTATTATTGCCCAAAAGCTTGCCTTAAAAATTCCTTTTCAGGAAATTTTAGATGACATACGGGATTCTGTCGAAAATTATGAGCTTGGTAGGATTCATCTGTTGACACGGAAAGATTTGTGGAATGTTGTGCATACTTTTAATTTACAGCATGAAGCTATATTGCACAAGAATGATTATATTAGTGTAGATGCTTGGGTTAAACATATGCACTCAACATCAAATCTTATAAGGTTGTATAAACCCCAAGGTGTTATTTCAGATGATTACCCCCAACTCAAATCTGAAGATTTCTTTTTAATTATAATGAATAACGCGCAACTATCAATTTTGCAAAAATATGGTGATGACTGCATATGCATTGATGGAACGCATGGATTAAATGCCTATGACTTCCAGTTATACACCATAATGGTTTTGGATGACATACGACAAGGTTTCCCATGCTGTTTTCTGTTTTCAAACAGAGGAGACACAGTAGCAATGCAGTTATATTTCAAAACTATAAAGGACTGTTTTCAAAAAAATTGTATTTCTCCAAAAATATTCATGTCCGACATGGACGATACATTTTATAATGCCTGGTGTGCCACTTTTGGACCTGTTATACATCGCTTACTTTGTAGTTGGCACGTGGATCGTGCGTGGAGAAATAATTTAAATAAAATTAAAAATAAAGAAAAACAGGCCATTACCTATAAGAAAATTAAAACTGTAATGTTTGAAACCGATGAAGAATCTTTTAATATAATGATAAAAAATTTATTAAACGAATTAAGTAGTGATGTTGAAACAAAAGACTTTTATAAATATTTTGAAAACTATTGTCATAATGCATCTACTTGGGCATATTGCTTTCGTAAAAACTGCGGAATAAATACAAACATGAACATAGAAAATATGCACAAAGTTTTGAAACATATTTACTTTGACGGAAAGAAAGTAAAACGCATGGATAAAGCAATTTTTTTGTTAATGCGGTTCATTAGAGATAAATTATTTAATCGACTGATCGTATTACACAAAGGAAAGCTTTGTAATAAGTTAACATTATTAAGAAAAAGGCATAAGGCATCATTAGAACTTTATAATCATAGTGTAATGCAGGTTTTAAATGAAAACGTTTGGACTGTATCAGGGACTGATTCCAAGAATGTCCACACAGTAGAAAAAAATAATATAGATTGCAACTGCGAAATTCGATGCCAGGAATGTAATTATTGCATTCACAATTTTTTTTGTAGTTGTATAGATTTCACCATAAAATGGAATATGTGCAAACATATACATCATGTATGTATGCTTTTGAAGCATAATACATCAAATCAAATTTCTTTTATTGAAAACTTAACTCATGAACCTAAGACAGCTTTAGATAGTGAGGTAAACGTTATAATAGGGGAAATTAGTAGCTCATCTTCTTCTACTTTTCTTAATCGCAAGAAAGAACTAATGGACAATTTTCTAAAACTGTATAATCAAATAGAAGACAATGAACAATTAGAGATCATGTCGAAACAATTAACTCCGGTTCAAAGCATTTTTAACGCATTGTCAAACAAAGAAAAAATTTCGTTTCCGGAGAATATTAATGAACCTGCAAATAAAAAAATTAAGCATCAACGGTTTTCTTCTACGAAAAAAAAGATGTTATCTAAAAAAAAATCTTTAAAAAACCCAACTCGAGCCGAAAAAGACAAATTATCTTTGGAAATGATGTGGGCAGAAAACTAAGTTTTTTCTTTATATGATTTTAGTTTTTAGGAATACTTGGATTATTGTATTTACTGACATTTCCACAAGCTTGGTATTAGTATTAAATTTATAATATTATAAGTTTACATTTAAGTAAAATGTTTATCTAATTTTATGTCTTAAGTTATTTGCTTAGCATTAGGTTTGTCCATTTCAAAACTGTTTAAAGAGATTCTAATGAAAAAAACAACAAAGGGTATTAAATAGAATAAATCAAACAAGCTCATTCTATCTAACCCTATTCCACTGACTGGCATTTTATTTATAAAAATAATCACATAAAAATTAACCTTGAAATCATATTCAAAAGCATTTAAAATTGAATTGTAATAAATAGACAATTGAAATTGTCTATTTATTGTTTAATTTTATTCCGCTCGGACCTCTAATTCTTTGAAGTAATTTCCACAAGCTTTTAAATTTAAATTACCGCCACAACTACTTACAGGTAAAGATGGTGGGGATGGGGTTGCTCATTGCCTGTTTGCAGACGCTAGTTTGTAAATTAAGTCCAATGCTGCCAATTTAGTGATTTTGACAATAGATCTGGTGACTTTGTGTTGAAATTTCAGTCAAGTTCTAATGAGTTCAGTCAGGGACGGTTTAGTAACAAATCTAGTGGTTTCATGCGAATAATATTAATCAAGCTACTCAAAATTTAAACAATTATTTCAGTTGATTCTGTCATTTTGTGGTGACATCTATCATAAAGCGTCATAATTCATTTCCAACCGAAAAGTGAAAAGGAAAATTTCTCTTGTATTCAAATGGTCGACCAAGTACTTTGTTTCTTGCATTTGTTAAACAATCGATCGTCTTTTGTTTATGGTTTTTACAAAAACTATCGACTCTAGTTTTCTTTTGTAATTTTAACGGTCTCTTAATATTGCGAGACCAGTGTTGGGAAACCTAAGACGCTTAAGTAGAACATTGAAACATTTAATATATTCGACATACTATCTGTTTCAAAGTTAAAAAAAAAACACCACCTGTTGAAATACGTTGCCAAAAAGCAAACTTCCCAGATATATTTTAGTTGGCACTTCAAGTAGTCACTGTAATTTATGCGCGTTAGTAATTTAGCGTCAAAATTTAATATGTCACATTAACGCTACGTTTGCATGAAATCTTATGATGCCGCGAAAAGGCGGAATTGTTTTAAATTGCGCAGTTAAAATTTTCTTCCCCCTGAATTTGTCACTAGCAGATGCATGCGACATCGTTGCCGGTTGTAACTACGAGGTAAATTGCGAGGTTGGTGGTTTTTTGATTTTGAAACAGACAATAGTTTGATTGGCATTTGTTTTTAATGAATTATTGTCTGCTTCTAGTGACATTTTAGTGATTTTTTACAGATTTTATTTTAAAGAGTTATTGCGAGTATTTTGGTTTTTCGATGGCTCACCAAGACAAAAACTTGGGCTCCACATATTTGTTGCATAACGTTTTAGAAAATCAGCATGGAAATGCTTCAAGAACGTGGTTGTAAATTTTTTGGGTAACCATAAAAGTGACAGCTACAGAGAGTTGGTTAACGAGCTTTTATTGGCATATAAAGCTTTGGGTTGCAATATGTCGCTTAAGATTCATTTTTTGGACTCACATCTGGACATTTTTCCTGAAAATTTGGACATTTCAAAGATGGAAAAACGTTATCAGGGCAGGTGGAACCCAAGGATGTTGGGCGACTACTGCTCGACGATCAAGAGGGACCAATCGGAAGCTAAATATTCCAGAAAATCATAAATCATAAGTTTCTAATGTACATTTTTCATATATTTTTGGACAACCATGATTTTTTAAAGATATATCACATTTCTTTAACAAACAAAACTCATGGGTGGTAAAAATTTTAAAACTGCTTATTTTTATTCACAATAACCTATATTAATAAAAAAACCCAAAGAAAGTTCGTGTGGCACGACGAAGCTTAAATTTTGTTAACCAATGTTATTGAACGAATGTAATCCATGTAGGCTGACGTTATTAATAATTTGTCGCTGTGATTACTGATAAACCAATTATTGCAACATCCCTTGTAAAAACTACTTTTTCATATCATTGAAAAATTAGTGGAACTTGTTATAACATACTATTATTATTATTCATATAACAGCCAATAAAAGCCATTTAATGAGCATATTGTTAACACATAAATGAGTCACTCGTCAATTTTTGTAACATTAACTTTTTTAGGTTATTAACCGTTGTCATATTTATGTCAATTGAATCAGCTATTTTGTTAAAATAGTTAGTCATAACGTATATCGGTGATTTCTTTACAAAATTGGAGTGAGCATTCGGACAAACAAACGTAGCCTTACATCTAGTATTCGAGGGGACTCTGAAATTAACTTGCGGCAATAAAGAAATGTCATCTATTTTCCCATTAACTAATTTATAAAGGTAGACCACGGCATAAATAATTCTGCGTGTTTCCAGACTGTTATACCCAAACATATTCAACAGAGTGGACAACGAGATTTCACCCCTATCTGGATACGCACCGACTTGCCTGTAATATAAGTATTTTAAAATTTTTTTTTGAATATTTTCGAGCACCTCTTTTTGATATTTATAAAATGGAAACCAGACTATCGAGCAATATTCCAATACTGATCTCACCAAGGCAGAATACAAGATTTCTATTGCTTTCATATTTGTAAACTCGCGGGTGTTGCGTATAACAAATCCTAACATTCGTAAGCTTTTCTTAGTAATTTCTCTCAGATGTGCCTCAAAAGTAAAACGAGAATCAAAAGTTACTCCTAAATCTTTAATCTTATCATTCCTCTCGACTACATTAGAACCAATCCTGTATTCATAGGCAACCAAATTCCTCTTTCTAGAGTAAGTAATCACTTTACATTTATCTAAATTTAAATGCAGCTTATTACTTATGCACCACTCATTAATAAGATCAAGTTGATGTTGTAAGAATTGACAATCCCTGATTTCATTGACTGCACAAAAAATTCTAACGTCATCAGCAAACAATAATTTTTGACTTTTAATAACACCCGCCAAGTCATTAATAAAAATGGAAAACAACAGAGGGCCCAAATTAGATCCCTGAGGCACGCCCGAAGTTGGAAAATAGGGTCTCGATTTTACACCTCTATAGACTACTGTAGAATTTCGCATATTCAAGTAGGAATTAAAAAAATTGACCAAACTCGGACAGAAACCAATTTCTGAGAGTTTATGAAGTAATAGCTTATGATCAACTCTATCGAAAGCCTTCTCAAAATCTGTATAAATCACATCAACTTGTCCTGACTTATTCAACGTATTTGATACAAAGTGCCCAAAATTACATAAGTTCGTCGCTGTAGATCTCCCACTCATGAACCCATGTTGATTATTACTAATAAAGTTAGTTTTGAGGACTTCATAAACATTCTTGTAGATCAACATTTCAAATACTTTGGCAAAATTATTCAGTATCGATACCGATCTATAGTTTTTAACGCATTCAGATTTACCTTTTTTGTGAATTGGGATCACTTTGGCACATTTCCATAACTCCGGAAAAGTGGACGATCTTAACGACATATTAAATAAATAACTTAACGGAGCTGCCAGCACAACAGCACAATCTTTAACGAAAAATGATGGCAGGCCATCAAATCCTGACGTAAAGTTATTTTTTAGTTTTTTTATTGTCTTAGAAACCTCCTTCTCCGATATTTCAAAAAGTTTATGATTTAGGGGCGTATTGATAGTGTGCGCATCATAAGAACTGCAGTCTGCTTTAGAGCTACTACCATTGCTAGATTGAAAAATACTACTAAAGTATTCTGCAAAAGCTTCTACTATTTCGCAAGGAGATGTTGTTACTTTATCATTCAAATGTAGTGTTATAGGAAGGCAGGTCTTGTTTTTCTTTGTTTTAATATATGCCCAAAAATGTTTACTGTCGTCAATTACACAGTTTTGTGTTCTGTCTATGTAAGCATTATAATCAATTTTAATTTGTGCTTTTATTACTCTTCTGAGATGTTTAAAATGTATCCAATCAGCATTACGTTTATATTTTCTAAATTTCTTTCGCACAGCCTCCTTCTGTTTAATGTATGTTTTAAGAGAACTGGAATACCACTTTGGAAATCGGTGATGTTTTTTAATTGCCACTGGAACATACAATTCGAGTAATTCATTAAGTTTGTTGTAAAATGCTATGCAAGCCAAATTAACATCTTCAAAACTGTGTAGGAAACTGCAGTCAATATTTGACAGTTCTCTGTATAAATTATGGAAATCTGCTTTCTTAAAATTAAGATATTTAATATGTTCATTTTGCCTGGATTTAGAAGCCTTATGTTTGCTTAAAGTAAAGTGAATATAAAGCGGTGGGTGATGAGAATCAACTTTTACCAAAGGATTATCCTCTTTTTCAACAAAAATACCATTAATATTAGAAAGAACCAAATCGAGTATTCTTCCATTTGAATTGTATATACTGTTCACCTGATTCAAATTTAAAGTTTCAATGAAAGAGTTTAGACTTGCGGATTTGACGTCTTCCACCTCTAGATGCAGAGAACCTACATTAAAATCGCCAACTATCAATACATTACCATCAAAGTGTAGCAGAAACTCCTCAAGTAAAGTTAAAAACAATATCAAAGATTGAGAATGAACATCTGGAGGGATATACAATACGATCAGCAATATAAGTTGGCCCGGTTTTATCAGTAACCTACATCCAATTAAGTCTACACATGGAACACATTTTTTTATTTCAGAAAAGTCTATTTCTGTAACTGTAAATGAATTTTTTATTGCAACTAGACATCCACCTCCTCTGGATTTACCTACTGATTCAAAGTCTCTGTCACATCTTAAAACTAGGTAATCTGAGGGTACCAATTCTGATGACAAGATTTCTGGCGAAAGCCACGTTTCCACTATGCTAATTACGTCGAATTCCTTCAATGAGAGATTACAAATAAAATCAGAGGACTTATTTTTTAGACTTCTAACATTTTGAAAATAAAAATTAATAGTAAGGTTGGTATCAATATCTTTCCATCCGGACTCATCAACAACTATTAGAGAGTTATCGTCACAATTATTGATTGCATTTTGTAGTGTGATCATTTTGTTAATTGGTTTTGACTGATGGATTGGTATAAAAAATTACCGCTTTCTCTATTGCACGCATACTCCGAAATATCATGTAAATTTAACGAGTGTAAAATGCTATTATTACTTTTTGACGCATAGTTATCACAAATTGTTTTAAAATTATTTGTTATGATATTGAAGATAGCTTTCGCAGTATTTAATCGATGAATTTGATAGATACTATTGTTAGATTTAACGAATTCCACAAAATAGGTAGACTCGTGTTCATTCTCATTTACTCTTTGGATAAAATCATTCAGTTTGTAATTGAACGCGATCTTTCTTTTGAATAATTTCTTGTCAGTTGACATAGGGACAGACATTATGATAACATTAGTATTAATACATAAACGTAACTTTTGCAGGAGAGAACGCATCTTTGGATACTGGCTGTTATCAAAATCATTAGCACCAGCAGATATGACTACAAAATCATTTTTATTAAAGTTTTTTATAAGGTCTGGAATACCTGATATTACTTCATCAAATCTTGCATTATTTTTAATAAACGATTCTATAATAAAAACGTCACTACATAAAGTACGCAGTTTTTTCACAAATAATTTGCCAGATTCATCAGCAAGTATCAGGATTTTTTGTTTGGGATGAGTGTGTGTATGGCCAGAGTCACTGCTTCTGTTTACAATTTCCAACTCTTCCATCAACGATAGATTATTGATAGTTTCACTTTCCAAAACAGAACTCGCTGCATCAGAGATATTACTATTAAGGTTAACCTTTCTTTCACTTATATCTGTCATAGTAGCTTTCTCCTCTCTTTTAAACGCTGCATCTGTCTGAGTTGAAACTTTTAGCAGTTTTCATATACTTTAACTCCTTATTGAGATCACTAATTTTAAGTTTAAACTCTTTGAGAGTAACATCCTGTTCCAAAATAATTTTATTTAGTTCATCTTCCATCATTGTTGCCTCGTTTTTAAATACTTCCATCTGATGCTTTAATTTAAGATAGTGGTCATCCTTTAACAATAAATCCTTATTTAATTTATCTATAATATCTTGAGAAGCAGTTTCGTCTGAGCTTATTTGAGAAACAGTG
The DNA here is from genome assembly GCA_958336345.1 of Dorcus parallelipipedus. NCBI lineage: Eukaryota > Metazoa > Arthropoda > Insecta > Coleoptera > Lucanidae > Dorcus > Dorcus parallelipipedus. Next base: position 1,481,722 of record OY284478.1, on the reverse strand, counting down.
TCGCAACATTTAATCAGGTTGTTCCCTACATACATACATAATTGATAATTTTAATGCTTCCTTAATAATAAGGGACATTTTCTTTAGAAGTTTGCAATAGACAGACATTCACGGAACTTTTCTCTTAATGTCATTTCAGCTACCTTGATTTTTGAGTTCGGCTAATTCTATGCTTATTAATTTCAACTTCTAACCGGAAAATAATTAAATAGAACATGTTGTTATTATTATTCTAGCAATGTGCATTTCGTAGAAAAATGTTTAATTATTAATGAAAATAAAAATTTGTTTCAAATTTGTGCCATAACATACATTAACATGAGGTCAAATTTTTAACATGTAAATCCCTATGGCCACACTTAAAAAAAATTCACTGTAAATTGACGAGTGTATTACAAATGTAGCAAACACAATAATGATTGATTGATTGATTGCTACTATGGTAGTAAGTTGAAGGTTAAAGTTAACTTAAATTGAATAAACTATAAATCCATTCACGACCTTTTTAGACTCAGAGTAGGCCATGTTAGGGTGACATTTTTGTTGGTACCTTCAAGTGAATATGTTCCATTTTAATTTGATGGTTATATTTTTGAAAACTGATGCCAAAAAACATTGATTTTGAGCATTTTGACTTAGTGTTGCACAGTCACAAGTAATTATTTTGCTTTCTTCATGCCATCGTAGAGTATAAGAAGCAATATAGTCGATGGGACTGACGTTAAAGTGTCAGAAGTTTACATTTGTCACATTTTGAGTTCTATCAAAATCCATGTACGTAACTTGACGAAAAAAACGCATGGCCCTCTAGAATCTCAAAAGAACGTGAATGGTGTATAACTGGAAACCTGATTCAGTTTGTTGCATTCATAAAATTTAACGTCTCACTTAAAATTTCTTTTAGTAAACGAGCCTGTGCGAGGCAGAAAAAGAAACGTGTACCTCTAAAAGCCACGGTTTCAGTCGTTCATCCAACAAAACATCGACGCCAAACAACTCGTAACAATTATAACGATTGTCTAGATACTCCTTGGTCAGTTGAGTTATAGGAGATTCCCCGCTGATGATCGTTTTAATCACTAAGTTCTCCAAGTTTTTCCACAAGGATTTCGTATCGACCCCCTCTCTCTCCATATACTCCCACAATTTTGATAAAGTCCTGCAAAACACCCCCGTTTAAACACGCTCCTGCTAAGCCGACGGTGTCGCCGCCCTTACCACTTATGGCCTTGACAAGCGTTTGCATCTTCGTTCGCCGTGTACTGACTCGACAACTTATTAATACTGTAATTCGTTAAATGCATGTACCTATCTTTGAGATCTTTCACGTCGTCGCTGTATTTGGTACTGGCGAATCGAGCCAGGCCATCGGGGTACAGGTAGATTCGCAGGGGGTTAAAGCTCGTGACGAGGACGTACAGTCGGAGATCGAACTTGCTACCGTTTATCAGGTAAGGATTTCCTATGTACTTCTGCACGACTAGGGAAGACTTTTTCGGAAGTTGTGACCACTTGTTGATCACTTTGATGCCGACACCTCTCGCCGATGCGGGCTTTAAACAAAACGAAATTAATAGGACGCAAGTCGAGGCGTCGTATTTACAGTCTCTCACGGGTTTTATTATGAAGACTTCACCCCCACTGCCGTTTTTGAACTCCCAATTCTGCTTCAGCAGTTTAAAGTCTTGAGGTAGGACGTATGTTTGAGGTATGAAGCCGAACCTTTTCAGAAAAACAGTATGAGGTTTTATTAGGGGCAGGGGAGGGGAGAACTCACTCTTTCATTCCAAACTTTAACATCAACCTCTGAAGGTTTCTCCACAGTCGATCCTTTCTACCAATCTGGAATGTGCCGGGGAAATGATTGAGCTTCTGCGTGTCTTTCAACGTCTTAAACAAGGGGGACTTCATGTGCTTCCCCCACGTACCCAACCACTCGTTTGATTCTGAAACAATTAATAAACGCATCACTTCTTTTTCGGTAGTATATGGTCATTTTTTTCATAAATAATCAAAAGGGGAATGGCAAAATAAAATAAAACTGACTTAATTTAATCACTCTAATTAAATATGTTTATGAAACAGTGTTTCAAAACTACAGACAACAAACTAAGAAAAAAAAAAAGAGGATACGTTTGAGGAAAGGACAAATAAAAGGGATGCAGACCTCTCGTGAACTCACTTCTTACTAAACGAAATCCGGTATTGGTCAACGTTTTCCTAACAACAATCGGGGTGATCGTGCTCAGCTTCCACTTCAAAAACCTTCGACCGCTGGGCAAATTAAACGGACTCTCCGCATCGTGCCAATTAAAACTAATGTACGGGGGTATGTTCGGGAATAGGCTCTCCCGTAAGGGCCACGATTCGACCCCATCTCCGGCACCTGAAACCAAAACGTAGTACAACACGAGAAGGCCCCGACAAAACAATTACCTATTTGAGCGGTGGCCTTTTCAGCGACTTTCACTGACGTTACGGAGGTCTTCAGGGACTCCTCGGAGTCTTCGACGTTGACAGCTGCTTCCTCCTCCGCATCGCTTAGATCACTGAAAGTAAAGTACATTAAAAAAAAAAAAAAACAGTTGTTTGTGAATGTCATTAATTACCACCACCGTTGATGAACATATACTCTGACGGGCATTTTTCTTTAATTACATTTTTTTGTTAAAAAAAAAAATCAAATGTATTTATCCGTGCTACGCTGCAATGCAAATATGAGGTGGACGAGACAATTAATATGAAAACGTTTAAATTTAGAGGATGCATTAAATCCACAAAGCGCTCCAAAAATCATGCCAAATAATTCAAACATTTTCGTTGTTATAATAGTTTATAAATATACAAGTGATTCACATCACATGCTTGACATTTATCTTCGTGTGTGCAGATGTGTTTAATGAGGCAGGCGTGTTACAAAACCTCGCGATTTATGCAGAATTTTTCCAACTTCCTCTCGGATTCAAAGTTAAATCGAATGCCAGGATTGTGTGCGTGATGCAATTAGAGAAAGACGGATGGACTCTATTTTAGATGGACCGTAAAGTTTACTTCGTGTTTCATGTTAATATTTTCACGCTCAGGTTGATTATTAAGAAATAAGTCACTTATGCATTTCCATACAAAATTAAACTTAAATTGTTAACATATTATGAGTAGAATAATAAATTGTAGTAGCCATTTTAAAAGCTTATAATCATAAAGAAAATTTCTTTCCTGTTCTCTAAAATCAAAAAATTCTATAACTAAGTGGTGTAATGCAAAGTTTAAAAAGAGAATGAACAGCATTATTATAGCCCCACTTTACCCTTATTTCTCTTTTATTAAAAGAGACATCTGGCGATAAATAAGCCAATTGAGCTTTGGAATTAGCAAATGGTTTGCGACAAATGTTTTAGTTTTCGAATTTTATTAAACTCTGTTCACAAATTAAAAGACCACTTGCCTTGTGAAAAGTACAACCGGCAACAGTGTCCTAGTTAGAAATTTGGTAACATTTTGGCATTTAAAATATTTTTCTGCTTTCGAGGCATTGAAATGGCTTGTTAAAATGAATACAAATGTAAACAATATAATAATATAATTGATTTGACAAATTACTTTGACATGAAACTTCAAATACCTTGCCAACTTTGCTACTTTGATAATGTTTTATAGGGGACTGCAGCAGGTGGTGGTTTATTTAATTTGTGAACAACGTATAAATACTCAATAGATGTCACTATTATTTTTAGAGCGTCCGTTCGTTCCTATGTCATTCAGGTCTATTACGGTGGATCTTGGAAATATTTCAATAATTGGGTCTTGGTTATTGAAATATTTCAATAACTAATGATATGTCCAATTACGGTGCTCCTCTTGGAAATCACAAACAACCTTGGATATTTTCAGACATTGGAATTTACATCGTGTGAAGTTGTTGCGTATCATGCATACCAACCTCCATCTATATTTAGAGAATTTAGTATTATCTGTTGTTATTACTACATATTTGTCATTTTCTGACTGTATTTTTGGTCGTCGATTTGTGTATCACTCCGCGGTTGTGAGTTGTGAGGTTTTTTCTATTTATTACTGGGCACGGTAAGTTAAATTTTATTAATTAGAGTTTTTAATTAAGAAATGTGCACACAAAAAGTTACAGCAAAATGGCAAGCAATAAAAGAAAGGACGACGAAAACACAATTTAAAAATATTCTTAGAAAATTTACAAAAGAACCCGATTTTAAGAACTGGGAGAATGGCTGGCCCTAAAGAAGGGCCACAGGATTTAGACTTACTGTGGCAAAATTTAACAGATGCACTCAACTCTTTTGGCGATGGACCTGTTCGCTCCACAACAGAATGGAAAAAAGTAAGGAATATTAAAAAAATATGTATATGACGGCTTCAGGGGAAAAACCAACTAAGTCACAAATAATGATATTTGAGTTATGGGTCGTTTGAGGTTAAAATTTATTACAATTTTCTACTAAATTGATGTTAAGAACTCGCAGCTTGATAACATAAGACCATATCATGTTTTAGATATTGTCTAAAAATATCAAACCCACAGGGTAGCGAATGTTCACATAATTCAAGATTAGAACAAACATGAGCGTGACTTAGCTGGTTTTTCCCCTATACCCTTTATATGTAAAAAAAATCAGTATTTAATAATAATTATATACATACGAGCCCATCATCAGTGAAGTTCGTACCTCTTCGAATGAGTTTTTAATTTATATATAAAACGAATATGGAAATTTATGAAGGCCAGTAGCAAAGATCGTAATCAGCAGATGACTGCAAGATAGCTCAAGGATATTTACCAGAAGCAGATTACTCTTTGATCAGGCTCAGTTTGAAGGAGTGTTTGTCTGAGCATTGATAAATATTATGTTGTAGTTTTCTCTATAAGCAAGCGGTTTGTCAGAAATATGCAAGACTGCCCGAGCCAATGGTACGAATGATACGAGCATACCATTGGCTCAGGCAGTCTTGCATATTTCTTGCAAACTGCTTGCTTGTAGGGAAAACTACAATATAATATTTACCAATGCTCAGACAAACACTCCTTCAACCTGAGCCTGACCAAAGAGTATCTGGCAAGTCTCCTTGAGTATCTTGCGGTAGTCTTTTCATTATGATCTTTGCTATTGACCTTCGCAAACTTCCATAATTGTTTTATACATAAATTTAAAATTCATTCGAAGGGGTACGAACTTTACTGAAGATAAGCTCGTATTATGATAGGTGTTTACTGAGTGGAAGTCTAGTACAAGAAAGAAGAAGAGAGAAAATGAAGAGTTAATTGAAAATGAAAAAGTATTATTAGAATTAACAGGTTTGGCCGTAGTTGAAGGATTACCACTTCTTGAAATTGGAGGGGAAAGGCAGGAAGAAATAAATGAAGCAGGAATGCAAGAGGTGAGTTTATATTTTGTTATTTTAGATTTAATTATATTTAATTTTATAGATTAATGAAAACATAGTAATTGAAATAGAAACTGCAAAAGCTGGTGTTAGAGACGAAGCCACAGGTACTGGCACAAATAAAAAACGTAAATCTCAGATTTTAAAAACAATGATATTAACTGTAAGTTAACATATTTTTCTTCAGTAAAAATGACCTGTGCCCATATTAAAAGTTAGTAAGATTCAATTTATAAAGCAACGAATTTCCTTTTCTATAGGTATAAGGAACACAACAAGTGATGTACTCACAAATGCATACGTCACAGCAACAAATTCACAAAAAAATGGTTTAATGGAAATTGCTAAAGGATTAACGGAAATTGCAAAGGCTATTAACAGATTCTGTGATCACAGAATCATACAAAAAAAATAACTGAGCTTGATTTATTCATTTAATTTTTTGTCGTTTACCAGGATGCCTTTTATTTTATTTTTTATAAATTTGTAAGGAATTCTAAATTTGTTAGAAATAACAATGTCCAAACGAATTTATTTATTAAACAAATATTTTAGGTTCAAGTATTTGTTATGAGCAGTATGAGTTATATATAAATTATTTACTTCATAAAGAAATCAGTTTCCAAGAACTTTGTGAAAAATTAAACTTAGTTCAGCAAGGTGCCAAAAAAAAAACAACAATACAGTGGCAAAAGGTAAGTTTTTTCTACTTGTTAGTAAATATTAATTGATTGTTTTTTATCTCAGGCTTTTTGGAATTGGGTCTATTATGTAAAAAATAAGGCCAGACAAATACATGTTTATCGATATTTAACTGGTGGAGTGAGTGCATCTTCTATAGTTTTAACTCATTTAGAAGATAGGCTACTTCAAATTCTAGGTACTGTAAGTGTTACAGGAATGCAAACTATCAAAGAATTAGGACTCTGTCATCTTTCTGCAAAACAACATCTAAATCTGGACTTTAGTACACCATTAAATCTTTCTACAACATTTCGAATACTTTTATGTGCATTATTGAAATGTCTTTCTCTTTCATTTTGATTTCTACCTCCCACGGGCGTCATTAGCCAAGGTTCAAGCGGGTATCGTGAATCACCTATCAGCCAGCTATTACGAAGTCCATTTTGATAAGAATTACGGAGATGATTTCTAATCTGACTCGTAGCCCAAATTGCTGAATCGTGTACAGAACCTGGGTACTTAGCATTGATTCCCAGTAGCCTCAAATCAGCAGCAACAACACACTGAACATTTAAGCTGTGAAATCCTTTACGATTTAAAAACAAAATTCCAGGATTGTTTCCATCGATAGCAGGAGAAAAAATTTTCACGTGCCCATGATGCCTGGAAAACCATTTTGTAAAGTGAGAAATTTTCGTTTTTCTTCCTCTGTTAATGGAAATTTAATCAAGTGTACAAAATGTTTGTAACAACATTCACAGAATTGCTCACAGAAGCTTGGCACATAGGGAAGACACAATCTTGTCCAACAGATTTCTGATAGTTTCCTTGTGCATAGAAATGCAAAGCACAAAGAATTATAAGATTCTCAGGCAATGCAATTTCATGACGGTTTCTAGCTAGCAAGTACACACCAATCTGTTGAATAAGATAATGAGCTGTTTCTCTTGAAAATCTATACAATGATCTAAAAACGCCTTCGGGAAGTTCTAAGGGATTAGAAACATCTCTAAGTGTCCTTCTCATAACATTAAAGTGTTGTCTAAAATACGTTTCGCGTAAAATAAAAAAAAAACATTTAAAAATATTTATTACCGTTCTTCTTCATTTCTAAGCGCCCTAATTAATAAAACAAAGTCTAAATCCATTTTTACAATGCTGTCCTTGTTACTTACTGTGTGATAAAATGTTGACAATGTGCTTCAGAGCAGTTAAACGACTTCTTAAAATAACCAATATCCAATATTGTTTATTTTAAGATATGCTACCACCGTAATAGGGCAACTTGAATATTTTTCAATAATCTGAAAAATACCAAGGTTGTTTGCAAGATCAGATAACTAATGTTGCACTATAATTGACATTCACTGTTTTGTCTGTTATTTACCAATAATCTATAATTAACAGAGATCCAAGTTTCACCATAATAAACCTGATTGGCTATCTGGGAAGATCTATTATCTGTGCTATAACTAAGAGACGTGATACAACGTTTAAAAGGAGAATTAACAGCATTTTATAACCATACGTCACATTATCTTTAAACTTATTTCTCTGTTACTTCTCCGTAACATAAAAGCGACATCTGGCGGTAAAGCCAACCGTGCTTCGGAATTAGCAAATGTTTTGTGACAAATGTTCAGTTTTCGAATTTGTGCATACAAGTGACATCTACCGAGTGTTTAACAAACTATTTTTAGAGCGTCCATTCGTTGGTTATAAAGAGAGATCTATTATCTGTGATTTAAGTACAATATCTCAATTTATATTTAAATTTCAGTTCTCTGTGAGAGAAAAGAAGTTTCTATCGATGTTAGAAAACGTTTGGTTTGCATTTATGATAAAGTTTTTTCTTGTGTACATGTGTCTTTGTTAGTTTTGATTTAAGTAGATAAATTTAGGTCCAGCTTTACAATCGTGGAATAAGGACGGAATAACTGTTCGCCGAATATCCTTTAACGTTCCTCCATATCTACGTCACACATACGTCACGTTATTCTAAGAATATTGCTTATCCGACGATTGTAACATCCGACCTAAAAATTAACTTGAATAAAAAAAAAATGCAAGAATTCTATCAAAGACATTTTTAACAAATGTAAGTAAAATGTTTGAGTAAATACTCCCTCCTGATGCAGAAATTATGAAATAATATTAAATATCTCCTCAACCGTCAGTAATTGGTATAGGGAAGTGTATAGTTAATTGAAAGATAATTTTATGGAGTATCTAACGCCGATATAAAAACAACACCGTTCCATTTAAAAAACCAAAGTTATTGCCCTTCAATTGTTGTCGAAATGGAACAGTACCACAATATTTGCATTTTAACTTTCTTCGTTAATTGTAAAAGTTACATCTCTATTTTCCGAAAACCGTAAACAAAGCCTAATATCTTAAAAACCATAGGACTTAGGTATAGAGAAGTCTTATCAAACTTACCCTAAAATAACCTGACAAGCTAAAATTCGTTATAAAACATAGGGTGTTCAATTTAAAATAACGAAGTTACACATCGTACAGCTAAATTGGAACAACCTGTATATTTTAAATTATGTGGAACTTGAAAGGATGATACTTTTGTATAAAACACTTTTCCATATATTCAATAGGAACGGCGTTAATGAAGAAACCTGGTTAAATCCCACACCCTGTATACGGCAGTAGTCCCGAAAAGGTTAATAACTTATTTTCTTTTTTAATTTAAATAAAAAAGTTCGATTCACACGCAATTACAACAGAATAAATAAGAAGATTCAAAATTTGTAGTGTAAAATAACCGAGAAATTTTCATTTGATGTTTAGTATTTCTTTTTCCTCATAGATTTGACAAAAGCCTTCAATCAAACACAACTACAAGATGCCTTAAAAGATAATAGAACAGCTCAGATTTAACGGAAAAGTTACTATCAACTAAATACTAAGTAAAAAAAAAATATTTCCTTTTTACCTTTCACTGCATTCCGTCTCCGCAACACCGAGAGTCGTCGAAATCTTACTCCGAATCTGCCTCGATTTAATAGCACTACGTTTAGACCTGGCCTTCAAAGAAATCCTCTGCGGCTTCTCTACTTTAACTTTCTCCTTCTTGTCACCCGAAGACTTCGAAGCGTTATCTTTTGTCGGCTCGAGTTTAGGCAGGGCATTCGCAATGGTCCTCTTGTACCCCGCGACGTCACTGACGATCTCGACCTTCCCGTGAACATCGCTGGAATTAATCTGGATGATTTCCTTCCGGGAATGTTCCTGAGCACGGGTCTTTCGAATCTGCTTGAGCCTGCCTCGGATGACCTCGATTTCTCTGACGTATCGCTCGTTTAAGTCCGACAAGTCGATTTCTCGCTTATCGAAAAACGTGCACGTGTCGTACAATAATTTCGGGTTGTCACCGTCTGGAGGTTCCCTGAATTTCAGGTCGTATATGGGGCAGTTTTGCTTACGGCTTGGCTTCGGCGAATTCTGCTTTAATTTGGCCGGCCGAAAGTCCGCTTGGGTTTCGCTTGAGAACAGCTGCTGTTTACTTCCTAAACTGTATTTCTCAATTTTAAGAGGCGACTCGTTTAATGACGATGACGACGTCAGGTGATTCTTGGAGAAAACTGACTTGGGGATTTCGTATCCTAAGTGCTTTGGTGGGGGCTTTCGCGTTTCGATGCCGCCGCCATTCGATACTTTGACGACGTTCAAGTTGTATTTTATGTCGATTTTATTGAAGCCACATTTTTGGCTGTCGACGGAATTTCGAAGGTAATCCTCGGCTTTCACTAATTTCGGGTGTTTCTCGTTCATACTGACGAAATTTTGATTGGTGTTGTAGTCGACGAGTTTGTACAAATGCTCGAAACTCTTTGGCAACTTCTCGAGTAAGTAATCAGAATTGCTAGTTGACACTTTGGTTAAATTTGAAAGGTTGCTGGTGAAGTGCTGGCAATTGTTTGAGATGTAAGTCGTTGGCAGCTCCACCAAGTTGGATCTGACACGACTGCAGTCGTACCTTAAGTCTTTCGAATCGTATTCCAATTCCATATTTTCGTACTCCTGACATCTGTTGTATTTCTTGGGAGTTAGGGTCTTCATCTCTTTGCTCTTGCGCTTGTATGGTTCATTTGTTTCGCTTCTTGTTCTTCTTCTTGGGGACTCGCATGTGGGGCACCAGCTCACGTACGACGAATACTTACAAAGTTTCTCCTCGTTTTTGACCGTCGCAAACGGCACTGATAGGTCACAATCTGCCATTACTATGTCCTCGCTTGGTCCGCAATAATTTTGATTCGGCATCTACAAAAAAAAAAATAACAATTTTCTTAAGCAGTCTTCATTTTTAATGAACTATAAAATCAGCGGACGCTTTTATTTTTATAATTCGTTGGTGAAAATCTAAATTAAAAAAAAGAAAATCGCCTCCAACATAACCTTCAATTTTATTAATTAAATTTTTAATAGGGCCGTGGGTGCTCGTAAAATCGCCCGAGAAAAACGCGGTCACCTTTATTTTTAATCCGTTTCATTTCAAAATGGTGAAAATTCAGAAAACAATGGGCACAATCGAATTATACGCCGCGGCCCCGCTGGCGAATTTCCGCGGAAAAACTCACCCGCGTGTGACTTACCTCGCACGAGGAAAATCGATATTATGAAATCAGCATTATCGCAGTAAACACTGGAAATTAGGCGAAAACCTCAGAGGACCATCTTCGTGCCGCGTGCAGGAAGAAGGTCTGGTCTGCGTCAATCACGCACGTATGTCACTCACGCGCTTTCTCTCTCTCTCTCTCTCTGTTTCAACATGGCTTCAACGCGAAGCAGAAGGCGACAAAGTTAAAATCGTCCGTCTAGTTTAACGGGAAAATGGTGGATTTAAAATGTTGGTCAAGACCTTCCCGCCACGTGCTTTAAAACGAAAATTTAAAAAAAATGTTTTAATCGCAACGGCGCACGGAAAATTACCCGTGCAAATTATCTAATGATTTTCGAGTATTATACGCAGCAGCATGATGATTTAAAAAAAACATCATTTCACATGAAAACACGGACGTTTTTTGAAATTACTGTATTAAGGTATTAACGTATTAGGTATCATGGCATTGGCTCGTTTTTAAATTATTATGGGCAAGTATCAGATTATACAGGTAAATTCTTCAGTTGTCCTCTTTTCAAGTTTCCTTAAAATCAATTTATCTATTTATTTTGAAAATAATAATTTTATTGTGAAAATAAGCTTAATATCCATTCACGATCTTTTTAGATTCTAGAGGGCCATGCTTTTTTTTAAAGTTACGTATGTAACCTGTGAGCAACTAAAAATCAGATTAGAGCAGGCGCTGCAAAGAAAATGTATGTCTGTGATTAAATGAAAAGTCAATAAATTTGACAGCGCACGAATGTAGTACATTAATTAATTCAGTTAATCACAGACATACATTTTCTTTGCACCGCCTGCTCTAATCTGATTTTTATTTGCTCACTTTTTATATGTATACATCACCGTATATACCTATTATACATGAATTTTGATAGAACTCAAAATGTGACAAATGCTGGACAAATGTAAACTTCTGACACTTTAATGTCAGTCGCGAGATTCGCGAGAATTAGAATGTTATAACAATAACATGTTCTATTTAATTATTGTTCGATTATGCTTCGGGCACATCTGCGTTAACGTCTAACGGAATTCTAACGGGCAAGAACGCGACAAAAATTAATGCGCTAAGTTTTACATTGGTGGTTAACGTCATTATTTTTCCCACATTTCGCTCCGAAGCGGCTGCATCAGTGGTATTTTACTTGAATATTGGCAACTTTATCTTAAATGTCAAATATCACAGGAGTTCTATGAAAGTATTTTAGCATTTTCCGTTTCCTACCATTCAAAAATTATATTTTAAGTATATTTAAGAGGAATCCTACAAAGTTACCCCTCAGAAGTTCGCGTTTTACTAGCCCCACCCTACTTTGCCACGTTAAAGGGAAATATTTGTGATATTATGATTGGTTGGTTTGCAGTCGCCTTCCCACCATACGGCTAGTTTTCTATTGAAAACCACCAACATGGTTGCTTAGCGCTATCTCTGTTCAATACATATAAGAAAGAACGATAATAACTCTCGCGTGTCGGTGGCTGTCAGATTAGAGCAACTTACTAGGCTGCGTTCGGTCATAATATTGGTACATTCAACGGGTTCAGAAATACACATGTACACATATTTATATTCATTTTTTTATGGTAAATTGTAATGAGACGCAATTGTCGTTCAAAATAGACTTTATTTTTAATTACACATATGCGTCGTATGGTAGAAAAGGAACAAGTAGGTATCTACATTTGTAAAAGTTTTGAAGAGGATTGGAGCTGCAACACCAAAAATTTTACGCATAATCCTATTTCATGCGCATGCGCAATTTTAATATTATTTACAGCTCAACTCTGTAAGTACACATGTGATTAGTGTGAAATCCATTATATTGCTTTAGTAAGCTGCTTTTAAATTGTAAACATGGGGAAATTAAACTCTATTAGCAAAAAGGTGACATACAGTGACTCACAGCTTAAATGATGCAGTTGTGTTTAAAATGACTAAAGTGCCAAAAATGACATATACATTTATTTTAATTGAACCTGAAATGGTTAAAAGAAATTAATAAGAACTCATTGAAAATGTAGTACCTTATTTTAACGAAAAGGTAATATAGTATAATATCACTACACATTAATATCAAATTATGCGCGAATTTCATGTCACAGCTTAAATGATGCATAGCTTAAAGGAACCAAAATTAAGAACACTAAAAATACCTATGGATTTAATAAATGATATTTAATATTTTGTTGGTCCTCCTGCATTATCAATAACATTTTGTAGCCGTCATGGTATTGATTCGACTAATTTCTTGGTATTCTCCGGAGAAATTGTATTCCATTCCTATATTGTTTTAGATATATAGCCAAAGAAACATAGCCAAAATGGTAAATTAATGCTCATCAAATGTGCAATATATTATTGACATACAGTTAGGAAAATTGAGTCGTAAATAAATCAAGAGTGGCTCCAAATAAGATTTTTAGCTAACATAAACAACGACAGATTGTTGAGAAATGATGAATAATCCCAAAAAAAGCGTACCTAAACTAACAGTTGAAGTGAAAAAATTTGGAAAACGATGTAATCCGGAAACTATTTGGCCCATATTGTGAAAGAACAGTTTATATAACCGAACCGCAAGAAATAAGTCGTTTGTTAGCCGAAAAAAGAAACTTTTAAGATTACAGATTGTCCGGGCATCCTAATAAAAATATGGAGTTCTGAAATTCAGTCATATTTGCAGATGAGACAAAAGTCCATTTTTGAGTCCGACGGACAGATTTCAGTGTGGAGAAAACCAAATGAAGAACTGAAATTAAAGAAAATTACAGTCACTCTAAAGTAAGGTGGAGATAGCGTCCTGTTATGGAGTTACATGTCATTTGTTGGAGTGAGTAACGTACATTTCATTGAAGGAAACATGAATCAATACTTATAATTGGACATTTTAATGCTGCATATAACAAGTAGTACACAAAAAAAATTGGTATAAATGACAACTACCACTTTTATCATAACAATATCCAAAGCACACATCATATCGAATCTGTGGATGGTTACTTTGTAATTATCCACGAGTTGTTAAATACCACCTCAGTCACCCGATCTTAATGTCATTGAAAATTTATGGTTAAAATTAAAAAAATTAAGTAAAAACTGCGTTTGTATCCAACAAAAATTATTTAAAAGCAAAATAATGGTGGAATCGAATACGATTTCCCCGGAGTAGACCAGGAAATTAGTCGAATCAATACCAAGATGGCTACAAAATGTTACTGATAATGCAGAAGGACCAACAAAATACTAATTATCGTTTATTAAACTCGTATGCTTTTTTTGTGTTCTTAATTTTGGTACTTTTAAGCTATGCATCATTTAAGCTGTGACATGAATTTCGCGCATAATTTGATTTTAATGTTTAGTGTTATTATATTATATTACCTTTTTGTTAAAATAAAGTACAGAATTTTCAGTGAGTTCTTATTAATTTCTTTTAAGCATTTCAAGTTCGATTAAAATAAATGTGTATTCCATTTTAGCACTTTAGTCGTTTTAAACACAACTGCATCATTTAAGCTGTGAGTCACTGTACCTACATGAATTTTGATAGAACTCAAAATGTGACAAATGCTGGACAAATGTAAACTTCTGACACTGTCAGTCGCGAGAATTAGAATGTTATCACTGCTGCCGCGGCTGATTTTCAAAGCGTACTGAATCTTGGACAGAAAATTTCGTATGTAAGTGTCATTCCACTGACGTAAAAGTTAAGAAATTCCTCTAGTTTACGTCAGATGAGTGACACTGACATCCGAAATTTTTTGTCCGCGACCGTACATAATTGGTAAATAATGTATGTACTGAATGGCGGGAAATTAAAAAATCAAAACATTTAAAAGTTTAAACTGTTAACATTTTTTGCACTTTATAATATGATGGTAGTGAAATGATCCATTTTTAATTTAATATAAAATAATAACAATTTATTGCAATAATAGAAAACAAATTACAATTTATAACAATAGATACAATATGGACATACTTAATTATAATTACAAACTTAAAAAAAACCAGCCGTTTTACACTTGTTTAAATTTGATAACATTTTTGTTACAAAGTGAGGGAGATGAGCTACCACAGTGAATTCTGATTGATTGAATTGGCATTTCTCGCTCACTTCGTAACAAATTTTGCACAAAAAATATCATAGTGTAATACGTCAACTGCTACTAGAGGGCATCAGAGAGAATCTCTAACTTAAAAACAGTTCCCTGCAAAATTTATTTCATGCTCGCCGTCATTCATAATAAATTTTCATTCATTATTCAATTTTTTTAAAATATTTGTTTTGTTTGATATTCTCAAAATTTCGTACTGAAAATGGTGCTTTTTCCAAAATGTAGTACTGACGTACTGAATTTGGTTACTTTGTACTGAATTCAGTACAATTGTACTGAATTTGGTTACTTCGTACTGAATTCAGTACAATTGTACTGTTCTATGAAAGTATTTTAGCATTTTCCGTTTGCTAACATTCAAAAATTATATTTTAAAGTAGTACTTGAAATACTGAAAGAAACCTGCATTCAAAATTAAGATAGTACGTGACTAAAGACTCGAGATGGCGCTGTTTTCGTGATAAAATTAGAAAAAATATATATCTTTCTTTATCTATGACCACATCTATGCGATACGTTCGCCGGCAATCCGTTTGATGTGTATCAAAAACCGCCAGCCGAGCTATCTTCTAGCGCGCAATGCCACTCTCAATGCCGTTACAAAATTAGTGCCATATATGTACCTATATGCCAATAATCCGTAGCAGTGTTACCAATCGTACGATAATTATCGAATTGTACGATAATTTTAAGGATGCGTACGATAGCTGTTTCTGTACAATATTTTTACAATAATTTTGATTTTTTCAGCAAGTTATGTGATAGTTTTAATGACGAGTTGAATAATATTTTTATTCGATATTTCCTGGATATTTCTCATGACCACCGTCTTATCTTGCTAACTTCATTGGTGATGTTCATTCAGCAACTTCAGATTGTAAATTGCATTTTGAATTTTGACATGCGCTTTGGCACTTGACCTCCGCAGTTAACGGTTTTGTTTTGGATTTGCAAGGTATCGGCATAATGGACGACGACGACTCTAATAATAATAATTTAACCAGTGATAGTGACACTCAAACAGTGTACGATACAGATACGGAAAAGAGAAAAAAAAAAACAACATCAAGAAAACATCATGTAAAATGCGAAGAACCCAATGTTACCGACAACAATGGGAAGAAGAATTTAAATGGTTGCGGCCAGTAAAAGGTAATTATTAATATTGCGTACGGTTGTACGGTGTTTGAAATTGCTTAAATTTGTTTTAGATAAACCTTTGAAAGCTACATGTGTACCTTGCTCTATGACTGTCTGTGCTGATTTAGGGGATATACCCACGACATGCGAAATACTAAAAGAAACAAAATTTAATATCCTTGTAGATGAATCAACTGATATCTCTGCGACAAAAAATATGGCTTTATGTGTACGATTTTACAATTCTAACGAAAAAGAATTAGAACTTCATTTTTTACACTTATTCAAGTTTTTACAAAAGCTGACCCCAATGGTAAAATAAGAAAATGTAGCTCTGGTCAAAATAATTATACATTTTTTGCAGGAGCAGAAGTTGGGGCAACAGGAGAGAAAATTTACACCGAAATTATCAATGTTCTTAATCAAAAGAGAATTCCGCTGTCAAATTTAATAGGATTTGGGTCCGATGGCTGCAATGTTATGTTTGGTGAACATAATTCAGTAGTCTCAAGATTAACTGAAAACTTTCCTGGCATTTTTACATTCAAATGTATATGTCATTCACTTCACCTTTGTGCTAGTGAAGCGTGTAAAGTTCTCCCTAGAGAAACTGAAGGTATGGCAAGAGACATTTTTAGTTTTTTCAATCATAGCTCTAAAAGGCAAGCTCAGTTAGGTGAATTTCAAGAATTTTGCATTGTTGAGCCACACAAAATGCTAAGACCGGCACAAACTAGATGGTTATCTCTCACGCAAGTTGTCAGTAGAATTAAAAGTCAATGGGATGCCTTAGTGTTATATTTTCGACATAACTTTGCTGAACATAGACTAACCCAGTCTGAGAATATTTTACGTTCTTTAACAAATCCAGAAAACAAACTATTTTATTATTTTCTTAATTGGATATTACCTAAATTTACAAATGCAAATTCTTATTTTCAAAGTGAAAAAGTGGTTTTAGTACAACTATATAAAAAAATGAGTACTTTGTATAAAGAACTACTTTCAATTTACATGAATATAAATTATGTCAACAGTGGCATTGATCTCGAATCAAAAGAACATTTTATACCAATCAGAAATCTTCATCTAGGGTTTGATGTGTTAAACAATATTGAGCATCTTACAGACGCTGAAAAACTAGATTTTTTGTTTAGATGTCAAAGATTTCTAATTACTTCATGTCTTCAAATTAAGAAACGATATGACTTCAAATCCTTTGCTAAGTCAGTTAGAAATTTTAAGTCCAAAATGTGATTCCAGACCTATTAGTTTGTATCAATTATTAAAAATATGTAACGGACTAGCAGATCCTGAAAATCTACAACAAATTGATGACGGAGAGCCCTTATAATGTCAGAAGATGATAAAGAATTTAAAAGCTTGGATATTGATAGATACTGGGGAGAGATTCTCAATTTGAAAGATTATGAGAATAATCAACTCTACAAAAATGTGGCCACATTTGTTCTAAATATTCTTCCATTTCCGCATTCTAATGCTGAAGTTGAAAGAATTTTTTTTAAAGTAAATTTAATAAAAACAAAAATTAGAAATAAGTTAATTACATCCTCACTTAATGGTATCTTATTAAGTAGTCAAGCTGTAAAAAAAACAAAATGCTTGTGTAAATTTTGAGCCAACTGAAAAAGTGATATGTGCAATGAGTAAAAAAAACTATTTATAAAGACAATATTTAGTGATGAAATTGATCTCATTATTGAAGAAGTTGGAATTTAAGGCAAATTTCTTTGATCAATGAAGTAAATTTCTATTACTTCAAGTTCAATTTCTTCAGTATTATCAGTGTAATATTTTGTAATACTTATTTATCAATAAAAAATGGATTAAATATTTATGTTCTTTATTCGAAAATTACAAACAATTAAACTATGTAAATGTACAATAATTTTGCAAGTGCAAATTGATAATGTACAATAATTTTAGCATATCCGTACGATAGTTTGGTTAGCCAAGGTTGGCAACACTGATCCGTAGCTACACTATCGTCATTATCGTTGTCGGAGCCACTTCTGCTGTGCTGCCTAACGTGATTTTTCACGTCTAACTTGCCATTAATTATAAGTGTAGCCAGTGATTAATGTCAAATTAGACGTTAAAAATGACGTTAGACAGCACATTAGGCGTAGGTCTGGCCGAACCTTTAGAAGTTGAAATTCATAAGCATTAGAATTAACCGAAGTCAAAAATCAAGGTAGCTGAAATGTCATTAAGACAAAAGTTCCGTTAATTATAGCGTTTTCGATTGAGCTGCACTGATTGCACTCAGTGCGCACTGAGTTTAGATTTCGTGTTCGATTGGTGATTTCAGTTCAAACTTTCTTCGTGTTTTATGTTCGATTGAAATGTTAGTGCGCACCAGTTTTGCACTCAGTGCAAGAATTTTGGAACTGACTTCGAAGGTGGTGCAAGCGTTTCAGTGCAACTTTCATTTTTCATTATAATGTTGTGTAGGAAAAAAAATAATGTGTACACCATGGCAGTAAAGTAGTTTTCCAGGTCTCAAGAAGTGGCCATATTTTCTCTCGACCTGGAAAACAAGCACTTTACCGCCTCGGTCTACAATATACTATTTTAAAGAAGTACGTTACTATAATTGATTTGGAAATTTTCTGGTAAATTACCGGAAAAAGTCATCGGAAAATTTCCATCCTTTTTATTTTTCCGGAAAAATTACATCTCTAACCACAATACCTTCAAGCCTCTTCATAAAGTCAAAAGATCACAATTCGCAGGTTCCTGTTGGCAATTTTATTTTGTGGTTATATATGTATGTATATCCGATTCCACAAATGCGTTCGGCAATATGTACAAGGTTTAATCAGCTGATTGTATACTCGCCTTCCTTGTATGCCATTGCTAACCATTATATTTTTTTTCGAACGCACCCCTGGCGTACTTTCGCGGTGTCATTATTCATAATAAGCCAATTTGTTAATTTTATTCATCTTATTTGATAAGAGAATTGAAAATTCCACTCTAATTTTTTTTAATACCCTAAATTTTTAAAGATTCAGTTACTTTAAAAATAACAAATCAATTATGTGTATAAATACTCTTTCAAAAAATAATATTTTACATATTTATATATTTACCTATTTCTTTCTCTACACAATTAAAATGAGTCCTAATTTACAATATAATTTAATTATCCATTAAACGTCACAATAGAATGAATAGTTTTATTATTAGTTTAAAATTAAACACATTACACTGAATGGAAAAAATTATTACATTTCACAAACCATCAACTTAATAATATACTTTTCATTTCATTTCAGGAGAAGCATATTACAGATTATTTATTGACAGATAACAAAAACAATTTATTGTATCAAGAAATTGTTAATAATTAAGTTATTTGCTAAACACAATTTCTCTAGTGAATAGAATCTTCGTCCGGGGTGAATTCCTTAAGAAGCGAATATGAATAATTAGTGTATTTAGGATTTTTAATTTATTATAACTAATAAATATTGCATTTTTATATTTCTGGCAACAAATGATAATTTTGAGGTTACGGTTCAGTATATTTCCCGCTCAATAATTTTGCTCCCAGATCACGTTTGTATTCGATTGAAACACGCACTAGTTTCGTTTTCTAGCAAAACTGACTGAGTGCGTGACGTAATATCAGTGTGACCCGAACTCTTCTGGTGCAAGTGAAATGAAAACGCTATAAAATTAGAAAATTAATCAAGGTTTCAATGAGATTTTGTAACGTGTCTTGTAGCTTTCCGAACAATCTCAAGGCTAGAAAATAACTACTTTGTTTTTAATGTTGGGCTTCGTTTAATGTCCGACAGGATTCGACACTACTCGTGACATAGGTGACTCGCGTCTATATCCCAACACTAGTGATTTCTTTTGCGCATGCGTATTATTTGAATTTTCCCTCTAAATTTTGACCACGTACGACTGTTGAGGACGTTATTTTGACTTCTTATTAACGTCTAAAACGACATAAATCATGATTTGACCTGTACGAGCAAGGCACGTAAAAGCAGCAGAAGTGCACGGATACAAGTGTTAATTGGTAATTGCAAGTCTAAAGTACCAGTAAAATCCTGTAGTATATTCTGCAATCATAGTTAATAGTATATTACTTTATCTACGACCACAAAAATTACCTTCAAAGTAATCAGCAATGACACTTGCAATTTCGACGACTGTCAACTTAGGAGCCGTTACAGTTTGCAATTTATCCCCTTCCATTTAGTAAGGGGAAGACGAAACTCATCGCGGTGACACAACAGGCATTTACGAAAATTAACCCGCTGGATACACCGTACTCTATTTTTCTCACTCTTACATAAGCTAAGTCTCTTAATGTTCTCTCTAACACTTCTAACCCGGTTATCAACCGGGTGAATTTTCGTAAACGCCTAACGACACAAGTCCAGTCAGTTAAAACCAGAGACAACCTGAGACGGGTAAGTAGGCTTGAATATTAATCCTATTCTAATTTTTTGTTGTTTCTCTCTTGCACTCTAAGGATTTGACGTATAATTGTCTCTGTTGCACCGGAGTGCAACCTCAAGCTAGAGGCGCTCGTGTAGTGCGGTAAAAGCAGCACCGATATTACCGACAGGGAGGACAATTTGTCAATTGACGTTTCCGCCATTGATATTAATTACCGTTCGACTCGATCTTCTTGATTAAGATTACGTGTTAGTTTGTTGTTTATGTGCTATAACGATTAAAAGACTATTACTGGACTAGTGTTTAAAGTTTCGTGAGTGAAAATCAAACACCAAAAACGTACGTATAAACATCCATGTTTATCAAATGCAATTAAGTGTATTTATTCTCTTTCATGTTCTTCCATTAGTCGCAAAGAGCGGAAGAAAAGATGTCGCGTGTTGGGTTTTGCCACATTTGCGGATGTTCAGAGAATGAAGTGCCCAAGTTGTTCTACTTTCCGAGGAACCTTGAAAGGTGAGTAGAGAAGCATATTTACCTATGTTAAACCAAAATATAATAAGACTAAAGCTACGGTTCTATGGACACGTTTTTTGTATTACAGATCCAAAATATGGCAACAAAATATGGGTATACTGTATAGAGGAGAGTCGCTGCACCACTACCAAATTTGCAGTAGACATTTTACTTTGGAGAGTTACAGCAATCCAACAACACACACACTTTCCCGTAATGCAGTTCCAACGTTGTTTTCTATGATACCGGAGCCAAAACCTGCTGTAGGTGAAAGTAGTTTACAAGATATCCTAATGGTAGAAAGTAAACTAACATAAAATGTAATGTAGAACTACACCATGGTTTCTACTCCAAAAAATTAATATTTAAGCATCTGTAGTTGTTACATGAATATTTTGAATATGAATATCATTAACAAGAATATTGTTTTACAGATGTAATACCAGCAACTGTGACAACGCTGTTCCAAGAGCCTCCTCTTCCATCTGTTTCCCAAAGCTCCATAACCTTGGAATGCCCAGGACGGAAATCTTGTTTTCGTGGAATAGAAAATCTTTCACGAATAGAGGCCTCACCTAGAAAACAAAAGCTCATGAAAATGCTTTTGAATAAAGAAGACCATATTCGCAAACTGAAGAAAGTTTGTAAAAAGAAGGCACATGATATAAAAGCGTTGTCAGATTTGAGCGACTCGAAAATCATCTGTAACCTTTTTGAGGGTATGTCTACAACAACATCTAATTTTCTTATTTCCCAACTTCGTTGTGCCAAGAGACATCCAAAAGGGAGGAGATGGACCACAGATGAGAAAATTATTGCATTGGCAATATATAAGCGTAGTCCACGATGCTATAATTTATTGCGAAAACTCGTCTTCTTGCCTTCACGTAGAACAATTGTGGATCTGTTAAGACGGGTTCCATTTGTGACAGGAATAAATACACATTTATTTCTGCAAATTAATCAGTCCCTCTCTACTGAAGAAGATAGACGTTGTGCCCTTCTTCTGGATGAAATGGACATCAAAGAAAATCTGCAATATGATGTTGCTTCTGATAGAATCCTGGGGTTTGTGGATATGGGAGACGATGTCATCTCGACAAAACGAGCAAATCGTGCTCTTGTTTTTATGCTGCAAGGATTAGGAACCAAAAAATGGAAACAACCTGTAGCCTACTATTTTGCTAATAATGAGTGTAGTGCTGAGGATCTATCTATATGTTTGCGTACTGTCTTGTCTGCATGTAAAGATATTGCAAATTTAGATGTCCTTACTGTCATTTGTGATATGGGCACCAGCAACGTGAAGATGCTGAAGACTCTGGGTGTCACTATTACAAGGCCATATTTTGAACACCAAGGCACTTCTGTGTTCGCAATGTATGATCCTCCACATTTATTAAAGCGCACTGCTGCGTTATTTCGCAAACACAAAGTGATTTTGCCTATTATGGTGGGAGAGAGCGAAACCCCAATGGAGGCCAGATTTGCAGACGTACTTGAAGCCTACAACATTGATTTGGCAACTCCTTTGGTGTTTCGAGCCTTATACAAAATTAAAGATGACAAAGATGAACCCTAAGCTCCAATATGCCATGAAGGTTAATTTGGCAGCACAACTTATGAGCCGGACAGTTTCTAGCTTCATTTATACATTGCTAAGTAGAGGTACAAAATTACATTATAATAATACTTTCAGTGTACACATAATGATGGTTTGTTTTCAGGTGAAATGGAACAGCGTTCACTTGCCACAGCTACTTTTATTCAGCAGGTGGATGAAATGTTTGATAGTTTTAATGGCGCTAAACTGGAACCTACAGAAGGCAAGGAGATGAAGTGTTGTGTCACTAAGACTACGCAACATATGACTTTTTGGAAAGAAGCAGTAAAGAAGGTGTCTTCTTGGCAGTTCCAGAGATTCAACAAAAAAGGAACTATGTTGAGTGGCAAGCCTCCATCTCAGAATGGGTGGCTAGTGTCCCTAAATGCTATCCAGGGAATTTGGAAGACTCTAGATGCCAAAATGTGCACGAAGTTGCGACCGCGGTCCTTAAACCAAGATGCATTGGAAAACTTTTTTGGGGCTGTTAGAGGCGGATGTGGGTGCAACGACAACCCAACAACAACACAGTTTGTAGCCAGCCTCAAAACTCAAATTTTGAATGGGTTGGTCAATCAGAGTTTGGTTGGCACTAACTGTATGGAAGATGATGGACAATCTGCGTTGCTTCCTACAACCAGAAGACAAAACCACAGAGACCTTGTTAGAAGATGCTGAGGTTATGCCTCTAGGGGTTGCTCCTCTACCTACCACAACAGAAGAAGACATCAAAATTGATGTTTCTGAAGCTGTGGTCCAGTGCACAACAGGAGTTTTATCACTTGCATATGTTAGTGGTTTCCTCGCCAGAAAATTATTGTCACTGGTGGAATGTGAACGATGTAAAGAACTTTTGTGTGCCTCATCAATGGAGCCTCACAATCTCTTTATAAACATACAAAGAGTGGTCAGACGCCACATCGAGGCTCATTTACCCGTCTGAAAATCTTGTTGTTGCGGTAGGGGTTGCTATTTCCACATTGGAAAGTACTTTGCCCTCATTATGTGGAACAGTTGGAATATCTGAATTGGCTGCTCTTCGCATTAAAGAGGCATTAGTACCATATATACTTTTTTGTGACATTCACAAGGATCGTTTAAACACTGCATTTATCAAGGGTATTTGCCGCATTGGACTTCCTTGGTGGTGTCGTCGAAGTAACAAAGAATTTAAAGCCACCCAGAAAGCACACCGCAGTTTAAAGAAAACCACAAAACAAAAGAAAGTGAATAAGTTTTACCATGTGTAAATTTGTATTGTTTTGTAAGTCTTAGTTTATTTAGTTTGTTTTCTTGTTTTATAAAAACAGAGTTTGACGATTTTATTAACAGGTAAATTTATTATTTCACATAATGAAGTTCATAAGCAAAATTTTTATTTTTATAATTGTAAAGCTATTCTAGGTGAGCTATGAATCAAATCGAAACGATCAATACTTTCTTTTTGATCACCTAGTATTTTGAGAGATATTGTAGAAATTCGTTATGCTAAAATATAATATTTAGTCGACAATTCTGTTGCTTAGTAATAATATACTGATCTAATTTTAGAGTCCAATTAGTTTACTTGAGGATTAAAAATTTATATACAGCCTGTTCAGATAAATTAATACACATTTATATAGATCACAAATTTATTTATTGCTCAATTAAAAATTTCCCTATTCATAATGTGTTCGTTGTTTTTTTCCTGCCTTTATTCTACTTTGAAAGTGATTAGCTGTTCATTTTATAAGATCAATCGTCAGGTTTGCTCTTTGACGATTGATTTTATTAAAAAAATAGTATTCAAATCAATAAATAATAACAAAAAGCAATAATACTAATTTGAATTTTTCCCGCGCTACGTAAAAGCTTAAGAGCGCCCTCTGCGATACGGTTGACATTACAATTGTCCAGTCCGTTTTTACGGATTAAAGTTGAGCATTGACTTGCCCATCTCAGGTTGTCTCTTGTTAAAACAATGCTAGGCAAAAGAGTCGTGGCGAGTCAATCCCCTCCATCAGCAACGACGCGACACCCACCGAGCCGATTTCAATTTAAACGGGACAACGGGAATAAGCGCGAAACATTTCAGCGGAGAAGTATAAGTGGTGGTGGCACTCTTCCCCTATCTTGCTCGGCCCTGAGTTAAAACAACAACGACATAAAGAAATATAGACGGCTGAAATGCGATTAATTATAAATATTACATTGATGAGAAACAGATGACTACTGACGCTCCCAGGATTGTTTAAAAAATATTTGCATTTCCATTTTATTTATTATTTCTTAATTTCATAAGACAATCACTTATCTCGACTTTATGATATCAGCATATCACCGCGCCTGTCTATCGAGCATTTAAATGAAATCGCGCAACCTATCGAAGGAGGGGATGACGCTTCTCAAGCGCTTGAGAGCAACGCTGATTTTACACCATGGTGCTGTGGTAGTGCTGTCAACTTTACAAAAACAAAACTTTGAAGATTTGAAGTTGCACAAATACAGGATTTTAAATTGTTGATATGCAATTTAATTTCTTTTGGAAATTACACAACACTTTTATGTTTAGAAAATAGCGCGCGTAGTATTATTTGGCTACGCCCCCACGCGCATCACTCGGGGGTTATTCTAAAGCTAAAAAGGTACGAATACACAGAGCTACTTTTGCTGCGATTCAAGCAGCGCAGCTGTGAATCTATGTGTAAACACCATTGCAAATTACACGGCTTCCTCGATTAATGAAGCCCAGTGTGCTTCATCCGGCTAGCCGCATTCTTAGTTCAAAGCTTTTTTTCTGTGCATAGAGGGAGCTACAGTACAGTAAAACATCATTTGACATTTCTTATTTGTCAAGTCACGATTTCAAAGTTGATTTTGGATGATGTTGAAGTAAGTCATGATCATAAGTTTATTAGTGCTCTTAAATAAATTGTGTAATGGCAGCAGTATCAACACGATCAGCAATGATCGTTTATTAAGCTTTGGTCCGGCTGGCTTTGGCAATGGTTATTGTGATGGGTGTTTGCATAACGATGAAATCTTCAATTCTGACTATGAATTTTGATGTGATTGAAGCATAAAATTTAATGCTAAGTGGAAGACACCTTTAAGCATTGCAAGTTATGTGTATTTTGTACATTTGAAAATAATTTATTATTAGTTTGCAACTTCAGATCTGACACATTGGAACTGTTGCTTCAACTAAATCAATAGGGCCTGTTCAGGTGACCGTAGCAGTTGAGTTGCTGAGTTATTGTATAATATGTTTTCATTCTGAAAATGGAGTGGTTTATTGTCAAGAAATGATTTATTTTGGACTTATCAATCCGTAGCTGTTATTAACAGGCTAAAATTAGACACGGTAAGTAAAGTTGTAAAGTTTAATTTAATTTTAAAAGTTTTCGTTTTTTTGTGTAAATATTATTATTTTTTTTTCTTATGTTTTGTGTTTGCAGATTACAATAATTTGTTAACAGTGGAGGTATTAATTTCGATATAATAATGTTACAAATATTGGCGTTGTGCAGTTCACATGAGAACATGGGATTACCACTGAGATATGAGACAATTACTTTTTTTAAAATTATTTCCAGTTCTTGTTTGGTAATATCTCTAGGATAACTTGTATTACATAATGAATTAAGCCAACAAACTTTTCAGAGGGATAATTCAGTTTTCCTCTGTCCTGGTTATAGATCAAGTCAAGGAGAGGACTGGTTTTCTTGCAAGAATCATCATGCAGAGTAAACAAACATGAATTACATTCCACAGTCTCTTCAACTTTCATGATTAAATATCCACATAAAAATGCAATTGCTGCAGATTCAATCGAAAGAGAACCTAAATAACTGCCTTCAAACTCCCTCATCATCTCCAATTTCTTAATTGTTATCTCGCTTAAGGTAATGCTAATTTCATTATCTTCTAAATTTTCCTGAATATTTCCAAGTTTTGCAGTGCTGGCATAATGAACTTTACTCATCGTGTTACTGGTGTTTACATTTTCAATCAAACCACTTTTTAAAATTTGCCGGAGTGCATATTCAGCTGCTATACAATCAGTCAAGTCATTTGAACCACCACGAAGTCGAATATTTGCAAAAATGGATTCGACAGCATCAGAACTAAAACACCTGGTTAACACATAATGAAAATTTAAATCACGAATCAAATATGGGATGCAGAGAGATGTGCTTCTGGCTGTGAAAACTAAAGCTTCTGCTGTTTCGTTAGTTAATCCAGCCATACCTGCTTCTCTTGATGTAAACTGTATGTCAGCAATAAAATAGGTAAATTCATTAAGCAGCCATGAAAGACGTGCATCTTGAATATCTGTGTATGGAGCAGTGTTAGGTTCTCTTTGATGGATGTATTGAGTTTTATTGCTGACATCGTGAATTTGAAAGTATTTGTACATGTTTTCCATATATTTTACTGTTGCAATGCAGTCTTTGAAGTGAGAATATTCTGCACCACCATGATGAATAAGATAGTTCAAAGCTGCTGTTACTTGAGGAGAAAACAGATTAACAGCCAAATTCACTTTCATTTTCTCTAAATTAGAAGGGTAAAGATGTTTCTTTGTTAAGTATCTAACTGGTTTAATCACAAGGTGTTCTTGAATTTCAGCCAAATCAAAGAGGTATTTAGCTGAAATTATACCATCGGATGATGTCATGTCATGAACCAGCATTAAATTTCTCGCATTTTTTATTGCATGACAATGGTCAAAACTGAAGAATAGCTCAAGTCCTGGATTGTAAGGATGCGAAACAACATTTTTAAGCATTCCATTGCCGAAATGCTTGAAGAGAGCTACATGGGATCTGTGGTTATCAGCTACCATTCTTATCACGATAAAACCACAGTCGGACAGTAATTTTAAAACGTCTAATGTTAATTTGTATAAATCTTTGCTGTTTAAATGTCTATGAAAATGGTAACTTGCTGGTATTATATATTTTGTTGACATTCCCTGAATTACGTAGCAAAGCAGTTGATTAGCAATAACAGGTTTATTTCCTATTTCATCATGAGATTGAGGAATAGTCTCTAAGCCAAATATACGATCTTCTGTTTTGGAATAAAACACTGCTTCACGTACTGCCATGTCGTCAAGAATTAGTGAACATACTCTCTCTGAGGCACGTAATGTTTTAATTTCTGATGTTAAGCGATCCTTGATTAAATTTTTGTTGTCAGTTCCCATATATTTCTTTAGAGTGGTATGACTTGGTAACTTAAGAATTGAATTACTTGGAAATTTATATCCTTTTGGTGAACAAAATCTCCAAGCAATACAATGTCGAATTGTAATCTCAGACCATCTGGGAAGCTTTTTTTTATAATTTCGAATTTGATCTAATATGAATGTTGCACGAGGATTCATTTGATTGGCATCTTCTGTAATTTGTTCTAAATGTTTCCAATATACATTTTGTGTTTTCTGCTTTTGTGTTTGTAATTCTTCTTTCATTTTATTATACTGTATTTGTAAACGTCTTAATTTTTGTGTGACACATTTATTAGTATATATTAGATCTTTTATTTCAATGGTTGGTGCTGATGTTTGAGTTGCACCAGATATTTTATATGGTACTTCAGGCGTTAAATTTTCCAAACAAGTTAGATTTTCATCGACAAACTAAAATTATTATTTAATGTAATTGATATGTATGTGTATATTTTAATAAATAAACCTCAAATATAGAAGGCACAGCTTCTGCAGTTAATAATTTACGTTTCTGCGTAACTAAAAAACTGTCGTGGGAGAAATGTTTACTGCAAACTACCGCATACTCCGATAAAGGTGCAAAATCTAAAGAAACATAACGACTTTTAATATAAAGTAATTTTACAGCATTAATGTTGTACCTGTATGATTTAACAAAATCTCCTTCCACTTTAAATTTATTTCCATATTTGCTGGTATGCAATGGAAAGAAACATTGTCTTCTGAATTGCAATTGCTTACGCAACATCTCCGCCGTAAAGGCATTTTTTTTTATAACGAAATCAAATTTAAAATGAATTATTTGAATTATCCGTCAAATCGTACAAATATTTCAAATTGACGTCTACACATAGTTACTTGAAAATTGTCCAGAGGGCGATACAGTACAGTGCGTCAAGGTCATTTTTCCAGGAACAAGTTTTTTTGAAATGCGGCTAGCCGGGTAAAGCACACTGGGCTTTACTAATCTAGGAAGCCGTGGCAAATTACAACCCTTAAAAACTGCATCCGATGCTCGGTTGCTTACTATATTTTTTTGCAGCGCGCAGGCCAAAAGTAGTTACGTGTAAACAAGCATTTCTAGAACTGCAAGTGATGCAAAAAATATACATTGCGTTGCAACTTTTCCAGCGGTTGCACGTGCAGCAGACACAACTTTTGTTAAATTTGATAAGTTATTAAGAAGAGAGAAATATCTTAATGTTATAGCTAATCGTTCACTTGGTGTTATTGATACTCTCTGATACCTGTTTTTTTTTTATAATAGGTGTAACTTTTTCTATCAGAAATCAACTGCTGACATTCTCAAAAAGTTCTTAATAATATAATAATATAATAGTATTTGTAGTCTTCGTCGACATTCTTTATGCAGAGAATAAAATAAAGTACTTCTTGAAATGTATATTTAAATTCAAAATACAGTCTTGCTATAGCTACACAAAAATACAGAATATTTTAGCTATAGAAAATAACAATAAAATTTTTTTTAACAACTCAGTTTCATATATACTTTTTTTTACTAAAAAATAAGAAAAGCTCATGATAAATAGAATTTGCAAGTATTCAATAATATCACTTTTTTCCTATTATTATTTACAAATTACGATCTACACTCAATGTATAAGACGAATCATCAATAAATAATCTTTCTTGTTTTTAATTAATAATAGGCAGTATGGCACGAGGCCTTTTCACATGATTAAAAAGGATTACATACATATAAGAAAAAATAAAAAAAAAGAAAAGACGAAACTAATAATAAAGTTAACGGGCCATTCTTATTACTTACTTATTATCAACACGTAATCTCAGCCGGGTAGCTACCCTCCGTTCATTTGCTTTTCTAATCTAACTTTGAGGGTCAATTTTTCTTCCCTAACATCGGCTAATTCTTGACTCAGTTCCTGACACAATCTCAACAAAACCGTGTTCTGTTCCTGCAATTTTTTAAACAGCTCGTACTTCAGTTTCTCTTCATTGGTGGGACTCTCCAGGGTTTTCGGAGTCGGCTTCCTGTAGATTTCGAAGGCCCCGTGCTTCCTCGGGCCATCCGACGTGTCAGTTTCAGGTACCGAAAACTGAGCAAACAATTTCTTCCTTTCCGCCTCGTAGAGTTCGCCGGGAAAAATTCCATCCTCCACGTTTTCATACTTCTCGAAATTATCGAAATTAGCGAACTGAGTGTCACCGCTACCGTTCTGACAAGTATCACCTTCTGATTTTTGATTGATTAGTTTTTTGGAACTTTGTATGTTGGGGCTGATTCGTGGTGGAATCGAAGGGGGCGCAAGGTTTTTGTTTAACCTATTCAAATCGAGTGATGAACTTCGTCCGTGCGATTTGAACGGTCTGGGTGGAGGAGGGGGAGGTTTCTCTTTTTTTGGTGGGGGGAATGCAGGTAAACTAACTGGACCACCTTCTTCTTGAGCGACTTGGTTAGTTGGTGGTGGGGGAATCGCCCCAGGTCCCGGGACACTTATTTTTTTCGGTTGAGGCCTCTGAATAGCAGCGCTATTTTGTGAATTTAAGTTAACGTTCTGCAAGGTCATGATGGTGTTTTGGATTTGGATGTTGTTTGCGGCTGAATCTAAGAATTTCTTGGGGCTGCCTTCGAGGTTTTCTGGCAGATCGTGGTTTTGTGCCGTAGGACATTCAGGTGTGAGACGAAGAGGTACGGGGTGTAGTATTTTCGGATCCTTTTCGACTGCGCCTTTTTGAAAGTCAAAGTTTACAGGTTTCGGGCCCGGTGATGAAACACTACTGGTCGGACTGTCTATGAATTTCGTCCATTCTTTAGCGGTGTCTTTAGTTTGAGGCGAAAGTATGGGTTCTGTTTCTGGTGTCACGGATAGTGGAGTTTCGTTCCCTGGAACTAATTGTGGGGGTAAGACGTCTGGTAGCTCGATATGGTTCCGTCTTAAAACTACCAGATGCATCGCTGTACTAAATTCCTGGAGACTTAAAGCGCCATCTTTAGTCACGTCCGCTAACTGCCAAATCTTTCTCAGTTCTTGCACGGGCAGTCGGGATTTTTCAAAGAACATCCTTGCCACAGGACCCGCCAGTAGAGCATTTACGTCGGGTTGCAATGTTCGAAACTGCGTCGTGTAATATTCCTTCTGTTCTGAAGTAATATTCCATACTTCATTCGAGACTTCCGTCTCATCCTCACTACTGTGTCTGTCGGATGATTCCTCTTCTGTGCCTAAAATAAATTCGTTCAACAAGACTCATCAAACTCATTACATGAAACTTTACCTAACAATTGTCTTTGCTCTTCTGAAATCAACCCTTGCCAGTTACCAGCGACGACCCAGCTACGATCCTGTACACTATTTGTTGGCGTCGGACTATCAGATGCAGCACTCGAAGCCCCCGGCGATCCATTTCGTCCGACACTCAAAGTTTCACTATCTATTTCAGAATCGGTGCTAGCAGCATCAACATGTTCTTTGTATTCATTCAGATCGAGGCTCCTTAATTCTATAAGATCAGGAATGGGGCTATGTGTTTCATTATGTGGCCATGTAAACCTCGGCAGAGGTAAATCAATATTCGTTGTTAAGACATCCACTCGCAAGGGAACGTTTGCTTGATAGGCAGCCACCAATTTCAGCGTAGAACAAAACTGTTTCCTGCTTAAATAGCTTGCGTTTTGATTCCAACATATGTCCGCGATCTGCAACCGAATTATTCAAGTAAACAGAAAGAGGCGGCTGTAGGTTTCGCCGCCGATGATGTTTCTATACCTGTGTTAGTACGTCGTCAGGTACGTTTCCCGATTTGATTAGCTCGATTGCTTTGTTCACGTGTACTTTCCCCGATTTTTCTTCCTCGCAGCACACGAAGAAATCGTGGAAATACCGCTGGAAGGTATCTGGCAGATGTAAATCGTCCATTTTTTGTGTTTTCGTTTTTTTTTTTGTGCCTTTTGACAGTTGGCGGGCTCCGCCGATAAGTGCGGCAATTCAATCACAAAAATTCAATTTACATTATTGCTTCGTAAACACCGCGAACCCAAGCCTCGAACGACCGACTTTTAATGGCCAGCTCTAATGCAAAATCATAATAATTGAGCACAATTACGATGTTATTGAATTCATTAAACATTTCGTACCGACTCACATTTTACTAGCGACCTCTATCATATGTCCATAGATAACATAAATACAAAGTGGTCAAGAATCACTGTTTGAGTTTGGCAGTGCTGAATTTTATTTTTAAATGGTATAAGAGTGCTATAACTGAAGTAAATTCCGGTTGCCACTTTACAAGCGTCATTTGACATTTCAAATTCAAATTAAAGCGCTAATTTTGTCGCTGTTCAGGTTACATCAAGGATGCGTTTCGTTTGCGCGCTCACGCGCTTTAATCGCTCACGCTTACAAGCGCTATTTTCTGTTGTTCCATTTGGCGTTCGGTCACTTAAGTTGTTATAAGCAAACGTGTTTCTTTTGACTACTGTTTGCACAACGAATTAATAACCTTAAAAATATAACTTCAGTGGTGAAATTAATCCATGCACAGCTTCCGCAGCTGATGTTTCCAAAGTGTAACGTTTGTTTATAACAAGTTTTTATAACCTGACTGTGATCAGCTGATCTCCTCGTACGTTCCGTTTGGAAAATAAGCGCTTACTCTTTTGCCGCCCTACCTCGATGGAATAAGCGATCGTGAGCGAAGACTATGACGTCATAATGACGTTGTGCCTTCGTCAACTAGCGCTTTGTGAGCATTTACAAAGCCAAAGGGAATGGTTTAAGCACTGTTTAGGAGTGCTCAACAGTGTTGCCAACAATGGAAAGCTGTCTCCCACCAATTAGTGATATAGAAACCACCAGATTTCCACTAAAATCTTCAAAATTACAAAATTTGGCAAATAATAACGATTTTTAATTCTTTTTTAGCAGTTTAACAGTTATCCAGCCTTTCAAAGCAGCATCTTTCAACCATACTTGTACTTGTGGTCTTGGCATTGTCGAATCTGCAGTGTTCAATGTAAGGATAATTTTTAATCTACCTATCTACTGAATGCGCCCATTTGTAAATTTGTTTGTCATGAGCACCAATCTTAATTAACGAAAATGCCTACACAAATACGTTATTATAAAAATCACTGAAATACATACGAGAAAAGTTAGTCTTTAGAAACTAAGAAATGAGCTTTAATTTTTATGATGCGAAATAGTTACATGAAGAGAACCACCAAAAATTCCACTAACCGCGAAAGAACAAAACCTGTCGCTAAACGAAGGTACCAAACCACCAGATCTAGTGGAGAATCCACCACATTGGCAACACTGGTGCTCAAAGCAGGTGAGCGCGCAATTTAATTTTATTGCACACATAACGTCAAAAGGTCGATAAAACAGAAAACGATAATCAATAATTGTGTTACCAATAGAGTCGCCAGATTGGAAGATTTTTCTCCGAATGTTTTCCACAATTTGAATAAAGATTCGGTGTTTGTTACAACGACAGGTCAGCTGATGTTAAAAAAAATATAACGTCGATAAAATAGAAAACGATAATCAATAATCGAGATTTTTGTGGACATATCCTTTACTTTTAGAGAATTTTTCTTAAAAATATAGGTGAAATCTTAATAATTATTTATTGATTATCGCTTTTCGTTTTTCCGACGTTTTGTCTCTTACAGTCGAGGTTATGTTGTTTTTCTTTTTTAAATTACCATCGTTACAACAGACCCTGAATCTGTCTTAAAATTGTGAAAAACGTAAAACACAAAAAGTAAAATTCAATATCAGAACTTACTTTCATAGTGAGAAACACTTGTAAAATTTATTAAACCTAACCTATGTAAATGTCAAATTCCGATCTAAAACAGTGTTACCAACGCGCAAAAAGTGGAAATCCTCCGAGAGTTGCAAAAAAGTCGCTTTTCAACATAGAAATTCCTCAGTTTGTTACTAGAATCAGGAATAAATTTAAAGAAAGTAAAAATTCATTAAAAATTAAATAAATAAAATTAAAATAAAGAAAATTAAATAAAGAAATAAATAAAATTAAATAAAGAAAAACTCTTTAGGTAGAAAGGTGACAAAGCAAAGAAAACAAATGAACAAAATAATTTAAAAAAATGACAAAAATATTTAAAAATAAAAAATAAAAATAAATTTTAAAGTACAGTTCAGTAGATTCATTAATTAGAAAAGCAACAATTTGAAACAAATATTCATAAAATAAGAATTATTTATTATTTCACTGAGCCAACAAATTATTTATTAAAAAAAACTGCAACAGATGGCGCTATTTTTTGTTACCATTCAGAAATGACTATCAGTTGAATTGCTCAACAGATGACGGTTTTTCAATATTACATAAAAGAACAAACTTTGAGCTGCCTAGGGGCTGTTAGATTCCAGTTTCTTTTACGAAATGAAATTTGAAAATCCCCTTCTTAGAACAAAAATCCTTTAATCCCTAACGTTTTGAAAAAAATCCCTTAAAAATGGATTTATCCCTTAAGTTGGCAACACTGATCTAACTTCAAATTGTGGAAAACGTTTAAATACAAAAAGTAAAATTCAATATGAAAAGTTACGTTCATAATGAGAAGAATTTGTCAAACGTATGAAACCTAACCTAGATCGCTTAATGTCAAATTCCGATCTAAAACAGTGTTACCAACGCGCAAAGAGCGGAAATCCTTCGAGAGTTGTCAAAAAAATTCCCTTTCAACGTAGAAAATCCCCCAATTTGTTACTACGTATTCAGGAATAAATTAAAAAAAGAAATAAAAAATTCATTAAAAATTAAATAAATTAAAAAAAAAAAAACAAATGTATTAAAAATACATACTTAAAGAAAACAGAAACAAGAGACGGTCGATTTTACAACGTAATTCAGTAAATTAGTAATAAATTTCAAAACGAAACAATTTGAAACAAAATAATTAAAATTTAAAATAATCAGAAAAATTAAATTAAAGGAACCATGAGAAAACAAAAGAAATACTAGAATTTTTAAAGAAACCCCAAATAAACCGACAAAAAATATATCCTGCTGCAGTGTTGCAAATAGCCGGATAAAAAATGCTCTTAATTGTATGGCCAACTCAAACAGTTATTCTTGACCACTTTGTAGATGAGACAGTCAATAGAAAGTTGGAATACCTTGTAAAGCGCCCTCTTACGGCTTGGAGAAAAAGTAACCATAGTTCCAAACCCACATAAATATGTATACCTTTGAATTTTCAATAGCAATCCTGTCTTGTCATTTAAATCAGCAACTGATGTGGTAAATATAGTTTTTTATGTAAGGCCACAAGAAAAAATCACAAAGGTTAAATCAAAGGACTTTGGAGGTCAAGAAATTACAGAGTTCCGACTAATAATTCTGTCTCCAAAAACTTCTTCAAAGCACCTTACTACAGAATACGTCCAATTTCCATCAATTTTTGCATAGAAATTTATAAAATACTTGCCAAAATATTCCAAAAAACTTTGAACAGCTTTCGAGTTTTGTTGACACAAGGTTAACCGCCAAAGAAGATATAAAGGAGAGGTAAAACTCCCTAGCTTACAGTTGGCGGCATGTATACGCTAACACCTCGATGAGCAGCTGGCTAAACTAAATTATACATTCTAAGGACCTTCATACCTAGACGGATAAAAGGAAGTCTAATAAGAAAATGGAGAAATTAATCGCTTCAAAATAATAGCTCCTTCAAGCATAATAAACAAGGAAACGGCGCCAATTTTAAATATATATTTCAAATTGTTGGAAATTAAGAGCTGGTTTTATCACCTCCAGTTAACTTTATCTGGCGATTAATTTCCATAGTAACGATTGTAATCACAATTGTTACTACAGGAATAAACCGTCAGATGAAGTTAACTGGAGGTGAAAAAACCGGGCCTTAAAATATTAAATAATCGTGACGTTGAAATAAAATACCACCTACAATTTTTTGTTTTAACTTTTTATTATGTAACAGTTGGAAAAAGAGTTAACAAAAACAGCCTATTGCATTTTATTTTACAAAGGACACTATTGAAACAGTACACTTGAAAGTGATAATAAAAGAATTAATTACATCTTTACAAGCAGTAGGTCTAAAGGTGGTATGTACTACTTGCGATTTAGGAAGCACCAATGGAGCAGCACTAAATCAACTGCAAGCATTGGAAGACAGACCAGGTCCGTACTTTTCTGTTAACAATGAAAACATTATTATTTTATTTGACCCACCACATTTATTAAAATTAACCAGAAATGCTCTCCTAAAATATAACATTCAGTATGAAAGAAACAAAGTAGCTACGCTAGAACATATTTTTCAGTGCTTCAAACATGACAGGACTAAAAGATTTCAGTGTTTATATAAACTTCGAGATTATTATTTTGAACTCGATAAAAGTCCTACATGTTACCAATTTAGGTCAGCACTAAAAACATCTGTGTTTAATAATTATTAAACACTTAATTAAATTTAATTGCTTCCTATAGAAAAAACGCCAACTGTGAAAAAGATGACTGCAGTATTTTAGACAATCTCCAAGATCTAATAGAACAAGATTATCAGCAAACATAACTTACCAATATCAGTGAAAATGAACTTTCTAGTTTCGATATTCCATCAATACAGGACACGAGTGCTTCTGATTTTGACATTCAGGCAGTGGCATACGTTTGTGGTTATTTAATTAAGAAAATTGGACTACCTATTTGTGATTAGAGATGGCAACGATATATCGATAGATTTAATATATCGATATTTTATGAAATATATCGATATAAAAATATCGATATATTTATTTCGATATATCGAAAAATATATCGATATTTCAGGAAATATATCGAAAAACTAAACAAAGGCCAACCACAACTCATCCCTTCAGCACGATTAATCTGTCCTAAACAGAGTCCTAAAGTCCTACGGCCGTATTCATAAAAGATAATACTGACTATTACAGTTCTATTAACTGCAAAATAGAAAATTCGTATTCATAAATGAAGTTAGCAGTCTATTAACGCTAATAGCCAACCAAATTCTTAGTAGGGTAAAGGGGTATGTTTAAGCGACTAATAGATTGAACATAACCTAATAATTGTATTGCGTTTGCAAGCAGGTTTGTTTTATATTGATATATATTGTAAAAATTGTTAAATAGGAATTCGTACGATGAATTTGGATATGCAAGTAAGTAGAATATTCTGCACTTGATAAAGTTATTGTTTGATATAAAGATTATTCTAAAGTTTCCAGTTTTACAATCCCATTCTGAGGGGTCCCTCATTGAAGGAAGCCTCAAGGAAGTACTATAAATGAATCATATATTTCAGAAACCCTGTAAGTGACATTTTCACAAATTGTAATTATGAAGGTTTTTTGAAGTACAAGAGGAGATCTATCCATGTAATGCAGAAATACTGCTGTTGCATTTTGTGTACAGTTGCGGACAGAAAATTTCGGATGTTACTGTCACTTATCGGATGTATACATATAGGAATTTCTTAACTTTTACGTCAGTGGAATGACAGTGACATCCGAAATTTTCTGTCTGCAACTGTACTCGTGGAGTTTCTAAAATATATGATTCAACTATGGACATCAATTCCTCACGAATAGTAAGTCTACTTCTACTAAGGCCAAATTCTCATATGGCAGTGCATAATGTCATTTGCTGCTTCTATTAAACGGGGCTGTTCTCACACTGGCAGCGTGTTATTTCAATAAATTTCATGGCAAGTAAAATTTCATTACAATTGCAGAAAAAACGGCAACGAGCCGTGAACTGGGATGAAGTGGAAAAGGCAATGCTTTTGGATTGTTTAGTTGAAGAAATAAAGATTGTGGAAAACAAAAAAAAATTAACACTTTACAATAATGACAGAAGTGCAGCATGGAGGCGCATTAAAAATAAAATGGAAATTCAGGGTATGTGTTACCAATTAATGTCTTAGTTTTTCTATTTCATCTATTATTTGCAATCAGCAAAACACAATCCTGATCTTTAACTACATGCTAAATCAACTGCAAGTGTATCGAGAAACTTTGCCGTATGCAGCCAATAATAAAAGCAGTATGTAAAGGTCATACTTTTTCGTTGGCAATGTGTTGCAGTACTATTAGTAGAATAATAAGATAATTGTATAGATGGTATTGTTATTTTCATAGGTTACAACCGAGATGTTCAACGTATTAAAGAACAGTGGCAGAGAATGAAGGTTCAAGCAAAAAAAGCAATCTCACAACATAAGAAAAATTTAAAACAAACTGGTGGGGGTCCTCCACAACTAGAGCCAACAGAAATTGAATGGCGTATTAAAGACCTTCTGCCACATGAATTTATTGAAGACTATTCATCATTTGATTGTGACTTTTCACTTAAAGTAAGTTGAAATGCAAGCAAGACTATGACTACTAATATCTAGATTATTGTAGCCACAGCACATTGTTGAAAGTCGAGGAACTGCTGGGATAGAAATGCAACTAAATCCTCATACAGGCATTTTGGAATCTATAGTGGGTGAGGAAGACATTACAGTCATGTATGAAGAAGGTCCAGAAGGGCAAACAGAAACAGAGGCAAAAGAAAGAACAGATGCAGTAAATACACCAGAAACAGAGGCAAAAGAAAGAACAGATGCAGTAAATAAACGAAGGAAAATAAAATCAATGACAGAATATGGACAGAAATTATACGAACTGAATAAGATGAGAATTTTACAAGTCATGCAACAATCTGAAGAAATGCACAAGCTAAAACTAGAAAATGAAAAAGAATATCAGAGAGAACGAATGAGAAAACTGCAAATGCATTAAATTTTAATATTTTACCTGTACATATATACATTTACTATGTATTTAATATATTTTGAATAAATTAACGAACACGATTAAAATAACGTTGAATGTATTGTGTTCTGAATACATTTCCTTGAATATTTTCCTCTACAGCCATTTCCACTCCTTCCTCTAATGGCTCATCATCTGAATCTTCATCTGATGAAGCTGGAAATACAAAAAATCAATCATTTACCTTTATGATTATTATAATAGTTACTTTCTTGCTGCAGTCTATCATTTATAACAATATTGTGAATGATTGCAAGAGCCACTATGGCTGCTTTCGTAGTTTCTAATTTTAAATTCAGCCCATTGAAAAAACATCTAAACTTATTTTTCCAAATACCAAACAGTCGTTCGATAATATTTCTGGTTGAACAGTGGGCTCTGTTGTAACGAACTTCACTATCAGTCACAGGGTTTATTAAAGGTGTTAATAAAAATCGTGATGAGGGGTAACCATTATCTCCCAGTAAAATACCTTGAATTTCACCAGTCTGTAAAAGTAAAAAAAAAAAACGTAAAGCTTTACAATACAAATTCTTATATCTTACTTCAAATCTTCTTTTTAATGTCGATTCATTCCAAATTCTAGAGTCATGACTACTACCCCTCCAACGTGCAACAATGTCTGTAATTCGACATTTTGCATCACTTACAACCTATAACAATAACAATAGATTTTATCAAGCAGCATTGTGAGTTAATTATATAAATAACTTGAACGTTGATAGAATAATATCCTTTTCGGTTGATAAATAATACTGGATTCTCACCGCCTGGACATTTAATTTTGACATGTGTTCCGTCGATTGCACCAACAATTCCTGGACAACCTGCCACACGGTAAAAGTCAGTTTTTACAGTGTTCAAGTCTTCATTGTTAGTTGGAAATGTAATGAACTCATCTCGATGACTCGCTATAGCTTCAACTACACGTTTCACTATTTTACTTAATGCCGGCTGTGAAATTCCATGGTGATCACCTATAAAAATAACAATACCAGTAAGTCAATGAACAATATGCAATGAATATCTGTTTGTCACCTATATCCAGTCCATATGCACCTTTTGCCAAGTATCTTACAGTTGCCAATACTTGTATGTCAGCTGTTATAGGAGATCCTCGATTATTTTCAAAATTTGCTATTTGATTCTCAACTAGCCCAATTAAAAAATGAGCAGTGTCCTTTCGCATTCTATATCTTCTTTTGAAATTTAAATCGTCAAAAATATCAAACGGATTTTGGCGTTTTAAATATACTTTTGGAGCCCTGTAAACTATTTCGCCTTCTTGTGCTTCAACTAATTCCTCATTTATGTCAATTAATTCCAAATCCTCCACAGCATAGTCCATAGCCATTCCATACTTTTTTTTATTTATAAACTAACTAAATACTTTTGCTACACAACATACGTAAATCCTTACAAATTTGAGGTTACAATTATTCTACACAAGTGTCAGATGATGTTAATAAACTTGTAAGTAGATCAAATGAACATAAAATGCTCAGTTGCCAAATGCTACTTTTACTTAATTTGCTATTAACTAGTAGATACTAAAATATGTCTATTAATATGAATACTTTAATAGCTTCTTAGTATGTATTAATTAATAGGCTGTTAATACTCTATTACCGGATTTCTATGAATACGGCTGCTAGAGTTTAGCCAATATTCTGGCTAATGTTAAGTGCTTAGTGACATCTAGCGTTGAGGAGCTGACGTAGCTTAGTTACCGATAATGCAGATTTTCGGAATTCCCTTAAATTACTTGAAAAAAAATGGGTTCTCCTCAATTTTTTCTCGGGGAATTACCTTTCAAACTTTATAACGACAGATTGCGGATATGTTTAGCAACAGTCTTCGCAGCTATAAAATGATGTTCAGTTTGTGAACGAAAAAGTGTGAATGGTGTGATCAGCATTAAATAATAAGAAGTTGAAACGTTTAGTGAAGTTGTGGTTACAATAAACTAGTCTTTGTTTATTGTTAATTAAAGTGACTAATTATTCAAATTACACTTGTAAGTTTTCGTATTTATGTTTTTGTACATTACATAAATACCAGCTTTTAAAAACCTTTCTTCTTCAGTTTCGGTCATTAGGACTTGGCTCTTTATTCTCATATATTCGATTATTAAATATATCGATATTTTTCACTTATCGATATATTTATTTCGATATATCGCTTGTATCAATATAAAGCTTTCGATATATCATATGATTATTATATCGATATATTTATATTTCTTGCCAACCCTATTTGTGATACCTGTAAAAAATCATTACTTAGTGAAACTGTGGAACCTCAACATACTTTTACTATGTTTAAAGAAGTAAATGACAAACAAAGACTGCAAAATGTATCTAAGGATTTAATTAATTATAGCTGCATTTAATTCACCGGTTTAGATCGATTCAAAAAGAATTTATATGTTCGATTCGTGCAGGATTCACCATAAGCCAAACTTAACTTTCTGTTGGTTTTTTTTTATAAAAAAATTAAAAGTTGTGTATTTGACGAAATTTGATTTGATTTGATTAAAGATGAGCGTCTTTTACAGCACACCTGGAGTTGATAAACGCTGGACATCCGGGCCACGTCCAAATTCAAGGCACTCTGACGAGACTCTACGTTGCCATGAACAAGAGGGGAAAACTGTACGGTGAGGCCAACATGTGGAAAGAAGGTACCGTTTTCATCGAGGCGTTTCAAGGCCATTACAACACCTACCTGTCCAGGGCTTACGCCCATCGAGGTTGGTATTTAGGCCTCAAGAGATCGGGGAAATTCAAGAGGGGGCCGCAGACTGGCCACCGGCAGAAAGCCGTTTCGTTCTTGCCAGTCCGAAAAAAATTCGAGTAACTCAGTACGCAAAATACACAGTGTTTGTAAAAGATTGTATAAAAACACGTGTAGGCAAGCCACGATTTACAAGAACTTTGGGATTTAACAGTTTTTTAAGTTCAGTTATACATTAAATACCAAATTACAGTGGAAAGCAAAAAATAGTAGACAAAAACAGTTTCCTGTAATTGTTTTTTCTCAAAATGGTATTGTGTAAGTACGACTTCACAGATGACATACGAAAGATTTCGAATAAAACTTCTGCCAAATCATTTTAAAATGCCTTTTATAAGATGAAGAAATGAGAAAGAACAATTACAGGAAACTGTTCTTGTCTACTATTTTTTGCTTTCGACTGTATTTGTCAATGACAAAAAAGCATGAATTGGTATGCCTAAATAATTGTCAAAACTTTATTTATTTATCTATTTTTTAACCTGAAACGTAAATACCAAGTGATTGTACAATATGGGAAAAAATGAAATGGTACGCCTGAATAAATTGGTCATTATCGTTGTCAAAACTTGATCTTT
This sequence comes from Dorcus parallelipipedus, assembly GCA_958336345.1. Taxonomy (NCBI): domain Eukaryota; kingdom Metazoa; phylum Arthropoda; class Insecta; order Coleoptera; family Lucanidae; genus Dorcus; species Dorcus parallelipipedus. Next base: position 1,439,743 of record OY284478.1, on the reverse strand, counting down.
TTTTTTGTTGGGTTATTAACCTAAATTGCGAATAATTAAAAAAAAAAAACAAATGCCAATATAGATTATATGACCGATTATAGGAATTCAGAAACGTGTGAAAGAATTTCTTGACAAAAATTGATAAAAGAAAAGAACTAACCTTCTAATGGCACTGCTTACATTTTACAATAAAAAGCAAACGCTTTAATTTGAATTTTCAAATGTCATTGTCATTAGGAGATGTCAAACGCCACTGTCATTAGGAGATGTCAAACGCTGTTATTATAAGATGGAGGCACAGTATAAAAATCTACACAGTAGCGACACTCGAGTATAACTGCCATTTTGTTTGATACCTACCGATTTGCAAATTACATTACACATCTGCATAAGGGCATCAAACAGTATGGCCGCTTTTTTGACACTGACGTTTAAGTGACGCTACTGGATAATTACTTACACTGTGATGTCATTCCTCCTAATTTTATGCAAAATATTTTTGTTTGTTTGTTGGCACCACAGTTGTCTCCTTTTAAAAATTATAAGCAAGAAGTTAGAAAATTAAACGAAGAAAAAGAAACTGACTAGTTGACTAAGTAAACAATTAAAAATATAGATAATTAATTATTAATTCAAGAATTAATTACTAAACGTCCTTAAAAACAAAAGGAAAACGTCCGTTTTTCACAAAGGGCGACGAAGTTAAAATAAACGATACTTTCAGATTACAAAACAAACAACAAATTAAAAACAAAAATTAGCTTGTGGTGGTTAAAGGTCATACTTGTGATTGGTTGAATTCGTTCGTTTTTGAAATAGTTCGAGTTTGCCAATTAGACGGGGGGGGGGGGCGCTTTATACAATTTTTTATACACAATGTGTTTTTGCTAAAACTAATTATGTAATTGCCCAGTACACGACAAAATCGACTTAAATTAAGAATTTTTTTACAAACAATGTTTTGTCAATTACCCACGCAGAAGCACGGGTAATTTCTGACCTGTAAATTGTGTCGTGAATAGCAAATAGCGACTATACTGCTGCCCCATGAGCTATCACGCACGAGATGGCGGCCAGAGCGGACAAAGCTCTGTTAAGCGCGGTTAATTGACACGTTTGCATTTATCTTGTGCGTGCGTGTATCTTGTTGGTCGTCGGGGTTGCAATGGAGTTCTCGAGCTACTGTTCTGCTGATGAGACCCCAATTAGGGCCGAAATAGCTATATAGAATATGCTCGGGGGCCCCATTGCAATCCTGTCGACTTGCAACCAACAATTTTTTATTCTTTCATTAACTTAAAACGAGATTACGTACAAGAGATTTCATTTATTTTTCACCTGTGATGAAACACATATAGTCACTCGAATTTTCTACCTTTTTTATTTTACATACAGAACGTTCATAATTGATTGAAGTGCGTTTAAATTTAGCGCGCAGTCGCCTTAGTAATTTTCATCTCATGGAATTGGTATTTCTGCCGCACGTCCTCCGCTGACCAATAGCGTGCTGCCGTTTATCTTGTGATTTCCATATTTTCGTCGAGTTGGTAATAACTTTAACTAAAATATTTTTATTCAAAATATTAAGATATAACTTAACGTAAAGAAATTGTATCACAAATTCTTTGAAACGGACACTGAATATGTGCACTAACACTTAACGTTTCGCCGTCGTTCGTCGAAGCTGTCGAGCGTAAAGTGTTAGAGCATATTCAGTGTCCGTTTCAAAGAATTTGTGATACAATTTTCATCGATCAAGAACCTGCTTGAATTATGTAAAAAAATTGCTCTAAGCATAATTAATTTTTAAACATTTTTTTTTAACTAAATGGTCTCATTGTATTGCCTTCTGTAATTTTGCGGATTTCACATTCCAAACAATCTAAATTAAATATGAAACGCAACTACGCAAGCGCTGAAAGGTTTAGTTCAGCCAGCTGCTCTTAGCGGCGCTGCAACCGCTAGTCTCCTTGTTTATCTATACAGGTTATTCCTCTCGTATATATGCTCTTTGGGTGCGTTCGGACTGTAATGACGGTGTTGGAGTAGAACTTGGTCATGTGACATGCAGAGCGTTTAGAGTAAAACAACACATCCGAACGATCTCGAACATTTAAAGCTTATAAACTTAACCTAAAAGTATTTAATATCTTTCTGTACTCCAAAATTTTAGTCAACGTTTATTCATTTCTTCGGAAATTCACTTTAATAAAATGAAATAATAAATTTCCATAAATTTATTCCATATTTCAAGAAATAAAAAACATTCTCTTTAATGACGACTCAGATCAAGAAGCTACAAGAACATATTACTGGAGAAAGTGAATAATTTTACTGAGTTTATTATTCTCAACATGATTAAAGAAATAGTTTTATGTGTAATTTATATTTGAATAATAAAACTTTGGCGCACTTTTTAGAGCTCACTCTTCTCGAGATAGAGTCAACTCCATACGTTCAGGGTGAATAAGGTCGAACGATTCAAGAGTTGCTCTATTTACCCCAATTGTACAGGGCCGAACGGATACGGAGCATTTAGAGCATGAAGGGCTGTTTGAGTTAGCAGTCCGAACGCACCCTTTGTTAACCGCCCTCAACTTGTCAAAATTGAAATATAAATGAAGTTAATCACGACATACGTTCCTGACAACAAAAGCGTGTCACAGCCCACTTGACCGTTTTTTTTTTATTGAAAGCTCGTTATGTATAAACCCTACACTTACTGTAGGTACATATGTAAATCTCTAACAAAATTACACATTAAGTATGAAGGAGTAGAAATACAAGTAGAAATTTATTAGTAGCAAGCATTCATACAGTAAAAATATGCAAAGTAATAATGACAGCATCATAGTTATTATTATTATAATTTTATTTATAGACAGAGTATTACAGGATTTCCAGATGTTAGAAATTAGAAGTCGCACTAGAGCAGAAATCGACTAAAAACGCAACTAACCCTAGAATTGTTCAAAATACGAAAATTCAGGTTTTTAAAAATACAGTCGAAGCTCCATAACTCGAATCTCAAGGGACCGGAAAATTACTTCGAGATATAGAAATTTCGAGTTATAGAACGAGATTTCAGTTATACACAATGCAGGGACGTCAGTAAATTTCAACTTACAGAAAATTTCGAGTTATGGAGGTTCGAGTTATAGAGCTGCGAGTGTATTTCCAATCTATCCACGAATGCAACTTTTTTAAAATGTTGATTACATATTTCAAATCTTTTGTTATTCCTTGTGCTTCTCAGTTTTTGGATTTCTTTATTTATGTATTTAATTCTTTATTGGAATACATAGTTGATTACGTTTTTGAACTGCCCAGCGAAATCAATTGTCATTTGTTTTTTTTCTTTTTTCTAATTTTACAAGATAGCCAACTTACTGGCTTAAAATCACGGCCTACTACGATAATAAATACCTAGATAAGAATGGATAACAGTTTCACAATTTTATACGGATTTAGAAAATGAAGCATGTTATTAAAATATTGCGTACACCTTTGCACCTTATTCATTTATTTATTAATTTATTAAAACTGAAATATACTAAACTTAATGCATTAATGTAACTGCGAGGTTATGTGTCCAAATCTAAACTCAACCATTTCAATCACAGTTCCTTTAAAGTAGATTCTTTTTCGTTCAAGTCCAACACCACTTTCTTAAGTGTTGTTCGAACTGCTTTCAGATGATTCCGAGTCCTCGTTCAACAACTGATCGTACTTAACTAACTCCAGGACTTCCCCCTGCGTCAACGCCTGCTTCTGTGGTAAGACCGTCCTCAGAATGGGAGAGTCTGCGACAGGTTCGTCTAAGGAGAGGACGTCGTCGAATTTCGTCGCGTCAGTTAAACTCAACAGCTGGCGCATGCAGGCTTCTCTTTTCTCTGCCAGTTGTTTAAACACGTTTGGGTCGGATCGGATCTTGTTTAGCTTCTCTTCTGGAAAGTTACTTGGGAGTTACTACCCCGAAGCAACGTTAGAGTTCAAAATCGCTCACCTAATATAGCAAGATATTTTTCTGAGTCCGGCAGTTCGTTGCTTATGACAGGGTGAAAATCGTCTTCGAATCCTTTGAAAATGTCATCCGTCATTTTTGATGTGCTCGTTCCGTTTTCGGATTTCTGACAACACCATGGATCCATTTTTGTGTTGTTTCTTGTTTGACAACTTGATTTGTAAACTTGACATTGACAGGTATTTTTTGATTTTTGTAGAGTAATCACAAGAGGTCGCTGTGTTTATGCAACTTGGCAATGTCACCAACCATACGATTAAAATACGATTTCATTTCATTTTCAAAATCGTATGCATAAATATGATTATTTTTTAATAGTAAACAATTCTGTATAAAATATTCGTTGTAGGACTTGGAACGAAAATAAAATTTTTCAAATTTCGCGCAAAATTCGTCGAGTCAGGCTAAGTCCCGGGCTGCGTTTATAAATTACACCCTAGGGTCACTCTCGGGTAATATTGTGATCTCTCTCGCATAAATGTATTTATACATTTTGCTTCTCACATAAGAATCATAAAGTACTAAATCAGGCGTGTGTTTCCATAGCAACAAACACATTTTCTTTACCCTACTTAAAAGTGGGACGTGAAAAGTGATCTCGTTGTCATGGAAATCATGTAAACACTAGACTTCTTAAAACTGATAAGCGAGACGCAAAATAACTAAAAACTTGTGAGTGAGAAAGATGCGATTATACACCCAGGGTGCACTCGAAGGTGTAGTTTATAAACGCAACCCCGATGACGCGGAATTAACGCGAAACGGAACGTTTATTCGAGATCTTATTGGTTACAGGTAGTTACGTTGTGATTCCGCTTTTTTCAAGGTCATTATGCAGAAAAGTTGCCCAAGTTTGGCTAAGTCCCGATGACGCGGAAATAACGCGGAACGGAACGTTTATTCGAGATCTTATTGGTTACAGGTAATTACGTTGTGATTCCGCTTTTTTCAAGGTCATTACGCAGAAAAGTTGCCCAAGTTTAACTTTTTGGCGGATTCCGCGAGTTTTCTAACCTCAAATCATCCTAACAAAGTGTTTGCATCCATTTTTGTGCAATAAATTATCAACTGATGGTGATGAGTGGTAATGATAATATGATAAATATTTGCAAAAAACTTTTTTTTTCTAGATTGTCATTAGATTATTTACTTATTTATTTATTTACAATTCATTCCGCAATTTTATTAAAGGACGAGTAAATTAAACATAGCGCAATTCCGCTACGCTTCCGTTTTTAATATTCCGCTTCATCGGGACTCTACCTTTAACTTTTTGGCGGATTCCGCGAGTTTTCTAACCTCAAATCATCCTAACAAAGTGTTTGCATCCATTTTTGTGCAATAAATTATCAACTGATGGTGATGAGTGGTAATGATAATATGATAAATATTCGCAAAAAACTTTTTTTTCTAGATTGTCATTAGATTATTTACTGTTGAGGTTAGGTTAGAATCCATTACGCAATTTTATTAAAGGACGAGTAAATTAAACATAGCGCAATTCCGCTACGCTTCCGTTTTTAATATTCCGCTTCATCGGGACTCTACCTCACACTTGCTTTTGTGCTCTTTTTTGATATGACAAAACTCAAAACAAATCGTAGATTTAAAAACTTCTGAAAATAACTTGTGTCTAAATAAAAACCTGGTCAAGCAGGCTACATTTAGTCATTCTGCTATGTAAACGCAATGGATAATTCTCGATCACAATCCACTTGACCAGGTTTTTATTTAGACACAAGTTATAATTGATAATAAATATTCAAAATGCAATTTACGAATAAAAAGAAAAAGAAAAAGGAATGGCAATTGCAACATTTTTATGGAAGGAGAAAACACAAGGAAAGTGGAAACAATCAAAAACAAAAAAGAATTGATAAACATTATTGGCCATCGAGAAATTAAATCGAAAGGGAAAAAAGATACCTAAAGAAAGTAAGAAAACAAATGACGATCGTAATAAGAAATTAAGGCTCAAGAAAATAATCAAGAAACGTAAAGGTAATTCGCAATTGACTAAGAAAAAAAAAGAGACAATCGCAACATTCACGAAAGAAGAGGAAAAAGCAAAAAGTTGAAAATAAATTTTTGATTGTTTAATTTCTGAATAATGGTAAACAATTAAAAAGGAAAAAAATTGAGAACGCTTTTGACGATCGAGAAATTCAATCGAAATAGAAAAAAATTCCTGAAGATTGTAAGAAAAACAAAAAAATTACGATCATAATAAAAATAAAATATACCACAAATTAAATAAAATATAAACAAGGTTGTCAAAATAAACAAAGTTGTCAGTGGAAACAGGAAAAGCAGATTGATCTTTTTTAAGTCTAAAAATTAATTTTAAACATAACATAATAAACAAGGCTGTCAAAATAAACAAAACTATAATTTTTTCCATTATTACCTTTTTTTCTGTACCTCTGTATTTATTAAATTGTTTGTGTGATTAGTAGATAGTGAGATAGTATCTCCCCTTCTAGACTAACAATCTGGATCTGCTCTTCGCTTCTATGCACAAAATTAAAAGTAATTTTTTTAATTCTGTTCTGTTCTGCCCCTCGCTTTTATGCACTAGACTGTTCACTTTTCTGTGCCTTAGACTGTTCACTTTTCTGTGCCTCTGCATTTATTCAATTTTTTTTTGATTGTTTTAAGACAGTACCGCCCTTAGACTGACAATCTGGATGCACAAAATAAAAAGTAAAAAAAAATTAAAGAATTTCTATTTTTTAAACAAAACTAATCGTTTAATACTTCAATTAAATTCAGACGCAAATTCATCTATAAAATTATTTTTTATTTAATGTAAGAAAAGCGTACTTTTTATAAGCTACTTGGGGGGGGGGGCTTACTACAAAAATGTTGTCTGCATTTATTCGATTTTTTTGTGATTTTTTAAGATGATATTTTAAACAAAATTACGTAATTATTTTATTTTTTTAATAAGTTGCTTGGGGGTAGAGGGAGAAGTTTCCTACTAAAATTTTGTTAACGTGCCTCTCTGCATTTATTCAAAGTTTTTGTAATTTGTTGCTGGGAGTAAAATTTTGTCTGTGCTTTTATTCAAATTTCTTGTGACTTTAAACATGATATTTTAAACAAAGTTATCTTATTTTTTTTAAATAAAATCATAACGCTCAATGGGTGGGTTTTTAGCAACAAGAGAAAATCTACAGTTTTTTTTCCTTTCTAATTTGAAAATATTCGATATTAATTACACGTAAATAGTGAAGAAACTAAAAGTAATTTAATAATTTATTTAATTGACAAATGACATCTCCAATTCAAGATAAAATTTAACAACGAACCAAATTAATTGGTAGTAATTTAACGAAAATGATTGTTACTGAACTAGGAGAAACTTAAAGCTCCCGTAAAACTAAAAAAATAAAAAATTTAAGGCGCCCACTAAAATTATTTTTTTTTAAATGAAACCTCCCTAAAACTTAAGAAAATTAAAGGCCCCACTAGAACTTAAAAAGAAAATTTTAAGTCCCCTTCAAACTAAAAAAAAAAAAAAAAGAATTTTAAAGCTCTTCTAAAACTAACAGAAATGAGAAAAAATCTATATCTATTTCTGAATAAAAAAAAGATTACAAGAAAAAATTGTACCTCTCATCAAGGAGGGTTTTACTGAAATAAATCAAGAAGCGCCATCTATGGGTCGGCAACGAAATCATTTTGCGTCGTAAATTGCTTGAATTGCATTTTATAAAATGTCTTCTTTTTCTATAACATAACAAGAACAAACCTAAATGTGCGCGCCATCTCTCGATCGATACTGTAAGTTTTTTTTTTTAATTTCTCTCAGTTTTCGCCAAAAACGGCCAAGATCTACTTCTGGATGCCAAAAAAGATTGGAAGAAAAAAAAATGTCGTCAGGGAGGGTTTTATCGAAAAAAAACCAAGCGAAATTAATTGCTTTTTAATAAACTGTCATTTATTTACTGCGATCGTTTTTTGCTTGTATTTTATTAATTATTATTTTTGTTTCATGTTCTGTTTTTATTTCATTTTTCGTTTTGGTTTCATTATGTTATTGTTTTATTTAAAGAAAATAAACTAATTTAAGGAAGAACGATTTTCTTGCTTCTCGTTAATTTTTTTTTCCTTTAATGAACTATCATTTATCGACTGACTATGATTGTGACTAAACGCTGATTCAATTACGGACACGATCTGTTTCTAGTGTAGAAAGTGTTTTGTAATCAATCTTCAACACAATAAATAAATAAATAAAATTTAAATGTTACGTCTAACAAATTTACGAAATTTACAAATATGTAGTACGATGAAGTACCTACAGATGGCGCTACTGAAATTATTTTTAAAATTCATTACTCTAATAATTATAATACTGAAAGTAAAGTTGACAAAGAGAATGTCATAGTGAATTAGAGTTATCGTAGAAGGCGCCACCAAAATTTTCGAGTTTGTAATTTAAATGGTATTCAATGACCTCAGTGTCTTAAAATTCACAGAGATGTCGCCACTCGCCATCTATTACATATTTTTAAATATTTCCGATTGTTAGTGAAGATTATTCCATATTTTTAAGTAATTAGATAATGTGGCCTTCGAAAAATATAATTCTGTAAAATCCACACTTAAGTAGTTCGTTAGATGGCGCCACTATTCTTTCTTTTCTTTAATATTTACAAAATAATTTTAAATCATACCGATTCAATCGCTGGCTGACATGTTTGGACGTTTAAGTAGTTTCTGATGAACGCAGTATTTAGTGCGATGAACTCCTAATAGATGGCGTACTAATTTTTTTTTTTCAAATTCATTGCTGCAATAATTATTATAATAATTTGTTTTCCAAAATATCATAAATGACGTCCCCACAATTTCTGAGTAGTCTTCAGTAAATACAGTGTTATTTAATTCATACATATGTCGCCACTCGCCATCCATATTTTAAACTTCCACTGTTTATGACGATTTTTATAATTAAATTCGTCAATATTTTTAAATTATTTTAGATCTTTGTGTTCTAAAAATACATTCTGTATTAAAATAATCCGTGTTGGTGGCGCCACTATTCTATTTTTTTTTTTCTTCAAATATTTGCAAAATAGTAATTTTAATATAATAGTGATAAGTACTATGAACCTCGAATAGGTGGCGCTATTGAAATTTCTTTCAAATTTCATTATTATTGGCGGAATCAGATTAACAAATGAAGAGCTAAATATTACCAAATCATGCATACGAGGAAAGCTATTATTCAAAAGGGAGCTTAGGGTACAGTTTCTGAACGCGACCATGCAATGCCAACACGATATTTATGATTTGTTTGTTGTCATCGGAGAAGAATCTACTTTAATTAAAACTAAAATAAAAAATTCAAACGAATTGTAGATTTTAAACTTCCTTGAAGAATTATTAATAATAACAATGAAAACAAAAGTAAATTGAAATGCGCAGAAAAAACAAAAAATCGGAAACAAATTACATAATATTTACAAAAGAAACACAGAAATCTAAAATAAAATCTTTTATTTTCTGAAAAATTGGAAACAATCATAAGCAAGAAGAAAAAATGAAGAATGTCTTCGACGACTCGAAAACCCAATAGAAATGAAAAATGAAAATTCCTGAAGAAAGTCAGAAAAATGGAAACTATCAAAAACAAATGACGATCGTAACACATATATTCGCGAGAGCGCAGAAAATTTTTGATCATTCAATATCAGTAAACATGTATTATAGATAACAAATAAAAACAAAAAGGAAAAACATTTTTGATGATTGGAAAAATGTAATCGGTACGGAAAAGAAAAGGAAAACGACATCTTCAAAAGAAAAAGAAAAACAAATGACTATCTCGTAATGTTTACGAAAGATAAATAAATCATTTCAAAAAATATAAACAAAATAAACTAAAAACCAATAAGTCTTAATTCGTTTGAACCTATAATCTATTGACTCTTTTTCCTCGTCCCAGTAGGCGAGTTAGGGTGACATTTCTGTTGGTATCACGATGAAACGTAGCGTCAGATGAGACGGAAGAGCGGCTAAAAATCCTAAGAAATACCAACGTTGCCAAATTTACTGATTAAGTAAGCTGAAGGTCATATCAAAGTTTATGTGTTACGAGATGTGTTATGTTTTTCCGTAACACTCATACTTGTCATTGGCCGCGTTCAGAGGACCACAGCAGCTGAGTTGTTTACTCAGCAATCGTTTGTGATTGGCTATTAACCTTAATGAGAACCAATCGCAAACGATTGCTGAGTAAACAACTCAGCTGCTGTGGTCGTCTGAACGCGGCCATTTTTTGTAAGTGTTGTTAGTTTAATGGTGGCTTAATTCAGAAGAAACTCTCCTCATTTAGGTCATTGTAAAAGAATATTTATAGGTTTTTTTGTGACAGGAATTCATGAATAGGAGTAGATTAGAGTTTTTAGAAGACATTCCAACACCTGTTAATTATCATTAAAAAATATTTCTCCTCAAAAGCATATTGCATCAAGAACGTTGCGATTATGTACAAATATTACCTACTTTTCGATAAATAATAAAATATCTAAAGCAATTCTCTATATTTTCTCTATTTTTTTTTTTTCAATTACAAATCTTTGAAGTTTTCGTCCAAAAAGTTTTGATATGTGAAATTTTGTGAAAAAATTGAAAAATTTAATTTTCGCGGAAGTTAAAAGAGAACGTTATTTTCTGGCCTTGAGATTGTTCAGTAAGCTAAAACTAACACACAATAAAAAAATCTCGTTGAAATCTTCATTAGTTTCCAATAAATAACAATTTTAGGATTTTGGCAATTTCGAAAACGTTTTATGAAAATACATAATATGTAGTACATAAATAAAGGTTGAAAGTGATGTGTCATGTTTTTAATTGTTTTTAAGAGATGAAGAGTGCATGAACAATCGCGCAAAGACCAAAGAATCACTTCTTACTTCATTTTTTTCCAAAAATACATAATATGTGGGACATAAATAAAGATTGAAAGTGATGTTTCATGTTTTAATTGTTTTTAAGAGCTGACGACTGCATCTCGGAAACATGAACAATCGCGCAAACATGAACACAGCTGGTTTTAATTAGTTCACGTTAGCGAGAGTGCACTGTATATAAATGTATATACAAAATAAATAAAATCACAAAATCTTTTAAACGGACACTAAATAGCGCACAAAACGTTTCGCCGTCGTTCGACAGCCCTCGTTAGAAGTGAAAAATATTTTTCACTTCTAATTAATATTGTCACTTTTAATGAATATTATTGTCTAAAGCCATTTGTTGTAAAGGTTAATCTTATGTTACTATTCAATTAAAGAAACTTTAAATATAAATTCCAAAATTATATATTGGTAAGCAGTAATTATATAAAATACATATTTCTTGTACTTTGAATTGTTTATATGTAGGTACCAAGGTGGTCAAAATAATAGTAGTGGCACTAAATTCTCAAAAAATACTGTACATCTCTTTAAAGAATTAAATTATTTGTAAAATTAACACCATCTTTAACTGAATTAATTTCGTTATCTCATATAAAGGTAATAGTCTTTTCAATAATCGAAGGGAAAGATATTTTTTTTAACTATCTTGGCGTTCTACTGCTATTATTTTGACCGCATATGTACAGGGTGTCCCATTTTCGATGGTATTCGAAACATTAGTTGTGGTTATATCTCGGTTATTATGAACTTTTGATGCGATTTGATTAAAGAGTCACGATCTACGTTAAAAGTCGAATAAAAAATGCCCTTGTCATTTTTCGATACCTTTAAAAATAAAATAAAAATATGCGTTTGAAAATTTGATGAATTTTTCGTTTTTCAACTGTACCGCGAAAATGGCAAGGAACAGCAAATTTTTAAGTTCAAATTAGCATAAAAAGTTGACACAATATTGCGTGCCCAGTTTCTTTCTATTTCCATTATTAACGAAGATACCTATGGAATACCATCGAAAATGGGATATCCTGTACATTTCATTAACAATATGAGTTTCAGCGTTTTTTTTTTAATCGAACAGAAGTAATTGTGAAGAAAATTGTTTCTACAAGAATAAAACGAAACTTAAAATTAGTCTCGACTAGAAAATAGAATTACAATTAAATTTTATAAAGAAGAAGATATCTGTGTCGTAGGTTGCATATTGCTGTGGTATTGGCATATAACCTTTTAGAAATAATTTTGATCTCAGGGCCTATTGATTGAATTATTAAACAAGTTACAACATTACACGGGGTTCCTACGCAATGAAGTAATTTAAAATAGCATTGAAACTCTGTAAACATTTACTGAATTGTTTTGTGCAAATTTGTGAACGAAAGTGGTAACTGAGGTAAGTAAAAATCAAAATATCTTAGTGACAAAATATGTTGTTGGTAGTATTGAAGTTATACATAAAATGTCAAACGATATACACATAACCAAGTTATCATAAAATGCAAATGGTACATAAAAATTATAATCATTTCTAGAAGATGTTTTCACTGTCACAGACCAAGGAAGACTTAAATCTACTGAAAAATTATCCCACTTATATAGGGAAATAAACCCACAAAAACATGTCAAAAAAAAACTTAACCCTAAAATACAAAATTAAAATTAAAAATTCATGAAAATTAACTTAAAAAATGCGATTCTGTACACTGTAAGAGTATGGAAATTAATTTAGTTTTTCATAGGCCATCCAATTAGCCCCAGGCGGAGTGCCTCCACCTTCAACATCTTTACTTTCGCCCCATCAGGAAGGTGCAACAGATATCGGCGCTTGTTGCCTCTTCGATCTTTAAGGAACACACGAGGAAGCTTTTTGACTGCTTCCTCGAACTCAGCAGCCTCCATCTGCTGCGGGGCAGGGGTTTGAAGATCTGGCAACCCAACCTCCCTGACCGATGTGCTCGGGACCTCAGGCATTGATAACACAGGCCTAGCAGGTGGTGGATGGACATCAGGCATGGCCTCGTATCAGAATCTTCCCCAAAAAGCTCAACGAACTTGGCTTTCAACCAATTTGCTGTGTTTGGGGAATCGAGACTCATGGCATCGTCTTCCAGGTTACGTATACTCTGCATTTTAACAAAATAAAGATATAAGTACAAGAAATATTGTAATGAAAGTTTAATTTTTAGAACTCTAAGGGACCCTGTTATATAAACATACTAGAAATGTGGCACCAAAAGCCAAAAGAAAAATCATCTATCAAAATAAAACAAATTCAACGTGTGTATCCTTTTCGTTTAAATTTAATTACTCCTAGAAAAGAAAATAACACAGCAATATATATTTAAAAATATACAACCTGGCAACGCTGGTATTTCTTGCGATATTTAGCCGCTCCTTGTAATTTACAACTGGGTAGGTATCAAACAAAAGAACAAATGTGACAGTTATACTCGAGTGACGCTATTGTGTGATTCTTATACTGTGATAGATAGTACCAGAGATTATAACCTGCTACACGAACAGATGCTTAAGTCCCCGAAAAATTCATAATCGAATTACTATTGGTTGGTTGTATGGGACACACTACTGTGAGGGCGCTAGTAAGAATTATCATAAAATCCCGCCAGTTTTTAACCACTCTAACCTAAACGAGTCGTGTATGCACGTGTATGTGCCATTTGCGTCGTTTGTGTTTATGGTGTTTGTTAATGTTTAAAGCGTACAATCTTTGTTAAACGTTTGAATAATAAGAAAATTGTGTAATATTTATATTTTAACGTATCCCGCATATAAGAGGTAAGATTCAACTACCTTTACAAATGTTATTTATGAAATTAACGAGTTATAAAATTTTAGATGCCATCTCTCTATTGTGTGGTATGTGGTCAGCCACGAGATGAGACTACATATTTGCATCGCTTTCCAAGAAATGATTTAAGGTTTGTTAATAAAAGTAATAATTATTAATACGAGAGTGATTATTTTTTAATGGTTTTATTTCCGAGTCGTTTAGGGAATAATCTACGTATTATCCGTTATTATCGTAGGCGAGTTAGGGTGACATTTTTGTTAGTATCACAAAGAAATATATGCTGCATTCAATTTGCAACCAAAATCAATTCGTTTTTATCAGTACATCAGTTAGAAGTAATCTGAATCAGTTTCGTTATGTTTCACTTAAGGTGAATTCCTGCACGAACCGAACGCATAAGTACTGTTTCAATTTAGTTTTACTGCATGCATTTAGTTGCGACTGGCTTGAATTTGGTTCGTTATGCCATATTAAAGTTAGTCACATGCATATAGTAAAACCACTCTGTTCACACGATCAGTGTCATGCTACCTACATACAATCTGATTATTGTCAGAGTACGCATTCAGCCTTATCTTGACAAGAACAATTTATAGAACTTTGTTCTGTATTTATTAACTACACAGCAAGTGTCATCAATTTTGTGTCAAATATAGCAAATATAAATTTTTTATTAACTCTTGCCATGAGATCTGGACGGCATGTCTTAGGTTAAGAGAAAAGTACATCATTGCACTCCTTTATGCTGTTTTACAGTAACGCTACGACATGCCATTCAAATTCCATGGCAAGAGTTAATAAAAAATTTTAAAATCACCCAGTACATAGGTACACACATGATCATCAAACTTGTACCAAATTCTATTAAGCACATTCAAATTGCTCTGACTTTGTTTTTATTCATTAGGTCAACTGAGTGGCAAATTGCCATGTTTGGGGAAAATTCTACTCCTAGAAAAATGTCTACACAACGAATATGCAGTAAGCATTTCTGCCCCGAGGAATATACAGATATTCGTATTTTTAAGTTGAATAAGAATGCTGTACCATCCATACGGCCTGCCTGGCCAAGTATGCAGTATAATTTACCAACAACTTCGGGAACTTCATCATTCACAATGTTGGAATGTAAAGAAAAAACAGGCACAAGCATTGATTTGCTAGCAGCAAGTACTTCTACTGCAGATCCGGAACAGCAAGGTTTGCTCTCGGAATCTACAGATGTTGTTCCCACTACGCTAGGTTCTGTTCCCAAGGTAACTTCAATTTAATATTATGTATTTACCTCCTTCATCTCACTGAAATTATAACAAGTTGTTTCATGTCATAAAATATGTAAACTCAATTTAACAAAACAATTATTGTGCTTCAATTTGCTACTCTGTTGTACTTGATTTCTAATTTGTGAATGATTAATGCAGTCTCAGAAATCAATTGGCCGCATTACATTTTTGTAAAACCTCTATTTTCATGAAAACAGTTAGGGTAAATATTATAGTCTTTGTTAACAAAATAATTGATTTAAAGTTAGTAATTTGAACTACCATTGAAACTTTTTATTTGCAGAAAAGTGCAAGAAAAAAACTGCCTAATGAAGTTCCAGGCTTTGATTTTAAGACTGCAAGTGCACAGCATAATTTACCAACAACTTCGGGAGCTGCATCATTCGCAAAGTTGGAAGGTACAGGAGAACCAGGCACAAGCATTGATTTGCTAGCAGCGAGTACGTCTACTGCAGATCAGGAACAGCAAGATTTGCTCTCAGAATCTACACATGTTGTTCCCAAGGTAAGGATATCTTCAATTTAACATATTTATCGCCTTCATCTCACTGAAACTATTTGTACCACTGGAAACATTTGATTTGTAGAAAAGTGCAAGAAGAAGACTGCTTACTGAAGTTCCAAACTTTGATTTTAAGACTGCAACCATAAAAGAACGGCAAATGGTTAGAATAATTGAAAAAAAACAAAAGCATATTAACTCACTTGAAGTCATATGTAAGAAACAATGCCAAACCATTAAGGACGTGACAAAATTAAATATTGACAATTCTGCAATTTTTGATAAAGTATTTGATGGTAAATATTGTACATATATTTCCACTTGTTCTTTAAACAATTTATAAATTTTGTAATGTTACAGGTTTGTCAGAGTCGGGCAAAA
Organism: Dorcus parallelipipedus; assembly: GCA_958336345.1. NCBI lineage: Eukaryota > Metazoa > Arthropoda > Insecta > Coleoptera > Lucanidae > Dorcus > Dorcus parallelipipedus. The sequence goes on along the minus strand of OY284478.1, from coordinate 1,423,830 downwards.
TATTAATAATTGCCCAACTGAAGGCATCAAAACACCTTCCAAAGGGTAGACGATGGACACTCGATGAAAAAACACTTTCATTGATTTTGTATAAAGCTAGTCCACATACATACTCACTTTTAAGAAAAATGGTGCCCATGCCTTCAAAATCAACACTGGATTCTCTTCTCAGGCAAGTTAAATTTGAACCAGGAATAAATTTGGAGTTATTCACGCACCTGGCGAACTGTTTACAAAACAGTCTGGATAAAAAATGTGTACTTGCATTTGATGAAATGTCATTACGAGAGCATGTACAATTAAATAAATCAACTGGCGCAATTAGTGGTATTGTAGACTTGGGTAATGGAAGACGTACACCTGAGATAGCAAATCATGCTTTAGTATTTCTTCTGCAAGGAGTACGACGCGCCTGGAAGCAACCTGTTGCTTACTACTTCACCAGAGCAGGAGTTAAGGGAGAACTGCTTAAAAGTCTGATAGAAGAAGTACTGAGCGCCTTGAACACTGTGGGATTCGATGTAGTAGCTACAATATCAGATATGGCCACGAACAACAGAAAGGCCATACAATTATTGGGTGCAAGTGAGACTAACCCTATGTACACTCACTTGGGGAAGGAAATCGTTCATTTATACGATTTTCCCCATTTATTGAAATGCACGAGAAATATGTTTCATAAATATAATGTCCAATTACCTATTTTAATCGGAGAACAGGAAACAATAATGGAAGCAAAGTGGGAACACATAAGAATAGCCTATGATATTGATAGAAACAAGCCAGGCATTTTTCGCGTATTACCTAAATTGACTGATGACCATGTCAATCCCAAACTGCAAGCAGCCATGAAAGTGAATATTGCTACTCAGGTCATGAGCAGATCCGTGGCTGCTGTCTTGCACACTTTAATTTCATTTGGTTAGTATACTTCACGGTAACATGTTGATTAGATACAGCAATGTCATAATTTTACAGGCACTTTGACTGACAGCTTAGGAACAGCCCACTTTATCAGCCAAGTAAATACAATTTTCGATAGTGTGAATGGAAGGATCCATGCTGCTGATACTGGTGAACTCGGCTTTCAACATATCATTCATCAAAAATCAGGACACCTTCAATTTTGGAGGAAATCAAGACAACAAATAGCACGCTGGAGGTTTTTGACACCAAAAGGGTCTTTATATCGACCACCATCGCAAATGGGATGGATCCAATCACTAAAAGGGATGGAAATAATCTTCCATAAATTAAAAAAAGATTTAAAATATTTAAGACCCAGGTCATTTAATCAAGATGGTCTTGAAAATAGTTTTGGTGCTATCCGTTACCACCTGGGAAAAAATGAGCATCCAACAGTGGAGCAATTTGAGGGAGCATTAAAGAGCCAAATTCTCCACAATTACACTAAAAACAATACAATTCGACGAGGTGGCAATTGTGAAATGGATGATCACGAACTTTTGTCGGATTTAAAAGGTTTTCTAACCATTTCAGGCAACACTGACAATGAGGAACAGGAAGGTGAGGACTGCTTCCAAGATGATGCCACTGACATCAGTGACTCTATAATTAACAGAAGTGTCGAATCTTTATCGGTAGCTTACGTGAGTGGTTTCATAGCGAAACGCCTCCTTTCAAATTGGGAATGTGAAGCATGCCGTTCTGTTTTGACTACACAGGAAGAAGTTCCTAGTAATCTTTTTATTGCATATAAAGAATACAGTGCAGAAAAACACTTGGTGTACCCAAGTGAAAAGTTAACAATATTTGTGGGAAATGCTATAACTTATATAGAAAAAAACATTCCAGAAAATTTGCATTTACGTGATGTTATATCAACTTTTGTCAGTAAAATGCAAAATATTTTAAACATTGATTTTATATATTGTGAAAATCACAAACAAAAATTAGTATCATCAATTCTAATAGCTGTTTGTAAAATAGGTATTCCATTTTACTGTAAACAAGTCGTTAGGTTGATGAAGAATAAGGCAAATCTGAAAAGAAAATTGCGCAAACTGAATTAATACATATATTATTTATGTGTTTCTTATATGTGTATTTGTCTCTGCTTATTATTATTATTATTTAGGTAGTATTATTAATGACTGTATTTTTTACTTTTTATATTCTTTTTGTGGTATTTTTTCTTATTTGTTAATAATTACACTTTTTTGTACATAACCTGCAAATTGTTTTCTTTTTAATATACCAGTTTTAACTTTGCTTTTTGTCTATTGCATTTGTGCAGTACTAATTACAAGAAACAAGTGAATTGTCAGGTAATCATTAGAGCGGTTTTTCGATTATATTATAGCGTTTTTCACTGGGACTAAAATGTGCACTGAGTGTGCACTCAAAGTATTCTCATCTTGTTTTAACCTCATTCCTCATTTAATGAAACGAGATGAAGATACTCTCAGTGTGCATATAGTGCACAATTTACTCCCAGTGAAAAACGCTATTACCATTTTAGATACTTAATTTTGAATTTGAATTTCCCACTTAAAATGCGCCATGCAGCGTCCTCTGCCCAGTGCGTCCTCTTAAAACGAGAAGGAACGATATATTCTTTTTATCTTGTCTTTCTTATTGAGATGAGCCTCTGGATAGTACTCTCAAGATGTCCCTAGATATAATTATCTAGGCCAGTGTTGCCATCTTAGGAGGTTTCCCCCTAAATTTAGGGGATTTTAAACGTTAAAGGGGAAATTTAGGGGATTTCTCAGGGTCTCTTTAATAATAAAGAAAAGAGAGAAAATAATTTTTTAGTTACATTAAGCAAATTAATTTTATAATTTTTTATCACGGAAATAAATATTGTACAGCCACACCTGTTGACGTAAAAGATACTGATATGGATATATGAAAATTTTTGTACTTGGTATCAGTGTTGCCAATTTAAGGAACTTTTCCAAATTATTAGGGGTTAAGGGATTTTTCTCTAAAAAGGGATTTTCAAATTTTATTTCGTAAAGAAGCTAGAAGCTGACATTCCCTAGACAGCTCAAGTTGTTCTTTTGTGTAGAAGGAAACCCGTTGAGACTCGACGACTAACGAGAAACAGCAGCAGCAGCCCTGAGGAAGTTCTTCTGCAATGGAGAACGAAACGTCGGCATTAGAAGAAATCAACGTGACGCGGTTCCAACCGGAAGCCAATAGTACGGCCGCGGTAGCCTTCAAGTTTTTCATTTAATATAAATCAATCTTTAAGAAGTGGTGTTTTATTCTTATTATTCTTTATACTAGGGTAATACCTACCTTTTAAGGGATCTCTTCATCACTGAAATGATGCAGTTTTTTTTTATCATAGAAATGGTGCAGCTTCAAACTAAATCTTTTGTATTGGGGGGCGGGTTCAATTTTTGAAAAGTAACGTTTTTTAGTAACGTTTTTATTAGAGGAAAACGATTTTTCAGAGAATAAGGATCTCGCATTGGTTTTTATTATACACGCTCCTTGGTAATTTCCTTCCGCTTTTCAAGAAGTCTGTAAACGTTAACAGTTTACTACTATCTGGATATGTTGAGTGTATAGGATAAACGAAAAAAAAAAAAAAAAAAGAGAAAATAATGCGCAACATTAATAAAACACCAAACGTAGGCATCCAATGCCATTGCTTTTATTTTGTTACGCTTTTTGATAATTTTTTTCAATACTTCATGGTTCAATAACACATAGAGAGCAAAAAACCATACCAATAAACAGTCGACATCTGTTAAAACACACACTGCCTAACATAACATATGTTCTTGTAGCAAAGTTTCACTCTGGGGAGAAAACAAAAGCGAACATCCTAAAGAGTAGAAAGAAACGTAACACTCAATTTATTTATCTAACGGGAAAACGTCGTCGACTTGAAACTTTGTACGCAAGATCATATTTAACAACATTCAACTTCCTAAGCAGTAAGACCTTGTAGAGTCACCCGATTCAGCTCCCGACCGAAATGGATGAAAAAAAAAAAAAAAAAAACTCAAGCACATTAAAATCGCATATGCAAAAGAGAACAATCGCAGTAAAACAAATTAAACAAACGTGCCCGCGACACTCGAGCCAAAAAGGAAAAAAAAAACAATAAATATGGCAAACGATATAAACAACTCAGATCTGTTCTTACATGTCGACCTTGGCTGCACATTACCAGCTAAAATAAAAGAAATTTCATTATAAACATTGTTCAAATAAATACCTATCTAGTTACAAATACAAAAAAATATATAAACTTCTATAAAAAAAAAAAAAAAAAACAATAGTCATTGTGTTCGTTAAAAGCTAATAGTACATCACTTAAAAAATACATTAAGTACGATCAAGTGAATTTTTAAAAAACCATCGGGTCTTAAAAGCTCAAAATCAGTTTCATGCAACTCGTCCTCACAACTCTGATGAATGCGTAGTTTTAAACTTTAATTTGTAAAAGAAAGCCACGTCTTGATAAATGACACTGAGTATTTAAAGCCGTAGTCAGTCTGAGTCACAACCTTACTTTCACCAGCTTTTGATTGAACCTCGGAACTGTGAGAACGAGATCTACACTTAACTAAACACAACCAGCGGCAAACTTGTAACGTTTAAGAAAAACTACTGCAGTCAAAATGGAGAATTTATTATTTGCTTTAGTGTCTCACACTGTATCTCAAGACTACAAGAAATTAAGAGAGAGCTTTCGCCACTTACGCTTGCTTATAAGTAGGTCTCGCCAATCACACGTTTAAAAGTTTCTGTCACAACAACAAAAAACTGTTTTATTGTACCATAAGTAATAAATAAGCGTTTGAAAATAATGCAGAATACAAAAAAAAAGTTCCGATGATGTATACTGGATGAAACGAGGAGGTAAGCTGGACTGTGTCAGTTGATTTTTCAAAAAGAAAATGTATGTGATAATCCGGAAGTTACTAGAGATCAACGTCAGCCAATAGCAATGAGCCACCTACGCCGAACAAAAATCAGTACCGTTGTACTTAACATATATATATTAAAAAAAAAAAAAATAGGACTTGCCGTTAAGGTACTGTCATAAATAATATATCACATTAAATAAGCTAACAATACGAGATTATGATTGAGGTTACGACGCACACAATATAAAACAAAATTGGACTGACTTTCTTTTTGAACTTGGTAAAAATCAGGTTGGTGGTTGTCGGTGGTGAAGTTGGCGTGTTCTGTTAATCGAATATTGTGTGCCACGTAACTTGTTAACAGAGCAGTGGCAAAATAGTACGCACTCAGTACGATGATCTAAGCTTCAGTGGAAGCAACGAGGGAGCTTTTGGGAGTGTAGGCCGTGGCATTCGGATCTAAAGTCGATCCAGGGGGGCTCTCGGCCAACCTCACCCTTGACATGGCACTGGAGGGAGTGGGACCACCGAAAGTATCATTCGGCATTACTGCCAGCACCTGTGCTATCTTACTCTTCAATTCTTCGATTTCTTTCTCTTGAGCTCTATTTGCACCTATAAAAAAAACAATTTATTTTACGTTCTCTCACCAGCCAAATTATTAACTTACTGTCTCGAATTTCTAGTTGACGTTTGACCTCCCCTAAAGCGCTGAAGAGGTCCAGTTTAATTCGGGTTTCAGCTGAGAGAGAATTTTCTAGGTGCGTGTTCTTCTCTTGCATTGCCTCCAACGCAGTCCTGAGTATGTCCGTGTCACGCAGCTTCTCGATTAGTATCGCATTCTCTCGTTCAAGAACTGCGTTGTGATCGTCGGCCCAACACCGTGCAGACCTGCACTCGGACAGTTCTGCTTCGAGCTCTCGTCTGCGAGCCTTGCATGCCTCTGTGCATTCTCCTCGAGATGACTGGGCAGCGACCTTAAAAAAAAACTTTAATACAGTGTCTTTCAAAAAGTGTGCTACAAGAAAGCACACAAAAAATAATCACTCGGAACCAAATGAAATAATTGAGAAATAAGAACAAATTTCGTGCTTTCCTATTCATATTATTTTGGCACTTTAATCCCACCAATATTTCCTAACGTATAAAAAGTGATCACAATAAATTGTGATTGTTTTCATTTTTGACACAGGAGGCTGTAAGTCATCACATTTAGCTATAACTTTTAATCTTGAACGACCTATTCTTACGACATTTTCTTGCATTTTGCAAAATAAAGGCACTCTACTCTTAAACCACCTTTATTTCTTGGTGTCCACCATTCAAGATAAATTTCAACTGACATTTCCCAATTCACCACTTCAAAGGGATGCAGAAGCGTTCTGAGTTAATAAATTTTTATAAAAATCGATTAAAGAAACAATCCCATTTGTAGCACACTTTTTGAAAGACTTTCTGATTATTCAAATTCGACAATAAACACCGACGCTATCCAAGTAGGCGTTTCTTTGGACACACCCTGTATATTCCTTGCGTTTTGAAAATTGCCATTAATTTTTAAAAAAATGTGGCGCCATCTATGAACATTTGTTAGAACTATTTTCGAATCAAATTTGAATTTTTTTTTTTTTAAACAAAAAATAATCAATCAAGAGACAGACAGGCAGAGGCAAAAATAACAGAAAGTGCAAAAGAAATTCACAGCTGGTGAGTACACTGAATTTCTTGCGATTTTAACATTTCCACTATTTTTGACATTGAAGAAATGTGGCGCCATCTATGCACATTTGTTAGAACTATTTTTTATCAGGAATTTGTTTATTTTTTTTAAATTGATCAAATCAAAAGATTGACACACAGACAGGCAGAGGCAAATTTAATCAATAATGCAAAAGAAATTAATGAATTTCTTCCAATTTTAACGTTTCCACTACTTTGACATTAAAAAAAATGTGGCGCTATCTATGCACATTTGTTAGAACTATCTTTTTTAAACAGGAATTTTACTTCTTAAAATAAGAATTAATTAAATTAAAAGACTGACACATAGAGACATGCAGGAAGACGCAAGAATAATAAAAAAAAATGCAAAAGAAATGAACAGCTGGTGAGCACGTTTAATGAATTTCTTGCGATTTTAACATTTCCACTAATTTTGGCATTAAGACGAGATGTGGCGCCATCTATGCACATTTGTTAGTACTATTTTCGAATCAAATTTGTTTTTTTTTTTTTTTTTTTGAACAAAAATTAATCAATCAAGAGACAGACAGACAGGCAGAGGCAAAAATAACAGAAAGTGCAAAAGAAATTCACAGCTGGTGAGTACACTGAATTTCTTGCGATTTTAGCATTTCCACTATTTTTGACATTGAAGAAATGTGGCGCCATCCATGCACATTTGTTTGAACTATTTTTTTATCAGGAATTTATTCATTTTTTTAAAATTGATCAAATCAAAAGATTGACACACAGACAGGTAGAGGCAAATTTAATCAATAATGCAAAAGAAATCACCAGAGTGTATTTAATGAATTTCTTCCAATTTTAACGTTTCCACTACTTTGACATTAAAAAAATGTGGCGCTATCTATGCACATTTGTTAGAACTATTTTTTTTAAACAGGAATTTTACTTTTTAAAATAAGAATTAATTAAATTAAAAGACTGACACATAGACATGCAGGAAGACGCAAGAATAATAAAAAAAAATGCAAAAGAAATGAACAGCTGGTGAGCACGTTTAATGAATTTCTTGCGATTTTAACATTTCCACTAATTTTGGCATTAAGACGAGATGTGGCGCCATCTATGCACATTTGTTAGTACTATTTTTAAAACCGGAATTAAAATAAAAATTAATTAAATCAAGAGACTGACTATCAAAAATGCAAAACAAATTAAAAACTGGTGAATTTGTTTAAAATCAGGAAATTGATTATTGGAATAAAAATTAATTAAATCAAGAGACCGATAGATAAGTGGGCGGACAGACGTAAAAATAATCAAAAATGCAAAACACATTAACAACCGAATGAATTTCTTGCGGTTTTAACGTTTTCCCTACTTTTCAATGAAAAGAAACGTGGCGCCATCTATGCACATTTGTTAGAACTATTATTTTTTTAATGGTAGTAATCTGACTTCAATAAGTTGGAGTTATAACTGATGAATTTAATCCAGAGACTGACACACTGACAAGCAGGCAGACGCAAAAAGCAATAAAAAGTGTAAAACAGATCGACAAGTATTTGAATGAACTTCTTGCAATTTTAATGTCTCCATTACCTTTCACGAAAAGATATGTGGCGCCATCTATGCACATTTGATTAGAACAATTTTTTTAATCATGAATTTGATCTTTCTAAATAAAGCTAGAATGAACAGAAGAAATTAAATCGGAAGGCTGACACAGAGGCAGACGCAAAAATTATCGAAAATGTAAAACAAATTAACAACCGAATGAATTTCTTGCGGTTTCAACGTTTTCCCTACTTTTCAACAAAAAGAAACGTGGCGCCATCTATGCACATTTGTTAGAACTATTATTTTTTTAATGGTAGTAATCTGACTTTTCAATAAGTTGGAGTTATAACTGATGAATTTAATCCAGAGACTGACACACTGACAAGCAGGCAGACGCAAAAAGCAATAAAAAGTGTAAAACAGATCGACAAGTATTCGAATGAACTTCTTGCAATTTTAATGTCTCCACTACCTTTCACAAAAAGATATGTGGCGCCATCTAAGCACATTTGATTAGAACAATTTTTTTAATCATGAATTTGATCTTTCTAAATAAAACTAGAATGAACAGAAGAAATTAAATCAGAAGGCTGACACAGAGGCAGACGCAAAAATTATCGAAAATGTAAAACAAATTAACAATCGAATGAATTCCTTGCGATTTTAACGTTTCCACTACTTTTCACAGAAAGAAATGTGGCGCCATCTATGCACAATTTATTAGCAATATTTTTTTTTAAATTGGAATTTGATTTTTCGAATAAACTGATGAAATTAAATTAAATCACGAGACACACAGACAGCCAAACACAAAAATAAACAAAAATGTAAAACAAATTTTCCACCAAAAAAAAAAAGGACTATGGCGCCATCTGTACACATTTCCTAGAACTATTCTTCAAATCAGGAATTTCATTTTTTAACAAAGTTGTAAAGACAACTGATGAATAAAATCAAGAAACTGACACACAGGCAGGCAGACAAAAAAATTAATTAACAACTGGTGAGTATATTTAGTGAATTTCTTGCGATTTCACTACCTTTCACAACCTTTCACAAAAACTAATGTGACGCCACCTATGCGCAATTGTTAGAACTATTTGATTTGATTTTTTTTAAGTTGGAATGACAACTGATTAAATTTTTAATAAAAATTATTTCAAGCCAAACTGCCATCGGCAAAGAGATATCTGCGACAGCAAATTTCGTACAAATTAAAAACTAATGTGCACGTTCAATGAATTTCGGGTTCCTGTTTCTTTGACATGAAATACACTGTCGCCATCTATACAGGGATATTCACATAAACCGTTCGTTAAAAGTTTTCAAGGTTGCAGTTCACGTAGATATTTGAAATTTAAGGAGCAAGGGTTTTCCGTGGAGATCTCTTTAAATAAAATAAAATTGCCTTTGTATCACTTCCGGTTGTACCGGAAGTCGCTATCAACTCGCTTATTTTAAATGGAATGCTATATTTTTTATCACGTTTTTGAATTCTACATGTAAAAATATGTTAAATTGCAATACATTTCCCTATCTCTAAAATGCATCATTTTTGAGATATTTTGAATTTTCTTAGAAATTTGGATTCTGCAATCTGATTTTCAAAAAATTATAACACAGCTGTTATTGAAGCAATTTTATTTGTAATAGCTAATATTGTATTTGAAGCTTTAAGGTTCTTAAAAATTCCATCAGCATAATCTATTAAGCTACAGGGTGTCTAAAACGCACCGCTCCACTCGAAGATATTCAAACACAGAAAAATACTTTTTTTCAAATGGAATGACCGATATTTTAATGCATCATTGTATGTGGAATCAAATGCTGCGTCGAACTGTACTAGCATTCCCTATACCTAACTTTAACAGTTTTTGAGTTATGAAACATTTTCGATTAATTCAAAGAAAATTACAATTTTAATAGGTCAAATATTTTTAATTTTATTAAGATAGCATGGAAATTATAACAACGATTACTGTTACTACAAATTTTGTAGTCAACCAAAGAAAATAGAATTTGGCAAGTGGAAATTCACAAATTTTAATAGTTCTTTAATCATCCTTCTCTTAGGACGCTTGTGATCTTATAAAACGAAAAAGTATGAATTTCATTACTTTAAATTGAAGAATAAAATAGCTGCTAGTTTGCAATTCTCTGGATTAGCGTGAAAGTATTTTAAAACCATTGTCTAATTATCTTCGTTATTTGTTACTGATCTTCGTACATTTTATTTTTCCAAATTGTATAAAGTTAGGTTCAAACTTTCCAAACTGTGTTTTACTCATAGGAGACAAGAGGGGTACATTTTATTGAACACTCATTCTCTGCTCTGAACAATTTTAGATCATTTTTCATGAATTTAAAAAATAGATTTAAAATATCAGCGTTTGAGTAATTTTGATTTTGATTCTCAAATTTTTTTTGCTTTTGCTTAAAATTTGTAGTAACAGGAAACGTTAAATGCAATTGTTTGTTGTTTTCATAACTATATCAACAAAATTAGAAATATTTAACCTGATAAATGTCAATTTTTATGTATTAAACCAGAAATATCTTATAACTGAAAAACTGTTAAAGTTAGGTATAGGGAATGCTAGTACAGTTCGACGCAGCATTTGATTCCACATACAATGGTGCATTAAAATATCGGTCATTCCATTTGAAAAAAAGTATTTTTCTGTGTTTGAATATCTTCGAGTGGAGCGGTGCGTTTTAGACACCCTGTAGCTTAATAGATTATGCTGATGGAATTTTTAAGAACCTTAAAGCTTCAAATACAATATTAGCTATTACAAATAAAATTGCTTCAATAACAGCTGTGTTATAATTTTTTGAAAATCAGATTGCAGAATCCAAATTTCTAAGAAAATTCAAAATATCTCAAAAATGATGCATTTTAGAGATAGGGAAATGTATTGCAATTTAACATATTTTTACATGTAGAATTCAAAAACGTGATAAAAAATATAGCATTCCATTTAAAATAAGCGAGTTGATAGCGACTTCCGGTACAACCGGAAGTGATACAAAGGCAATTTTATTTTATTTAAAGAGATCTCCACGGAAAACCCTTGCTCCTTAAATTTCAAATATCTACGTGAACTGCAACCTTGAAAACTTTTAACGAACGGCTTATGTGAATATCCCTGTATAAGTATGTATAATATTTACCGGAAGCACAGGAATTTAAACAGGAATTCCATAATTTTCTAATAATAAAAAAACTTTATTTAAGTGCTTGTGGTTAAATTTGTAAAAAAAAAACAATTTTACTTAAAATATAACGGGTGTATTTTTTTTTATTTGGTGTCGACAAGCTATTTATTGTGAACGCACCACAATTTTTTTGATTATTTGTTATTATTATTTTTGTTATCCTATTTTCTTATTGTCTGTTTTGTTTGTTAAAACCGATCTCATTCTTTTCGTCTTTTTTTGTTACAATAGATCACATTCTTGTGTTGCCCTGTCCTACTGCCGAGTTCGAAACCTCGAAAGCAAGGTTAGGAATGGTAAGGTCAAATGTCATATTAACAACAGAACTGTCATGATGATGATGGTTCACAGTTAAATTTTCAAGGCCAACTTCGACGCCAGATTAAAAAAACGCTATTTCGTAACAGTCACGCAAGTTGCAATATTAAAAAAAAAAAATTAAAAGGAATTAATTATATTCACAATTTTTTTTTTAATTCCTTTTGACAGTCTTTCCGACTTAAAAAGTCAGTGGCGCCACCTGTGCATGTTTATTTGAATTATATTTTTTACCGACAACATATAAACTATAACAGACGAGATAATTGAAAAATTTAAATGAATTATGTATGTATAGGCTGAATGAAGCACACCTTCTGTCGACTTCTAGACATCTCTTCGTGCCTAGAGTATTTCCGACATCAAATATCAGTGGCGCCACCTGTGTATGTTTATTTGAACTACAGTACTTTTTACCATGGCCAGCTACATTAACATTCACTGACGTGTATGTATGTCCGTTTCAATTTGACTTTTAAAAATTCGACGGGTACTCCACTCAGCGCCTCTTGTGAGTTTTCAAGTAATTGCAGTAAGTTAATGGCAACTGCGATTACCTAAAAACTCACAAGAGGCGCTGAGAGGAGTACCCGTCAAAATGTTTGAAAGTCGAATTGAAACGGCCATACATACACGTCGGTGAATGTTTAATGTAGCTGGTCATGTTTTTTACAGCAATTAAAAAAGTAAGGAAACGTTTTATTTAAACTGTAACATGCAAGTTAATTAAGAAATTAACGCGTTAATGCACGCATTCAATGGATTTCTTTGGACATTTCTTTGTGTTTAGTTTTTTCCCCCACAACAAATGTCAGTGGCGCCATCTGTGTAGCTTCGCTTGGACTACAGGCATTTGATTATAATTTTGGAAAAACTAAAAAAATACGTGCTATAGAGTTTATAGGTTTTAAATGAAAAAATGAAACAAACAATTTTGTTTTAAATTGCTGATGCAACAAGGTCCTAATTTAAGTCGTTTGCTTGACAATGGGTAAGCAACTCACCTGGGCAGCTCGAACTTCATCCTGCTTTCGATTTTTGCGCTCTTGAGCTAATTGTGCTTCGCAGTTTAACCGAGACCGGCGCTCCTCGGTCACTCTGCGTTCTAAATTGTTAATTGTTTGCCGGTCAGCGGCTCTCGAACTCACAGCACTTTGTAATTTGTTTTGAAGCTCTTCGACTTCACGTTGCAAGCCTAGGAGTTCACCTTTTGAGACTTTTTCACTTGTCGTCAGTGCAGCAACCTAAAGCGAAAACACAAATTTTAGCTTACTTAAGAAAATGTACAAGTTTTATGAAATATTTTTTTGCATAACTTAACAAGTTACTACTAAATTTATATTACCTGCAATCGAAGTTCCTGTTCACTGATTCTGCTAGTATGTAAATCAGTTCGCAGTCGCTTAACATCCAACTCAATCCTTTGCAGGTACTCGGCAGCTTCTTTTTCTTTATCCACCTCCTTCTTCTCTCTTCTCCTTGCAGGTCTAGGTTCTGGCTCCGACAATGTAACCTCTTCAATCCCAGCACCGACGGCGGTGCCGTTCATATGTGACTGTGAGTGATTCACTTTCTGTTTATCTACACACTTTTCAGGATGTTTATGCTCATGGTCACTGTCTTTAACTTTGTCCACGGACTTTCTATGTGACTTCTGGCTTTGCGTGTGTATTCCATTGGCTATCGTCCCGTTAGGAACGTGCCCGTTCTTTTCGTGCGATTGTCTATTATGAACTTTGTTATTTTGTACGTTTTGTGTGGAGGCCACAGGCGTCGTGTTACTCGCGGGTTCTTGTACTTGTAAGGTGGCGCTCGTGTCTACGGGAAGCGCCTGCTGCATTAACTGCAAGTAGAACTCGTTCTCCTTGGCTACGTCTCTCTGCTTTCGCTGTCTCATGCGAAAGCCTATGTATGACTTGAACCCGAAACCTAAAGTAACCACCGGGTAACCTATGCAGTGAGCCGCGAAGGGCCTGCACAGATCTAAATGCCCCGGCATGTGCTTGACATCCCTCAATCGCACCGCCGCCTCCAAGTACACGAACAACATCCACAGGATGATTGTCGGGGCACAGATACCTTTATCTGTGTGCCAGACGTATTGGACCCATACGTAAGTACTGGCGGCAAAAAATAGCCAGTGTACGGGTATGAAGAAGAAGCACAACATGTCTGATGTTAGCGCTATACACACGAAGAATACGGAGAACGCCAGGCCCTGGTATTTGAACGAGTCGTAAACTGAACGAAGCAGCAGATAGAAGGGCCATAAAAATTCGAAACGGAATTCCAGGATGAAGTCTGCCAGTATTACCAAGACCCACAGTACAAGAAACTTCAAGTACAGCAGAGTGCTGAAATTATAAAGCATCATTAAAGTCTCATAAGTGCAAGAGTCGTTCATAAAACAAAATATGTAGCTCCCACTCACAAAACATCTGGAAGTAGAAGTAGTTTTTTTAAATTTGTTTAAGCATGCAAGTGTGTTTTCAAGTGACCAATATGTGCGAGCACATTTCAAAGTCTGTGGATGAATTAATGAATAAAAATATACCTTATTGTTTGTAAACTTGCAATAAAAATGAATTTACTGCATTAAATCCTGCACTGAACGGATTTGAACGAGTAAATCGTAAAATCAAAATATTTTGACAGTTCTACAACTAACCTAACAGACAAGTTATCAGCTGTTGCGAGTAAACGCCAAAATAATGAATTTAACATTAAAATAGTGGCAAGTAAAAGTAAAACGTGCGGTCTACGTAAGATCATTTGCTTAAGAATTCAAAATAAAAGTACGGTTTAGGGAATCCAGCCATTTTGAAACACATATGGCCAGAAAACGTTTAGACTGTGAGCTTACAATGTTGTGAGGTGATTGTAGAGTCACAGTCTCAACGCGGAAATGTACCTTCCGTAAAATCCCTCAGTAATTTTGTTTCTTTTCATGGGTCTTCTCATTTTTCCGATCTCAGCATTTCGCCTCTTCATAATTTACACGGGACCAATGCGCCGGGCTGTTATTCACGTCACTTCGCGTACGGGCCTTTCGAAAATCGCGTTTGTCTCATGGAATTTTCGTCACGAAAACCTCGCTTTTTGCGGTAAATGTCTTTTGTTGTCAACTTGGTGTTGTCGATTAATCCCGCGCCTTCAGATGGCGCCCCACTCGATATTCCGGGAAAATTCATTGCTCGCAACTTTTCATTTCGATTTACTTTGATTAATTACTACAATTTACAATAGGTAATTTAACTCGCAATAGTGAATTAGAAATTATTCATACTCGCTTATAAATTATACGGTAAACGGCTCAATGAAACACGAAAGTAAAACTTTTTAGCTTTATAGCTATATATATAAAAGCTACATACCGTTATACAGCCTTTATCACAATTCTCAACATCCGGCAAATATTAACACCACCCGATTCTATGTTAAATACTTTCCTCTTAACTCTCTGGTTATGAAGAGAATTGAAAATTGATTTTTGACTAGTAAGGTGCGATAATACTAGGTACCTGATATCGTCAAAAGTACTATCGTGATCAGAAAAACCGACTACACTCTAAATTTTAGTTAATTGAAGCGCGCTCAAATGAACTTCCGTCACTTTGACATTAATGTTATTTTGACAAATTAAATAAAAGATCCCAATTAAAAGCGATTGCAAGCCGGAACCAGTATTCGAGCAACTGCAACTGAATTAGCTGTTAATATTACTAATCATGAAGAATATTTACTTTTTTAGGCTGTGTTCGAAAACTACGCCCTCGAGTGCAAGTTGGACGTGTATCGCATCTCTTTCACGCACGATCTCTAACTCATTTTGCATCTCGCTCATCTATTTCAAATCGTCTTGTGTTTACATTACCATGACAGCGGAAGCAGTTTTCGCAACTCACTTTTAAGTAGAGCGTGAAAGGTGCGATCGTTGCCATGGAAATCGTGTAAACACAAGACGTCTTGAAACAAATAAACGAGATGCAAATGAGTAAGAAATCGCGAGTGAGAAAGATTTGATACAAGCCTATTATGCACTCGAGGGTGTACGAGCCCTGCGTCAAAAATATTCGCCTAGTTGGTTTAGGCGTTTAACTTTTAAATTGATTTTAAGATCGCAGCGCTAACGTGGATAAATCTGAAGCTCTGTAAGCTATTCGGCATTTTTGTAATGCACGTGTTTAAGTGCGTACCAATACAAATACACAAGTTGATTTAATGTAATTAATATAAATATCACATATAACACAATCCTGATACATCATACACGCAGGATCGACGCCAAAACACGATTTGTTGTGTAGCATACAAGGGTTTGTTTAGTTGACACCAGGTGGCGAACGCTTAGCTGCAAACTCCAATAGCTGTGTTTTTGAAAACAAAATCTTTATTAGAATTTAAACAAAACTTTTATTTAAGCATGCTTAGTTTCTATTTATTTATTACATATTATTGTTCTAGAAAAATAATCTACCACTGAGTAATTTATTAACTGTGCCTTTCTTTACCAAAGGGAGGTAGGCGAATACTTTTGTCGCAGGGCTCGTAGTTCTCGAACACAGCCTTTAGAATCGAATGAGATGGATGAGATTTGATTGGTTGACAAATATATGAGAAACTCTGTCAAATCTAATGTTAAATTTTTTTAAGATGGAAGCGTCGATTTCACTTCGCTGTAGTCGATTTTAATGATCACGATGGACATAAAATATGCAATGTATTAGTTAACTAAATAATATTTTTGCGTTTTCATTTCCCGGCTTACTTCTAATTTATATTTTATTAAAGGAAATTCTTTGCATTTTATAATCTGTTGCAATTATCTAAATGGAATTCCAGATAATTTAAGAATTCCTGATATCTCTGATGCCCGTACGCACAGACAAATCTCAAGGTAAACTTGAGGAAAAAGTGACACTTAAAGCTAACTTCATATCAATTGTGCGTCGTACAGTTACATTTTTGGTTACATTAAGCATTTTTTCGCGACTAACCGTTTTAAGATGTGGTAATTGCAAGCGGTATCTGCCCCACTACTTCAGTGATGTAAATCTTAACACGGTATTATACATCGCGAAAACACATCGGTTATATTTGCCAGTTATTTACGTTTATGATATAACCTCAAAAAGTTTAAAGCTAACCGGCTTTTTAAAAAATTAAAAATTGATGTGGTAAATATCTTTAAAATGTGCTCTCATTAAATTTGTTTTAGTGATTTCAACTAACTCAGAACTCATTTTCGACTCAGCCACTTGTGTGCAGTGTATAGAACTACTTGGAACTATTGCAATCAGTTCTTGAACGCTTGTTCAACAGATCGCTAGAAGGGTTACTCGGTTACTCATTTTATAACACGGTCACTGCATATGTGACGTCATCAATCTTCCCCTCGATAACCGGTGTATAGTAGGATTTCGTCAAATTGTTCCGGTAATAGTAACCGTTGTCGAAAGTCTGCAACAGTAAGTCGCGAAAATATGCTTATTAGGTGCTCTCGTTCAATCGTTCGTGCCAATGATTACTAATCATAAAAACTGGATTCACTTTGTGCATAATTTATTCGTAACTTTCTTCCGTTCATTTTATGAAATATGACTTTCAATCCTTCGTTTTTTATAGAATCAATTCATAAAAGTTACAAATAAATGTGTACAAAGCTAATCCAGTTTTTACGATTAGTAATCATTGGCACGAACGAAAGCACCTATTGTTCAAAGTGAAGGTTTACTTTGGGCACAGTATACACATCTTATACAACTTGGGGTTTTCGTTGCTACAGTTTTTTAACGCGCATGTCTGAATTTAAACTATATATTTCCAAACATCACTTCTGGACAATATTTTGCGAATAAATGATATGAGAAATGCTATAACGTGTAACTGCATAGACTTCGTAAAAAAAGGGTCTACATTCTTGTGTCAAAGGGCGCGTTCGCCAGAACCAAGCGCTCACGCAGCATTCGTCTGTGATTGGCTTATTTCAAAAAAATTCAAAAAATCTACCAATCGCAGATGAATGCTGCTTGAGCGATTGTTCTGATGAACGCGGTCAAAGATTGCAGGGATACCTTCTTTTGAGTGGGGCAATACGATTCTATTAACTTTTTTTGTTGATAATGAAGGCAACTAGAAAAGTAGTTACAAAACATATTCGAAAAATCGGATTAAGTTAATATTCGAATGTTTGAATTTTTCAATTCACCGAATAATTAGAAAATTCGAATTATTTTAATTATTCGAATAATTAAAAAAATCGAATTATTTGAATTATTCGAATAATTAGAAAATTCGAATTATTTGAATTATTCGATAATTCGAATATTGGAATTATTAAATTCGAACGTATTCGAATATTCAAATTATTCGAATACGATTCCCAGCCTTATTAAAAAGCCGTATTAGGCCGGTATGACACTATACTAAAGCCGTTTTTTGGTGGTGCACTATTTTGAAATTATTTCGTATGTTTGGAAATGTGCATTTTTTAGCATTGAAACAATGACGCCATGTTTTGAAACGGCTGCATGTGAAATTATTTTTTGAAATTATTTCAAGGTGAAGTGGGGGTTAAAAGTAACAATAAGTTAAGGCCCAAATTCAGAAACGTCACTTAGCTGAGTGCGCACTCAACCTCCACTTTCACTCATACCTCCCTCAGTGGAGCGTTCCCTCATCTTACATCGAGTCATGCGATCCACAAACGCACACTCGAGTAAGTGAGATTCGAGGGTTGCTCAATTACATACGTCATCACTTTCTGGGAAAATCCATGCGCAAAATAAGTTAAAGTACCTCATTACAAGCAAAGTGCATTTTGTGACCAAATTTTTAAAATATATTACTAAACTTTAACAATTTATTTCTAATTTAAATTACTTAACTATTGTACTAGTTTTAATCATTTAACCCTAAAATAGTGGATTGCAGAGTTATAATGGAAAGCAAGCGGATACTGTTTTCAAGTCAGGAAAGAAGCGCCTTAATTGAGTTAGTAAATAAACATAAACATGTATTGGAAAACAAAAAATCTGATTGTGTAACTTTAGCACAAAAGAAAAAAATTTGGCAAACTTTGACCGACCAGTTTAACTCTCTGCCTGATACCACAAACGTAAGTAATAACATGATTTATATAGAGGTACATTTAACCCGAATTTTGAAAGAATTGTTTATAAATAAATAAAATTATTTATTTATAAATATTTTGTTTACCTAACAAGTACGGCATTACTTCCCTACGGTACATATATAATATGTTACAGCGAACAACTGACCAATTGAGAAAATGTTGGGAAAATGTAAAATCTCGAAGAAGAAAGGAATTGGCTGAAGCTAAACGAGAAATATTTAAAACCGGAGGTGGAAAAATGCCAGAACCCCCGAGAGATGATCCACCTTTGGATGATGTTCTGGCTAACATTGATATTGAAATTAAGGATGCTATTGATTCAGACACCCAAATAGAAGTATCTCAAATGTTACCAGAGCCATCATGTAGTAACAAAAATTTAGTTCAAATTAATAATGGTAATATAATTTTATATTATACAGAAAGTAATCATACAATTTTTAATTTTAAGTTGTAGAGTTAGAAGAACTTGATGTTGAGGAGATTCGTACTTCCAAAACACCGGTTAAGAACAAAACATTTATGTCGAGAGGGAAAGCGATTGAACAAGAGCTGCAAGCCAGGCTTGATAGGAACAATCTTCTTCAAATTCAGGATGAGGAGTTTCACTCTCTTAGGATGGAAGAACAACAATTAAAAATAAAAGAGCAGAAGATAAGGATTGAGGAGGCAGAAATTAGAAAAAAAATACTATTAGAGCAATATGAACAAGAGAAATTAAAAACAGAAATATTAAGAAAATCTAATATGTATTGCTTATGTTTATGTTCTACCGATTTTTGGATTAAAATTAATATTTGAATTTATTCTTTGATGTTTTTAATATGACTAATTAAAAATGTCATTATTAAGGGTAGACATGCTAATCTACTATGTTCCGGATTGAAAATGCTATATTATGTTAGTATAATAAAAAAAGTTTAATTAAAATTTCTTTGTATAAAAGCAGCTCTAATTAAATTGCCTCGTACATGTCGTTGTCGTGCGGGTGCAATTGGCACAATATGCTCTACTGCATTGTCAAATTGTATATATTCTGCTTCTGTAATTGCAATATTATGTAGTACAGCTACTGCAGCAATGACTCTGATAGCTGCATGCACTTGATAATTCAATGGTACGTGTATGCAGCGGAATCTACTCTTCCACATTCCGAAGGTCCGTTCAACAATATTTCTTGTAAGAACATGTGCTGCATTATATCGATGTTCTCTAGGATGTTCTGGGTTGGGTACAGGTGTATATAGAAACTCAGTTTGTGGGTAAGCACTATCTCCTAATAGAATACCTGGTACTTGCCCGCCTTCAAGTTTTACTTTTATAGTGCTGTTATTAAATATTCTGCTATCATGAGCAGACCCTGGCCATCGAATAACTATATCTAAAATTTCACATCGCGGACCAGCTACCACTTGTACATTTAATGACATCCAACCTTTTCTATTGCGAAATACTTCCGCATTGGGTCCACCAGGGTTCTTAATTTCAATGTGAGTGCCATCAATACATCCGCTAACTCCTGGAAATCCAGCAATTCCATAAAAGATGTTTCTATTAGTTTGATACTCTTCAGGGGTTCTAGGAAATTTTACATAACGATGTAAATTCCTAGCTAATTTTTCTGAAATTTCCTTTATTATTCTGGATATGGATGCTTCGCTAATTTCTCACAAACTCCACAAACTCTCTTCAAAATAGAAAAAGCAAACTAATGTTCATCAATTTTATTATATAAGAATATACCTGATAACTTCCAGTAGCATAAAAACGTAGAGCTGCACAAAGTTTAATAATTGGTGGTATTGCGATACCTCTATTTTCTTGCACATCTACAAAAATCAAAGGGAAGATTATATTTAGAATAGTATGGCGGGAAAATCTGTATCGCGCTAATAATTCATCATTGGTATATGTTTCCAATGGATTTTGTACGTCACGTATAATGTTTCTGAAATATGAAGAATATCACTTATTATATATGTTTTAATTATGATATATTATTTATACCTCGGTACTGCAAGGTACGGTTCATCTTCTGCATATTGCATAAATTCATAAAAATTATTTATGTTGTCAATAGCCATTATTATCTAAAAGAAAGCCTGAATTAGTTCAAATATTTTATATATATATGGTTATTTACTTGAAAATCCCTTTAAATATATAATAACAGTAAAATAAATATTTTTATAGCCACTTAAGGAAACCTAGACCTGCACTCCACATTTACTCAACTTTCACTCAAATGTGCTGTCAAATATGAGTGTCCCTTAAACATTCCAGCGGTCTTGAATACCAACTTGCACACTTGAGTGTGAGTGGAATGCTAACTCCACTCAAGTGCGGTTTCTGAATTCGGGCCTAAGTGCTACTCATAGTCAGTGTTGCCAACCTAGTGATTTGTACACTAAATTTAGTGGTTTTTAATTTAAGTTTGTGATTTTTTTCTTAATTTAGTGTTTAGTGCTTTTTTTGGTGATTTCTTAAAATAAAACCGTGAAATCTTGTGATTTATTGTAGAAGTCAATTTTTCGAAAACGTTGTTCAAAATGCTGACACTGAAGCCAAGCTGCTTAAGTTTTTTTATTGTTGTGAAACTTTATGTTGGTATTATTTCTGTTGTTTGTGTCGATTCGCGAAAATCAGCAACCAACAGATGGCGCTTTTAATAAGGAAAACAAAGAGCTGTCGCCTGTCATTAAGGCTTGCTCTTGCTGCCATTCATTATTATTACTATGTTGGATGAATTCTTTGCATAGGCATAAGCATGCTAGCATATTTATTCGTGTGGAAGCGTCATACACAAATTACAATTCAATTTAATGTTTTTCATAGGTTAACCAAATGTCATTCCAATGATTTCCTTATTATAGGGCCCTTCGCAAAACTTCCACTAGAATAGGTGCCAGCCACTCCGTGATTTTCTCAATTGTTAATTTTCAAGCGCGCGTTTTTCCCGTATAGTAATGTTACTGTTTTTATGTTTATTTTTTTAACGTGTTTCATTTTATAAATTCAATAAAATTTTAATGAAAACTTGTGGCAGCATACTTATTTTGGATTTAGTGATTTTTTAGTGGTTTCCGACATTCGTTTTAGTGAAAACTTTTTCGACTGTTGGCTACACTGCTCATAGTACTCATAACCTGCAAACCGATTGTGTTTTGAAACGATATAGGAAAGTTATTTTAGCGGGATCATCATTAATGACGTCAAAATTGAAACAGTTTTGAAACAGCACCATTCGATTTTGAAACAGTTTTGTACGGCAAAAAACGGCTTACATTTTCTGAGAAATTTTTTATGTTCTTGTATTAATATATGGAAACCTGTCTTACTGGAACGTGCGCTTCGTGATTTTTTGCGCTCTTGTGCTCATTTGCGTGCACAAAGTAGGTAACGGGAAAGCGGCTTTTGATTGGTGCATGTCCACTGCATTATGGAATACACCTGAATTTCTCACTTATCTGGCAACACTGAACACAAGACTTCCTTAATCAGATGAGCGAAATGCAATATTAGTTATAGCGTTTTCGATTGACTGCACTAATGCGTACTCAGAGTATCTTCATCTCGTTTTATTACATGAGGTTAAAAGAAGATACAAATAAACTGAGTGCAACCGGTGCAGATGAATCGAAAACGCTGTTAGAAATCGTGAGTGAGAGAGATGCGATTACACGCCCAAAATATATATTCACTTAATCCCTGACGAAGTCGGCTTCATTGTCCTATCTGAATGTATAGGATCTGTGAAGAAATCGACTTCACTGTCCTATCTAGGTGCACTTACTCTTTGATTAAAAAGTAGTGGACCCCCACGTGGTCAAAATCTGTGATCTTGAGCGCTTTAAGCATAGATAAAGATAGATAGGCTTTAAGTCCATTCTCTCCGAGTATTTATACACTAAAAAGGCCTTTAATTTTGAATTATTTTAAAAGCAGCAAAATAATTTTTTCTTCTTCCCTTCTTAAAAATTCGGTCTCTACAAAACTCCTAGATAAAATCACATTCGTTATGCGTTTATTTCTTCACAAAAAAAAAATTATACAACATGCCCTAACTGAAGTACAATCTAAAAGACAAACACAGAAAACTGATGGTGGGGAAAAAGTCAAATGAATAAATATAAACGTATGTACAATGTCAATAAAATGTGGCGCACCAATTTAAGAAAACAGAAAAAAAAATACACAATATCATTGAATGTAATTGCACAGAGAAGAAATGAATACAGTAAAGATGAAAATAAAAATATAGTTTCAAAAAGGAAAACGAAATTAGTAGAGAGCCTATCATTACAATATTCTTTCGTAAAACAACAGGTAAGCTTGAGACTTTAGGACCTTGGACTCTTGTACTTCAGCAACGTATGAATCGCTAACGTAATACCATTTACCAGGGGGTACATCGGGCACGGCTTGAGCACCTCTCGACATTTCAGAAGTGCACTCCTTTTGATTCTTAGGTAAGAATTGCCATCTGTAGCTGTTTCTTTCTAGCTTCGGCCTTACCTTCACGTAAGAAACGTAATGGCCACCGTGCATCGAACCACTGTGCTCAACCACGCCATACAAAGAATACAGGACTTTGTTCTGACCAAGTTCGAACGTCGGGAGGTTTTGGGATCTCTTCGAGCACACCGGGGCTATATCCAGAAGAGTAGGGAAGGACACGTTTTTATTGATTTTAGTTGGACGGAAGTGGTAAACCTTTTTGAAAAAATTGAATGAATTAAATAAATCATTTAATACGGTTTTTATAATCGAATCATACCTGAAAACGTTTCAAGTGTAGTATAAGAACTGCGGGTGGGTTATATATTAACAATTGCTTCCACGCGTTTGTGTAGATCGTTTTCTTTTCAGGGCCCCCGTGACGCTTGGTGCAAAGATCGCAGCTCACTTTGTTATTAGCCGTCATTAGCTCGCAAGCGGTGAACTGGTTCAAACATGACTGCACCGAACACTCGCCCTCTTCGCACTTATAACGAGCTGATATCGTCCCCGTCCACATGTCGGTGTCGAAGTCATCGTCCGGCTGTATTTACAAAGAAATGCACTTATATTATTTCGAGTAGATTATAATAAGGGAGCGTACCCTTCCGTCGTCTTCTTCCATTTCCTCCTCGTCCATATTGCAGCAAGCTTCATCCATTTGTTTGTCTAAGTCTTGGGGTTTGAAGAGCGTGTCCATTTTTTTACTGTCGCCATCATTTAATAAAGACAACTTCTCTAGGTCTGCTTTCAAGTCGGTGTTTTTATTGTTGACGAAAGACAATCGGGACTCTGGCCTATAGAAATCTTCATTCATCCTGGAAAGTTTTTTTTTATTTATAAACAAACTGATGATTTGAAGGGCGCTTACTCATTATTTGGACTAATTGGACTATTCAAATTCATGCCTCCCATTTCAATGGATGAAGGACTATTGTCTGGGCTTCCTTGGTCGAGAGGAGATACACTCAACATGCCGACCACCGGACTAAGTACACCACTGTCATCCACGTGCATGCTCGGTGATGAAGCTCGGTTGTTTTGTGGACTTCCGCCATCGATCTTGTCTGAATTGTAACCGGATTCGATGCCTTTCATTTGGATATCACTTGGTACACTTGTTTTAGTCTCCTGAAATTACAATTATTACAAATTAGGACTTCCAAAAATGAGAAGCAAACTCACTTCGACATTATCTTCCACGTCTGCATCGGATTCTGACTCAGAATTATTATCGTTATTCTTGTTTTCAACCTCACCATCTTCCGATGCCTTAATATTCCTATGCCCTTTCTGTTTTTTGTTCTTCTTCACAGAACGCTTCTCTTTTTTCATCTGATGTTTCGAGGGTTTGTCGTCCAGTTCGTCGGCCTTCCGTCTCAGCATGGGAGGTATTTGCTTCTCTGTAATGGGCAAGCTAAAAGCAAATGGTGTCAAATTCGGTTTACACTCGATAATCACTTGCAGACCTTAAGTCCAAGAAGAATTCGTCCCTGCGTGAGGTGTGTTCGCAATCTTTGCACTGCAGGGTGCTCACTAAAATCCCCCTGAAAACCTGCTCTGTAGGAAGGAGGAGCTCGGAGGCTTGTTGGCCGTAGAAACGGATTATTTTCTTCTTGTCGCCTTCGACCGATGACGGATCAGTTTTCTTACTGAAGCCTGCAATTTAAATTGTAGTTTCAGAATACTTTTATTTTAATCTATTTTAATCTGTCGTTTTTAATATTTTATATTCAGAGAACGTTTTACATTTTACATGCTAGTGATGTTAAAGTTGTATTAAGCGGGTTTTGTATACAAAAAATAAAATACCTACATAAAAAAATTTGATGCTTGCTTTTAATCAGTCAAATTAAGGAGAAAAATGTTTAAAAAGTGAACAAATATAGTAAAGCTTTTCTAAAAAAATCTTTAACCATAAGGCATTTAATAAACTGTCTTGATACAATTGTAAAATTTAAAAAATTAAAAAAAAATGCAAGGTTTTTTTTGTATCAAGAAATATAGTAAAGTGGCACAATTAAATTTGATTTATTTAAATAAAAATTATTTTGTAATTAATGTATTTTCGTACTTTTTCTTCTGATTCTTGAATTGAACAGTAAATGTTTTCCTTCCCAAAGAAAAATCAAGTTTCCGGTTACAATAAAGAATGAATTGGCAGCACCATCCATTGAGAGCCGCAGGAAGTACATATTATATTTTTTACGTTCGACTTTACGGACAGTTAAATTTAATGTTTATTTATGTAATTGATGAAGTTATTCCTGCTGTTTGTAGCCATAACTTAATATTGGTAAATGAAATGCTATGTCTTGTGGTACAATGTTTTTTATTAGAACGACCGGTTTCGCCTTTTAAAAAGGCATTTTCAAGTTATATATAAAATTACACCTAAAAATAATCAATTGTCTTAAATATGTAGATATTAAAATTACTTACTTAAAAACTATATAATAATTTATAATATTAGATTATTTATGTAATGTAAAAATTATTTTAAAGAATTTGACGTAAACTTTTTTGTAAAATTTTTGATGTATATGAGGGGTTGTTAAATTTTTATTTTATTATATCATAGACGTAATACTTTTCTCTTAAAAAATAAACAGAATTTAAGAAACAATAATAAAAAATTATTAAAAAAACATTAGAAATTTGAAAAATAAAATAAAACAGTCAAATTTAATAATCTCTAAGGCAGATAAAGGTCAATGTGTGGTAATATTAGAAAAGCAATCCTATATTGATAAAGTTGAATCATTTCTTAATAGTAATGGTTTTGTTATTCTTAATTCCAATCCTTTAAATTCATATTGCTTAAAATTAGACAAATTCCTTAACAATAACAATAAAAATTCTTTAATTAAAACATATAAATTAAAGACTATGAATGCTCTTATCCCTAGATTATATGGTTTACCGAAAACACACAAAATTAATTATTCTGTCCGTCCAGTTGTGTCTTTCATAGGCTCACCTGCTCATTATTTATCAAAATCTGTCTTTAATCAACATTTAAAATATGAATTAAAGTACACAATTAAAAATAATTTTGATTTAGTTAAAAAATTAAACAATATTCAAATTAATAATGATTGCATATTACTTTCTTTTGATGTTTCAAACTTATTTACTTCTATTCCTGCCTCAGAAATAGTCAATGAATTACTTTTTTCTTCGGATTTATCTGATGAGAACATTAGTTTTCTAAAATTTTTACTTAAAATTACACTACAACAAAATTTCTTCTCATTTAATAACAAAATTTATTCTCAAATTGATGGTTTGGCTATGGGTTGTGGATTATCTCCGTTCCTAGCAGATATATTTACGAACAAATTAGAAGTAAATTATTTTTCTTCAAACAGCCCTTATAAGAAATTTATTAAATTCTATGGAAGATATGTTGATGATATTTTTATAATATATAACGGACCTAATTTTTCTTTAAATAATTTACTAAATGAATTTAATTCTTTTCATAACAATATAAAATTTACTTTAGAAATTGAAAAAAATAATTCAATAAACTTTTTAGATTTGACTATTTTCAAAATAAATAATCAACTTAGATACAAAATTTATAGAAAACCCACGTACACACATAACTGTATTAACTATTATTCACTTCATCCATTTGAACATAAATTTGCACTTTTTCACCGTGTTTTTTCTATCCCCATGAACCAATCTGATTTTAAACATGAAATTAATGCAATTATTCAAATAGCTTACTATAATAATTTTCCAATTAAACCTATTTTCAATATTTTCAAGCGTATTAAAAATAAAATAACAAATAATATAATTTTCCCAACATTGGAAAATTCTAAAACTCCATCATGTTACTTTTCTATTCCATATGTCGGTCCTTTATCGAATAAAATTAAATCACTGAATTAAATGTTTCTTATTCTACAATGTTAACATTCAAAAATTTATATTCAAACAACAAAGATCATTTAGATAATTTTTCTAAAAATGGTGTCTATTCTTTAAAATGTAATTCATGCGATGCTACATATGTAGGACAAACTGGAAGAAGTTTGCTTATTAGAGTTAATGAACAGTTAAGATCGTTGCGTTTAAACAAATTAGATTCCACGTTTGCTAAACATTTGGCAGAAACAGATCACGATTTTGATCGTTGTAATAATGTACAATTGTTACATAATTTACCTAAAGGACATAAATTAAATATAGCCGAGAATTTAGAAATTTTCTTACATAAAAATATTTTTTCTATTAATATAATTAATGAGCAAACCATCTCTAGCACAGATAATTTTCTAAAATCAATTCAATGGAATTTGTGTGACTGATCATTACGTCTATGATATAATAAAATAAAAATTTTTTTATTAACAACCCCTCATATACATCAAAAATTTTACAAAAAAAAAAATTTACGTCAAATTCTTTAAAATATTTTTACATTACATATATAATCTATTATTATAAATTATTATATAGTTTTTAAGTAAGTAATTTTAATATCTACATATTTAAGACAATTACTATTAATTGATTATTTTTAGGTGTAATTTTATATATAACTTGAAAATGCCTTTTTAAAAGGCGAAACCGGTCGTTCTAATAAAAAACATTGTGCCACAAGACATAGCATTTCATTTACCAATATTAAGTTATGGCTACAAACAGCAGGAATAACTTCATCAATTACATAAATAAAGTAAAGTTTATTAATATAAATAATATTAATTTTTATTTGTTTCTCAAACGAAGTGCTTTATTAAAATATTACCCATGCAACACACAAAGTATAGAATATGTCTAAAACACGTTTTGAATTTAGTTTAAATGTAGAATATTATAGACTAGTAATATGTGTCACATATGAGTGACAGTCTAACTAACGTCTTTTTATGGGATAAATATAACGTTTACACAAAATGTATATTTTATATGGTACGCGCAACGTTTATACATGGTTTATACTAGACGTATATTTTGAAACTATAAAATTATTATAATCATACGTGTTTATATTATTACAACTTATTCTAAAGAAGCTGCCAAACCGAAACGTATAGTGAAATGTTGAAATTTAATTCAACTTTAATAAGTGTCTCATCGTTTGTAGTAATTATATATGTACTTTCTGATCACTTGTAATTGTAATTGGCAAGAAAGTTCCCATCGGTTTTGACTTATAAACTACAACTTTGTTGTGAGTAGCAGTTATCCCATAGTTGGCGCTCCTGTTGAAAAGCTATCGTAAATAATCGTTATGTGACAAAGGTTGTGTATTTTACGAAAAGTAGAAGCGATCTGGTCAACAGATGTCGCCCTGAATTCGTTGAAGCAATAATTTCCACCCAATGAAGAGTGGTTGATTTTGGCACGCATTTGAAATTGAAACTACAATTTAGGTTAAGACATTGATTTTCGTGTCTTCTCATCGACTACCTTTTGTTTTGTTCTGCAAGATTAACGTTTAGGGGAAGCCTGAAAACCTTAACCATATTTCCAAATCAGAAACTACCAGTTTTGAGCAAAAGATGACGCTCTAGATCTAGAAGTTAATTTTACAAAATCAATCCGAGGTGGACACAAATTAGATCAAGGCACGAGTTTTCGTATTTTCCCGTTGAATTCTTTTGTTTTGTTCTACAAAATGAGTTTAGGAGAACCCTGTGGAACCTTAGGTATATATCCGTGTCAGAAACTACCAGTTTTGAGCAAGAGATGGCGCTGTAGAAGACAATTTTATAGAAATCAATCAGAGATGTCACAATTAAGTCACAAGTTAATGCGTCTGTTTTCGCGTCTTCCAGTCGACTTTCTTTTGTTTTGTTCTGTAAAATGAATATTTGGGAGAAGCCTAAAAACCTTAACTACACCTCCGATTCAGAAACTACTAGTTTTTGGTAAGAGATGGCGAGCTAGAAAACTATTTTACAAAATCCATCAGAGATATCACAATTTAAGTTAATGCGTCTGTTTTCACGTCTTCCAGTCGACTTTCTTTTGTTTCGTTCTGTAAAATTAGTATTTAGGAGAACCCAAAAACCTTAGGTATATCTCCACATCAGAAGCTATCAGTTTCTGGCAAAAGATGGTGCTCTAGAAGACAATTTCACAAAATCAATCAAAGGCATCACAATTTAGGTTAACGCATCGGTTTCCTCGTCTTCCCGTAGACTTTCTTTTGTTTTGTTCAGTAAAATTAATATTTAGGAAAAGTCTTAGATATATTCTCGTATCAGAAGTTACTCATTTTGAACAAGAGATGACGTTCTAGAAGACAATCTTACAAATCAGTGAAATATGTTACAATTTTTGTTATGGTCGCGACACTTCGCGGCGAAATTTATATTTCTATATACACCTATATATATCTATATTTCTATATATGTATACTCATATTTTAAGCTCACGTCTCATTTAGGTCTAGTGGTATAATTCCAGCTTAACTTTAAACCGAAACCCGAAACAATTATTGCAATAATCGTTATGGGTTTAAACTTCAGCTTAAATTTAAATTGGCATTGTAAGTACAACTAGGCCTTAGTGATACAAAATGTTAGTATTTTTATGGAAAATTTACGTTGTAACAAGGATCACAAGACCAATTTAGATAAATATTTTGAACAAGTTACGTCTAAACATTTATTATATTTTTTGAGATTATATTTTAAATTTTTAATGAAAAAAATTTATGTTGAGGGCCTACGCCTACATGATAAGATGGAATAAACGTGTTTTGCAAGTCGCGGCATTTTAATAATAATAATAATAAATTGTCTTTATTGTTATGGCGAAGTTTAGCCAACGCTATTCACTTAACCATAAAAAAAAATACATTTACATTCAAGCGTCGATTTACATTTTAATGAAAACGTTTAATTAACGCATCATTTATCCTACGGTAACTAATAGTACCATTAAAATACGAATATTTTTGGTATTCTATATACCATTACCAAAAATATCCCTGTCTGTCGTATATAAACCGTCTAATTTTTAGTTTTTCTTTTTCAAAATTGAGTCCAATCTAAAAGAGTGTTACTATTTATTGAACAAAAACGATTTTTGTTAATTTTCTTTCTTTACTCAACGATTTATTTTATTTGAAATTTCTCAGTCGATGTAAGAAAATGCAGCGCCATCTGTAGTAGAGTAGGGGAATAATTTCTTCACTATTCATTTTCATTTCATGTCTTGCTACTTTTTAAAATTCACATTGATTTTTTTCTCTCTCAACATTTATTGCTAAATTTTAGTTTGTTTTTCTCTATTTCAAAATTGAGTACAATAAAAAAAAACGTCTCTATTTATTGAACAATAACAATTCTTGTTTATTTCTTCTACTTTACTCAACGATTTATTTTATTTAACGTTTCCCGGTCGAGGTAAGAAAAAGCAGCGCCATTTTTTCAAAATTGATTTCAATCAAAGAGTGTTACTATTTATTGAACAATAAAAATTTTTGTTTTTTTTTTTTCACTCGGTCGAGGTAAGAAAATACAGCGCCATCTGTTATTGAGTTGGGGAACGATTTCATCTCTACTGATTTTTCTCTCTCAATATTTATCGTTAAATTTTACATCTTTCACAGTTGAGTCCACTGAAAAAGAGTTTTACTATTCATTGAACAATAACAACTTTTGTTTATTTATTTTTTACTCAGTCGAGCTAAGAAGATGCAGCGCCATCTGTAGTAGAGTAGGGGAATGATTTCTTCACTATTCGTTTTCATTTCATTTCCTGCTGCTTTTAAAAATTCAAATGGACATTTTCATGTGCGCTACTGTAACTCCTTGTAATGATATACAGTCTTTATCTATTGAACTTCATTGTGAACTGTGCGCTGTGTTTTAATTTTCAAGTGACAATAATGTACAGGCGTTAGTTAGTTCAAGTACGTGACTCCTTTAAACAGTTACACATTATTTTGTACTTACGTCATACATGCCCCAAGCTCTCTATGACAATCTATGTATTTCGTTGAGCATAATTATAGAATATTCATTCTGTCACTTGTTATAGAATGAAAATACATGCTTGGCATAACACATAAGAAGCAAGTGTTTCAGAATAAATATTCTATCTCAAGAGTGAGAATGTTTACTTTCTATTATTAAAAATGATTTCGGAATAAAATAAAATAAAACTCACCAAGTTTGTCTAAAATGACAGCCTGGTATCTGCGCAGGTCTTCTTCTCTCACCGCTTCCAGTAGATGGCGCAGTAACTCATGCGAGTCGTGCTGATGCCCTCCGCCGAACTGAGGCATGCGTTGCGTTAACTTGGAGAAGAGGGCGCGGGGTGTGTGTACCTGAGCTTGTCCGCTTTGTAGAGTCCGCAGGGTATCCGCTAAGAAACGTGTTAAAGGTCTCCATTCTTCTAGGGTTCCTAAAATTTTAAATGGTTTATTATTTATGACTGCTCTTAAGTAAAAACTTCTTTTGTTTTTATGACAATGAAAAAGAAAAGAAAGAAGAAAATATTTTACCTAAATTAATTCGATTATTGGCCAAGATATTTTGATGAAGTTTATGCTATGATGATGCTTGCTTATGACTAATTTGATTATTTTTTTTGATAATTTACGTTTTGAGAACTAATAAAGGTGTCCCAACAAGAGCGCCGGATTTAAATTTGCCGCCATTTTGTTAATACGAGTTGTATACGGTGATTTTTTTTTTGACAGTTCTCACGTACAGACCACGCGATTTAAGAATATGGAGAAGTATTCAAACGAACAACGTTTAATTATTGTAAAAACACATTACAAAAATGGCGAAAGTTTTGCGAAAACAGGTCGCCAATTACGTCAAGCCGATGGACTTTTTCCTTTGGGGCTATGTGAAGGAAAAGGTGTATGCGAATAAGCCTGAAACAGTTGAACATCTTAAAGAGGAAATACGGCGCGTTATTGGTGAAATACAGCCACATTTATGCGAAAACGTTATTCATAATTTCAACAAAAGAATAACCCTGTGCCAGAGGTTTCGTGCTTAATTAAAAAAATTATATGTTTTTCTTTAAAATTAAATCCGGCGCTCTTGTTGGGACACCCTTTATTAATATTTTGAAAATAGTCACTGTCATAAAAAAGTTTGCTTGTTAAAAATCTAGTGATTTCTTCCAGTCTTCTCTAGAAACTCATAAAATTGTGATCTGGCAACGCTGAAACTTTGTCCTTTATTTATCTGGGAAGCTATGATTGGTCACCTTCGACTTTTGATAACACATTACTTGATTTGAGGTTAAGTTAGATGAGTATGATTCAATAAATCACATCACTCTTTCATTCCATCTTTTTTTCATTTCGAATTGACAGATGGCGACAGTGCTTTCAATTTAAATTGATAGATGGCGACAGTGCTCTCAATCTAAATTGGCAGATGGCGACAGTGCTTTCACTTTGAATTGATAGATGGCGAGAGGGTCCTCAACGAGTTATTTTGTAAAAGAGATTGTGGGTCACATGACCTTCTACGCGATCTTTAACGTCTCTTATCGTTCTGCATGAAGGAAAGCTTTCCTGTCAAATGGACAGATGCCAGCCACTGGGGGGCGTTCCAAATTTTGTTCTGTAATAAATCATCGTCAAGTGGAGGGGATACGTGGCGATAAGTGGGGGTGCATTTGAACTACATAATTATTTTGTTATACAGGGATGGCAGCAAGAACGTGAAGACCTTCCGTTCACAGCCTGGTGGTGACCACGTGACCTTGAAACTTTTTGTTCGCTCTGTATTAAAATGTTTCTTGGTGTTGAATGACTGGCGCCGACGAGTTTTTTTTTTTCTTATAAAAGATGATTAAATGTCACCTGGTTTACGATGGTCACGTGATTTTTGTTCGCTCGGTATTAAAACATTGATGGTGAAGTGGGGAGGGGCGAGGAAATGAGATTACATTTTCTTTTGTTATACAGGGCGATTTAAGGTCAAGTGCTCGACAACTAACACTTAGGTGGTGATCACGTGAACTTCACTTATTTTTTTTTCGGTCCGTAGAAAAATAAAAATGTCTTCGATTTAAATTGACAGTTGACGACAATGCTTTCAATTGATAGATGGCGATAGTGCTTTCAATCTAAAATCACAGATGGCGATAGTGCTTTCACTTTGAATTGATAGATGGCGAAGGGGACATTAATGAAGACCTTCTGTTCACAACCTGGTGTTGACCACGTGACCTTGAAACTTTTTGTTCGCTCTGTATTAATATGTTTTTTTTTTTTTGTTGTTGAATGAGGTTGAATGGCTATCGCCGACGAGTTTTTTCTTCCTATACAGGGCGATTAAATGTCACCTGGTTTACGTTATGGTCACGTGATTTTTCATAATTTTCGTTCGCTCGGTATAAATACATTGATGGTGAAGTACTTCGTTCCTAGAGTGACGTTTAAAAGATTAAAGATTCACTTTAGTGACGGTCACGTGACCTGTCATTTTCGTTCACTCGGTATAAAAATGTCGACACAATTTTTTTTTTTTTAGTTGAGTGAATTTTTCGTTTTTTTTTTCTTCTCACTTCAATCAAACGCAATGGCTTTTTTTTTTTTTTTTAGAAAAACGCCAACTGTTGCGACTTGGATATTCCGAGAATTTTTGATTTTACGACCAGCGCCATCTGTGAGAAAAATTTCGAAATTTTATTTTAGAGGCTGATTTTTAATTGTGTCATATTTGTCTGTCAACATTCAACCACATGAAATATTCCTCGCAACTGTTTCTTTTTTTTACAGAAATTATTGCAATTAACATCATCCTGGAAACACTGAAAACTTTTTTATCTTACATCAGCGCCATCTATGGAGGACATTTCAAAGTTTTGTTTTACTTAGACGAAGAATTTAAATACTTTACCGTCAAGAGGTTCCAAGACGATAGAATTTTTATCTTCATTGGTCAATTTGCCTCCTGGCAACTGAAAGTATTGTCCCGTCATCGAAGTCTCTTCCAAGAGCTCCAGCAGATAAGGAGTTTGGCCGAGACATTGCATAACGGAGTTGAAAAAGCAAGTGTTTCCCAAATTCGTCAAACCACAAGTTCTGGCCAAATCTGAAATTGCCGTAGGTTTCTTGCATGTGCCGGAGGACACATTGGCTTCGGCCAGTTCAAGAACCTAAAATCATTAGCGATTATGATTCGATCCTTTCATGTTTCAGTTATGAATTTTTTTCAATGAAATACAGTAAGCCTGCGTATACAAAACTTAAAATTTTCGCACAAGTCATTAATGGAACAACTTGACAGCAATGGAAGAAAAATTGAATTGGCGCTCAATTTTCAGCGTATTGCAACGCACATTTAACGCCTGCGCACTAAAGTGCAGGATTACCGTTTATTTCCTTCACTAACCACAGCAACTAGAATAACGAATGAAAACTGACATTCTAAAAAATATAAACTTCAGGCTGCTTCATGCCAAAAATTACGTTAACATACATTTTATAGGATTTTTTCGCGAGTAACCGTTGAACTGACGAACGCAACGGTTACTATTACCGCTTCATTTTCTTGACGGTTATCAAGGGGAAGATATAATGACGTATGTGAGCAACGTCATCATTTGTGACCGTGTTATTGAATCAGTAACACAGCACTCGACGAGTGCAACGAAAAGCGGTTATAAAAGTAAGCGTAGGGCCGTGTTTGCTGTTTGGTTTTGTATTGACATGTGTTGATATATTAAGCTTATATTCGAGTCCGAAAAAATACTCATTAAAAATAAATCCTATTGTTTTTGTTTCATGCATTAATGTCCCAATTGTAATAAATTTTACGATATAAGTTTGAGTGTCATATAAGATCAGTTTTACTTATGTTCACAAACGCGAAATCAATTTATTTTCATTTGCTATGAATCATTCAAATTTAGTACGAGATTCGAATGTGTTTTCGCGGTAATAGTTAGATAACCGTTACTTAATCAGCAGATAGGTGGGGTATTACATCTTAACACGGTTAGTCGCGAAAAAATCCTATTAGTTTTCTTCATAACCTCCTCCAATTTCATTGAAATCTATTGACAAAGGAAAATAATTGAACCTTTGTTCTACGAACCTTATCATTTATGCCTAACGCTGATGACTCGCTCGTACCCTTGCCAGATTCAAAACTTTTCCTAAAGTACTCGACCGTTTCTAGAAGTTTCTTCGAAGCGGCTATGTTAATGTCATTATCACAATCGTAACACCAGACACGCCAAGTCGTCGTGTTCACACACAACGAATGACTGTCAGAGTGTGGGGTGTTATAGTGCTTGAGGGCGTGTTGGTTCTTGGCTCGTCCGCATGCCTGATTCCCACACTTCAAGCACATCCACAAAGAATCATCAATCTCGAACTCGTTCAATTCCAAACCGTTCATCACAGGATTCTTAATACATTCTAAGCAGTCTTTTTGATGACCAGCTTTCAAGATGGCCTTCTTCACCCCGGTCATATCCACCGCCTTCCCCAGGTGCGGACACCTTGCCACGTTCTGGTTTTCATCGCACGACTCCGTGGACTCGTCCGATTTCTGGTTGGGTTCGTTCTGGTGTTTCTTCTTGCCCATTTTCTAATAGTATCAAATTCGTTTCGACTTTTCGACGGGAGGAGAATGCGCCGCAAGCTGCATACAGGTCTCACCGTGTCATAAAATCCGGGAAGACTGTATTTTACCGTCTGGAAAAGTAAAATGATTAACGTTCTTCGAAATCGTTACGGCTAAAGAACTTTCGCACATTTATAATAACGTGACAAAATGACAGTGGAAACTTTGTCAGATTTTTTTTATTAGTAATATACCGGAAATCCCTAAACCAAAGTTGATTAGAATCGTTTTAGCAGGGTTGTAAACCAAATCTGCTTTCGCATTTAACGTCATTGGGCGCATTCAGCAGACTCGAAAGTCGTTGACCAAATTTTTGCTGAATGCGACCTCTCACAAGTTGGAGTTGGAGCGTATCTAAGAAAGATTCGTACCACTGATACGTATTAGAGAGAGCATTTTATTAGTATAAAGAATCGCGGGCTGCGCGTGGCATTGCGTACGTAGATGAATCCGAGTCGAATTGCGATATCGAGTTCAAAAATTAGTTCTCTCGTTACGCAAACATATTTATAAACGTGAACGAACGAGTCGGTGTTCAGTTAAAAATCAAAAACTCGAGTTGCAATCATTCGTTTCATGCGTGCTAGTATGGATGTACTGGTACTGACTGAGGGGGTCATTCTAATTGGGGTTGCAAGTTACAACTTTGTATGATCCTACTTCCGAGCATTATCGAGACTGTACAACGTTGTATCCTGTTACCACCGAACATTGCCAAAATTGTAGATTCTTACCAGTTGCTAAGGAGGTACCACCGTTGCTAGGTTGCAAAAATTCTATTAGATTGACCCCCTGATACCGATACTATATTATCCAATACAAAGATTCGATTCATTTGATTCGGTTCGCGAACGACTTATCGTTATCGCTTCTTGATACTAGTGATACGAATCTCGGATTCGTACCGTACAAATTCCAACAAGGATTCGTATCACTTATACCAATCATACGAATACGACCCACCTCTCCAGACCGGGTTCGTGAAGTCTCCATGGGTAACGCTTGGAGCCAATAAAATGAAAAGCAAAATATACAAAATCATTTATATGAGAGAGAAAGAGTATTGTTCAGGAGAACCCAAGAAAGTTTACAAATCTACTGTACCCAAAATCGGTTAAGTGCCTCGTACAAGAGCGAGTAAAACTGATGAGTAAAACCGACGAGTAAAACAGCGGTTTTAAAATGGGCGTGTTTACTCGCTAGCTGCTGGCTTTGCTCGTCTATTTTTATAACTAGCTAATCTTGATTTCCATAGACAAGGATTTTCGCGAAAACAATTTATAGGATCGCTAATGAATACACGACTATCAGCCCAATTCCAATTCATGTCGCTAAAAGTTAACGTGTCGGTAAATGACGTCACATCGCTAATTCCCTCAAATGCTATTCTGATTGCCAACAATAGTTAAAAGTTAGCGGGAGAAGTCGCCATTGCACTCGTTAAATCTTTAACTTTTCCCTCCGGCTAACGGCAGTGTGTTCAGAATAGCAAATACAATGAACATCGCTAACGCGATCTTTAACTCTCACAAGTTAGCGACATCTTTAATTTAACGATGTTCAATTAGAATCGGGCCGTATATATGCGTTCTCAAATCTGCCATAATTTTAATAAAGAACTGCTGGCTCGCGCTTGCGGTGGTGATCCACCAGCAGTGTCATGGCTCGACGTGTAAAATGTCAAACCAAACTGACAGATGTCACGAGCAGTGTTGCCACCTCCCTAGCGTGTCCTGCCGCTACCGTGATCCGATAATTCTGATTTTTAAAAAAAAAAACGCTACGCTAAGAGTTTTCTGTAATGGTAAACACAATGCTAAAAGACAACACATTTTTACTTATTTTATGAAAATATATGCATACATGAAACATACATCAATACTTTAAGAAAAAAAAAAAAAAAAAACACAGAAAAGAGTTAATTTTTAAAGGAATACATGTTATTATTATTATATTTCTTGAAATGCTCGTTACTAAACTCATAATTATAACAACACAATTTCTTGCAGTACAAATCCACTTTTATACGTAATGTAGCTTCAAGATGTGAAGTTGAGAGTTTGTTTCTTTTTTTAGTTTTAATGTCAGTAATACTTGAAAATACTCTTTCAACATTACCACAGTCTACATCACGGCTTCCTAGATTAGTAAAGCCCAGTGTGCTCCCTCTATGCACAGAAAAAAAGCTTTGAACTAAGAATGCGGCTAGCCGGATGAAGCACACTGGGCTTCATTAATTGAGGAAGCCGTGGTCTACATACAGTCTGTTCACTGGCGCTAGTTTCGCGTACAAAATTCTTGGAAACTCGGGGAAGAATGCGCAGTAGTCTCGCTGCTTCTATTCGTAGTTTGGTTTACCGGCTTGGTTCGGGCACATTCGGGCAACTGCAAACACTGCAAGATTTTAAATTTAAATTGTTTGCGCCACGTAAGAATCGACTCGCGGAAGAATGCGCAGTGGTTACAAAGATACAAGGGGTGCTACAAGGGGTAAAAAACCGCTACAGTAGCGGAATTCCGCTACGGGTGGCAACACTGGTCACGAGTCAGGCTTATTGATTTTTAAAACCGCGGTTTGAGCTGATTCATGCACAATAATAACGACGAGCCTGGGTCGCGGACTAAAACCGCGGTTTTACTCACACGTGTATCAGGCGCTTTAACGTTGCCAGCACTGCTTCTGGCCTGACTGACTAGCGCAGGGTTGCTAATCTATTGATAACGATTTCCCCCATGCGAGGTTTAAGAAATCCCCCAATTAACAGATATATTTTGTTACGATCTTGTGATAACCTGGCAACATTGCCCGACACTGAAATTAAATGAGGTTAAGTCCGCAATTTTCAAAAATTAAGTAAACGTAAAATAATGAAGCACGCAAGTTTCATTGCAAGAACGGTGTTCGTTCAAAACAACGATGTCGAGGCCGCTTGCAGGATTTTAAACAGAATATTGGGCAAGGAAGGAATTTTAGACCAATACCGGAGGACAAGATTTTACGAGAAACCTTTCCAGGTATTTACTTGATAATTTTTCACACAAGTTCCTCGTCATTACTGTTGAAATAATTTCAGTTCCGAAGAAGGATAAATTTTGAAAAATGCAAAGCCATTTACAATGAAGATATGGACAGGAAAATACAGTTTGTACTCGGCAAGAATCGCAAGGATCCCTACCCAGGGTGTTCATAATTGCATAACGTTACATCTGTAGATAAATTTTATTGAAAAGCAACAATATAAAAAAAGTTATAAACACAATAATATAAAAAAACAGATCATAATAAACAAGGTCTTATGCAATATCATAATAATCGATTAGATCTCCTGATTTGAACTGTCCACTCTCCAAAACGCCCATTAATTTCCGAACGGTTTGTTCAGTGCTTAGCACTGATGTATTCTTAATTTCTTGAAACTGAGATCTGAGTTTGTCATCTTGAGCATTTGTGACAATTTCATTAAACATAGCTGTATCAACAGGTCCTGGACAGTATTTCAAGACGGTAATATCACTTTCTTCTTCTGTCAACACAGAAAAAAATAGATCTCTGGAAGCTTTTGCAGAACCGTACAAGGCTGTATTCACAAACGGTTTATGACCGCATAAAGAACTGATGTTAACAACTACTATGCGCTCAGCGAAACTTCTGCTTTTCTTTATAAAAACCGAATTTAGCAAAACAGCGGAAAATACGTTCAGTTTATAATAATCAACCCATACATCCAAGTCATTCAATTCGGTGGTGAGTTTCAAAGCACCTAATTGTCCTGCATTGTGAAATATCACGCTCAAATCGTATCTTTCTTCTGCCTGCGTAGTTTCACCAAATATGTCTTCGTACTTCTTATTGTCAGCGTTTGACAGATCCAAGGGGTAAACAGAAACGAGTATGTTCTTGTTTTTAGCAGTAATCGCTTGTTTTGTTTCGTTCAACCCCTCCTTAGAGCGTGCTATCAGAATAATTTTCGAGCCCTTGCCTAGTCGACGGCCAACTTCTGTAGCTATGGTACGTCCGATTCCTTGAGACGCCCCAGTCACTATCACGAAGGCCCTTTTCGTGAAATCCACTGCGGAAGACATTTGAAATATAGCGTTACAGTTCAGCTGGTAGTAAAAATATGACCCCCTTAAGGCATTTACGAAAATTAACCCGGTGGATGCACCGTACTCTATTTTCCTCACTCTTACATGCACTAAGTCTCTTAATGTTCTCTCTCGCACTTCTAACCCGGTTATCAACTTTCGTAAACGCCTTTAGTCGCTCCTTGGGAAAGCAGCTAATAGGAACCTTTCCTGCGCGTGTAAAACAGTGACATCTAGTGTTGAAGCAACGCATCTATTTCCTGGCACCGGTAAATTCGTATCACACACAGCTTTCTTTAGGTATCCTAATAAGTTGAGAAATTTACAGGCAGATGATTGCCTGCGAATTTGATAAATTTAAGAAACGATATTTTAACAATTTTGCTGCAACTATCTTCAACTTCCTTTACTAAAAAAAAATCTGAACTTTTAATAGACTAATTGCTCGTTCAATATTTAAGACCACTCGGTTTCGACGTTGAAATTAAATAAGGATAAGTTTTCATTGCTCGTCCTTGCGTGTTCATTCCAATTTAGTCTAGAAAAGTAGAATTTATTTCATCCGGGAAAAAAACAACTTACGAAAAGGGTTTCCTTTTTTTTATTAATTCTTTGAAACGGGCCCGATTTCTTCCGGGGGTACTTTTAATTTCACCAATTTAGTTTCTCTATTGATTTTCTTAAATTGCATGTAACATCAATCGTAAATGCTCGTAAATTTATTTTTTAATCGTGCATTGGTAGTTACATTCAACTACAAGCTTTAATTTTTTTATTGTTACATTTTTGTCATCGACGTTATGCTCTGTTCATTTCTTCATTAACGTGTCCAAGAGGGTGTAAAAAGAAAACGAAATTCGCATCACCTGTAATTAAAAAAAAAAAAAAATGTTTAGGCAATAACTATTTGATGTAGGGATACAACCTTCAAGTAGCTTGCGAAATCCATCTCTGTGATCCCGGCTGCCGTCAGATACTGTTTCCTCTGTGCCAGTTGCATCATCAGGAGCAGGACCCTACTGAAGTCCTTCTCGTAAAACAACTGCCAGTTGCTTTCGTATATTGCATCGGCGAGGTGGCAACTCTGCGAAAACAAAATTACTAATAATGTTTGAATCCGGTCCTGATCGTGCTTTGATTCAAGACTCGTTCGATCAAATGATTTATTTACCCGAACAGTACATTTAAATTACCTGTTATACAGAGTATCCTTACTATCAGTGCCTCAGCTTGTCATGAAGTATGTAAGTGCAGGAATGAATGCTTCATCATTATTAAACCCTGTATATGTACGTAACATCACATGAAGTAATCCTTACTTTTTTTTTAATTAGGTACTTAACATTTTTATATTTTTCAAAAATATATACTTTGTTGGGTTTATTTCTTACAGTTAATAGAATAAAACGCCTTTTTTATTATTTTCGATGCATTATTTTTGAAACAGAAAAAAATCTCTACTATGATTTCCATAAAAAAAATATGTTTATGTTATGACTAGAAAATTTAATTAAGTATCAAAAAACCAACTACACCACTGAATTGTATTCCAAAAAGTGTCCTAATAATGTCCAAACAGCTGTTTAATATCTGTAAAAATAAACGAGATATGCGCCATTAACGAAACGTCAATTTTTGCACTCGAAAACAAAAGAAGATGACCAATTTTGGTTTAGTCTATTGACTCTATCTCTAAAAAAGAGATCGAGACTTGGCCACTAGTTTGTTTCTATCTCTTAAGCTGGATTTACATGGAGCGTTGAGCGCGTGGCGTACTATACTCTTATTGGCTACTGCTCTTTACGTAACGAGCACTAACCAATGGGAATACAATATGCCCGGCGTTTTGACGCGCTCAACGCTCCATGTAAATACAGCTTTATGCCTTACGAAGGTAATGTAAACGAGTTTAACAAGTGTTTTGTCACGGATGGATAAAGGTTCATATGAAAGACGAAGCAAATACAAACGTAAGGGAAAAATGCATGCAGGACTTAGAATTAATTACTGGGTTAGTGTTGCGGCAGACTTGGACTCTTGTTGAGCTTGTTCCATCATGCATGCGTCATGTGTTCATGTTTTTTGTGGCGTTAATTTATCTGTTCGGGCGGATCCACGAGGCTGCAGGGCCAATCTATAGTGTGCTGAGGGTTTCCCATTGGGTGCATGCCGGTAGCACGTTGGACAGGGGTTTCAGGCGGGTCCAACGCTTTTGCAGAAGGGTGAGGCCTCGACTTCCCAGGCGGCGAGTGATGGATGCCGTCCTGTCTCTGCGATCCAACGAATATCCTAGATAGTATCGAGAATATCGTTGGGGCCTTCCG
The DNA here is from genome assembly GCA_958336345.1 of Dorcus parallelipipedus. Taxonomy (NCBI): domain Eukaryota; kingdom Metazoa; phylum Arthropoda; class Insecta; order Coleoptera; family Lucanidae; genus Dorcus; species Dorcus parallelipipedus. The sequence continues at coordinate 1,381,568 of OY284478.1, read as the reverse complement.
AGACGGCCCAAATAGCGAGTCGTCGCACGAGGTGGACGTAGCATAGCCGGAGGAGGTCGGCAGTGGGTAGCCATCCAGACCCAGAAGTGCAGACCCCCAGGTTATTGGTGGATGGGGATATACTCTTATCTTTAAATAAATTGTTAAAAACCATTCTTGTAAATTTTTATTATTTAAGTAGCGACAATTTGGCGATTTTTTTCAGTTTTGGTAGGGAAATCGTCGACTTTTGCTTTTAATTATAGCGATATTTCACTCCAAGCGGTTGGCAACACTGGCTGCGACACTCGCCGAATGTATGTAAGCGAACTCGGCTACGTACAAGTTTGAATTATCACTCTTTAAAAGAAAGTAAATCAGTTTGTGAAATTACGTTGTCATTAACTGCATGAGTACTTATTTTTGTGTTGCTTTATTTTGGTAGATTTAGAATTTACTTTCAAAGAAATACTTCAATAGATGGCGCTGTTTATTTAAATCGTAACTAGCTTTTAATCGAGTGACTCCTATTTTTGGATTGTACCACATTTATATGGTCTGTGATTGTGCATATTCAAAATTTTAATTCAATTCTCCTTTAAAAGGAAAAGAAGAAAAGGAAATAGGGAAATAGTTCGAACAGAGGGCGCCACTGTTGCCTTGTCAATTTGAATCGCTTGTAACTTCGTAAGAAAGCGAAACGCTTTAAAATCGTGTCTTTAACAATGTCGAAATTCGATTACGAGACTTTCCTGAAGAAAATCGACGAGAACAACGCGATCGCCGTCGATTCCGAGGACGACGTCGGCTTCTACGAGGAGCTTTACAATCATAAGGTGAAGCGGCGCGACGCCTTCAAGGGCCAACTGGACGTCCTGCAAAAGCACAACAAGGAACTCAAAAGAAAGTACGAGCTGTGCGATGCCCTCAACGGAGAACTCCGGCGAACTCGCGAGTCGATGGTCCAAGCGAACGCGGCCCTCAACGAGAGAATACTCGAAGCAGAAGAATCGCGACTGAAGGCCCTCGACAAGCACGTGGACGCCATGGAGCAACTGGAAAAGCGTTATTCCGATTTTGCGAAAGTGAGAGGCGATTCTGATTCATTGAAGGCCAAGTTGGCGGAGCTGAAGGAAGAGAAGTCGGCGTTGCAAGAGGAATGTAACAACATGTCGGAGGAGTTGCAGCGCATCACTGATTCCATGAACACCTTGAACGTACCTTTACCGGATGCCGAGGCAGTGAAGCGCATTGGAGAAGAGATTTCGGCAGAATGCGGTGATCTTACGGCGAAGAAACAAGAGCTGGAGAAAATGAAGCGTTTCCTGAAGGACTTTCAAGAAAAAATCAATTTGAACTAGGTCGTTCACGTGAGTAAATGATGTTGTGTTTAGTTTAGGACTTTCCAAACGCTTTGGCTAGAGAAGCCCTTCCTTTGGAACTCACTTCCATATGATTTAGTTGTTTCTTTCCCCACTTAATTCATTAAATAAACGTTGGTTTTCCAAACTTCTTTACCATAATTGAAAAAAGAGACCGCTTTCACTTATTACTTTTATTAAAAGTTATATGATCAACTTACGTACAAATCAATTGCGTAGAACCTAATATATTACACATTAAAATTAAAAATAACCATGATGATATAGGTAGTATAAAAATAATCTATGTATATACTGCAACAATTAAAAGGTGACGCTTTTAATCGGTATGTTAGAAACGATAAGTCAGTTTGAGAGTGAAGGCGTCTATCTCAGGTAAACTTGCAACTGCAGAGCGCACTGCAGGAGTACCTTGAGGCCCGGCATGAAGCTGGCGATTTGGGAAAAGTCGGGCCCTGAAACCAACTGAGTGTGAAGGCTGAGGCCCCCCGCGTAGTCTCCGTTCTGAATCAATTGCACCATCTGGTGAAGCGAACCCAACGTGTTTGGGGATAACTAAAACCACAGACGTATCAAACAAATCGAAATAGAAAAAAAACTCAATTACTTCGCTTAATCTTAGAGATCAGAAAGACTAATCTGAGATCACTTTATAATCACGAGTTTGCACTTTTCATCATTCAGGTTTGTTTTTAATAATTTTCTACTTTTCTACACTTTTTGCATGAATTGCTCCTGAGAGAGCGAGATGTATATAATATAGTGCAAGTAGGAACGAAAAAAATAGAGTAACAGAGTTAAAAGTATAGGAAGTGCAGAACACTCTTTCTTTTTTGTAAAATAGGCTCTAATGCAACCTGAAATGTTTGTGTGGTATGTCAGTATGAATGAGTATGATTCGTCCGGACACATTACCAAAGAATTTAGGCTTCATTTCATGAAGGATTACAAACAGAGCTATAATGTGACGTACCTTGTGTTCCCTCAGTAAATCGTACAAAGTCTCTAATTTCTTGCCGACGTCTTCGATCTTTCTTTTCGTTTGCTAAAAAGAAAAAAAGATAAATAATTACGAAATCGCCAAGGTTTTGGTTCGCCAGCGCTCACCGGATTGTTAGTGGCGCAGCTGCATTGCCTTTTCAGTTCATCGAAAACGGTTTGCATGAGACCGTGTTCTTCGGGAATGGGGGCCTTCTGAACGGGCTGGGGTTTCTCGACTTGCGGCTGCGGCACCGCCGGGGGTTTTTGCCCGAACCCGGTGACTGCATTTTGATTGAAGTTGCTCGGAGCGACGGCTTGCGAGTTGAAAGTGTTCGGTTGAAACACGGCCGGATACGGTTCGGGTTGTTGGGTTGGGTACGCCTGATTTGCGTAAGGCAAACTGCTGGCACTGGGCATGTTCGAAACGGGAGCTGCCCCGTACAGGGGGTGGGTGATCGGTTCTTGGGCTTCGAATTCGACTTTAGGCTGCACATTAAAATACAGTTTTCTTAACTTTTAATAACATTAAACAAACAATTCCTCAACGCCAAGCAGACTAATTTCGGAAGGTGTTAACGCAAAGCAAAATCTGTTAAATCAATGAATGCAAGTGGTTCTGGGAAACCTCGAGTTCACTGCACACGACTTAATACCTCCTCTGAATGCAGCTTTTTCCATATTCTTAAACCGGAATGTTCGGCAGACATTTTTGCTTTCTCGCCGTACTTTACCCAAACAGAAACAACAATGTAACTTCCTTCCTAGATTTTTAAATTACATTACGCACCTGTGTCTTCGCTGATTTCCTATAAGCCGGTGGGTCGTTCCAACCAGGAGGGGCGGTATTCATGGGCATTGCGTTAGCAGGCTGTCCTACTTCGGGACTGCCATATGATTGCATCGGTGCAGGAATTAACGGGACTGGATTTGAGCTAGGCGCTGAGCTAGGTACAAACGGGTTTGTCCCTGGGTTGAGAGGAAAATTGGAATTTATCGGGCTAATGGGAGCATACGGGTTATTGCTGTTAATTCTAGAGTTCAAAATGGCGTTCGGTTGGAATGCCATCTGCGGCTGATTCGACATCGGACTCGGATTGTACTGGTTCGTTCGATAGGCGTTCGATTGTACCGAGGGATCTACTACGTATTTACTTCTGCTAGGAAGACCGGATCCACCTTGGCATTCAAAATTCATTTTGTTTTTCAAAAATTCAAATTCGATTTGGCACTCACCATGAGCGGAGCCCACACTGGTAGGTCTTGGGGGCTGTGCGGGGGGTGGTACTGTTGGTACGGGTGAAAACGGTTTCGGAGGCTGCTGTGGGGTGAAAACCGGTGCCGTTTGTTGCTGCCAAGTTTGAGCCGGTGCCACGGGGTTAGGATTGAATTGGTTGAACTGACTTGGGGGCTGATTGAATTGGCTCGTAGGAGTTTGATTCGGATAGTTGGAGAACGACTGCCTCATACTGGTTCGCCTTGGCTGCGCCCTCTGCACGAACAAGGGCTTCTGCCCCAAGCTTATGTACAGTCTGTCTCTCAACTCGCTCACTTGTTGTGTCTGTGAATTCCCTAGGTAATTTAAAGCGGTCTGAAGATTGCCTTGGGATGCGAGGATGAACGCATAGCGTGTCAGAAGGTCAGCCAAATTTCCTGTCACCTAAATGCACACGATGAAATGAAAATAATACATTTTAGACAGCCAGCAGCTACTCTAAGGGCCAGTTTACAGAAAATTTAATTGCAATCAAATTTTAATGACGTTGTTAATTTGACAGTTCACAATGTATTTCTTTTGGCAACTTAGGCCCAGTATTTCATTCAGAGTTTAACTTTAAGCTTCGTTTTATTCCCATAGTAATAATTGTAAAGACAATTGTTTCTGTATAAATAAAACGGAGCTTAAAGTTAAACTCTGAATGAAATACTGGGCCTTAATCGTGATTAATTTAATTCGAAATTAAATATTTAATTTGCTTTCTGTAAACCCACCCTAAAGGTGTTCGTAAGAGCAATTACAAATTAAATAAAATGAAATACCTCTACTGAACGACCTTGACGTTCGATGGCTTTCTGGAGGAACATCACCAGCTCTACCAACTCTTGTAATTGCTCTGGCGAGTCTCTTTTTTTATCAGACCATGACTGGACTAGCTTATCGAAACTGCCCGAGCATATGTAGCACAATTGAGCTTCTCGAGCCAGCTTTGGGTTCCTCGGGCTTTCCTCGATTAATCGATTGCCCAGGCGTTCTAGCGAAATTTAATTTTAGGAGGTACACCGAGAGGACGTCTACTTAATTAATAAATACCACATAATTTAGGAAAGTCCTCGTCATTGCAGTGATTCACGATTGCAATGAGCGCTTCCTTCCAACTGATTATGTCACAGTTGTCGACCACCGTGCTCCAATCTTCGGCTATGAGTGCGGATATCAAGAAGGATAAATAGCCATCGGTTTGCTTGAAATACCTGTACTGAGTTTTGGCCAGCAAATCAGAACCGCCTAAGTTAAAACTTGTTAGTGAAGCTTTTTGAGTTGGTAGAAGTGTTTACCTGCCATCGCAATTATTATGGCCTCCGCGTACTTTTTCGCTTTCATGCAGAAGTCTACGGCGGCTTCGATGTTGCCCATCAAGATCGCTTCAGCGATGAGCCCGTCGGAGTCTGCAAATAATTATTAAAGATAAACCTCGCTGAAGACAACGAAATAAAACTTGCTCAATTCACCGTTCCCCGTCCTAATTTTGAAGGGCACGTCGGATATTGATTGGCCATAATTCTGAGCGATGCTTTCGAACTCATCTGCGGCGGTGTTGTTGAAATCGCTTTGCTGAAATTAAACATAATCGTTTGTGAGTGCCAACAGTACGAGAGCGTGAAGGTTTCGGGGGTTTCCTTACCAAGGAACCGTTAGTACCATCTCCACTCTAAGCAAGCACGTAATTAAATCGTGGGGTTAATGAATAACCACGTAGGTACAAACAACTTACAGAGTTTAGATTCGAAATACAATCCGTTAATCCGTCTACGTCATTTTTCCCCAGCAACTGGTTGAGTTTATTGTTGACGTCTTCCACTTTATACCCGAGCAGGTTTAGTATCTCCGTTCTTGGGTTCTCCTCGAAGCTGGCCCTCAAGAAATGCCAGATGTACTTCTTGTGTTGGTCCGGTGTTACGTCAGCCTTATTTTTGCAATACTCTGCAAGCTTAAACCGTTGTAAACGCGGCACGTCCCAACCCCATCCGTACCTACCTACAAAATTTCCGTATTCTAAAGCTTGCTCGAGTTGCGTCGACTTATTAACTAAATCGACTTCCGTGACGACTTGGCTTATGTGCACGGAGTGCACGGCGGAAGGCACTGCTTCTCCGGGCTGGGTTTGCTGTTGTCGCAATTGACCTCTGTCGTTCGCAAACGTGATTAATTTACCTCCAAACTACAACAAACACCGCTAGATAGCATCGAAAGACCGCACCGAGTTGGGACGTACCCCAAATTTGGCACCGACGGGTTTCTTTAGCCACCTCGGGGGTTTGCTCAGGTCCACGCTGGTTACGACCGTGTTCTGCTGTGGCACCGGGGCTTGAATGTACCCGTCCATTCCAGGAAAACTATCCGCTATCTTATTGGTGGTTAAAATTTGTTGGGTTTTACCTGCAATGTACATCTTTAAGTTCATAGCTAGCAAAATAAGGGAAATTGTTTGCATTATATCATACTTATAAAATTAATAATTGGTGAGGCCCCCCTTCATTACTAAACAGAAGCAGTTTAGTCAACTGGAAATTTCTTATTGCTAGTTGAATTTAAAAAAATTCAATCTTGGAATTTAAAGTTTTTTTTTTTGCAGATTGCAGATTTCTGTAATAAGTGCAAATAATCAAAATAATCTTTCTCACACTCTCTATTTTTGTTTCCTTTTGCAAAAGTGCAACTGGAATTTGCTACAACGCAAACAACCCGCTCGAATAAACACTTGTGTTTGCTTTTTCGTTATCAGAGCTCATTTCATGTGTGTAGTATATAAATATACTTGGGATTAAATTAAACACATTACCTCCCATGACCGAATAAACAGAAACGTGCCCGTCGAAGCTCGGGCTGGCGATCAGAGCCGGATTCTTCGGGCACCAAGTCACGTCGAAGTTCCACTGATTCGTCCTGGCAATCTCCGACAGGATCTCCCCACCCGGTTGGTTCGAGTTCGGGTTCCAGCACAGTATCCGGTTGTCCTTCCCGCTGGTTATCAGGAGGTCCGGGTCTTGCGAGCACCAGGCCATCGAAAGGACACCCCGCTGGTGGTTTTCTAGCGTTTTCAGGGGGGACGTCGCGAAGCGCAGATCCCACAATTGGATTATCGGTGCTTGATCCTCTTCTGTAATGCACAGAAAAGAATTAACCGAACTCTTTGAATTTGTTTCTTTCACTAGATTTCATTTTGTTACTTGTTATTTGGAGTCCGGTCCTGATTTACAAAATCGTTATGCAATTCGTAACCAAAGGATTAATAAAAAATAAATGTGATGTACAGGTTTTTTTTTTTCAAATATTTTGCACACTACCACTTAAACAACGAGTAAATTGTAGACGATTCGCAAAGATCGTAAACAATTTATTTATCCATTGGTAATTTCATAATAATAAATAAAATCTACACGTACACAAATAAAAAGACTAGGCTTTCTTAATTAAAAGAACCTGTAGCCCTGTGATAAGCCTCAGAAAAAACATTGCATACAAATTCAATGGTTTTTAAGTGGAGTTAAATAAGTAACAAACCACTACATATAAAAATGGCGCCCAACGTGGGGCCACATCAATAATAACCACTACATACGTATAAAATTGGCGCCCAACGTGGGGTCACAACTGCAATATCACTACATATATAAAATTAATTACTTCATGACTATTGAATTACTACTCTTACACTGCTACCTACATGATTGTGCTTAATCACTTGACTATCTATTTAATTAAATCACTTGACTATCTATTTAATTAATATCCCTCATCTACTACTATCTCAATTAATAATGCCTGTCTACCTGCGGGTCGATCTTTTATACATTTCTTAAATCTACGTCACAATTGGTTCTTTCGCTCTGGTGGCTGGGGGTTCGGTCCAAAGTACAAAGTTCTAAAAGTGTCAGCATCAATTGACCCTTGCCAAATTTGTTTTCTTAAAACGTTCTAATTGCCTCGATCTTAATTGGCACATGTAAACAACACGCTTACATTCCGCAGAGCTTGCACTTTTACGTAAGTGCAATGCGAGCATGTGTAACGCGGCTTGTCCTACTAATCGTCAATGGGTGCTGATCCCGCATAATTTTGAAATGCACATAATTGCAATAATTACGAAACGAATTTAAATTTACTTATTTTCCCAGATAATGACATCGTGACTCTATATTCTATAAACTAATATCCTACTAGGGAGATATCTTTGGAAACATCTTTAAAAAGTTAAAAGCAAAGGTTCAAAACGGTTAGAGGCGAAGGTCAACCCAACCCAAGGCACGAAAATGGGGAGAAAAATCTTTGAAAAATTCAAATTTCAAGAGAATTAAAGGTCAAGGTCAACCCAACCCAGAGCAAAAATAAGAAGAAATCTTTAAGACAAGGTTCGGAAAGATTGAAGGTCAAGATAAAAAAATTGGAATTTTTTTTTTAATTTCAAGAACAAAGATTGAAAAAGGTTAGAGACCAAGGTCAACCAACCCGAGGCAAGAAAATTGGGAGAAAATCTTTGAAAAATTAAAATTTCAAGAGAATTAAATAATTAAAGGTCAAGGTCAACTCAACTCAAGGCAAGAGGGAGAATCTTTAAAAAATTAAAATTTCAGAGACAAGGTTCGGAAAGATTGAAGGTCAAGATAAAAAAATTGGAATTTTTTTTTTTAATTTCAAGAACAAAGATTGAAAAAGGTTAGAGACCAAGGTCAACCAAGCCGAGGCAAGAAAATTGGGTGAAAATCTTTGAAAAATTAAAATTTCAAGAGAATTAAAGGTCAAGGTCAACCCAACTCGAGGCAAGAAATATGGAAAATCTTTAAAAAATTAAAATTTCGAGAGACAAGGTTCGGAAAGGTTGAAGGTCAAGGTAAAAAAATTGGAAAGAATCTTTAAAATTTCAAGAACAAAGATTCAAAAAGGTTAGAGACCAAGGTCAACCAACCCGAGGCAAGAAAATTGGGGGAAAATCTTTGAAAAATTAAAATTTCAAGAGAATTAAATAATTAAAGGTCAAGGTCAACTCAACTCAAGGCAAGAAATAGGGAAAATCTTTAAAAAATTAAAATTTCGAGAGACAAGGTTCGGAAAGGTTGAAGGTCAAGGTAAAAAAATTGGAAAGAATCTTTAAAATTTCAAGAACAAAGATTCAAAAAGGTTAAAGACCAAAGTCAACCAACTCGAGGCAAGAAAATTGGGGGAAAATCATTGAAAAATTAAAATTTCAAGAGAATTAAATAACTAAAGGTCAAGGTCAACTCAACTCAAGGCAAGAAATAGGGAAAATCTTTAAAAAATTAAAATTTCGAGAGACAAGGTTCGGAAAGGTTGAAGGTCAAGGTAAAAAAATTGGAAAGAATCTTTAAAATTTCAAGAACAAAGATTCAAAAAGGTTAAAGACCAAGGTCAACCAACCCGAGGCAAGAAAATTGGGAGAAAATTAAAATTTCAAGAGAATTAAATAATTAAAGGTCAAGGTCAACTCAACTCAAGGCAAGAAATAGGGAGAATCTTAAAAAAATATAAAATTTCGAGAGACTAGGTTCGGAAAGGTTGAAGGCTAAGGTAAAAAAATTGGAAAGAATCTTTAAAATTTCAAGAACAAAGATTCAAAAAGGTTAAAGACCAAGGTCAACCAACCCGAGGCAAGAAAATTGGGGGAAAATCTTTGAAAAATTTAAATTTCAAGAGAATTAAAGAACTAAAGGTAAAGGTCAACCTAATCCAGGAAAAAATAGGGAGAAATCTTTAAAAAATTAACATTTCGAGAGACAAGGTTCAGAAAGGTTGAAGGGCAAGGCAAGGAATTTGGAAAATCTTTAAAAAGTTAAAGTTTCAAGAACAAAGGTTCAAAGCGCTTAAAGGCCAAGGCCAATTCAATCTAAGGCAAGAAAATTGAGGAAAAATCTTTGAAAAATTAAAATTTCAAGGGAATTAAAGATCAAGGTTAATCTAACCCAAGATAAAAATAGGGAGAATTTTTTTAAATTAAAATTTCGAGAGACGAGGTTCAGGATGGTTGAAGGCGAAGGTCAATATAAGCCGAGGCAAATAAATTAGAAAAAAATTTACTTAAAGTTTTAAGATCAAGGTCAGCCCAAACCAAGTCAAAAGAAATTGGAAAAAATGTTTAAAAAATTGAAATTTCAAGAGACGAGGTTCAAAAAGGTGAAAGGTCGAGGACAACGATTCAAGGCAAAAAAATATTGGAAAAAGAATTTTTAAAAATGTAAATTTAAAAAAGGAGGAACCCAACCCAAACAAGAAATTAAGAAAAAACTTTAAAAAATTAACTCAAAATTTAAAAAAAAATTCACTCTTTCAGGGGCTATAACTCCCTTATTATTCACGTTTCCAAAAAAATGTAAATAAAAAGAAGATATTATTTTTTGATGTTCTACTCATCCCGAAAATATCGGGAGAAATTTTGAATCACCCTGTATATAGAAAAGATGGTGCAAAGTTCTAAATTTGATCATTTATTAAATTATTTAAGAATATTAAAAAAAATATTAATCTATGGCAAATTATTACCAGGATAAATGTCCATAATTGTATTTATTTGTAATAATACATACGGGGTGTTCTGTAAAGTTACAATAAAGTTAATTTTTTTTACAATTCGCCTCCGGAAAAAAAAATTTATTTCTTCGGAACCGCAGGAGATATCGTCGAGGTGTTTCAACTAGAGGATAGCCCCCTCCTCATCCTACGCGACGCCACCGGTTTCGACCCGATCGCACCATAAATAACGGAACGGCGAATTTTTTAAATCGAAAAAGCACTTGAGGGGCTTTTGTGGAAATGAGTTCGACGCATCCGGTCAAAGTAAGAAACGGCCCCCCGGGTGAAGTTAAGTCGTGCACACACTGGCGGTTTCGCGTCCTGGCTTTCCCGCTATGTTCGAGGAGACAAACCGGTCATGTCGCATGTCAAATGAAAGGTCTCGATGAGGCGAACTCGCCTGTCATACCGACGCCATATTGGAATCTAAGATGGCGGCGCCGTGATCGACGTCGCGTCGCATATCAAATGAAAGGTCTCGACGAGGCGAACTCGAATGTCGTAGCGACGCCATCTTGGAATCAAAGGTGGTGAACGAAATCGCCGCGTGAGAGATAAACCCGTCGTGTCGCATATCAAATGAAAGGTCTCGACGAGGCGAACTCGAATGTCGTAGCGACGCCATCTTGGAATCAAAGGTGGTGAACGAAATCGCCGCGTGAGAGATAAACCCGTCGTGTCGCATATCAAATGAAAGGTCTCGACGAGGCGAACTCGAATGTCGTAGCGACGCCATCTTGGAATCAAAGGTGGTGAACGAAATCGCCGCGTGAGAGATAAACCCGTCGTGTCGCATATCAAATGAAAGGTCTCGACGAGGCGAACTCGACTGTCATACCGACGCCATCTTGGAATCAAAGATGGCCGCCTTACACGATCGGAAAAACTTTCCTTTCGGAGATAGGTAGGTCGTGCGATCACTCAAATGAAAGCGCTCGATGAACGCAACACGACGGAAGCAGTTCCCTAGCTGCCGCGAGCCCCCCCCCGACGACGAGCGGCCCTTAACGCGTGAAGCGCTTTCTTCAAAAAACATTTTTTGAATCTCATCACCCTCTCAAAAATGACAACGTCGAAACAAATGCCGACGCGGAGCGCTGGTTGGACACTTACTTTAACACCCTTCTAAAATTTAACAGACAGTTAAAATTTAACTGAAGAGATACGGCCTTAAAAGAGTGATTTAGAAGTTTTTAAAAGTACTTTTTATTCAAGGTCGCCTTGATTTTTTAAACGCATATTTGGCACTTTAAACTCAAATATGTCACAAAGCTCTGAAAGATAGTACATACATGTAAAACCCTACAGGTTTTGCATTTAAAGTTTTCCTCTAGCTCTTAAAATAAAACCTCTAGATAGGGTGCAAAATATAAAAGAAAATAAACATTACTAATTGCAAACAAACAAGTGAAGCTTAGAAATAATGAATTAACAGGGCCCAAATGTTTACAACATTAACAAATAAATAATATTTGTTTTGCAGACTGGTTCTTATCTACTATATTATGTTTGCGTTGCTCGTTTTATTCACCTGAAGCCAAACAAAGCTGAGTCGCAACCTCCGGATGCCAGGCCACCACCTTCCACCTGATCCTAGACACCGTGTCCATCAGCTTAATGATGGGCTCGTTCTTGCGTAAATCCCAGACTACGCACTTAGAAACGAAAGTGCTCGCTAAGATGTGTTGCACCTGCTTGTTCCACTGTATCGAGACAATGTCCTCGACGGGCTGCGATTTCGTTCCTAAAAAGCACCAGGTGTTTTAACACTCTTTAACACTTCTTTCTCTTACCGGGTGTCATTGGGGTTACGGTGTTGTTCATGTCCCAGATGTAGATTTCCGACTCGGAAGCGCCCGTCGCCAACAAGTTCGCTTGAAACGGGTTGAAGTCGAGCGAGTGCACTGGGCCCACGTGTTTAGCGACCGTCGAGGCTAATCCGGTTTCGCCATTCAGAAGTTTGGAGACGTTGTATATTTGGATTAAGCCGCCGTCGCAGCCCCCGACGATTGTCCCGCTGGGGTCGGACCCGAAGGGCCCCCACACGATTTTGTGGAACCTGTGCTCGCTCGAGTTGCTCGCTTTCAGCTCCATCTCCAGGCCGGGCTCGCCCAGATTCAACGAGTATATTTCAAGGGCTGCGTTCGTGTTGAAGGAAGCATCGAGTTGTTGGGCAGCTGTTCCGGCTGCCAGGAGAATTGGGGCTTGCTTGGCCGGCGACCAGGCGATGTTCGCGACGCGTTCTAAGTCTTTGATTTTCATTTTGCTCGGTTGGTTATTCTTGAGTGGTCAGTCTTGGGGTCCCTGGTGGTTCGTTCTTCTGCGAAAGTACGGCTGGGGTTAAGTTGGGTGTTGCGACTTACGGTGTGCTTGAAGGGTTACAACATCTAAGAGGGTTTACCGGCTGCTTTTTCCGCGAAATTTGGGAACCTTCCAACGTGGCTCGCAACGATGGTGGTTACCACTTTTGACAGTAGTTGAAAACGTCAACAGAACAAGTTCCGTGCGAATCAGTCGCGCCAACATGAACTTATAAAATTTACTTTTGAACCTTCTCTGGAGTGCGTTCGAGAATAACACTTTCCTGTAACTCTTACAGAAATAGTCGTTCGAGATTATTGTTTGGCGCTCTAGCAGTAGAGCAGCAAAGCGTTCGAAAACTTTAAAAGTGTCGCTTCAAAAGTGACAAAAATCGCCGCACTCCAGACTGCGGTGAAAATTACTTGACATGCGTACTTGCGCACCTGTCGTGCTTGTTATTATTCGTTTCGAATATTTTGTTGCTGGTATGGAGATTGAAGGCAAGTTTATTGGTCTGGAAAATTACATATTGATTCGGGAAGAGAATGGAGAAGCTATTAGAGATGATTCCGGAAATTTATTAATTATGAACAAACTAGGTAAGTGCTGGGTATGTACTCTCATTTAAAAACAAACATTTCCTAACCTATTTAATTTTGAAATCACAAAAAATAAATACACTTTTACAGTGTTCAGGAAGAATAATAAATATTTTAAGAAATGGTAGTAGCTAGTAGCATATACATACTATTTATGCAACAAAACAAATTGCGGCATTATTAAAAACACTTCTACTTTTTCCTGTCATTTTATGTATAGGTTTTTTTTTTTATATTTTGGTTTAGAGGCTTTATTTTAGCAGCTAGAGAAGAACTTTAAATACAAAATTTGAAGGATTTTGTACGTAATACCTTTTAGCAGTGGCATAGACAATGGGGGGGGACCTGCAGCGCCCTTAAATTTTTAGATAACCCGTTTGTGATAAATTTGTTTAAAAAATCAATAACTATACATTAACATTTAAATTGAAATAAATTTATACTACTATGTACTTCAAAAATATTTACTAATCCTCCTGAAATGTTGTGTATACCAATCAATGCTTTCTTTCTTATATTTTGACTTTTTTTTTCAGAGAATAGTATGTGTTACATCTCACCAACACCAGAAATTCTGCGATTTTATAAAATTGCAACTGCTGAAAAATATTGTGAACCAGTCATCACAGCAACCGAAGCAATTTTAAAATTAATTAACGCATATAAAGAACATCAAAAAGACTTCAAGAGTACATCAATTAAAAATAGTGAAGTGTGGTGTTCTATTGCAAAGAGATGAACTTGCAGGGATCTTCATTTACTTCTAAGCAATGTGAGTGGAAGTTTACTTATTTAAAAGGGAGATATACTAAGAAAAGAGATAAAAAAATTGAATATTTTGAAGAAATATTCGGAGGGAAACCTAATATCACTCCCATCAGTATTGCATCATCTTCAAAACTATGTGATATTCCTGAACCACCTAACAAAAAAACTAAACTTGAAAAGAAAATTTTGCATCTCACAGAGTTTTTTGAAAACAAAAATGAAGCAAAGGAAGCTGCCAGAGAAAAAAGACACCAAGAACGACAGGAAACTTTAAAAGAAGGTATAAGTACCTACAAAGAAATGATGCAAAAATTAATAGATAAACTTTAATATAGGATAGTTTATAGTTTTGAAAGTTTTCAACTTTTATTAGAATAATATTTTGGTTCTTGCATTTATTTTCAATTTTATTTGAAATTAAACTGAATTTTTTCTTTATGTAAAAAACTTCAATATTAGAGTTTAATGTTATTTTTAAATTTATTATTTAAGAATCTGCTTTAATTATTATTTAAGGTAAATAACTAATGAATCTGACATATATTTTGAGATGACTAAATATTTTAAACATTAAGCAGAATAGAAAGAACTATTTCAAGGCAAGCACATTCATCAATTTTTTAGATACTTTAACCTACAAAAATTAAATTAAATGTAGATATTTAACAGTCTCAAATGTATGCTGTGCACTTTTTAAGTTCACATTTATAAATATTTATTATAAACAGAATAAATAAATTGATAAATATTTAAGTATATATTTTGTTAAATACCTACTTTATTTTAAGAAAAACACGAATATTGGTTAAGTTATTTACTGTTTATTCGAACAATTTACAGTAAAACTTATTGCAAAGTTTATTATTAGGAGTTTTATAAATATTTTCAATTTTGTCTGCCAATATATAAATTTCTAGCTATATTATCTCTTAAATTTCTTGCATCAAGTTGGTTTTCATTGTTGAAGTAACCAATCTCTTCTTCTAAATTATTATTATTCTGAATTAATTCTTGTCCTTCTCTGATGTATTCTTCAATTAATAGATCTTCAAAATCTAAACAAACATTGTGTAACACACAGCAGGCAATTACTGTAGCTGGGATTAAATCTATACGGTTCATATCCAAGAATTTAAGACGTCTGAATCTCCCAAATAAAAGGGCAAAACTACGTTCAATAATTTGTCTCGTCTTTGAATGTAAACTATTGAAATTTTTTTCTACATTATTTAATCTTTGTCTAGCAACATAAGGTGGTATGCACCAGGGGAGTAGCGGATATGCTTTATCACCAATAATAAAATTATCATGGAAAAAATTAGGAATATCGTCACATATCATTTGGTAAATATGTGAATTACGAAAAATTCTCGTATCTGTAACTGAACCGGGATAACCTATAAAGGAGTCAGTAAACTTTAAACTAGGCTCAGCTATGGATTGCAATGTGAAAGCATAATTGCATTTCCGGGTTACATATACTTCAGGATTTTGCTGCGGGGCTTTAATTGGAACAAATGTTCCATCAATAGCTCCAATCACACCAGCAATACGATGAAACTGCTCCATAACTGTGTTAGCATGTTCACCCCTTGGCCATTTAATTACTAGTGGAGCTAATTCATTCAGTGCTTTTACAATCCTTATAAAAGCATTGGATAAAGATGCTTTTCCCATATTAAATTGGTTTCCTACTGACCTAAATATAAATATAAGGGAATGTAGGTTACTTTATCCAGCAGAAACCATAATTCGGTTACTGTACTTTTATAGATTTGTGTGTGTTAGAAGAAAGAATATAAAAGGATGTCAAATGTACCCTGCACTCCCCAAACTTCAAATATTTTGTAAATTAATTCCACTACACTTATGAATTACCTGTAACTATCTGGGGTAGGTAGCTAGTAACCAAATGACTGCTAAAATTTGTTTTTCAGGATGTTTTAGGGGACATCCAATATTATTCTTTTGTAAAACAGGAATTAACTTGATGCAGAGTGCATCAAATGCCACAGGAGTCAACCGGAAATTGGTTTGAAATTCACTTGGTAAATATTGAGGAATTACTTGTTCATAATAACTTTCACATCTTGGAATTATTCTTTGTCTTGGTTGGACCGCATTCTTTAATTTAAATCTTAAGGATATTTCTATTTCATCATCTGAAGTATCTTCTTCTGTATCGGATTCATCTCTTAATAAGGAAAAAAATAATTCATTTAATGCAGCTACACTAACCAAAGCAATATCTTTTTCCATTGTTATTTCTGAAAATAATATCTATGCATTTTTCATTAGTGATATTAAATGATGAGGATGACAATTAGTATACGTACCTACACTTACTTACAAAATAAAAGCACAATATCATAAAAATACAAAACGTTATCTATAGCCGCTTACAATACTTACAACTTGTTTGTTATCTTAAGTTACGACCGTTGTACTAAAACTACGAAAACTACTGACATTTGACATATGACATCTGTAAACAATAAACCAGGCAACAGACGTTCGAAAAGTAAAAGTAACTTTGCCTTACTTTATTACCCCCACTACCATCTGTAAAATTTACTCTAAAGTAAAGTTCTCGAACGCACTCCTGCTCAAGATAAATATAAACCAAGTTTTATTTCAATGTTCTAAATTCTAAGGCCCAGTTTCATAAAACGTAGTTAACCACTCGACCAAGTTAATCGTGTGATGAAGCAAATATCATTGAAGGAAAGTTTAAATTTCCACCAATGATAGTGCTTAACCACACGATTAACTTGATCGAGTGGTTAACTACGTTTTATGAAACTGGGCCTAAAACAGCGTTCAGTATAAATTGCGCTAAAGCTTCGCCGGAGTTGACCGCTCTGCCGAATTTCTTGACATTTTCAAACGAATCACGGGTATATTTAAATACATTAATAATTTGTCAATATAAAAGTGCGTGCAATACGTAAATTAACAGTTTCCAATTAAGAAAAGGAACTAAGTTTGATTAAAATAAGCAAGATAGGGAAGTTTTCATTCTTGAGGTTTGCCACCCTGTTCGCGAGCACCAAACGTCAAGTGGTCAAGCTGTCATTAATTGTTTGTAAACAAATCGGACGATGGTCGAAGAAACTGTTAATACGAGCAATAAACCGAAAGTATGTGAGGTTTCTTCTCTTTAACATGACGTAATTAATTCTTAATTAATTAAAGACTAAGACCAATAACAACAGACCGAAGTCTGTGTACGCTTGGACCATCGTGGACGTCCAGAAATGGTTCAGGCGACACTGTGCGGATTACTTGCAGTACGCAGAGCGGTTTGCGGAACATGAAATAAACGGGAGGACGCTGCTGAGGATCACCGACAACACCCTGCTGCGGATGGGGATTACGAACTCGTTGCATCGCGATGCCATTTGGCGGGAAATCCTCAAGCTCAAGCTGAAGACGGACATCGTTGAGATAAGGGACTTGGAGAGGCGCAACACAAGTAATTTGATTTATGACTTTTCCATCGCGTAGGTCCCCAAGGGACTCAATATACGTATTTATTAACAACGAAGTGATTTGTTTTATTTTTCTTATTTTTAGTACTCGTCTATAACCTTTCGTCTACCAATATTTATCTTGTTTACTTAATTACTTTAGTAATTAATCTGTGTACTGATTTATCTCTTAATTTTCAATTTTTTTTAGTGGCGCCATCTATGAATTTTCTAGCGAACTCCATCTTTAGAAGTGTCAAATTTAAACTACACGTCGCAAATACATGATAAAGTTTCCAAAAAGAGGAAATTACCTACTTTGGATTTACACCTTCAAAACAATATATTTTTTTAATAATTCCGTTAGACGTAAAGTTTTCTTAACTTTTCCAGCTTTTCGTTACTTTATAAGTAACTTAGTTTTCATAATTTTTCAGTCTTCTGTTACTTCTGCGTTAACTTTCAGCGTTCTCGATTGACTGCACGCTATAAACTGAATTTTTTTTCTTAAATGTGTAGTGGCGCCATCTATGAGTTCTCCAACGAACTTCATCTTAAAGGCATCATGTTTAAACTAAGCGTTGCAAGTTCATAATCAATTTTATAAATTATAAATTTTATGATTTCAACATTTATTTTCTGATTTTGAAACAATAAATTTTTGTACAGAATTGTACAGAGTTATGTTTTACATCTGCAAGCACAGCATGTCAAAGAAATACTAATTTAGCAACGCCGCATTCTAAAAAAAAAAAAAAAAAATGATTATCGACAATTGTCGACATTGTCTCACGTTCGTTATTTTTTAATTTGACAACCCTGCATCTCGGAGAAATAAAAAAGAAACAAAAAGTTGAAGTAGCGACATCTTGTGATCGCTTTTTGACCTGACATTGCATTAGAATTGACAAATCGAAGCCAGTTTGCTACATAATGAGTCATCCCATATAAGACGGCCATGCGTGCTGTCAAAGCATAATGAAAGTTTTAAAAATTTTGTTGCGAGTCGGTTTTGCAGTGGAATACTCGAGCTACTCTTCTGCTGATGAGGCCCCAAATAGGGCCGCAACAACCGTACTGAGGATGCTCTACGAATACACTGCAATCAAAACCGACTTGCATCAAAATTTTTAAAAAAGAAACAATTAACAACATTGCATTACGTTGTGAACGTAAATCTCAGTTTACAGCGAATTACTTTTCTATCTGGCAACACCGCACTTCGGGAAAACGAAGCAATAAAATTAAGAAACAAATGGCGACAGTTCGGACTCGTTTTTTCGCGCAGTCAGTCGATAATTGTTTGTTAAATTTCAAATTATTTTCCTAACTCTCTAGCGTGTTGTGTTTTACATCTGACAACACCGCACGTCAAAGAAATACTAATTTAGCAACACCGCATTCCAGTAAAAATGATTATCGACAATTCCGTCGTTTCACTTTCGAAAAAACGCACGTCGGACTTTCGCGTTTTAGTGTAACCCCCGCCCATCCCTTCGTAAAAAAGTAAATTTGTAGTTTTTAACAAAAATCTCCCCCCCTCTCCCTCTTAAATAATCTGGCGAAGAATGTCTCTCAAGCAAAGTCTGAAAAAAATCTCGATAATAACGGTTTAATATTTGGCAACACTGTAAAATCAAAAAAGTAATAAAGACGTCGACAGTTCTGTCGTTCCTTTTTCGCAGGCACTTACGTAGTCAAAACAATTCTTAATTTCCACCCAATTTTTTTAAGTCTGACAGCACTGTATATCATCATAGCAACATCGCATTTTGGAACAAATGAACGATGCCATGTTTCTGTTTGAATGTGCTTCCACAATTCTATTTTATTTTTGCACAGAGACGAATTTTCCGAACAAAAATGTCAACGTGGTTTCACCATGAATCGCTGGGACAGTGTTGCCAAGTCGTGCGATTTATCCCAAGGCGAGCTATTTTTGAAAAAAAAAAAAAAAAAAAACGCGTCGGTTCACTTGATCTTCGCCGAGTAGTTTCCATGACCTTGAAACGGTTATCTCTTTTAAATAGCTAATGAAAACTTCCCCCAAAGTTTAGGGGGGAAATTCCTAAGTTGACGACACTGCATCGTAGTCACATTTAAAACGTGAAATATACTAAAAATTGTGGCGCCGAATTCAAATTGTTATTAATTATTAAAAACCGCATTGTATGCAGAATTAATTAATTATAAATAAGAATGAATCGCTCGGACAGTGTTGTCAGGTCGTGCGAGCTATTTTTGAAAAAAACTGGCACTTCGCGTCGGCTCATTTGATTTGCCGAGTAGTTCCCATGACCTTGAAACGGTTGTCCCTTTTAAATAGTCCTTTAATAAAAATTTGCCCCAAAGTTTAGGGGGGGGGAATTCCTAAGAACATGTTCCTAAAATTACTAAAAAAATATGGCGCCAAATTCAAATTATTTTACTTTTGCGCAGGTCCGAATTTTCCGAACAAAAATCTTGGTTCCACACGTGCGAATTATTTTTTTATCTGACAACGCTGTATATCAAAAAGAAAATTTCGGCAACGCCGCATTTTGAAAAAATGAATATCGCCATTTTTCCGTGTCGTTTACTTCGTATTTTTGCGCAGATGGAATTTTCTGAACGCAATCTCAACTTGGTCTCGCCCGTGCTTGGCGAGTGGATTATTTTTCGATCTGGCAACGGCGCAGCTTGCCTGATAACAAAAACAGCAACGCCACATTTTGAACTGTCAACTTGTTGCCTTATTTTGCACGCAATTACATCGATAGATACCTAACCTTTCAAATGTGTAATTTGTTTTCAAACTCAATTTTTTAATCGATGCGAAACTTGGCAACACAGCATTGACAAATAAGTAAATTGTTTTCGCACTTTCCCTGAAAAAAAGAGACAGAAAAAGATAGTTTGTCGGACGCCTGGATATAGCGAATTATTTTTAAATTTGGCAACGTTGTAGGTACATACATCAGAAGAATAATAATTTAGCAACATTGGCCCATATTCTCAGAATATGATTAATTTACGCTCGACTTTACAATCGCCGGATAAGCTTTATCCTTAGAATAACGTGACCTAGATATGGAGGAACATTAAAGGATATTCGACGAACAGTTATTCCACGATTGTAAAACTGGGCCTTAATAACATGTTTAATTCCGTCCGTCACTCTCTTACACATTAAATCGACATAAAGCTATATCGTTTCTTGTTTATTTTAACCGCGACTTTAGTTAAACACGACTTTAATCATAAGCTGAACTTTATTTTACTTTCACACAGATATGGATTTTTAAATTTCTAAACAGGGGGTGGAAAGAGGTTTCCCCCGGCGTTGTTTCGCATAAGCAAGCAAAAGGTTCTACTTACAGGGAATCAGGCAACATCGTAACATATCGGAAAAACAATTGCAGCATATTTTGGGAGGGAAAAGGGACTCTCGCCGCGCCGGTTCGATTGTTTTATTTTCGTGCAAGCATAACCGCATCGGATTCATTTTTTTAATTAGAGTACATTTAGTTTTGTGTCACCCTGCATATTTACATAATAATATAATTTTTTTTTCGCCAGTGCGTCTATACTTGTTTCGTTTTCACCACCATCGATGATGATCCATCCATAATTCAGAATCCGTTCGCCACCCTTTCGCGTTCACCCACCAAGGAGCGCACTCACACCCCGAACAAGGACTTAAGTGTCTGCGAGCGGACGCATGCGCGCTCGTATCGATTTTACTTCAGTAGGGTGGTTGAGAACCCCCTTGTTTATCGGGGCTGAGTCGTGCTTACGTAAAGGTTACTCATCGCAGGCAGGCTTTTCGCGGTGCGATTTGAGGACATCGATCAGTAACGGTCCAAGCAAGGATAATAAGCGTCCGAAAAGGGCACGGGGTGTCGAAAGTACACGTTTAAATGAAATTGGCGGCAAACTGAGGTAAGACATTTTGAGAAAGGCACTTATGTAATAACACCACGCGTAGAATATTATTTAGTCGATAGTGGTCAGCGCAGGCAGGTAGAAGATTTGTCGGGACTTTCAGGGGGGGATTATGTACTTTCCCACGAAATCTCTGTGTCGTTTAATTTCGTTTCGAAAGTAAATTGATCCTTGCTCGCGACCCTTCAAGGATGTTCGGGTATTCTTGCACGGAAAATGAGATTGAGACTGCGTGCTCGAGGGACACTTCCAAAAATTATTTATTCTTTGGATTCCACTTTGCTTTTTACAATACAACTTGTATGTCTTCGAAATGCATTCGAAATAACCTGTGTTTTATTTTTATTTTCCACGAATCATGGTTACTGTTTTGTTTTGACTTATTAACGTTCTTTTTTTTATTAATCACTTCGAAATTACTATCTGCAAGACATTTAAATTTTATATTGTTTACAAATCATTTAAAAATCTATTTACCCACGATAAATTTCAATTTTTTTTTCTTTATTCCACTAACTTTCACGCTCAATTTTGCCGTGAAATGAAAAGACATTCGAAAGTATGCAATTGACAGAAGAAGAAATAAATAATCGATCGGCATTAGTTTCTGTTATTATAAATGAATTTCCGATTTTAATAAAATTATCGCATCGAATTATGTAGATAAAGATTCAACAGAAAAAAAAATTGATTAAAAATGAATTTCTAACTTTCCTATTATTTGATGCTAGATGTTTTCTTAGGTTTATATAAGCAATACAATCGGTTTAACTTATAACCTATAACTAAAGCACGGATTTAGGTGTACTTTTAGGTCGTGAGTCATCTTTTAATCGGGCGTTGTGACCTAAAATCCGTGCTTTACTTATTAGCAGGGTTGCCAATGTGCGGGCAATTACCCGAATTACGGGTAATTTAAGCAACCTTGCGAGTAAAAATAATACGTGGTTAAAAATGGGCATTTTCAAGGAAGAAAAAAAACAGATTAATTTTTAAATTTTTGATTGACGACTTGTTAGCGATGCTTCAACTTTACTATTGGCAACAAGGAAGTCACTAAAGCCGGAAGCCAACAAAAACTAAAGTAACTAAGTAACAGCCAAATCCGCATTGTCGATCAGTGCTGCCAACTCTACCGATGATTCGGTAGATCTACCGATTTTTTTAATTTTTATTTTTTTGTAATTTTATCAATTTTCTTTATTTCCAGATCGTCTTTTGTTTTATTTTACGTCAAAAATTGCACCATGTCAAATCTTAATTTTCGAAAGTTTTTGTTTATTTGATGAGAATTTTTTTAAATTTTCGTTATTCTTCGTAATTTTCTTTATTTCTCGATCGTCTCTTGTTTTGTTTTTCATCAAGAAATGCACAATTATCAAATCTTAGTTTTATGCCCGTTTTGGACGGTCATATTTTTGTATCAAATTTATTGCGAAGTGAGTGAGAAGTGCCAATTCAACCAATTGGTTCAATTGAACCACTGTGGTAGCTTATCTCTCTCACTTCGTAATAAATTTGATACAAAAATATGACCGTCCAAAACAGGCATTTGTTTTGAGAATGAGAATTTTTTAATTTTTATTTTTTTGTAATTTTATTTAACGAGATTTTTTTGTATACATATTTTTTAAATTTTATAAATTCGTCGATCCTTTTGTTTTTTTTTCGTCAAAAATTGCACAAATATTAACTCTTAATTTTAGAAAGTTTTGTTTATTTAATGGGATTTTTTTAATTTTTATAATTTTTTGTAACTTTTATAATTTTTTTTATTATTTTTTTCTAATTTTATTCAACGAGTTTTTTTTAATTTTTTTAAATTTTATAATAATAATTTTATAAATTTTCTTTATTTCTCGGTCGTCTTTTGTTTTATTTTACGTCAAAAATTGCACAAATATCAAATCTTAATTTTAGAAACTTTTGTTTATTAATAAAAAAAATTTAATTTTTATAATTTTTTGTAATTTTTATAATTTTTTGTAATTTTATAGAAAGTAGGAAGTATTGTTTATTTAATGAGAATTTTCTAATTTTTATTTTTTCGTAATTTTACTTAATGAGATTTCTTTTATTTTTATTATTTTTTTCTAATTTTATTCAGAGATTTTTTTAAATTTTTTTAAATTTTATAATGATAATTTTATAAATTTTCTTTATTTTTCGATCGTCTTTTGTTTTATTTTACGTCAAAAATTGCACAAATGTCAAATCTTAATTTTAGAAACTTTTGTTTATTTAATAAAAAAATTTAATTTTTATAATTTTTTGTAATTTTATAGAAAGTAGAAAGTATTGTTTATTTAATGAGAATTTTCTAATTTTTATTTTTTCGTAATTTTATTTAATGAGATTTCTTTTATTTTTATTATTTTTTTCTAATTTTATTCAATGAGATTTTTTTAAATTTTTTTAAATTTTATAATGATAATTTTATAAATTTTCTTTATTTTTCGATCGTCTTTTGTTTTATTTTACGTCAAAAATTGCACAAATGTCAAATCTTAATTTTAGAAAGTTTTGTTTATTTACTAATGGCTATTTGCACCAACCACTTAAGCTCAACTTAACTGTAAGGATCACCTAGAATATGACTTACACAATGCTGTGTAAGCTAAAAATGTCACATTATAAACAACACTTAAATTTAAGCAAAGAACCGGAATCAAAATTAACAAAATTTAGAAACAAAGGGAAAACAAATGACTATCTACAATACAAAAGTTGATGTCAATTAAAAAAAGAATTACTGTTCTACATTTGTTGCGTTTTTTTTGTATTTAGGTGCGAATTTGAAAAGAACTAGTAAAGAATTAGTAAACCTAGAAACAGAAGCAAAACAAATGACTATCTACAATATAAAAATTGATGTCAATTTAGAAAAAAAAGATTACAATACGAACAAACGATTTACAATAATTGCGGTTTTTAGAATTTTCGGCGTCAATTTTTTAAAAGTTACTGTGGATTACGCAGTAGTTGAAATTGTACACGAACCGAGGTCCAAATAAATCAGCCAATGAACGAGTTTTTCTCAACACACGGGCCGAAGTCGAAATAAATCAGTTGTCACCACGGCGGACCCGGTACGAATCGTGACGCGATTGGTCGACGGTTTGCGCGGCAGCAATTCAAAATCAGCGGTAGAGCAAAAAGTTAACTTGGTGTAAAGTTCGGTTCCTAGGTCCGGGATAACTTTTATACTCGTCGGTTTATTTAAATGAGAGAGCGATAAACAAAGCGTAGAAATAAGAACATTTATTTCATAACAAAGTTAAATGGTTACAAAGTGTAATTAATACATATAAATACGAGATAGCCAATGAGAACGCGTATTAGAGTTGACCGGTCTTTGTACGCACATTTGAACTTTTCACTCCGCGGCCACATTCCCCACTTCTTCAGCGACACACACCACCGTCACCTGCTTTCTTTTATGCCTTCGGCGGACTTCTGTGGGCCAATGACCACCTCATATCGCGAAGAATCAAAATAATAGTTCTTTACTGGCTAAAGTCGGCACGTACCGAAACTAAATATCCATTTAATTTTCACCCGGTAACACAGTTCATAACTAATCGGATCGTTTTCATTTTTATGTGTAGATATTTTTTCCGAACCGAATTTTAAAAAATGTTGCCCGGCAAACAATTGTTTTTTTAAAAGTTTTTCACAATTTTTTAAAATTCATTGCGAATTATGCATTAGTTGAAATCGTACACGTACCGAGGTCTAAATAAATTAACTCTTTGCTAGACTATTTTAAGAGCCAATGAACGAGTTTTTCTCAACACACGGACCGAGGTCGAAATAAATCAATCCATAAGTAACTAATCGGATCGTTTTCATTTTTATGTGTAGATATTTTTTCCGAACCGAATCTTAAAATATGTTGCCCGGCAAACAATTGTTTTTTTCAAAGTATGTTTTTCACAATTTTTTAAAATTCATTGCGAATTATGCATTAGTTGAAATCGTACACGTACCGAGGTCTAAATAAATTAACTCTTTGCTAGACTATTTTAAGAGCCAATGAACGAGTTTTTCTCAACACACGGACCGAGGTCGAAATAAATCAATCCATAAGTAACTAATCGGATCGTTTTCATTTTTATGTGTAGATATTTTTTCCGAACCGAATCTTAAAATATGTTGCCCGGCAAACAATTGTTTTTTTCAAAGTATGTTTTTCACAATTTTTTAAAATTCATTGCGAATTATGCATTAGTTGAAATCGTACACGTACCGAGGTCTAAATAAATTAACTCTTTGCCAGACTATTTTAAGAGCCAATGAACGAGTTTTTTTCAACAAACGGACCGAGGTCGAAATAAATCAATCCATAAGTAACTAATCGGATCGTTTGCATTTTTTTTTTTTGAAGTGCAGGTATTTTTTTCCGAACCGAATTTTAAAAAATGTTGCCCGGCAAACAATTGTTTTTTTAAAAGTTTTTCACAATTTTTTAAAATTCATTGCGAATTATGCATTAGTTGAAATCGTACACGTACCGAGGTCTAAATAAATTAACTCTTTGCTAGACTATTTTAAGAGCCAATGAACGAGTTTTTCTCAACACACGGACCGAGGTCGAAATAAATCAATCCATAAGTAACTAATCGGATCGTTTTCATTTTTATGTGTAGATATTTTTTCCGAACCGAATTTTAAAAAATGTTGCCCGGCAAACAATTGTTTTTTTAAAAGTTTTTCACAATTTTTTAAAATTCATTGCGAATTATGCATTAGTTGAAATCGTACACGTACCGAGGTCTAAATAAATTAACTCTTTGCTAGACTATTTTAAGAGCCAATGAACGAGTTTTTCTCAACACACGGACCGAGGTCGAAATAAATCAATCCATAAGTAACTAATCGGATCGTTTTCATTTTTATGTGTAGATATTTTTTCCGAACCGAATCTTAAAATATGTTGCCCGGCAAACAATTGTTTTTTTCAAAGTATGTTTTTCACAATTTTTTAAAATTCATTGCGAATTATGCATTAGTTGAAATCATACACGTACCGAGGTCTAAATAAATTAACTCTTTGCTAGACTATTTTAAGAGCCAATGAACGAGTTTTTCTCAACAAACGGACCGAGGTCGAAATAAATCAATCCATAAGTAACTAATCGGATCGTTTGCATTTTTTTTTTTTGAAGTGCAGGTATTTTTTTCCGAACCGAATTTTAAAAAATGTTGCCCGGCAAACAATTGTTTTTTTTAAAGTATGTTTTTCACAATTTTTTAAAATTCATTGCGAATTATGCATTAGTTGAAATCATACACGTACCGAGGTCTAAATAAATTAACTCTTTGCTAGACTATTTTAAGAGCCAATGAACGAGTTTTTCTCAACACACGGACCGAGGTCGAAATAAATCAATCCATAAGTAACTAATCGGATCGTTTGCATTTTTTTTTTTGAAGTGCAGGTATTTTTTTCCGAACCGAATTTTAAAAAATGTTGCCCGGCAAACAATTGTTTTTTTAAAAGTATGTTTTTCACATTTTTTTAAAATTGTTTTTTTTTGTCTTTTTATCTGACGATGTGATACTTTCACACATTATACTTAATAAATATGATTGATTAATTGACTTAATTTTTTCATGTTCAAATTACTCCTTCATTGTCTCTCTAAATATTATTTTTTAAATTTTGTTGCGTTTCTTAATTTTTTTTTGAGTTGTGAATTTCAGGTTACCTTTTAAATTCTTCCTGTTCTTTTTTCCCATTTTTTTTTCATACAACAAAGCATAGTAGAATCCATAACGATTTAACGTTCGTCACAAAGTTTTAGGTGCGTCGTAGCCACATTTAAAACGTGAAATATACTAAAAAATACGGCGCCAAATTCAAGTTATCATTAATCATTAAAAACCACACTGTACGTATAATTAATTAATTATAAATAAGGATGAATCGCTCAGACAGTGTTGCCAGGTCATGCGATTTATCGCAAGACGAGCTATTTTTGAAAAAACTGACACTTGGCGTCGCCTCGTTTGATCTTTGCCGAGTAGTTTCTATGACCTTGAAACAGTTGTCTCTTTTAAACAGCCCTCTAATGAAAATTTCTCCCAAATTCTGTAATGTTCTTTTTTCCCTTCAACTTCCATTTTTAGCTCTAAGCCTCATCTACTCAGAAGCTTATTGCAGGGCCTTTTCCGTATGTTATGCACTGCTGGCTGCGGCTGCGACCGAAATACTAGACGGTTTTCTCTATCTGTTTTTTATATTTCGCAATTAATTTTTTGTGAAAATTAAATTTATGTTAGAAGTTAGGTACTGAGTTGAAAGTCCACGCACGTCTCAATCTCATTTTCGTTACGTTCCGATTGAACGGAGGGCGCGTTTAAGTTGCCTGCAGCATCTGCCCTGCCGCTGCCGGCCGGGTTAAACAAATTAGAAAATCGCGTTCCATAAACAAAAAAAAAAAAAACCTAAGCACTTGTTTTAAACAAAAAGAAGAAAAATCTACTGAGCAGATATTACAGGAAAGATTTATCTGCAGATGGACTCGCATATGAGAACGGTGCAAAAGAAAAGAACGGCGAATTTCCGCGAGGACGAGACAAAATTGTTGATACAGCTCTGGGGTAGCCCCCTAATACAAAATAAACTGTTTTTAACACATAGGAAAGCGCCCGTTATGCGTATCTTGGCGGCAAACATGCAGCAGCGTGGTTTTTATAGGACCCCCGATGAGATAAAGACGAGAATCAGAAATCTAAAATGTCTCTATCACCGTATCAAAAGAACTATGGCGTGTGGTACTGGTTTAGGCACGGTTGATCCCGATTGGCCACATTTCAAGGCCATGGACGCCATCTTGAGCAAGCCGGGGCTTAGAAAAGACAAGGTCGACGATAATTTGCTAGAAGGGCCCAAATGTGAAGACATCAAACAGGAAATCGACATCGACATTAACGATGACATGGAATCCTGGGCCACCAACGACAGCATGGGGTAAGTTCCAATTTTTTCTCATCCCCAATAATAAAACCAGCGAAAAATCGCTTTACCATCAACCATCTCGATCTAAAACAAACACTGTCGATAAAACGAACAAGGAAATCAGCGCGCGTCGCAAATCCTTAAAGCTCGAACGTAATTTTTTCCTTCCCTCGGAAGGAGAGGGTCCGCAATTCAAAAAAATCGCCCCCCCAGCTCAAAACTCACCCTTTTTCATTTTGGAACTGATAAACGATGAACCTAAACTGACAGCTGTAAGTAAATTCGCAAAAAATTCGCTTCCGACTCGCCCCCGGTTATTCCGGTGGACGCGTCGTGACCACCCCTAAGAAAATCAATATGAGGCGTAAGCGCCCCGCGTGAAAAAATTATTGGCTCGAGAGAAAATCGTGCGGATGTCATCCTAACGTCACTTTCAGGTCCGATTATGAAGAGCAACCGTCCCCGCCGCCCCTGCAGCCGGCTCCTACCATCACTTCGAAGATCAACGGCGAGCAAAGTAAGGGTGGCAGGGTTGAGGGGCAAAATAAGACGGCGCACGCGGTCGTGCCCAGCTTTACCATCCCTGCCCATGCTATACAGACGCCCCAGGGCAACAGCAACGGCGTGCGACCCGGACCTGTACCTTCTATACCTTTACCCCTGCTCATTCTTAACAGTTTGCAACCCCAGCAGGCGGCGGAGAAGAAAGACGGGGCGAGTACCTCGCATTTTAACGACAAATTTCCTAGCGGTATGTAGACCCTTTTAATTTATTACAATCTATTATACAGAGTGATTATTTGAAAATGAAAAAAAAATGAAGTAGATAACGCACGACTTCTTAGTAGGTACAGTTCAATCGTTTATTAAATAAAACTGTACACAGTTGCTTAAGAACACTAAATAGCGAGCTGCAAGTTTTCGTCTGCTGACGAGGCCCCTATCAGGACCGAAATAGCCGTACAGAGGATGGTTGAGGACCTCATTGCGATCCAGCCGATTTGCAACAAACTTTGTCTTACGAATCGATATTAAGCCGAAAGCGAACGATAGAAAATTGGTATTTGCATGACAAAAATAACTTTGCCCTGTTTGTTTGAAGGATCTCATTGAAACTTCGAACAAAAACTTGTTGACAAGGATTTTGTTGCAAATTCAGGTTCGACTCTTTTATAAACTGAGGTTGTGTACAACGAAAGAAGAATTAGTTTCGTTAATCTGGAACGTAAACCCCGCCTCTTTAACAAGCCCCGCCCCTTTGTGACGAAGCCCGGCCTCTGTCTACCAAGTTTTCGTGTTTATCAGCGCAGGTCTAATCTTCTTTTGACGCTGACTCCCTCTATCTCGATTCAGTTTCAACCGTTCCGGATGGACCTTGGCCTCTTTACAACACAAAAAAGGAAAACTCCCATTTTATTAATTTTTAATATAAGCTCCGCCCCTCCCTAACAAGTCCTGCTTCTTACCGGCGAGTCCGGACAAGTTTCATTACGTTTAGCCTTTTTTTTTTTAACAAGCGAACCCAAATTCTGTTTCTTTCGACCTTTCTGGAGATATTCCGGAGTGATTCAACAAAGAAAGCGCAATTTCGTTAACGATGAACATAAGCTCCGCCTTCTTTTAACGAGACTTGCTCTTTTTTAGCCGATTTCTGTTCGTTTAGCGTAAGCCCCGCCTCTTTAAAGAAACTCGTTCTTCAAGTTTCACCTCTTCTGGCGTAAGTTGGCCTCTTTACAATATCAAGAACAAAAACGTATAGTTTCGTTAACTTTCCATGTAAATTCCGTCTTATTTTTTAACAAGCCCCGCCCCTTTTAATCTTCTCAACAAGTTCCACTCCATTTGGTCCCGCCTCTTTACAATGTCAACAAAGAAAATTTATAATTTCTTTAGCTTTTCACGTAAGCTACGTCTTTTGGCCTTCTCCCAGATATTTTGGTCTTTTTCTTCGTCACTGTGGTGGGTGTTTGGGACGCAATCGTGAGACATCGGGAATGCCGTCGGGTAGAGGCCCTGAATGTTTGCGCCGCGTTGTCCTATTTCAAAGGACTTCGCCTGCAAATAACCCCCCCCCCCATTTTAACAAGCTCCGCCCCTTTTTGACGAAGCGAATGCGAACCACGCCTCTTTTAATAAGTCGAGCAGCGAGCCCCTTTCTCGTTCTCAAAGCCCAACCCCTTTTAATCTCGCTTAATTTATCTGTAAAGCCCGCCTCTCGAAGCAAAACCTAAACATAGCGTCTATTATGAAAGTACAGCTTCATTAACATTTGATGTAAATCTTGTCTTTTAGCGTAACAAGTTAAGTTTCGACGTCTCTCTCGACTAAATTCCAAAATTTTCTGAAGACGTTCGGGTTTTCTTACATCACAGTGAAAGAAAAATTAGTTTCCTAACCTTGAATGCAAGCCCCGCCCCTTTTTATTAAGTTTTGCTTCTCTCGTCGAAAACTCTGTCTTTCTCGATTGAATTGGAACCCATTCAGAAGATACGTAACCTCTTTACAACACAAAAAGAAAGAAACACCACCGTTATGTTAACAATTAACGCAAGCTCCGCCTTTCCGTGATATCCTTGCCCTTTTCGGGGAATCCCAGCCTAATTTTAGCAAGTTTGTTTTCGTTTCGCACGGGCCACGCCCCTTTTAACAAGTTCCTTCTCAACAAGTTCCGCTCCGTTTGGTCTTTCTTGACAAGTCATGGCGTAAACCTCCTTTGATTCGACGTAAGCCCCGCCCCTTTACAATCAATATCAGGATAGAAAATGTACAGTTTCGCCCCTACTATTAGTCTTAATCTCAATGAGGTCTCACTCCGTTTGGCTTCTTTTAACAAGTCACGGCGTAATCCTCCTTTGATTCGACGTAAGCCCCGCCTCTTTACAATATCGACAAAGAAACCTTTTAGTTTCGTTTGCTTTTCACGTAAGTCACGCCCCTTTTGGCCTTCTCAATGAGGTCCCACTCCGTTTGGTTTCTCTTAACAAGTCACGGCGTAATCCTCCTTTGATTTGACGTAAGCCCCACCCCTTTACAATATCGACAAAGAAACCTTTTAGTTTCGTTTACTTTTCGTGTAAGTCACGCCTTATTTTTTATGAAGCCCCGCCCCTTTTGATCTTCTCAATGAGGTCTCACTCCGTTTGGGTTTCTCTTAACAAGTCACGGCGTAATCCTCCTTTGATTTGACGTAAGCCCCGCCTCTTTACAATATCGACAAAGAAACCTTTTAGTTTCGTTTGCTTTTCACGTAAGTCACGCCCCTTTTGGCCTTCTCAATGAGGTCCCACTCCGTTTGGTTTCTCTTAACAAGTCACGGCATAATCCTCATTTGATTTGACGTAAGCCCCACCCCTTTACAATATCGACAAAGAAACCTTTTAGTTTCGTTTACTTTTCGTGTAAGTCACGCCTTATTTTTTATGAAGCCCCGCCCCTTTTGGCCTTCTCAATGAGGTGCCACTCCGTTTGGGTTTCTCTTAACAAGTCACGGCGTAATCCTCCTTTGATTTGACGTAAGCCCCGCCTCTTTACAATATCGACAAAGAAACCTTTTAGTTTCGTTTGCTTTTCACGTAAGTCACGCCCCTTTTGGCCTTCTCAATGAGGTCCCACTCCGTTTGGTTTCTCTTAACAAGTCACGGCATAATCCTCATTTGATTTGACGTAAGCCCCACCCCTTTACAATATCGACAAAGAAACCTTTTAGTTTCGTTTACTTTTCGTGTAAGTCACGCCTTATTTTTTATGAAGCCCCGCCCCTTTTGGTCTTCTCATTGAGGTCTCACTCCGTTTGGTTTCTCTTAACAAGTCACGGCGTAAACCTCCTTTGATTTGACGTAAGCTCCGCCTCTTTACAATATAAAAAAAGAAAATTTATGGCTCGCTATCTTTTCATGTAAATTTGTTTTTTTTTTAATTTTAAATAAGCCCTGTCCCTTTTGGCCTCCTCAGCAACTTCCAGATATTTAGGTCTCACTTAACACGTCACGGCGCAAAACGCATTTTCTTTGACTAAGCCCCCCCCCCCCCCCCGTTCTGGTGTAAGCCCCGCCCTTTTAGATTACAGAATCTTTTTGTGCAACAAATAAGTAATTGCTGCTTCCCTACCTTGTCAACCACCTTCTCTGACGTACGACGTATACAGTATGACCCAAAAAGAGATCAGGATGTCACAATTTTTTTCCCAAATCTTGCATTATTCTCTTATTTTTTCCTTGCAGTATATAACATGCAATTTCTTTAGATTACTCTCTCTCTCTCTTTCTCTCTCTCACACACACAAAGGGCTATTTAAAAATACAACGCAAGTAGCCCATATCGCTTTAAAGTTATTGTTTCCTCAGTTAGGTTAAAATATTTATAACCTTGTATCGTTTTCAGATCTCCACAATATACTAAAAGAATTATTGGAGGTGCAAAAGGAAAACTTGGAGATAGAAAAACAGAAGTTGGAGATCGAGAAGCAAAGGTTGGAATTCGATCGTCTCGTCGGCACGCAGCTGGTGACCTTGGTGCCAATGATCGGGGGTCTCCTCCAACGACTGTCGTTCCCCACCAGCCAGGACCTCCTAAACCTCGCGGCGAGCACCGCCAAGAACGGCAAGAAACGCCAGGCCTCCTCCGCCGAGCTGGACATCCTGAAGGACAGCAAGATCCTGCGGACCATGCTCGAGCAGGGCATCAAGAAGTACATGATGTCGGAGGAGAACGACGAGAACGACAAGGACAGCGTGAACGACGACAGCGGGATACAAAACGACGAGAACAGCAGCTCTAGTCATAAGTGAGAGAGAGAGAGATCCTATATTTTTAAAGCGTCCCAGATGTAAACATTCCGAGTCTATTTATTTTAACTAATTTATTGCCATTCGTTTTTAGTCTCTGTAATATTTTGTTGATTTTTATACTGAAATAAAAACACATCTTTAAAAAGTGCCCCGTCACTTTAGGCGTTACAATTTCCCTATAATTTTTTCCCAGTCTTTCATTTTGACGAGCGCTTCCTTCGCCGCCACCCCCATCATGCCCTCCGAGGACGTTTCCGGTTCGAACTTCAAGATGGCGCTCGCCTCCTCTAGGTACCGCACGACCTCCTTGAGCCTCTGCCTCAGTTCCGTTTTGGAGATCGTCCGGTTTTCAAACTGCCTGGACGTGAGGATCATCAAGGGGGCGTGGAGCTCGTACAAGGTCACCCCTGCAATTTGTATTATACCGGCGAATTACACCGCGTGATCAAAAAGAAAAGGGGGGGGGACTCACCTCTGATCCTGGTGTAGCCCGGTTCGACGACGTTGAAGACGCGCAGGATTTCCCTGCACACCTCCGTTTTCCTGAGCAGAAGCTTCTCGGGAAGTTCGTGTATCAGGTATCCGTTGATTTTGCCGTAGAGCTGGCTCAGGGACAACTTGATGCCCAAACAGAGATAGTGGGCGGGGTGCAGGACGTTTCGGTATTTTTCGAGGAAGGACTCCATGGCTTTAATGTCGTTGCAGTCGATTGAATCCACCTCGGACGAGATTCTAGAAAAAAAATCGTTATATCTTCAAGAGACAAATCAAATCATTTACCTCCGGATTAAGAGCTGCATGGAATTCGCTGTGACCGTATAACCAGGACACTTGTCTTCAGGATTTTGGGACGTATTGGTGCAGCTCCAAGAAGCTTCCGGGTCAAGGGGTTTATCCGACAAGACCAGTCCGGTCCTGCACTTCGGACAGCGCAAGGCGCCGGTGTAGGTGCCCAATTCCGTTGGGTCCTCGCACCTCCTGCACCGGCACTCGAAGAACTTGTTCTCTAAAAGATGTTCGCGCCTTTTAAGCGTGCTCTGTTGAATAGACGAGATACTATGGCCGTTTCTTTGGAGTCCTTGGAGTTACCTGTAACGTGTGGGCGTAACTCAGGGTGATGGGGTAGTTTTCCCGAATGCGCGTCGAAGCCCTCACGGTCAACCTGTAGTCCCTTTCTTCGTCGCTGTGGTTGGTGTTTGGGACGCAATCGTGGGACATCAGGAACGCCGTCGGGTAGAGGCCCTGAATGTTCGCGCCGTTTTGTCCTATTTCGAAGGAATTCACCTG
Source organism: Dorcus parallelipipedus (assembly GCA_958336345.1). NCBI lineage: Eukaryota > Metazoa > Arthropoda > Insecta > Coleoptera > Lucanidae > Dorcus > Dorcus parallelipipedus. Next base: position 1,347,325 of record OY284478.1, on the reverse strand, counting down.
CAAATAAACTCCGCCCCGTTTTAACAAGCTTTGCCCCTATTTGACGAAGCGAACGTTTTGTGCAAACCACGCCTCTTTTGATAAGTCAAGCAACAAGCCCCCCGCCCCCTTGTTCTCAAAGCCCAGCCCCTTTTAATCTTACTTAATTTTCTGTAACATACGCCTCTTGATTAATTCCCTTTTCGTTATAGCGTAAACGTAGTGCCTATTATGAAAGTACAGCTTCATTAACATCTTGTCTTTTTTGATGAAGCCCAAGCTTTTTTTTAGCATAACAAGTTAAGTTTTAACGTGACTTCGTCTCTCTCGACTAAATTCCAAAATTTTCCGAAGACATTCAAGCTTTCTCACATCGCAATGAAAGAAAAACTAGTTTCCGTAACCTTGCATGCAAGCCCCGCCCCTTTCGGCGAAGCCCCGCCCCCTTTGACTGAGTTTCTTTGCGTATCAGTGCAGGTCCAACATCTCTTTGTTTCTTTCGACGCAAACTCTGTCTTTCTCGATTGAATTTGAACCCGTTCTGAAGATGCTTAGCCTCCTTGCAACACAAAGAATGAAAAAACACCTTCTGTTAAAAATTAACGCAAGCTCCGCCTCTCCGTGATAACCCTTGCCCCTCTCCAGATAATTCCAGCCTAATTTTAGCAAGTTTGTCCTTGTTTCGCATGGGCCCGCCCCGTTTTAGCGAAGCTCCGCCTCTTTTTACCAAGTTTCTTTGCATATCAGTGCCGGTCCAATCTCGTTTTGCTTCTTTCGACGCAAAGTCTGTCTTTCTCAATTGAATTTGAATCCATTCTGAAGATGCGTAGCCTCTTTGCAACACAAAGAATGAAAAAACACCTTTATGTTAACAATTAACGCAAGCTCCGCATCTCTCCGTGATAACCCTTGCCCCTTTCCGGATAATTCCAGCCTAATTTTAGCAAGTTTGTCCTTGTTTCGCATGGGCCTGCCCCCTTTTAGCGAAGCCCCGCCTCTTTTTACTAAGTTTCTTTGCATATCGTATCAGTGCCGGTGCAATCACTGTTTGCTTCTTTCGACGCAAACTTTGTCTTTCTCAAGTGAATTTGAACCCATTCTGAATATACGTAGCCTCTTTACAACACAAGGAAAGAAAAAAACACCATTATGTTAACAATTAACGCAAGCTCCGCCTGTCCGTGATAACCCTTGCCCCTTTCCGGATAATTCCAGCCTAATTTTAACAAGTTTGTCCTTGTTTCGCATGGGCCCGCCCCCTTTTAGCGAAGCCCCGCCTCTTTTTACTAAATTTCTTTGCATATCAGTGCCGGTGCAATCACTGTTTGCTTCTTTCGACGCAAACTTTGTCTTTCTCAATTGAATTTGAACCCATTCTGAATATACGTAGCCTCTTTACAACACAATGAAAGAAAAAAAACACCATTATGTTAACAATTAACGCAAGCTCCGCCTGTCCGTGATGACCCTTGCCCCTTTCCGGATAATTCCAGCCTAATTTTAACAAGTTTGTCCTTGTTTCGCATGGGCCCGCCCCCTTTTAGCGAAGCCCCGCCTCTTTTTACTAAATTTCTTTGCATATCAGTGCCGGTGCAATCACTGTTTGCTTCTTTCGACGCAAACTTTGTCTTTCTCAAGTGAATTTGAACCCATTCTGAATATACGTAGCCTCTTTACAACACAAAGAAAGAAACACCACCGTTATGTTAACAATTAACGCAAGCTCCGCCTCTCTCCGTGATAACCCTCGCCCCTTTCCGGATAATTCCAGTCTAATTGTAGCAAGTTTGTCCTTGTTTGGTATGGGCCCGCCCCCTTTTAGCGAAGCCCCGCCTCTTTTTACTAAGTTTCTTTGCATATCGTATCGGTGCCGGTGCAATCACTGTTTGCTTCTTTCGACGCAAACTCTGTCTTTCTCGATTGAATTCGAACACATTCTTTACAACACAACGAAAGATAAAAGCACCATTATATTAACAATTAACGCAAGCTACGCCTCCCCGTGAAAACCCCTGCCCCTTTTCATTTCGCATGGGCCACGCCCCATGTTAACAAATCGAGACCGATTTCAACACAAAAAAAAACCGTCTCATTTAACAAAGCGAAAGTACAATTTCATCAACTTTAGAAATTTGTTGCAAGCCGGCTTATTACTTGAGCATCCTCTGGACAGTCGTATTTGGGGCCTTTTCAGCAGAAGAACAGCTCGAGCACTCCACTGCAATCTTATTCGGTCAAAAATCGACCGCAGGGCGTCGCGACCTAAACCATTAATTTCATCAACATTGAACATAAACTCCGCCTTTTTGTAACAAGGCTCCTCCTCTTTTCGGACTTTTTTTACGCGAAAGCCCGTCATTTTTAAATAAAAGTCAATTTTTATTATTTTCTTCCGCCATAAGCTAGAGCATAAACGTGGCGTTTTATGAAAACATAGAAAAGAGTACAGCTTCGTTCATTTGATCGAAATTTTCTATATTTGATGAAGCCCCACCTCTTTTTAGCAAGTCTGGCTACGTTTAGTATAACAAGTCAAGGATTCTCAACTAAGTTCTAAGTTTCCTGGAGATATTCGAGTTTGCTTGCAACACAATTCGTTTCTTTAACCTTGAATGCAAGCCCCGCCTCTTTTTACTAGGTTTCCTCGCAGAGAAACTCTGTCTTTCTCAATTAAATTTGAACCCATTCTGAAGAATCGTAGCCACACAAAGAAAAAACTACCGTTATATTAACATTTAACACAAGCTCCGCCTCTCCGTGATAAGCCTTGACCCTTTCCGGCGAATCCGAGGCTATTTTTAGCATAGGCCACGCCCCCTTTTCTTAACAAATAAGCTCTTTTCTGACGAGAATTTCGTTTCTTTCAACATTTCTGGGAGAAATTCGAATGTGTCGAATTCGTCTCATTCAGTAAAGAAACCAGTACAATTTGAGCGTAAACCCCGCCTCTTTTTAACAAGACTTGCCCTCTTTTCGGTTTTCTTTTGTTTTACGGAAATTTCGGCCCGTTGAAGCCCCGCCTCTTTTTGACGCAAACTTTTTCAACGCAAGTATCTTGACAGTATCAAGAAGGAAAGTTAACTTTTGATTAAATTTGGTTTGGTGTCTTTTAACAAGTTGGGGGCGTGTTCTTTGACATAAGCCCCGCCCGGCCTCTTTCGAATACTAACCAACCGCAACGCTTACTTCTAAAATTCCGCACACGCTGTGAACTTCGTCCTCGGTGAACTCGTCGAGGCCCCACTGCTTCCGTATCCTGTCCACCACCCTCTGGTCCAAGTTCCAAAGTTCCGGAATGTTTCTGCGGATCTCGTTGTGCGGCTCCATGGAGGTTATTTTTTCGTATTTCTTCGGGTCGCTCTCTCTCAGGATTAGGCACCGCAGCGGAACGATGGCGTTGAAGTGCTCCTTGAGCCTGGTGAAGTCCTCGTAGTCGAGGAACTTGCCCGATTTGGTTTCGGCGAGGACGGCGCATTCCGTTTCCGCGTGGCCGAAGAATTTGCCGAGGCCCGGACACTTCCGGGAGCACAGGGGCCATCCACACCTATCGCATCTGCAAGTTTTTAAAATCAGAAAAGGTTTTTGGGTAAATTGAGGTGGCTCACTTTGAGAAGCGTCCGTTCCGTTCCAGTACTTGGTAACACCCGAGACATTGCACTTTGCATCCCGAGCAAGGCCCGACCACGAGGGGCAACTCGCTGAGGATCACGGAGCCGGGTTTGAGTTCTTTCGCAGCCACCATATACCTAAAGGAAAATATGTTTTATTTTGAAATAACTTAGAGCTTTTAATAGTTCCGGTGTGCGGGAGGAATATATTTTTATTATTATTATTATTAACGATGCCGTCGTGTTGTTTGCAGAAAAAAAAATGGCCCCCTGCCAACGGCAGTACATCGCGTGCACCTTGCTTTTTAAATAGATCGTTTCGCTGCTTTTATAAAGTCGAGATCATCGCGAACGCTTTTACTTACTTACATCGACGCGGTAGTAAACCTTGCCTTTTATTGTTATGTAAATATTTCGGTTTTGCGTCGACTGTTTGGTAAACTCGACGGTTAATCAAATTCGAACTTTTCCTTCCGTCTCTATAAAAAAGATTCTTGTCGATATTGTTACGGTAACTCTAGTGATTGATTGCCCGGTGATAACACAATTGATAAATACTGTTGGTCACATAAAGACAACTGTACAACATGTGGTGGAAGCACCTGTTAGTAAATTTAAAATACCAAGTGGTAGATCGAAGTTACCATGCAACTTCTATAATAGACTTTGTATTGAAATAATAAATAAATAATAAAATGAAATAAATGATATTAAGAAACAGACTGACAGGTAATAGATTAAGAGCCGAAAGAGTGACAGATAGACTAATAGACAAAAGAGTGACAGATGGACTAATAGGCAAAAGAGTGACAGATAGAGTAATAGACAGTTTACAGTTACTCAGTTACTCAAGTAAACTGACAAAATGAATAAAGGGCAATTGAATAGATCCTTTTTCCACGAGAAATAAGAGGCAGAGTCTATAATAGAGTCTCGAGAAATTAAAGCAGAGTTACCAAGGCAAGGTCTATAATAGACAATCAACAAATGTATTTTTTTTCCAAAAATATAGGCGTCAAAATGTATGAACTAATAGATATCAAAAGACTTTCTCCAGAAACAAACCAAAAGTTAAATCGATAAACAAGGACTCTGTAATATGTAGATCAAAGTTACCCTGCAACTTCTAGAATAGACACCCGATTATTATCAAATTGACAATTTTTGAGAGACAGACGATAAGACAGACAAAAACAAAAAAATAAGCAGATAGACAAAACTACTTACCCTAGTTATAACATTCACATCACGGAAACAATCGGTAAAATTCTAAGAAACAGACTGACAGAGACAATCTTACAGATAGACCATTAAACAAGCGAGTGGCAGATAAAAGGAGATTACTAATAGACGAGAGAGAGATTATCTAATCAGGCACTCAGATAAACTCTCAAAATAAATAAAGATCAATATAGGCTCTATAGTAGACACTCAATTATTTTCTACAAAAAGTAGAGTTACTATGGCAAGGTCTACAATAGACACTCAACAAACTTTTCTTTCAAAGATACAGACGTCAAGATGAATGAATAGATATCAAGGCTTTCCTCAAAAAGGAGTCTGTAATAGACAAAGTGGTAGATCAAAGTTAGCGTGGAGCTTCCACAATAGTCTTTATATTGATAAAATAAATAAATAAGTTGAGGTAATCGGTAAGATGTTTTAGGAAATAGACTGACAGATAGATTAAGGGTCAAAAGATATCAAGACTTTCCTCAAAAATAAATCAATAAACAAGGAGTCTGTAATAGACAAACTGTTAGAGCGTGCAACTTCTATAATAGACTTTTGAGAGACAGACAATAAGACAAAGAACAAAAGAATACAATATTCACAACACGGAAACAATCGGCAAGACATTCTAGGAAACAGACTGACAGATAAACCGATAGATAAGAGACTGTCAGATAGACTAATAGACAAGAAAGAGTCACTTCGACATTGTCTACATTAACCACTCAGATAAAGTGACAAAGTAGATAAAGGGCGATTGAAGAGACCCTTTTTTTTACAAGAAATAAATAAACAGTCAGACTCTATAATAGACACTCAAGACACAATACACTATTTTCTATCGTTTAAAACGACATTTGCGTTAGACTTTTCCAAAAATAGACAAAGAAAAGGTAAAGTAGAGTACAGAGGCAAAGTCTATAGTAGACACTCTACTTTTTTTTTTTCAAAAATATAGACGTCAAGGTGAATAAATAAACAAATCTGTAGATACAGACTAGCAGAGACTTTCCAAAATCAGATATTACCTAAGATAACGTCTATAGCAGACTCACAAATAGACTTTTTCAAAAAAAAAGAAGAAATAGACAAGCATTCTGACAGGCAGACCAATAGTCAAGAGAATGACGGACATCAGAGAGAGTTACTTTGGTCTTACCTGCATCAGGCATTCGGGTAAACTGCCAAGAAATAAAAAAGAGGCAGAGTCTATAATAGACACTCAAGACATTCCATTGTTTATAATGACACGTACAACATGTGGTGGAGGCGTCGAGTTAGTAAATTTGAAATACCCCTTTACCCTATTTTTTTTTTAAACGCAATGTAACATTTGTTGTATGCGCGAAATCGTTTAGTTTCATTTTGTGCACAACTTGTACAGGGTGTTCGTGACTCGCGTTTCTCACCTGCCCATAAGCTTCGAAGTTTTCGTCGAAAACGTCGGCCCGAGTTTGCTGTAGTTATCCTTGGAGAGTTCATCCCCCACGCCCTCTTCGACCACCTCGCTGGCGACCGACTGGGATCGACTTTTCGAGCATTTGCTTTTCTAAAAACAAAACAAAAGAAAAAATCGTTTCTTTCCACTCGTATTTTCCTACGCTCTTCGAAATTCTGAGACACTTTTACGAAGACAACTTAACTTTCGCGGTAAACTGGCAATGTTTGCACTTGCACCTTCAAAGGTTCCAAAAATTCATTGAAAAACGACTCTTTAATATAAATATACTCTCTTAATGAATTAATTTACGTTTGGTGTAAGCCGCGTCCCTTTTTGACGTAAGCCACGCCCACTTTACGCGAGCCACGTCCATTTTACGTAAGCCACGCCCGATTTACGTAAGGCACGCCCATTTTACGTAAGCCACGCACGTCCCAGAGTGAGTCCCGCCTCTTTTACAATAAGCCACGTCTTTTTAGACGTAAGACATGCCACGCACACTTTCGTAAGTATATTTAAATGCAGTCAAAGTTCGCATTAATTAAGAAATCAAGTGAATAAGAAATGTGAGGGTTTCCAGTACAATGAGTACAATACTACTATACTTGAACTTTGAAGACACAAGTGCCAAAAAATTGGCACTTCGTTTCTGAGCTTAAAACCATGACTAATGGATCGCGCAATCCATCTTAAGCGAAAATTTTCTTTTCAAGTTTAGTTGAAAAACAAAAGTGAAACAAGCGTGATCTCCGTTATAATAAGTCACGCCCCTTCAAAGACAAGCCACGCCTCTAGCGAAACAAATTTTGCATCGTTTGCAAGAGGCCACGCCCCCTTTATTTAAACTTTGTCTCATCGGCAACAGGCCACGCCTTTCACGACGTAATGCCGCCAAGTCTATTGTCCTACTTTTATTAATATTAAATAAATGTAGCTGCTAACTTCCTCTCCTGTCCGCAAGTCAAGAACTACCGATGGATAACGGCCAGGAAAGCATCTAATGAATTTATTTGGCAAAGCAAAATCTGAAATCCGTTATAACACGCCACGCTCCTTGAAACGTAAGCCACGCCTCTTGCGAAACGATTTCTGTACCATTTACAACAGGCCACGCCCCTTTATTAAGTAAGCTCTGTCTCATCTCTAACAGGCCACGTCTACGCCTTTCATGACGTAAGTCCCGCCATTTTTTTTGTAAGTCTATTTTCCTATTTTTATTAACATCGAATAAATGTAGCTGCTAGCTTCCTCTCCTGTCCGGAAGTCAAGAATTACCGATGGATAAGGGCCAGAAAAGCGTCTAGTGAATTTATTTGGAAAAACAAAATCTGGAATCCGTTATAACAGGCCATATTCCTTGAAACGTAAGCCACGCCTTTTGCGAAACAACTACTGTACCATTTGCATCAGGCCACGCCCCTTTATTAAATAAGCTCTATTTCATCTCTAACAGGCCACGTCTACGCCTTTCATGGCGTAAGTCCCGCCATTTTTTTTGTAAGTCTATTTTCCTATTTTTATTAACATCGAATAAATGTAGCTGCTAACTTCCTCTCCTGTCCGGAAGATAAGAACTACCGATGGATAACGGCCAGGAAAGCACGTAGTGAATTTATTTGGCAAAGCAAAATTTGGAATAGGTTGTAACAGGCCATGTTCCCTGAAACGTAAGCCACGCCTCTTGCGAAACAACGTCTGTACCATTTGCATCAGGCCACGCCCCTTTATTAAATAAGCTCTATCTCATCTCCAACAAGCCACGCCTTCCTTGACGTAGACCTTTTTCTCTTGCAAATCACTTTTTTAAATTTATTTTGTAATTTAACAAAGATCATTCTGAATTCTTTTACGGCCTGTAACATCTTTAAACAACTTTAAAAAAATATTATTTCCATTTTTAAAAGTAGAATGTCAAAACAGTATTTTGTGATATTAGGTCGAGAATGATCTACGTTAAAAAAATATTTCTAACAGAACACCTAATAAATTAAATTTTTATGTTCATTGTGAATCAATGTGAACGTTAGACAGATCGACTTTAGTGTTTAAACAGAAGATAGTGTTGCATTTAATGCCCGCGTTAAAAAAAATCTCGAAATCTCGTTCGGTGGCCCACGTCAGTAAACAAATCATCCGGCCAATAAATCAGGAAATTTATTTAAGAAACGAAGCGATAAATTACGCGCTCTTTAGCGCGCGCAAATTGCAGAGAATTGGCAAAAGAAGTCGCGCGTCTCTAATTATAGCGCGCGCGCGCTTTTTATCCGGACGATTACCCGCGTTGTTTAGCGAAACTTCTGGAAACAATTACGCTAATTTATTTGTATACGCCACTTTGTCATACGTCGTTCGGGCCGTAAATTCGGCGGCGTTCTTTTTGCGGACGCGTCCGGAAAGAAAAAGTGCGCCGAACGCTTTTCCTGATTTATGTAACGTCCTGTGTAAACACGAAATTGTTTACGTCGTTCTCGCTCGAGCTGCCTTGTTAACACGTTTTATAATTTTTTATTTAAAACTAAATTTACCTCCTAATAACAATAATTAATTGCAGGAAATTCGTTGAAAGTAATTTTTTTTTTGTTGGCGTATCACGAGCAACTTAGTGGAATGACTAACAGTTTAAATATTCTGCATAGCGTTTGCCAAAATATAAATTTCAACTACAGTACACACATACACATGCCACTTTTTAAGTTAACCAACATACAAGGCAATGCCATGACTTGACAAGTTTGTACACTCCAGTGTGATAAAAATATATAAACCCAAGTATGAGGAATCGCGCCCCTTTCTGACGTAAGCCACGCCCATTCTGACGTCAGCTGTGCACGTTTCAGTGTAAGCCTCGCCTCCTTTACGATAAGCCACGCCCATTCTGACGTAAGCTGCGCACGTTTCAGAATAAGCTTCACCTCCTTTACGATAACCCACGCCCAAATTTCATGTAAGTCGATTGAAACGCGCAGAAAATTCTTAATTACACAAAGTATAGCGTAACGAAAATAATCGCACTAAATAAAGTCAATCAAATAAGTAATAAATCTATTAAAGTCATAGTGTGACAGTAACTTTGAGAAGAAGTCTCGCGTGATCGAGAACAAAACGTAGGCGTCAACTTTTAGAGTCAAGAAAAAAAAATAAAGTGTAACGGATCCGGAAGGTGCTAAGTGAGGTGAAAAATATGTACTAAAGGAAAGGGTGTAATTTTTATTCCTTCTGAGTGCAAACTTTCTAGTGAATTCCTTTTTTTGTTCTGAAATTTAACTGAAGAACAAAATCTGGAAATAAAACAAGTGTGACCTCCATTTGCAATAAGCCACGCCCCTTTATTAAGCAAGCTCTACCACGTCAGCAGCAGGCCACGCCTTCTTTAACGTAAGCCCTTTTCCTCTCAAGGTTTTTATTAATTCTAGTGAATTTTCTTTTTAAATTTACTTGAAAAATAAAACCTGGAAATAAAACAAGTGTTATCTCCGTTATAGCAAGCTTCGCCTTTTAATAAACAAATTTCTGTACCATTTGCAACAGGCCACGCCCCTTTAATACGCAAGCTCTGTCTTGTCTGTTACTTTTAAAGTAAACCCCGCCACCTTTTTGATATAAGCCTTTCTTCCTTGAAGATTTTTTTATACGTATTCTACTATTTACTAGAGTAATAAAATCTGGAAATAAAACAACGTTACGACAAATCACGCCGCTTCATACATAAGCCACGCCTTTTGAGAAACACGTTCTTGTACCATTTGTAACAGGCCACGCCCCTTTATGAAGCAAGCTCTGCCTCGTCTGCTACTTCTGTTCTTAGTAAGCCCCGCCCCTTTTTCCTATGAGCCTTTTTACCTTGAAGATTTTTGTTAATTTTTATTATAGATATTCTAGTGAATTTTATTTATAAAATTTACTCGAAAAATGAAATCTGGAGATAAAACAACAATTCAACAAACCACGCCCCTTCAAACATAAGCCACGCCTTTTGAGAAACAAATTTTGCACTATTTGTAACAGGCCACACCCCTTTATTAAGCAAGCCCCCGCCTCGGCTGCTACTTTTAACGTAGGCCCCGCAAACTTTTTGATGTGAGACCTGACATTTTTAATTATTTTTTGTCTAGGGTTGGGTTGGGTTTGTAACAGGCCACGCCCGCACTTAAATATATAATATATTTTTCACTTCTGACGAAGCTGTCTGCAATAAGCCACGCCCCTTTATTAAGCAAGCTCTACCACGTCAGCAGCAGGCCACGCCTTCTTTAACGTAAGCCCTTTTCCTCTCAAGGTTTTTATTAATTCTAGTGAATTTTCTTTTTAAATTTACTTGAAAAATAAAACCTGGAAATAAAACAAGTGTTATCTCCACGTCAAACACAAGCTTCGCCTTTTAAGAAACAAATTTCTGTACCATTTGCAACAGGCCACGCCCCTTTAATAAGCAAGCTCTGTCTTGTCTGTTACTTTTAAAGTCAACCCCGCCACCTTTTTGATATAAGCCTTTCTTCCTTGAAGATTTTTTTATGCGTATTCAACTGAATTTACTAGAGTAATAAAATCTGGAAATAAAACAACGTTCCAACAAGCCGCGCCCTTTCAAACATAAGCCACGCCTTTGGAAAAACACATGTTTGTACCATTTGTAACAGGCCAAACCCCTTTATGAAGCAAGCTCGGCCTCGTCTGCTACTTCTGTTCTAAGTAAACCCCGCCACTTTTTTATATGAGCCTTTTGTCCCTGAAGATTTTTGTTAATTTCTATTATATGTATTCTAGTGAATTTTATTTATAAAATTTACTTGAAAAATGAAATCTGGAGATAAAACAACAATTCAACAAACCACGCCCCTTCAAACATAAGCCACGCCTTTTGAGAAACACATTTTGCACTATTTGTAACAGGCCACACCCCTTTATTAAGCAAGCCCCGCCTCGTCTGCTACTTTTAACTTAGGCCCTGCAAACTTTTTGATGTGAGACCTGACATTTTTAATTATTTTTTGTCTAGGCTAGGGTTGGGTTTGTAACAGGCCACGCCCCTTTATTAAGCAAGCTCCGCCTCGTTTGCTCTTTTAGCATAAGCCCCGCAACCTTTTTGATGTGAGACCTGACATTTTTAATTACTTTTTTTGTCTAGGGTTATCATGTGCTCCAAATAAACGTCGGTCCGGAATTTAATGACTAATTTAAGAGTTTTCGATCATATTTTTTCTCTTTTTTTTTAAGTGGAACCGGAGCCAACAAGTTCTAACAATATCTTTCGGGTAGTTTTCTTTTTAGATTTATAAAAAAGCGTCACGTCTTCTTGCAGGAGAACATCCTCAACCTTAACTGGTCACGCCTGGTTTTTAAATAAATCCTAGCTTAGTTGCAATAGGCCACGCCTCTATCATATTTGCAAAGACCTTTACTGTTTCATTTGCCGGCCTATTTTGGGCGGGGCTTATACTAAAAGAGGCGTGGCTTAGTACAGATGATTTCCATTAATTCTTTACACTTGGTTTAGTTTGATTAGTATGGTTTGGTTGAGTTTTTTTTTGAGAAAAGAAAGTTAACGACACGACTTCCTTCCAGTTCAGAAGTGAATTTTTTGATTTTATTTTCACGTGGAGTATGAAACTAAAGGCACCGCCCCAACTCGTGAAATATGTTCTGACATAAGCCCCGCCTCTTTAGATGTAAGTCCCACTCGTTTTGGTCTAAGTCCCGCCTCTTTCGTACTAAGTCACGTTCCTTTAGTTTTCACCCAAGACATATTACATATTCTAATTAATTTAATTCGTGTCTCACAATTTTTATGTTTATGTATTTGACTGCAGGTTTTTTTATACGTGACTGTTTTATTTTTGTCCGTTGATATGATATGATATTATTTAAAAAAAAGTTACTGTGCGTCATTAAGGTCTTTAGGAGCAAGCGTTCCCGAAAGACGACCTGTTGAAGTCATGACCTAAGATAACACAAACAGAGCGAGAAAAGCAAACAAACCGTGACACTCGGCAAACTTGAAGACTTTTTTTCATATTTGAGTGTTGTCAATTTTTACTTACTCTTTTCCGGTGGGTCTTGCTCATTCTTCCAGAAAGCTTCGCCGAAACACCAACACGACGTCAACGAAAAATGTTCACCAACGACCGTACATTATTGTAGACGAAATACATCTAAAAGTCCGGAGCTGAGACAGTGGCTGTCAACGTGCGTGAGTTTATTTGCAGATCGATCCCTCCTCCGAACGCAAACCGCCCCCAGCTTGAAAGCTTTATTTTAAGCCGCGTGTTGCGCTTCGCGTACATTTTCCGTTTTTTTTTTTTTTTGAAATCTCGACGAGAAAGCACACAATCAAATTTGAAATTCATCGGCGAGTTCGAAACTCGAAATGTTTATTGTGATTTTACACGTGGTCTTCACCTGAAATAAACGAATCACTTCGTCGTATTTTTAGGCGAAAAGTTTAAAAATAAAGGACGCGCGATATCTTAAAAGAAACCGTTCGGAATTAAACACCATTTACAAGTTGCTCTGCAATAATACCAGCACGCCCAAAATCAATACATAACTCACGAGAAACAAACTAAAGAGTCTCAGAATTTTTATTGTAAATACAACAATCTAAAGCAGATGTTCCATCGTCTTTGCAATTTTTAGATCAAAGCGAAAGAAACCTATTATAATTCGTTTAATATTTATTACATCCAGCAACCCTCAACTATTTCTACATATGCAAATTACATATCTTTGACACGCCTTGCCTTGTACTGATTCGTTTCTAACAAGCCCCGCCTTTTCCTACAATAAGCCACGCCTCTTCTGATACAAGCCCCAACGGCCTGTCTCCTGTTAACTCAAGCCCCGCCCCCTACTATACAAGCGGGAATCCTCACCAATTATCGTAATTTGAAAATAGTAACCTAAGCAGATTTTCGAGATTGATTGCTCTTTTTTATGGTAATCCTCATAATCATATGAGATGGACAAATCGACCCGTCGTCGCTTAAAACGTAAAGTTATGGGTACGACTCATCTCTTGGCATTAGCACGACATTTCCATTTTCACGTACGCCCCGCCTCCTGTACATCAAGCAGCGTCTCTTCAGACTCTAAGCTCCGCCCCTTTTCCTTTAAACCACATAACGATGATTTCCGAAAATTTTGTAAAAAGTAAGCGGGCTGTATTCTAAAATAAACGATGTGAGACGCTGGTTCGTTCTTTTTTTATACAAAAATATGATCATAATTAAAGCTGGTTCTTGTCCGATGAAAATTGTATCACAAAATCTTTTAACCGAACACTAAATCGCTCACAATACACTTAACGTTTCGCAGTCGTTCGACAGCTTCGTCAGAAGTGAAAAATATATTATATATTTTTCACTTCTGACGAAGCTGTCGAACGACTGCGAAACGTTAAGTGCGGGCGTGGCCTGTTACAAACCCAACCCAACCCCAGACAAAAAATAATTAAAAATGTTAGGTCTCACATCAAAAAGTTTGCGGGGCCTACGTTAAAAGTAGCAGCCGAGGCGGGGCTTGCTTAATAAAGGGGTGTGGCCTGTTACAAATAGTGCAAAATTTGTTTCTCAAAAGGCGTGGCTTATGTTTGAAGGGGCGTGGTTTGTTGAAATGTTTCCAGATTTCATTTTTCGAGTAAATTTTATAAATAAAATTCACTAGAATGTCTATAATAAAAATTAACAAAAATCTTCAAGGAAAAAAGGCTCATAGGAAAAGAGGGCGGGGCTTACTAAAAACAGAAGTAGCAGACGAGGCAGAGCTTGCTTAATAAAGGGGCGTGGCCTGTTACAAATGGTACAAGAACGTGTTTCTCAAAAGGCGTGGCTTATGTATGAAGCGGCGTGATTTGTCGTAACGTTGTTTTATTTCCAGATTTGATTACTCTAGTAAATTCAGTAAAATACGTATAAAAAAATCTTCAAGGAAGAAAAGCTTATATCAAAAAGGTGGCGGGGTTGACTTTACAAGTAACAGACAAGACAGAGCTTGCGTATTAAAGGGGCGTGGCCTGTTGCAAATGGTACAGAAATTTGTTTATTAAAAGGCGAAGCTTGCTATAACGGAGATAACACTTGTTTTATTTCCAGGTTTTATTTTTCAAGTAAATTTAAAAAGAAAATTCACTAGAATTAATAAAAACCTTGAGAGGAAAAGGGCTTACGTTAAAGAAGGCGTGGCCTGCTGCTGACGTGGTAGAGCTTGCTTAATAAAGGGGCGTGGTTTATTGCAAATGGAGGTCACATTTGACTTATTTACAGATTTTATTTGTCAAGTAAATTTAAAAAGAAAATTCACTATAATTAATAAAAACCTTGAGAGGAAAAGGGCTTACAACAAAAGGCTTACGTTAACATGGGCGTAGCCTGCTGCTGACGTGATAGAGCTTGCTTAATAAAGGGGCGTGGCCTGTTACAAATGGTACAAGAACGTATTTCTCAAAAGGCGTGGCTTATGTTTGAAGCGGCGTGGTTTGTCGTAACGTTGTTTTATTTCCAGATTTTATTACTCTAGTAAATTCAGTAAAATACGTATAAAAAAATCTTCAAGGAAGAAAAGCTTATATCAAAAAGGTGGCGGGGTTTACTTTAAAAGTAACAGACAAGACAGAGCTTGCTTATTAAAGGGGCGGGGCCAGAAATTTGTTTATTAAAAGGCGAAGTTTGTGTTTGACGTGGCTTGCTATAACGGAGATAACACTTGTTTTATTTCCAGATTTTATTTTTCAAGTAAATTTAAAAAGAAAATTCACTAGAATTAATAAAAACCTTGAGAGGAAAAGGGCTTACGTTAAAGAAGGCGTGGCCTGCTGCTGACGTGGTAGAGCTTGCTTAATAAAGGGGCGTGGCTTATTGCAAAGCTTCGTCAGAAGTGAAAAATATATTATATATTTTTCACTTCTGACGAAGCTGTCGAACGACTGCGAAACGTTAAGTGTTTATGCGCCATTTAGTGTCCGTTTAAAAGAGTTTGTGATATAAAAATATGATCGTCTACACAATATTTCCACTATCGCGTAAGCCCCGCCTCCTCTTACGTCTCTTCAGGGATTAACTCCGCCCCTTTTACTTTAAACCACATACCCTATTGTTTCCGAAACTTTTGTAAAAATTAAGAGCGGCCTATTATAAATATGAGATGCAAGACATTAGTTTTACACTGGTGTGTCCTTTTTAGATGAAAATATAATCGTTTAAAACTGAATCAAGAAGGTATTGGCACAACACAATATTTCCATTTCCGCGTAAGCCCCGCCTCTACATCAGCAGCGTCTCTTCAGAGGCAAACTCCGCCCCTTTCAGTTTAAACCACATACCGATTGTTACCGCAGCTTCTGTGAAAGGTAAGATTTTGTCCTTTCTTATATAAAAATATGATCGTTTAAAACCGATTTAAGAAGCGACGAGTCTTTTGGCGATGACACAACACAAGATTTCCATTTTCACATAAGCCCCGCCTTCTCTCTGGATCAGCAGCGTCTCTTCAGACATAAACTCCGCCTCTTTTGCTTTAATAAATTGCGATTGGTTCCGAAAATGTTGTAAAAAGTATTATGTAATTAAGGTGGGGCTCGTTCTTTTTTGTAGCGTATAATAAATCCCCGCCTAATTCACAAAAAAATCTGCCCTTCTAGTATTAAGCATCAAATTACACTCGTCTTTAAGAAAACTTCTGATCTCTCTTTTATATCTTCCCATTTTTACGTAAGCTCCGCCTTTAATGCATCCCTTTTGTTATAAGCTCCGCCCCTGTTGTACCAGACCATACATTTTTGACGTAAACTCCTCCTTCTTGTATCACCAGTTTATTCGGTCGGTTGATTAATTAACTTGTCTTTTGTGTCAAGCTACATTCCGTTTTTTTTTTTTTTCATAGAAAGCCCCATATCTTCTGACATAATGCCAATTTCCTTTTACAACTAAGATCAATTCGCCTCTATTATTCCAAGCCTTGTACATTTGACGTAAATTTATTTCTTTCGCTTTAGCAATGCCTTTCATGTGACGCATTAATAATAAATTCGTACTTAAGCCTTGATTTTTCCGCGTAATGTTTGGGCTCTGTTATATCTGGCGACGCTCCTTTAGGATGCAAACTCCGCCCCTTGTTGTATCGAGCAATGCACATGTTGGTGTAAGCCCCCTCTTGTTGCATCAGCAAGCAACGCCCCTTATGTGATAAGCCACGCCCTTTTAATATAAACATTTGGTATTTCAACACATGCAAGAAAATAATGAATTTTGTGTTTTTACCAAAAAAAAAATAGATGTATATAAAGAGTTCAAGTTCAATGCCAACCGAAATTAGAAGTAAAAGTAAATTTCACGGGCGGTTCTAATTCATTTGCGGAAGAGAAAGTAAAATCAAGAAGCCGAGACGGGCGATTTCATTAGTGCTCTTGTTTTTGGCTTGCTTGTGTGTGAAACGATAATTTACAATTTTTTTCGCCTTTGTACAGTATGTACGCAAGTAAGTACAATTTTTTCTTTTAGTTCTCCTCTTTGAGGAGTGTTCAAGCGAACGCGTTAATGTTGTGTGCGAATTTCAATTTCTGTAAGTAACTGCGCTGAAGATTAATTTCCGCTGTTTATTTAACATTTCTTGATGTGCTGATGGAACGTTTCGTCACTGCGTTCATTATAAAGTAACCGCCTGCTGAGTGAAACTCTGAGTATGTACATTCTAACATTCTGTGACTGAGATATTTTCTATTTCATTTTTTAATAAATTGTAATTTGCATTTTAATGATACGCATATTTTATTCTAAATTTTTCATACCTTATACTTTTCATAGTTGTAACAAATCCTTTACGCTTAAATCGTAAACTATGCCTTTTTTAACATAAACAGGGTTGCCAATGTGCGGGCAATTATCCGAATTACGGGTAATTTAGGCAACCTTGCGGGTAAAAAAAATACGTGGGTAAAAATGGGTATTTTCAAGGAAGAAACAAAAAAACAGATTAAATTTTTGATTGACGACTTGTTAGTGATGTTTCAGTTTTACTATTGGCAACAAAGAAATCACTAAAGCCGGAAGCCGATAAAAACTAAAGTAACTAACTAACAGCCAAATCCACATTGTCGATCAGTGCTGCCAATTCTACCGATAATTCCGTAGATCTGCCGATTTTGAACTCAACTTTTTTTTATTTTTATTTTTTTGTAATTTTATCAATTTTCTTTATTTCTTATTGTCGTCTTTTGTTTTATTTTACGTCAAAAATTGCACAAATATCATATCTTAATTTTAGAAAGTTTTGTTTATTTAATGGGAATTTTTAAATTTTTTTGTAATTCTATTTAATGATTTTTTTAATTTTTGTAATTTTTTTCTAATTTTATTCAATGAGACTTTTTTAATTTTATAAATTTGTCGATCGTCTTTTATTTTGCGATAAAAACTGCCTAAAGTTCAAATTTTAATTTTAGAAAGTTTTCTTTATTTAATGAGAATTTTTTAATTTTTATAGTTTGTAATTTTATTTAGTTTTTTTATTTTTGTAATTTTTTTTCTAATTTTATTCAGACATTTTTAATTTTTATAAATTTGTTGATCGTCTTTTATTTTACGATAAAAATTGCCTAAAGTTCAAATTTTAATTTTAGAAAGTTTTCTTTATTTAATGAGAATTTTTTAATTTTTATAGTTTGTAATTTTATTTAGTTTTTTTATTTTTGTAATTTTTTTTCTAATTTTATTCAGACATTTTTAATTTTTATAAATTTGTTGATCGTCTTTTATTTTACGATAAAAATTGCCTAAAGTTCAAATTTTAATTTTAGAAAGTTTTCTTTATTTAATGAGAATTTTTTAATTTTTGTAATTTTTATAATTTTTTATAACTGTTATAATTTTATTATAATTTTTAAAATTCTTTGTAATTTTATAGAAAGTGAAAAGTATTGTTTATTTAATGAGAATTTTTTAATTTTTGTAATTCTATTTAATGATTCTTTTAATTTTTGTAATTTTTTTCTAATTTTATTCAATGAGATTTTTTTATATTAATTTTTTTTTAATATTATAAATTTGTCGATCGTCTTTTGTTTTATTTTACGCCAAGAATTGCAGAAATTTCAAATCTTAATTTTAGAAAGTTTTGTTTATTCAATAAGAATTTTTTAATTTTAATTTTTTGTAATTTTATTTAACGAGATTTTTTTTATTTTTGTTATTGTTTGCTAATTTCATTCGAGATTTTTTTTATTTTCATTTTTTTTACATTTTATAAATTTGTCAATCGTCTTGTTTTATTTTAAAAATTGCCTAAAGTTCAAATTTTAATTTTAGAAACTTTTCTTTATTTAACGAGAATTTTTTAATTTTAATTTTTTTTCTAATTTTATTCAGTGAGATTTTTTTATATTTATTTTTTTTTTAATATTATAAATTTGTCGATCGTCTTTTGTTTTATTTTACGTCAAGAATTGCACAAATTTCAAATCTTAATTTTAGAAAGTTTTGTTTATTTAATGAGAATTTTTTAATTTTTATAATTTTTTTGTAATTTTATTTAACGAGTTTTTTTATTTTTGTATTTTTTTTCTAATTTTATTCAATGAGACTTTTTTAATTTTATAAATTTGTCGATCGTCTTTTATTTTGCGATAAAAACTGCCTAAAGTTCAAATTTTAATTTTAGAAAGTTTTCTTTATTTAATGAGAATTTTTTAATTTTTGTAATTTTTATAATTTTTTGTAATTGCTATAATTTTATTATAATTTTTATAATTTTTTGTAATTGCTATAATTTTATTATAATTTTTATAATTTTTTGTAATTTTCTAGAAAGTAGAAAGTATTGTTTATTTAATGAGAATTTTTTAATTTTTATTTTTTTGTAATTTTATTTAATGAGATTTCTTTTATCTTTATTATTTTTTTTCTAATTTTTTGTAATTTTATAGAAAGTAGAAAGTATTGTTTAATCAATGAGATTTTTTTATATTTCTTTTTTTTTAAATTATAAATTTGTCGATCGTCTTTTGTTTTATTTTACGTCAAGAATTGCACAAATTTCAAATCTTAATTTTAGAAAGTTTTGTTTATTTAATAAGAATTTTTTAATTTAAATTTTTTGTAATTTTATTTAACGAGATTTTTTTTATTTTTGTTATTTTTTGCTAATTTTATTCGATTTTTTTTATTTTAATTTTTTTTACATTTTATAAATTTGTCGATCGTCTCTTGTTTTATTTTACGTCAAAAATTGCACAAATGTTAAATCTTAATTTTAGAAAGTTTTGTTTATTTAATGAGAATTTTTTAATTTTTATATTTTTTTTGTAATTTTATTTAATGAGTTTTTTATTTTTGTAATTTTTTTCTAATTTTATTCAATGAGACTTTTTTAATTATTATAAATTTGTTGATCGTCTTTTATTTTACGATAAAAATTGCCTAAAGTTTAAATTTTGATTTTAGAAAGTTTTCATTTAATGAGAATTTTTTAATTTTTGTAATTTTCTTAATTTTTTGTAATTGTTATAATTTTATTATAATTTTTTGTAATTTTATAGAAAGTAGAAAGTATTGTTTATTTAATGAGAATTTTTTAATTCTTATTTTTTTGTAATTTTATTTAATGAGATTTCTTTTATTTTTATTATTTTTTTTCTAATTTTATTCAATGAGATTTTTTTATTTTTTTAAATTGTATAATAATAATTTTATAAACTCTCTTTATTTCTCGATCGTCTTTCGTTTTATTTTACGTCAAAAATTGCACAACAACCGTCAAGTGTCTTAATTTTATAAATTTGAACCCAGTTTTGTTTACTTCATGAAAATTTTTTAAATCTTTTTAAAAATGATTTTCAAAATTAAAATTCGCCTGAATAAAATCAGTGATTTTAATCCAGTTATTTAAATTCAGAGACATCTATCGGAAATTTTCTCAACTATCTTCCGAAATGTTCGCTTGGTCGGTTGGCAGCACTGTTGCCGATTGCCGCCCACAGTCCCACATATATTAGATGATTGTAACCTGAAAAATCTGTCGTGCAACGTCCATGTGTGTAAGGTAAGTCCAATAATTATTAGGTATTTAAATGAAATAAATTTTGTACCATATCATTCATTCATTTCAATTTCATTACTCAATGTGGGCGGATGTGGGTAAGAGCGGGTTTTTTAAAATTTGGAAAGGGTAATCGGCTTAGAGTGGATTGGCAATACTGAACATAAACCGTATAGCACACGCCCCTTTTACATAAACCAGGCCCTATTTGTAGCAAGCCACGCCTCTTTTCACACTGTGAGTACGTTCGGCATTACGCTCGGGGCACGCTCTGAGCAAAAGTATGACGGAGAGCGAATGAGTTTCAGTGTATGTTAGAGTGAGAAAAAGGAAGACCCTGAGCGCTCCGAGCGTGATGTCGAATGCACCCTGTGTTCCATAATTCGCGAGCGATACAAAAGCAACTTTGTCTTTTGTGTAGTCCAAATCGACAAACAGCTTTGCGTGAATCACATTTTGCTTTTTACTTAGATTATGTTGTAATAAACCACTCGTTTAGATGTAAATCAATACAAGCTCCGCCTCTTTTATTTGTTGACCCGGATGACCGTTCCATCTACTTAAATAACGCCCCTTTCGGATAAACCACGCCCCTCGAAGTATTAATTGTCAAGTACGTTTCGTAATTCCTTATACTATATACTAAGAAAGATTCTGATATTTTTCGATTCGAAAGAGAAAAGAAGTCTTTAACAGATTTATTAAAATCAGGTCTCAAGTACGGATGATCACCAAGGCGAGGCGTTAGGTATTTCTGAAAGAAATTTCTGTACAACCGATTTGTTCGCCTTTAAAATGAACCGATTCGTTTCATCTTCTGTCCGCTCTAATTCCCGAAGATAAGGTTTTCGGAGACGGCTCGAAATATCGTCTAGGTATGTCAGTGGAAACGTGGAAGGAAAAGCGACGCACATCACATCCGGAATTTGGGCGAATTTATTTTGGGCAAGCGTGGCGAGGCGTGACATTCGCGAAATTTTTGGACGAACGCCAAAAATCTTTGACAATTGCGGGAATTAGCCTCGACCCGTCAGGAATCGATTTTGATTTCGACGGTGCAAGTAAATATTATGTTTCGGATTTTGACTTAAACTGGGAAGAGCAAATTGCTTTTGGCCCTTGGTACTTTATTTTTGACTTGCAAAATTCTGTTGTCCATTTGATTCATACTTTGTATGTGTACCCATTTGGCCTCCTCGTTCTGTTTACGTCTTGATTACCAACCAAGGTTGCGTGACACATGTGCAAGTGCGCCTGCAAATGATGTAACTTATGCTACTTGACAATTTTTTTTTCCCTGCGCCCAGTCGAAAGTAGCACGCGAAAGTGTCGACTCCCCGTCTATTTCTGGCCCACTTACGCATCGGTGATCCTCCGCTCTATTTTCGGTGCAATCGCCGCAGTGTTTTGGTGCAGACGCCGCGAGGAAGCCGCAAACTCGAAGTAAGTAAGTAGATTTTATCTGAAAATACGGGGGGCACTTAGAATTTGGAACGCGTTCAGCTTCGCAAATGCCAGAGTTCGAATGCAACTTTTTTGTTCGGCTATAAATAACGTTGCGGTCGTGTGATCGGCGAGGTAGAGCTTGCGGTTACGTTACGTCGTCGTAGAACGCGGAAATTTTGATGGTCCACTTGACGGTGTGGATTGGGAAAGTTGGCAGTTCGAAGACAAAATTGAATTGAATTCTTTATTACTCGCGTTCTTCCCTCAATGACCTTGATGTGCTTCACGTTTAAATGTATAAACACAAGTCGGGAATCAGTCCAGGAGATCTTTTATTCGCACTGGTAAGGTGTGTAACAAGCCACTCCTTTATTTGTAAATCGAACGGTCACTTTGTCGTAAGCCCCGCCCCTTCATGCATAATTGATAAGGCGTGCCACTTCCTTTACTTGTGAGTTGCGGTCACTTTAATGTAAGCCCGCCCTACCTCGTTATGCACAGCTGGTAAAGTGCGCCGTTTCTTTTGTAACAAGGCCATCTTGACGTAAGCCCCGCCTCTTTGTGCATAGTACGTGCCTCTCTTCTAACAAGCCGCAAGGTCTCCTCCCTTTCAGTTGCTCACGTTCCTTTTGTAAGAAATCACAAGTTCCATGTAGGCCGCAGCCCTTCTGGCAGGATAAGCCACGCCTCCTTTGTATGCGTTTTTGTGCCTAGCTCCCGGCTCTCTTCTAATAAGCCACAAGGTCTCCTCCCTTTCAGTTACACACGTTCCTTTTGTAAGAAATCACAAGTACCATGCAGACCGTAGCCCTTCTGGAGTAAACCACGCCTCCTTTGTATGCCTCTTTGCGTATAACTCCTGCCTCTCTTCTAATAAGCCACAAGGTCTCCTCCCTTTCAGTTGCTCACGTTCCTTTTGTAAGAAATCACAAGTTCCATGTAGGCCGCAGCCCTTCTGGCAGGATAAGCCACGCCTCCTTTGTATGCGTTTTTGTGCCTAGCTCCCGCCTCTCTTCTAATAAGCCACAAGATCTCCTCCCTTTCAGTTACACACGTTCCTTTTGTAAGAAATCATAAGTACCATGCAGAGCAGAGGATAAGCCACGCCTCCTTTGTATGCGTTTTTGTGCCTAGCTCCCGCCTCTCTTCTAATATAATCCACAAGGTCGCATTATATTCGGTTACACGTTCCTTTTGCAAGAAATCACAAGTTCCATGCAGGGAGCGCCCTTCTGGAGTAAGCCACACCTCCCTCGTACCTTCACGCCCTTCTTCTGCAAATAAAGAAGGTCATCTTACCTTTTCGTACTATAAGATATAAATTAAAAATGTTCTATATTGGGCGCAATCGACGCCGTCACTTTGAATATGTGGTCCAAATGAAAATCGTACTTGTAAATTCAAGTTCTGAAAATCATAAACCGTGACCTTCAACTTGTTCCTCACGTTGGTAAGTACAATTTCTTTTGTAACAAGATGTAAACTCGACACATTTGGAAATACGCCACGCCCCTTTTTGTAATAAAGCGAGAGGCTTTACCCGCGTACGTGACGCCCGTTTCTTATAAGCCACGCCCCATTTGAAACAGGCTGTGTCTCTTTACAATCTTGTTGCATTTCACGACTAGGATTATTTATTAAAAAAAAAATTAAATACGTAGTTCTTTAGAAATGTCTAGTCGTGAGATGTTTACTTTTAACGATAATTAAATTTAAGTAACGTTTGTGAAATCCGCCATAAATCTGTCAAAAATCATCACGTTTCTTGGTAGGTAATAGCGACCGCATTCTACAAAAACTATTTCCAAAAATTTAACACTGATTGCAACGGTATCAACGTGACATTTTAAACTTTCTGTTCCGTTTTGGATAATAAATGGCGCAGTTGATAGACGAATCTTACAGTCACTAAATAAATACAGTACCGCAATCCATAAGCTTAATGTGTAAGATAAAGAAACCACGTTCTTGCACTAAAATGGCCGACTTTCCACTTTCGTCAATTTCAGTGACCGCTTTCGACAACTTTAGTGACCATTTTCGTCAATTCACTGACCACTTTGGTCAACATCAGTGACCACTTTCGTCAACTTAGTGACCACTTTGATCAAAATCATATTTGAATTAAACATTCACTTAACTTCCAGTGACGCCATCCGTTAATATTTCTTTGAGTTACGGGCGGGATATTCAAGTATGATTTTAATAAAACGTTTTTCTTCTGTCTGTTGCAAAAAGTGACCGCAAGATGTCGCGACCTAAAGTGAAACCTTTGTTTAACAATTTATAATTTTCTCATCTTTTATTTTGTTCGAATTAATTATTCACTTAATATACACTGGCGCCATTCAGGCGGGAATTTGTAATATGATTTGAAAATTTTTTAAGAAATTTGTTGCAAAAATTGACCGTAAGATGTCGCGACCTAAACTGTTCTTTTTTTTTTTTTTTGTTAACTATTTTTAAATATTTTCTCATCTTTCACTTTGTTTGAATTAACCATTCTTGTAACTTGCAGTGGCGCCATCTGTTAATATTTCTGTTGGTTACAGGCGGGAAATTCTTGTTTAGCTTGGCAATTCATAAATGTTTTCTCATCTTTTGTTTGAAACAGTCGTTCACTTAACTTATAGTGGCGCCATCTGTTAATATTTCTTTGAATTACAGGAGAGTTTTCTCTTTAGAAATCTGTTGTGAAAATTGGCCGCAAGATGTCGTGACCTAAACTGTTCGCTATTTTTTTAAATTAATATAATTCTAAATATTTTCTCATCTTTCATTTTGGTTGAATTAATGTTTCACTTAACTTGCAGTGGCGCCATCTGTTAATACTTCTGTATTAGAAGGCGGGAAATTCAAATATGCTTTTAAAAATCAAGCTTTTCCAGATATTTGTTGCGAAAATCGACCGCAAGATGTCGCGACCTACAAACTGTTGCTTAGTTTTCGTCAACAATTTGTACATATTTACTCCTCTTTTATTTATTTTTTTTAATTTATCGTATACTTAACTCTGAAGCACTGTGTCGCCATCTGTTAATATTTCTTTGAGTTATGGGGGGGGGGAACTTGATTTTAAAATTTTATCTTTTTTTTGTTTCAAAAATTGGCCGACGTAAATTGTTCGTCTTCTTTTTCTTTTCGTTAACAATTTATAAATATTTTCTCATCTTTTATTTTGCATGAATTGATCATTCACTTAACTTGTAGTAGCGCCATCTGTCAATATTTCTCCGAGTTGGTGCTGTAATGGAGGCGGGATATTCAAATATGATTTTTTTAAAAAGTTTGTTTTTCTTAACAATGGATCCTTTTCGTTATATGAGAAATCGTGGATCGTCATAAATTCAATTAAATTAAATCACGCCCACAATTATTGAAATGTAGTACCTTATTTGTCGCAGGTTTCCAAGATTCCTTCGTTAGATGGCGCAAAATAAAATTGATAAAATTCGCACAGAATGTCAAAAAAAAAATAAAAGAATATTGATATGATTTTCCGCCGCTAGATGGCGCCAAATTAAATTTCAAAAGAACATCAATCAAGCAGAAAAATTTGATTTAAATTAGAAAATCTAAAGAAAGAAAATTAATATAATTTCTATATATATAATATAACATGTTTGATTGCGTACCACCCGCTTGAACTTGTAAACCATTGTAAGTTATATCTTGGAAATCTTCAACTAGGGCCTTCGGTTTCATCTGGAAATGAGTTTGAAGGTGCGCCACGCCTTTAAATGTGATTGCGTATTACGGTGTATGCCCCGCCTCTTCCGACAGAAGCCCCGCTTCTTTTATGTACGCCACGGGGCCGTGTCGACGTAAGAGAAGCTATTTCGCAATAAGCCACGCCCCTTTTGGTTTAAGTAACGCCCCTTTTCATTCGTGCAAATCAGTTTTTCTGCGTTCTAAATCGGAAAGTCCTGTCCTTTTCTAAAGAAGAGGCGGAGATCGAGAGGCACATTTCGATTTTGCTTAACAAATCAAGTGCCCGTGCATTTCTTCTGTTTAAAAGCGCCAGCCACACCGACGTGACGTACAACGTGGCCGTTATTAGTCGCGGTCGGTGAACCGAACGGTTGATTGATTTGGTCTTAAACATTAATTGCTCAGCATGTTCCGGTTTTGAAATACGTGTCTTGTTTATTTACTTATTTATTTTGATTGTGTCTTTAGTTCAGTGTCGTTTTTCAATAGTGCTTGGTGCTTACAGTCGTTTGCATTTTAATTTATACGTATTTCCGCTATGGCAGAAGAGACGAAGTGCGAGGTGTGTCAGAAGGCGGCACTGCAAAAATGCGGGGGCTGTCACAATGTGTATTATTGCAGCAAAGAACACCAAAAGGTGGGGTGGAAGACGCACCGGAAGTCGTGCAGACCATTTAAGGTAAGTTTGGCCAGTTTTGGACATGCCTCCCCAGCGAGTTTCCTGGCCAAGGTCATAGGGAATGATGATCTTTCTTTCTCCTTTTGTGTTTTCATTCTTTATCATATTTCCGCCTCGTCTTCTTTCCAACTTTGCCCACTTCAAGCTTTGTCCTCAGACCAGTTGCTTTAAACGGCGTTATTTTTTGGTACCCTTTTTTTCCTCGATATTTTCTTTCGTCAGTCAATAACTTTCTCCTCCAGATCTAGTGTTTGTTATCTCTTTTTAGGTATCCGAAGATGAAATCCTAGGTCGATACCTGATAGCAACGAAGCACATCAAACCCGGCGAGGTAATCCTGACAGAGCCCCCTTTGATATGGGGTCCGGCCCAAATCACGATCCCCGTTTGCCTGGGCTGCGGCAAGGGTCTCAACGCAAAGACCAGCAGGCCCTGCCCGAAATGCGGTTGGCCCATGTGCAGCGAGCTGTGCCAAAATTCGCCCAGTCACATACCCGAGTGCTCGTACACGGCGAAACGAGGTGATAAGGTTGGCGACCCTTTTCGCTCGGCACTCGTTCTTTTAAGCGGCCGTTTTCCCCCGTTCGCAGGTGACCATAAAGAATTTCAACATCCCCCACCCGAGCTACCAGTGCATCACCGTGCTGAGGTGTCTCTATCAGAAGCAGTTCTTGTCGGACGTGTGGGATAAGATTGATAGGTTGCAGTCGCATTGCGCGGAGAGGAAGCTCACGCCGAGGTACGAGCAGGACAGGAGAGACGTGGTCGGGTTTATCAAGAGGTTCTTCAAGTTGGAGAATTTCGAGGACGAAGAGGTGCTGAGGGTTTGCGGAATTGTGATGGTTAGTTTCTTCACTTCTAATCAAATAACTTTGAATCACCTTGTAAACCACGCCCATTTTAAAATAAGCCACGCCTATTTTTTTTTTCGAACTACGCAAATCACGTGAGCCACGCCCCTTTCGTAACATTCCACGCCCTCTTCACCATAACTTTTACATAAATATTTTTCTAACCAACTTGAACTATTCTCCTTTCAGAACAAGCCACGCCCATTTCAGCCACTTTCACATTCATGCCAACCACGCCTTTTACAAGCCGCGCTATTTTCATGCCAACTGTAGTCTTTTATGTTATAAACCAATCCCCTTTTCCTGTGAGCCACGCCCTTTTCGTAACATGCCACGCCTTTTTCACGTAAATCGGACTTTTACGTGAACATTTTGCTAACCAACTTCAACCTTTCAGAACAAGCCACGCCTATTTCACGTGGATGTAAACCACGCCTTTTATTTGAAACGGAAAGCTTTTTGACACGCTATTCTTAAACGAATGTTTTCGCGATTTCCCTGTGAGAATGCCGGTGTTCTTGACGCTCACTTGGGTAATTACGTTGAGTTCATCAGCTCTGGACGTCTTTAACTGTGGCCTTCTTCACACTGGTTGAAAACTTGCCGCCCGTTTTGTAATAAGTCGCTCGCTCACTCGCTCCTTTAGCCTTAGTTCACAATCCTTGAACGCAAGACCCGCCCCTTTTGACATAAGACCTAAATTCACTCCTGCAATTCAAGAACATTATAAACTGGCTTTACTAAATAAATCTTCATACCTTTTCCATGAAAAAGAAAAAGAGCATGCCACGCCCTTTTCGTAAACTACTCCCATTTCAGAACAAGCCCCGCCCATTTCGACTATTTTCACATTCACGTAAACCATGACGTTATTTATTTATAAACGAATATTTTCGCGGTCTCCCTGTGATATTTCCTGATGTCCTTCACGCTGGATATATAATTTAAGTATCAGCTGTGGAGATCCTTAATCGGGCATTTTTTTGGTTTCGTAACAAACCGATCCTTTAGCTTAACTCACAATCCTTTTAACGTAAGCTCCGCCCCTTTTGCCGTAAGATGTGCCTCTTTCGTAGTAAACCACGCCTCTTCTAGAGCAACTCACGCCTCTTTTTAAAATCTTAAGTTGACGAGATGTGTCTTGTGGCAAAATCATTATGCATCCACATGGTAATTTTTTTTTTAATGGACAATTTAATACAAATATTTTCTAAGGTCTCTTAGGTTGCTGAGTCAATCTTTGCCAGTTTTGTATTAGCTTAAAACATAACCTTTCAACGGAAGCCCAGCCCCTTTTGACGTAAGTCACGCCTCTTCTGCAATAAACCACGTTTCTTTTAGACCAACTCACTTCTCTTTTCATGTTCTTAAGGTGCGTCGGCAAAATCATCGCGCAACTGAAGTGTATTCATGATAAATCTTTTTTTTTAATCAGGTTCCATACTTCTAGGTGTACGTTTTGTAAAAAGCCGCCCCTTTAGCTTAAATCACGCCCATTTTAACGCAAGCCCCGCCCCTTTGGCATAAGATGTCTCTTTTGTAATAAACCACGCCTCTTTTAGAACAACTCGTGCTCTTTTTAAAATCTTAAGTTGACGAGATGTATCTTGTGGCAAAATCATTGTGCATCCACATGGTAATTTTTTTTAATGGACAATTTAATACAAATATTTTCTAAGGTCTCTTAGGTTGCTGAATCAATCTTTGCCAGTTTGGTAACAAGCCGATCCTTTAGCTTAAAACATAACCTTTCAACGTAAGCCCAGCCCCTTTTGACGCAAGTCACGCCTCTTCTGCAATAAACCACGTTTCTTTTAGACCAACTCACTTCTCTTTTCATGATCTTAAGGTGCGTCAGCAAAATCATCACGCAACTGAAGTGTATTCATGATAAATCTTTTTTTTTAATCAGGTTCCATACTTCTAGGTGTACGTTTTGTAAAAAGCCGCCCCTTTAGCTTAAATCACGCCCATTTTAACGCAAGCCCCGCCCCTTTGGCATAAGACATCTCTTTTGTAATAAACCACGCCTCTTTTAGAACAAGTCACGCCTCTTTTTAAAATCTTAAGTTGACGAGATGTATCTTGTGGCAAAATCATTGTGCATCCACATGGTAATTTTTTTTAATGGACAAAATACAAATATTTTCTAAGGTCTCTTAGGTTGCTGAATCAATCTTTGCCAGTTTGGTAACAAGCCGATCCTTTAGCTTAAAACATAACCTTTCAACGTAAGCCCAGCCCCTTTTGACGCAAGTCACGCCTCTTCGGCAATAAACCACGTTTCTTTTAGACCAACTCACTTCTCTTTTCATGATCTTAAGGTGCGTCGGCAAAATCATCGCGCAACTGAAGTGTATTCATGATAAATCTTTTTTTTTTAATCAGGTTCCATACTTCTAGGTGTACGTTTTGTAAAAAGCCGCCCCTTTAGCTTAAATCACGCCCATTTTAACGCAAGCCCCGCCCCTTTGGCGTATCTCTTTTGTAATAAACCACGCCTCTTTTAGAACAACTCGTGCTCTTTTTCTATGGAATAAGGTCTCTTAGGTTAGAGTATTGACGATTTTGATGTGGACGTGTACTATAAGGTTTGGTTTTTAATCCACATTTCAGGTGAACGGACACGAAGTTCCTCTGAAAGACCCAGCTCACGTGGTAATCTACGAAACCACCTCCCTCTTCGAACACAATTGCAGGGCAAATTGCTCGAAGAGCTTGTAATGAAGTGTATTTACGCGTGACCTTTCACCCTCCGCTTGAACTGGTTTGTCAACACCGTGCATCGACAGCGCTGCATCTTCGCGCTGCCCTACCATAGAAGACGTCACGAAGAGGAGGCGCTTATCCTTATAAAAGCCGCCTCGCTTCATAGAAGACCGTCAGTATACTGCTGGTCTTCCGCGGTATACTGACCAACCCTCCTACCCGGCGTGGTCATCCCGCCATTCTTTTCCCCTCTGGCGTGGTCCACCCGCCGCTTCCGTCTACCTTTCGTTTAGGGGAGTATACTGCTGGTCAACCGCAGAATACGAACCAGTCACCCCTCTGGCGTGGTCCACCCGCCGCTACCGCTACCGTTACTGTTACCGCTCACCGTCTTTTCTCTCTGGCGTGGTCATCCCGCCATTCTCTTCCCCTCTGGCGTGGTCCACCCGCCGCTACCGCTACCGTTACTGTTACCGCTTACCGTCTTTTCTCTCTGGCGTGGTCAACCCGCCGCTACCGCTACCGCTCACCGTCTTTTCTCTCTGGCGTGGTCAACCCGCCGCTACCGCTACCGCTTACCGTCTTTTCTCTCTGGCGTGGTCAACCCGCCGCTACTGCTACCGCTCACCGTCTTTTCTCTCTGGCGTGGTCAACCCGCCGCTACCGTTTCTACCCCCTACCGTTTAATACAGGTGGCTACCCCCGTCCGTTTTACCGCCCCGCAGCCGTCCGAAGATACCGCCCCGCAGCCGTCCGCGATAACCTGCAGCCACCAGGAGGACACCGTTTTCGTTTCATTATTATTATTGAAGTGTTACCTTTATTTTATTTTAATATATTTAATTCTTCGAATTCTGGAACTTAATTTCCCCACCGAGCTACACCGACAAGCATACGTTACAAATTTTGGCGCCCGAGCAGGGACAGA
Source organism: Dorcus parallelipipedus (assembly GCA_958336345.1). Classification (NCBI taxonomy): domain Eukaryota; kingdom Metazoa; phylum Arthropoda; class Insecta; order Coleoptera; family Lucanidae; genus Dorcus; species Dorcus parallelipipedus. The sequence goes on along the minus strand of OY284478.1, from coordinate 1,316,718 downwards.
CTAAAAAGATGAGGAACGACGACGAAGGAACCACGAATGAAGCCGCTGACCTACGAGAGTTAAACATCCCGAATCGCCTGTACCAGAAACCTGAGATGCCACGTAACGAAGCGGAGCAAAACGAAGAAGCTGGCGTCAATAGGCGTGTTCAGCGTCTCGAGCAACTACAGGAAATTTTCGATTTGGTCCGTTTGAATTTAAACCGAGCCTTCGAAACGCAGAAGAAGTATTACGACTTACGGAGAAGAGACTGGAGATGTCACCTCGGCGATCAGGTCATGAAGAAAGACTACATTTTATCAAACGCAAGTAAAGGATTCGCGGCCAAATTAGCGCCGAAATATTCCGGCCCACTCACCGTGACCAAAGTCCTTTCCCCCGTCATATTCCAGTTGAGGGATAACACCACCGCCAAGCTATTTAAGAACGTCCACCTCAAGGACTTGAAACCATTTCGTGCATAGTAACCATGGTACACACACCGCCGATTTCCGTATGCAACGAAGTGCTGCGATGCCCGCGAACACCACCGGCATCCAGAGGTCCAACATCCGATGTGCTACAATTGGACACGTCGCCGATCCGGTTGACACCGGTTCCTGCCATTATTACGCCGTTGCCACCCACCCCATTGCCCGTAACACCTGGCCGGAATATCCAGCAGGAGATTCGTCGGGAAGAAATGTTTGAAAGGCTGTTTGGGAAATCACCAGCCCGAACCCGGCAGCGAAGCATCTTCGACACACCACCGAGCAATCCTCGCCCCGGCGATACCCACGGACCACCTGCAACGCCCGGCAAAGATTTGGCTGTACCAGTGAGCATCCCCCTGTGGAAATTACGACCAGCCCATAGTTTTCGGAAGCGCAGAGTGCGGGTTCCGTATCCGGCTCCCGGCAACCCAGAACAGGTCCGCTGGATAACTTTGCCGATGCCGCCAGCCGACGTCACCAATCAGTGTGTGCCAGGGATTTCGATACTGTGAGGTGAGAGCTAGTTGGGTTTTCATTTAAGTTTCCGGATTATTTGTTAAACGGGTTTGGGTGCCCTAATAAAGGCTTGGCCATGAAACGGGCTCCAACCCGTTCGATTTTAAGAAAGGGGGGAATGTAATGAAGTGTATTTACGCGTGACCTTTCACCCTCCGCTTGAACTGGTTTGTCAACACCGTGCATCGACAGCGCTGCATCTTCGCGCTGCCCTACCATAGAAGACGTCACGAAGAGGAGGCGCTTATCCTTATAAAAGCCGCCTCGCTTCATAGAAGACCGTCAGTATACTGCTGGTCTTCCGCGGTATACTGACCAACCCTCCTACCCGGCGTGGTCATCCCGCCATTCTTTTCCCCTCTGGCGTGGTCCACCCGCCGCTTCCGTCTACCTTTCGTTTAGGGGAGTATACTGCTGGTCAACCGCAGAATACGAACCAGTCACCCCTCTGGCGTGGTCCACCCGCCGCTACCGCTACCGTTACTGTTACCGCTCACCGTCTTTTCTCTCTGGCGTGGTCATCCCGCCATTCTCTTCCCCTCTGGCGTGGTCCACCCGCCGCTACCGCTACCGTTACTGTTACCGCTTACCGTCTTTTCTCTCTGGCGTGGTCAACCCGCCGCTACCGCTACCGCTCACCGTCTTTTCTCTCTGGCGTGGTCAACCCGCCGCTACCGCTACCGCTTACCGTCTTTTCTCTCTGGCGTGGTCAACCCGCCGCTACTGCTACCGCTCACCGTCTTTTCTCTCTGGCGTGGTCAACCCGCCGCTACCGTTTCTACCCCCTACCGTTTAATACAGGTGGCTACCCCCGTCCGTTTTACCGCCCCGCAGCCGTCCGAAGATACCGCCCCGCAGCCGTCCGCGATAACCTGCAGCCACCAGGAGGACACCGTTTTCGTTTCATTATTATTATTGAAGTGTTACCTTTATTTTATTTTAATATATTTAATTCTTCGAATTCTGGAACTTAATTTCCCCACCGAGCTACACCGACAAGCATACGTTACAAGCTTCACGTCGAACGGCGGCGTCCTCATCAGCGCGGGCACTTCCATTACGAAAGGTGAACACCTGAGCATTTGCTACACGGATCCCCTGTGGGGGACGGCCAACAGAAGGCATCACCTCATCGAAACCAAATTCTTCCACTGCACCTGCGCAAGATGTCAGGATCCGACGGAAAACGGAACGGGTTTCAACGCCATCAAGTGCAGAAACGGGTAAGCTCAACTTTAGCAACCCCCTACACGGGTTTACCGTCGCGTCGGCTTCAATTTAAGGAGCTGCAAGGGCGTGATGTTGCCGAAGGCGTTCTTGGAAGAAACTAAAGCTGGCTTGAACGGCGATTGGCACTGCAACCAGTGCAAGGCAAGGATGAGCTCCGGAGACGTCCACGACATCTTGGAGAGAATCGGCAGACATCTGCAGGCGATGCCCAAAGGCGAATCAAAATCGTGCAAGGCCTTCCTGAGGAAGTACGAGGCCGACTTGCCCCAAAACCACTTCCACATGACCGACGTGCGTTTCGCCCTGAGCCAAATCATCGGGCGTGAAAGTGAGAACGGCCTTCTGGACGTGCCCGAGGATGACCTTGAGCTCAAGGCGAAGCTCTGCCGGCAGTTGGCCGATTTGGTGAAGACCTTGGCGCCAGGTTTGTTTCTAAATTGGCGATAGAGACGCGGGTGATTCGCCTTGTTTGTTTTCAGCCGAGAGACGCGTCTTGGGGCTGCTCTCGTTCGAGTTGCAGGCGACCTTGGCCGAACTGGGGCATCGACGAGCTCGAACTGGCGACCTTGGACCTGACGAATTACGAAGTAATCTTTTGGTAAATGTTTGGATTCATTTTGGTTTTCCTCGTCGAGACCGTACGCGTTTTTCAGGAATCCCAAAGACTGCTGTTGGAAGTCGTCGATCTACTGAAGCACGAACCGCCGGAAATGGCCGAGGGGAAGATTTTCCTCCAGGCCAAGGCCAACCTGGAAGAGGTGGACGCCATACTGAGGACCTTGCACAAAACCGTCGGCGATTCACCTCTGTAATCCAAACAAAAAGCGTTGCATTTACTAATTTTATTACTTAATGTATTGCTGCCGCGTTGGCCTTCTTGATTAAACTTGTTTTTTGACCTTGGTTTATTTGTGGGTTGCTATTGTTGTTGCACCGAGCAAAAACTGGCGAGGATGCTCGGTTTCGTGTGCCAGAGGATCTTTGAAATAAGTCGGGCGGAAATTATTTGGCGAGGGCAACGACCTTTCATATTTAACGCTTTTGGGTTAATTTTTCATACATAGCCAGTACGTTACATAATACTTCATGATTGACACATTTTCTAATGAGTCACATCACGAAGTAAAGAGGGCCCAGCATGGGTCCTTGCGGGGATTTTAATCTGATGATCGCAAGGGTCAATTGCACGGCCCTGACAGGCAGCTGATAGCATGCAGACAGTAAAACTATTAGGATACAATCTATTGTTTCAAACGTCGCTAGTATTATGTATAATACTAATCGGTAATAAATAATTATCGCCGCATGATTACTAGATTACATTTGCAAGGAATCGCTTGAGCGAATCGGTTTCCTCCGAAAATGCGAAACGATTTATTAGACCTTGTAACACGCCGATGTGCTAGCCTGTTTGTTGACCTTTTACGGACAACTAAATAAGTAATAAATAAATCCAAACAAGTAAACAAACTTAATTTATTAGCAAATTAATTGACTGGCAACTGAAGGATTGTCGTCTGCAGAATTTAATGTGTAATTACCCTAGGGTAACTCCGGTTAGAGGGTTCCAAGAAAAGGCCGGGTTTTACTACCTATTGTCATGCGACTAGACGTCTCTCTACCTGCAACTACGGATACTCTAATGACCTACAAGCGCTACGCCCTGCGGCGGCCCTTCTCTAAGAACTTCTCGGAGTTCCCTCGGTTGTTATTTACAAACAACTTTCAATAATTACTGGCTCGTGATCGTTAATTAGGGACGGATGCTACTTATGCCGGTCCCTGATTCTTATCCTGGTGAGACGATTATGACTGTGAGATAGCGGGAATTGAATACGTATAAATAAAATGCGGACTAAAATTAATTATTTATTGCAAATCAAGGGAAAAAACTCCGATTTCTAGGCGCTCTGCAGCCTGGAAACATGAGTGTAAAAACCCTGTTTTTTTAATTACAGTACAAAGGAAACACACACAAGAAAAAATTACGATTGTATAAGAAATACAGTAGAATTCGTTTAACGGCTTTCTCGTTCGAATATCGTGACGAACTAACTATTTCCAATTACACAGCTGGTGGGTTTATACTTGTCCTAAACAATATTTGTGGACTTACTATTCAGTTTAAATGAACAATTAATTTGTTTTCAAAATTATGTTTATCTTGGTACTCGTGTTTAACACTTCAATCGTACTCGAAGACACGCTCTGTATATCAACCAGTGCACAGTGTGGCTTTGTGCCTACAGTGTACTTCCTTAATGAATGTAATTGACTAATTAATCAGATACTGGGGAAGTATGTGATACAAAATGCCGCCCAGGCGATCAATCTGCGAGAGAATCAATAGTAATCGCTAGTTTTTCAAGGGAAGCTCTCCTGGGGAGACGCAATGGCCCGATTTATTGATAACCTAATAACGCTGCGAAGGGGGGAGTTTGCTCGACCGCTCCTTTCGCTTAATTGAGGTGGAGGTGCAGTGACTCTCTCTTTATTTATTAGCCTCTGATTGCGTTGTTTTCGACGATGATCTAGCCCTATACGCAATGCCAATTAATTGACCGTTTTTTATGATACTCTACTATGGGTAGTTATGATCTTTCGGTCTCACAGCGAATTACTTCTAATTAACCGCAGATCTCCCGACAAAGACTACACTTTGGTCCACACACAGAGTGTGATGGAAACTCGGTTGAAAAGATGGCTATGACTATGTGATTCAGAATTGGTTGGGCCTCTTAATTTTACTGCACTAGTAATGCAACTGATTGGCCTTGATTTAGGGAATTAATTTGTGCTGGTCACACTTGGTTTTTTAGTGGCAGATCTAAACTTGCCTTAGACCAGTGGTATAAATCAATCGATTTCACTGTGCAAATCGGAAGGACACTTTGTTTGAGTGTTTCCAAACTGCCAGAGAATATCGCAAAAGGGCATTAACTAATTTTACAAAAGTATACTGTATGTGATTTGCACTATAAAATGGAAACCGTCGGTTGACTGCCTCTGGTCGATTTAAATTACAGAAACGCCAAACAAACTAGTTTACTAATTTATATAACAATGGTCAATCAACTCCACTAATGTGGATGCAACTTATTTACTTTTAACTTTGGTTCGGATGCAAATTAAAACTAATAATACTGTAGTACTGAAATTTATAGATTATGGAAATTTAATCATTTAATACCACCAAATGTGTAACGAATAAAGATACAAATTAAAGCAAATTACCTAACTCCGCGCCGCGAAATAAGAATCCAATCCACGCACTGCACCAAATCTTAAATTCACTACGCGATTAATTTACGCGTCACGCCCGTGATATTTAATTGTATTTTTAATTGCCTCTCAAAACACTGGTATTTTAGACGGACCGGACTAATTAATTTATATTCTACGGTGAAAATAATCAAAGAACATAAGTAAGTAACTCAGAGCAAGTTGCCAAGCCAAATGGATACGACTGATCGTTTCGGAAGCTCGTGGCTATCTGTCTGTAATTTTAATATTCATTTTTCAGCTGCACAGAATTAATGCCCCTTCCTTTGATCGGAAAACAAAATTCAAAATACACTTTAGCCAATAGGATTGCGTCCAGCGTTTAGAAAACATACACGCCCTGCAGTTTCTAGAAATGTGTTTTTTCCAACTTTCAAAAGTGTCACCCTGAAGGGCTCCACATGTCTTTAACGTCTGCATCTCCTAAATTACAATACTCTGACGTTTTTATATTTCCTGTTACTTGTGCAAGTGTCATTCTCAATAGCTGTATTCTCTTAATTTTACTTATGCGTATCGAATTGCAACTTTTAAAGAAAAACAGACTTGCATCCGAAACTCGCGTGACAGATTTATATGACAGTCTCTTCAAAAACACATTGAAACGAGCTCAAGTGCGATAAGAATTTATGGCCTTTCGTGTTTGTTAACTGCTTATTGAAATGACCCTAAACGTCCCATCCGGCCCGGCAACTTGGCTCTCGCCTACCGTTTCTAATAAATGTACATTTGTTTGTGATTTAAATTTTCAATTATATCAAGCACCTGCTATTTGTTTTGTATACAAATTCGCGACCGTTTAAACCTGAAATTCAATAGACGCTCGACTCATTGCATCTATGTGTAATATTTTTGTTCCAGGTTGATGTTTGATCTCAAAATTGTATTCCATAAGGAGACTATACTGTCGTGCTATTTGTGGTTTCAACGAATTCTTCTCATTCTTCTCTCTAAAGCTTGAAAATCCGAAACTCCTTTTTGCTTTTAGTTGATACTGTATGCGCGAGATGTCGCAGCATTTCCAGCCTAAATTTAAAATAACTGTACACTGTCGAATAACTAAAAGTTACTCTAAATTCTCATTTTGAAGAAATCAGAGCTGTCAAAGAAATAAAAAAAAACAAAGAAACGTTGACGTGAAAATCTAATCCAATAAAAATTCTCTTTTTTTTCTTTACCAAATCCAGCAAGTTGTATTTTCGTTGATCGGTTACAGGAGAGTGAGAGGGCAAAGTTGGGGGAGGGGTGACAAAGACCAACAAACAAATTATTTACCTGCACGTTCTTTTCTATTCTTTTTTTATAATGCCGTTGTTGTTTGTATTTCGTAGGTTTTTTTTCTCTGTTAATTTAAAAACTGAAACATCTTTTACTTCAACTATGTATGTACATTTTATAGAATTTAAATGCCTTCTTTTAACAAATAAATAATGACAACCGTAAAAATACTTTATAGTTTATTAAATTGTTTTCTAATTCATTGCAATTTTTTTTATTTCAAATGTTTTTTTTTTATTTTATTGTTGTCTTGTTTCAATTGATTTCTGGAATTTCGCTGTTTTTCTAATTTTATCATTTTTACTTCAATTAGTTTCTTAAAATTTAATTATTTTTTTACTTGAATTTTTTTAAAAATATCGATCTCTTATTTTAATTGTTTTTCGTAATTTTATTGTATTTTTTATTTTCATAATTGATTCTTTTTAAGGAAACACTATGTATTTGTTTTTTTTTAAATTTTATAATTTTTTTACTTTTTTCTATTTCAATTGTTCCTTTTTTAAATTTTATTATTTTCTCCTCAATTACACAGGACATACTTCCTTAAAATTTTATTATTTTTACTTGAATTGTCTCTTCAATATTTATCGATTTTTGACTTGAATTGTTTTTTCGTAATTTTATCGTATTTTTTATTTAATTGCTTTTTCAAGAAAACATTATTTTTTATTACTTAATTTGTTTTTTTAAATGTATTGTTTTCTCAGGCAATTGTTTTTTTTAATAAATTTTTATTGACTTTTTATTTCAATTGTATGTATTTGTTTTTAATTTTGAGTTTTTAGATCAATTGTTCCTTTTTTTAAATTCTAGTTTCTGCTTCAATTACTTTTCTGAAATTTTGTTTTTTTTAAATTTAATTGGGTTTTTAATTTTATCATTTTTTTCATTATTTCAACTATTGTTTATCTTTTTTATGTTTAACTTTAATTTAATTTGTTTCCTGTTTTTTTTTTAAATTTTATTGTTATCTGTTTCAATTGCTTTTCTGGAATTTTGTTGTTCTTCTAATTATATTACATATTTTTAATGTTTTAATGTTTAATTTTTACTTCAATTATTTTCTTAAAATTTAATTATTTTTTTAATTGAATTGTTTTTTTCTAATTTTTTATTTCAATTGATAGGTCAAGGATACTGCAGATAATAAGCAGTCTTCAAGGTCATTAATAATCTGATTTCAGCATCTCTTGCGATCTTGGAATCGAAATTTTGGGTACTTGCAAGACAAGAGGAGCTCTAGTATCGACCTTGACCTTAACATGACCTTGAAAACTTTCTTGCAATCGATCAAATAATTCTAGAACGTCCTGTGGCTTCGAAACTTTCAAAGTTATTAATAACCTTGTGATCTTGAAGTCAGTTAAGATCCTCATGTAACCTTACAGTTTTCTTTTTCAAGGTCAAGGACACTAATATGTAGATCCGCAACTTTCAAGGCCACTAATAATCGGATTGTAGTAACTCTTGTCATTTTGGACCTGGATAAACCGTTTCTGAAATCTTAGTGATTTTTGGCAAAATCAAGAATATCGAAAAATAATGCTAGGATCTTCTGTGGCCCTGATACTAATGGTTGTTTTTTTCTCCTAAAAAAATGAGATTATACTATTTACACGTTATAGCACTCGACTGGTTGAAACAAAAACTATAGAAAAAAGTAAAAGCTGAAATTGGCTACTTTGAATAATTCAGTGCCATCTCTCGGCAGAACCGAGCTATTTCCCAGAAACTGAAACGCTTTTCTTCATCAATTCAATCGATTGAAAAAAATTCTCAATTTTTTTTACAATTCTCGAAAGAGCACCGAGAGATAAAACCACCTGGTTTTCTTTGTAATTCAGCGCCATCTCTCGGCAGAAACTAAGAAATTAATGACTTTCTTTCGAAAAATGTTTGAAACAAAATTTTCGAATTTCACAATTCCCTGCAAGAAAGAACTAAGAGTGCCACCTGTCGGTACGACCGGGTATTAAATGATTTTTCCTTATCCCTTTTCCCGGAAATCGACTTGCTGACCTTTTTTCATTGAATCAGTTGAAGGGAATTCTCAGTCTTTACAATACTACAGCGAGAGGAAAAATTTCTCTCTTTTTTTTGTAATTCAGCGCCATCTCTCGGTACAACCGAGCATTCATTGAATTATTCCTATTGTTTTCCAAGATTGAGACTACGTTGACTTTCTTCCACTTGATCGATTGAGGGAAATTCTCGACTTCCACGAATTTGATGGTTGACATTTCTGTAATTCGGCGCCATCTATCGACGGAACCGAATATTAAAGTTCTTTTGTAATTCGACGCTATCTCTCGAGTATTATTTTATAGTTCAGTGCCATCTCTAGGTAGAACTGAGTATTAAGTGAAATTCTTTTCCAAGATTAAGACGATATTGACTTTCTTCCATTTAGTCGATTGAGAGAAATTTTCGACTTCCACAAATTTAACGAAAAAAGATGAAGTTTGACATCTCTGCAATTCAGCACCATCTATCGACAAGGCCGAGCATTTTCTGTATTTCAGCGTCATCGACAGAAGCGAGTATTATTTAAATGATTTTTTTATCTGTTTCTCAGAAATCGAAATGCTCTCCTTCTATTTAATTCTAATGAATGACACACATACTTACACAGCTGAGACATCTAATATCTGTTTATAAATTCAATTTGGGGCAAGCTAAGAAAATACAGAATACTTCTCAAAAAAATACATATCTGAAAAGTCCTTTGGAATATTATAAATACGCGTCGACCTAAGTCCAAAAATCAAGTTTTCATCAACATGAACTCAAATGTGCTAAACGATCACTTCATCAATATTCCTACTGATATCAAAAGGGATCCAAATATCTCCTCCGTTGGCACAACTGTTCCTTGCCTATCTCATCAAAACAATCCTCATTTTAGCTTCAAAAACATCACATTTATCGAAGTTCGAGATATTATAAACTCGCTAAAAAATAAAGATAGTTTCGATTACTTAGGGTTATCAACAAGCATAATCAAACGTATTAAGAATTCCATAATAATCCAACTCATTAAACTTTTTAATCAGTGTATTAACACTGGAAATTTTCCTGATATTTTAAAAATAGCTATTCTTTAAAGTCCCTGATCTATATTCGTCAAGTCCTTGGTGAAGTCTCTGATCTATATTCGTCAAGTCATTGGTGAAGTCTCTGATCTATATTCGCCATGTCCTTGATTTTGTAGTGGACGAATTTTAAGAAGTCTATGCTTTGGTAACGTCCATGAATTTTATGAAGTCTATGATAAGTCCCCAAGGGTCCATGTTTTAGTAAAGTCCATGGATGTTATGAAGTTTATAAGCTCATGCTTTGACGAAGTCCATGTTTTGATAAAGTCCATGGATTTTACTTTGATGCAAAACGATAAATTTCTTTTGGTAGAATCTAAAGAATGTTAAAAAAGAAAATGAAAAAACGACACGGTACGTTAAAAGAATTGACAGCTTCGAGTTGAAGACACGAGAAGTCAGCAGCTTTATCTTTATCAAGGACTTGCCGCATCGCCCTTCCTCTCTTCAACTACGAAAGATCTACGACCTTCTTTTGTTTCATAAATCACCATGAAGCTAATTAGTTCACTTTCCAAGTAATTGATTTTTCGTCGTCCAGTTCGTTTCGTCGCCTTTGGTATAGGTGCACAGATGGGTTTCATAAAGTCTATAGTTTTAAAGTCCATAGGTTTTAAGAAATCTACGAAACGACTTTAAGTTCCAAGCATTTTATGACGTCTATAAATGATTTTAAAGTCCATGGATTTCACAAAATCTGCAGTTTTAAAATCCATGGGCTTTATAAAGACAATTTTTTTTTTAATTCTTGACCTTTTGTGCAGTATTATTACTTGTGATTTTAAAGAGGTTGGATCTTTATTATGACTGTAAAGAGAATCGATTGGATTTGATCTGAATTTATTTTATGAAGCCTATAGTTTCGAAGACCAAAAGTCTATGATTTTAAAGTCCTTGCATTTTATGAGATCTATAGTTTTTTAATGTAGAGGAAACCCGGTTGTTATTGAAAGTTGCACCTAAGAGATGGCGCTTTTATCTTGAGTCTACAAGGATAAGGAATAAAGCTGTCGTTTTTGAATTCTTTTGAATCAAACGCAAGAGAAACTGTTTACTTATAACAACTACAAGGCTATTCGTAATTTACTTTCGGGGAAAATGTTGCAGCAAAGACGCCGTGAGAGTTACTAAGAGATGGCGCTGTATTTAATCCGTTGTAAGAAATCGCCCTTTATGTCGATTAGTATCATTCGTACAATTCGTTTTTAATTTTCAATTAATTCTATCAATTAATGAAAGGCAAAACGGTTATTATTGAAAGTTACTAAGAGATGGCGCTGTATTTCTTTCACTGTAACTCTTTAGTCTGCAAGGATGACGATTAAAACTATCATTTTTAAATAATTCTTCTGCAGCAAGCCAATAAAATTGATTATTTTTATTATACGTTGTCACTACGAGTTTTATGTCACTATGTTTTTTCTTTTTTTTTTGAGGTTTTTGTTCTGTTATAAAACCTTCAAAAGGCAGTCACTGTAAATAAAATTGCAAAATTCTTCATTGAAGAAAAAGAGAAAAAATGAATCATGTCAACAAATCATGAAAAATCAGTTTAAAATCTGAAGATTCCGAGAATTTCGCGAAAACATCAGCGACATCTATCGGCAAAGACGCAATTCATTTTTTGTTTTACTTCAATTAGTTTGTTTCTTCGCTCCTTAATTTGCCAGTAGAGTGGAAAACAATTGAACTACGATGTGAAAAATAGCGCGAAATTCGATTGAAATTGTTATGTTATATGTTATGAAATTGTTATGTTATATGAGATTATTTCTAATAGTCTTCTCTAATATTGTACGAAATCAGAAAATAAATGAAAAATAATAACCGAAGTTCAACGGTTTGTTTCTAACTTAATAAATAATTTTTTCTTATTTGTAACGACATTTTTCCATGTGTAAAGTTTAACTATGTACTGTCAACGCCATCTGTCATGGACAATGAATATATCAAACGTAACACCATCTGTTGAGTTATATGAGAACCAATTTCTGCATTCTTCTAATTCCATCATAAAAAAATGTTTTCTTGTAACGTTATTTTTGCGGATTTTCATTTTGATTACCGGTGGCGCCATCTGTTGAGTTGTATGAGAATCAAATTGGGAATATTCGCATATTTTTAATTACTCTTTTTTTAAAGAAAAATAAAGGATTTCAATTGTAATTAATGATTCTACACTCTTCTAATGCCATCGTGAAAATGTTTTCTTGTAACGTCGTTTTTCCAATCTTGAATTTTGATTACCGGTGCTGCCATCTGTTGAGTTATATAGGAATCAGTACTTGGGAACGTTTGCATATTTTAATTACGTCTAATGTTTTTCTACACTCTTCTAATTCCATGATGATATTGTTTTCTTGTAACGTCATTTTTCCAATTTTGAATTTTGATTACCGGTGACGCCATCTGTTGAGTTATATGAGAATCAATACATACTTGGATCAATACATACTTGGGAATATTTGCATATTTTTAAGTACGTCTAATATTTTTGAGGAAAAATAAGTGATTTCAAGTGCAATTAGTGATTTCTACACTCTTCTAATTGCGTTATAAAAAATGTTTTCTTGTAACGCCATTTTTCCAATTTTGCACTTTGATTACCGGTGGCGCCATCTGTTGAGTTGTATAAGTATAAAATTGGTAATGTTTGCATATTTTTAATTACTCTATTTTTGAAGAAAAATAAAGGATTTCAATTGTAGTTAATGATTTCTACACTCTTCTAATGCCATCGTGAAAATGTTTTCTTGTAACGTCGTTTTTCCAATTTTGAATTTTGATTACCGGTGCTGCCATCTGTTGAGTTATATAGGAATCAATACCCCGATACTTCAAGATACCTCACCAATAATTCTGTTATCTCGGAGTCAGTTAAGATCCTTCTGTACTCTTATAGTTATATAGAACTTATAATCTTGGAGCTGAAATTTTGGATGCTTATGAGCCCCGAGGAGTTCGTGTACCTTCTTGCCACGTCAAGGACGTCGATTGATTAATTCTAGGATCTCCTGTGACTTTGGTATTTTCAAGATCACTAGTAATTCTGCGACCTTGAAGTCGGCGAAGCTCTTTTTCTAACCTTACAGTTTTCTACAAGGTAAAGAATACTAGTGAACTGATTTCTGAATTTCCTGAAATGTTGTAGGTTACTAATAATTCGACTGTAACATCTTCTGTGATCTTATAGTTGAAATGGTGTGTTTGCGCTAAACCACGGGAATTCTTGAATCTACCTTGACCTTAAGATGACCTTCTCAAGTACTCTCGGACCTTGTAACTTTCTTACAACGTCAAGGACTGTGAAGGTCGAAATCAGACCTAAAAACGGAGTTGTGAAATTCCACTTAAAGGCCAAGTTCACGAAGCCACGCCGCCGTATCATAAAACTATAAAAAACTTTTATGACAGCATTTATTTCGTCCGTCTGCTCCTCAACTTGTTAACCGGGGGCGTATCGTCGTTTTGGGGCTGATTTTTGATTAATTATTTCTCGAAAACTAAAGTAGAGAGAATTCTTTTAACATTTTCCTATACGCTCGGACGTCGCTTCTTATCGTAGTTTTATTTTGTCGGGTTAATTAACAGTCACCCTATATGTATAAACTCAATTGTTTAGTAGAATGCTACAATTAGTAGAGCGTGCGATCCAAACTAAAATGATTCAGAGAAGGTCGTGATTAAAAGGTAGCACTCACGTTGACAGTGACATTATAAAAAGAGAGGTCAGTTGACCTGTCAAAAGGTCGCGTGATGTATGCGCACTCGTGCTGAAAGTTTCCATAAATGGATCAGTAAAAGACCTTATAAATAAATTAATTCCTCTTTCAGCATCCACGGTTTCTTGAATTTTTTTTTTTTTTTTAGTAATATCTCGTTGCAAGTGAATCAGTTTTCTGCTTCGAATGAGTTAGTCATTCTTGTGCGCAATTTGTCTACTTGCAGAGTGTTGAGTCGTCTGCATACATTAGAGCATGACCTAGCAATGTTAGAAAAAAAAGAGGACCTGGCTTTGAACCTTGCGGAGCACCGATTTTAATTTTTGCGCTCAAGAGTTCTCTTGAATTGAATTTTGGAATAAACCAGAAATGACTGGCTCTAAATGTTGTGACCCGATAGGATTTAGACTATGGACTTCTCATATACCTGCTTAAAATTAACATCTGCCCCTCCATTCACGATGCATAAAACGCAGAAGGTCGCATTATGTGATTTCGTGTTCTGAGCGATGTGGTGTGCGAGGAGGACATCGTTATGCGCGTTTCTGATCACCTCCTGCCTCCAGGTTCTTCAATGTCAGCAGATTGCAGGTGAGGAGTGCGAGCGAGAGTGAAAGCGAACCGAAAAGAAAAACAATCCAATTCGCAAACTGATTTTTGGTTATTCTAATTCCAAATGCGCAACTTATTTTATCACAAATTCTTTGAAACGGACACTGAATGACGAAGCTATCGAGCGACGGCGAAACGTTTAGTGTTAATGCGTTTCAGAGAATTTTCATCGGACAAGAACCTGCTTCAGTCAACTTATTTTAGTTAAAAGAAGTGATAAAAACAATGAATTTTTAATATCTTGGAACATATCACGTCACGACAAGATCATTTTCATAAAAGATTTCAAAGCCTAATTAAGTATGACCAGAGCAGTTATAAATAACCGTTCCAGTTTTGTATTGGTTTTATGGTTTTGCTAGAAAAAAAAACAGCCTCTTTGTCGCTTTTTTATGGCTTAAGACCATAAAACCGTTACAAAACTGGAACGACTCTACATCAATAAGTCAGTTCATTTTTAATTCGGTAAGTAATGACGATGCAAGTAATGATACTATTACTTGTTATTAATAAGAGTTTCTTTGTTTGACTTGTGAAATTTCGTCATCGTGCCCGCGGTTCCGTATCTGCTTCCTTCCGTGTTTACGCAATTTCATTCTTCCTCTGTTAGTACAATTAAACACGATTCTTTACGTTAGCAAGTTTTGTGTAGGACAATCAAAGATTATTTTCTGTGGAGATGCCATGACGTATTTTTTGTTGTTGTCAGAGTTGTTGTCATAGAATCATGGAAGGTCTCTTTCAAGTTTGATTCGCAAGTATACAAATAATATTAATATTTAATAATTTTATTAATCCTTCCGACCTTATAAAGGTATAGGAGAAGTCAAGAAGCCTAAATACTGTAATAACAATAATAATTCATACGACATCGGACAAATATTCATTAACAGAATAATAAGCTTTAGAAATTAACAAAATTTTCAATTCCTTCTTAAATAACAAAACATTAATATTCTTAAATCTAGCTGGGAGCTTATTATATAACATAATACCTTGATACTTGGGGCTGATTTTAAAAAAAGATAAGTTATGGTGGGGAATCTCGAGTAAACCCTGATTCCTAACATTATATGAATGATTAGAACCAAGGGGTTTATATTAGTGCTGGCAAAAACCGGAAAAAATTTAAACCGAATAATCGGTTTCTTTAAAAACCGGTTTCGGATATAATCGGCTATCCAAATAATGGTTAAAACCGATTATTCGATTATCCAAAAAACTGATAATATCCAAATATCCGGTTACCCAATAACTGGATATTCGAATAATCGGTTTTCCGTATAACTGGATACTCGAATAACCGAGTTATCCGGATAACCGGTTTTCGGTTTTCTCCAAAACCGCGAATATCCAAAACCGGTTAACCGATTATCCAAAAAAATCGATTTAGGTTGCCAGCACTAGTTTATATTCATTAATATGAGTAACAACGTAAACTAAAGTTTCATAAATATACAGGCACGGAAGCGTGAGAATTTTAAGTTCTTTAAAATGTTCTTTACAGCTTTCAAATCTTCGTAGGCCAATGATATTTCGTATTGCTCTTTTCTGCATTCTAAATACTTTAACTGAGTAATGCCCGGTTGCACCAACTTTTTAAGGAGAGCTTAAATTTAAGTTATGTTTAGAATGTGACATTTGCGTATGGTCAGTATAATGTCAAATACATTCTGATTGACATTTAAACTTCAACTTAAGTATCAATTAGAATGTGACTAACATTTTGTTAAATCTATAAACAATGTCATAGTCTAAATACCACTTAAATTTAAGCTCTGCTTAAAAAGTTTGTGCAACCGGGCATCAGTGGCAGACCCCTAACATATAATCCCATAAGCAGGGGGCAGAAACCAGAATATACCGATTTGGTTTAAATAATGCCTGCCTCGACTGTAAGATGGCCGAGACCGTTGGTTATGCAGAATTCTGTAAATTCTGTCTACGTTCTATACGTTTTTATGTGTCGTGGAAAGCATATTTGCGAAGTTACTTTCATTCAGTAAGTATTTTACCATTCATTAATTATATTATAAAACTTATTGTTGCAACGAGAAAAGTAATGTGATATTTTTCAAAATTTGAATTATGTAACAGAAAGAAACAGATTCGAGTTTTGCAATTACACACATGAATCACACGTGTTTAACGACCGAAACTATTTGTTTTTATTTTTGTGTTGTTAGATTTTGGACAATGACTTCATCACACAATACGTGTTCAGTTTTTAACTGCAAACGAAAAAAAATATCTATGTTTACTGCTCCAAATCCAAAGCACAGTTGGGATTTATTTGTGGAGTGGTGGAAAGCCACTGGAAACTCCAAATTTTTACTGAAGGAACCAAGCGATGTGCATTCGAAGATAAGAATTTGTGAAGCACATTTCACACCAAAAGAAGTGTCTGAACTGAAGAGAAAAATTAAAACTTGTATTCCTTCACTCAGTCTGCCAGGTAAAATTTTGCATACATTCATGTGAATAGTGACAGTAATTGAAGACACCGGTGCAAAAAGTTTCCACCAGTTTCCCTATGGAGCTGTCTCCTTTTTGCACCAGTGCAGTGTCTTCAATTACCGTGAGAATTATTGAAAACAGGCAAGAGTTGGCTTTGCAATCTCCAAACATGTCTTAAATAAATGTACGTACTTATTTTAATATTGCACAGGAATTTATTGAAATTACAGCTGCTATTTTAAATAACGTGTTCGAAAATTTAAAAAAAAAGGGATACAATAATTCTGTTTTGCAAGTGACAAGACAATAGACGGGCATAAGACACAGTTTGCTGATTTCTTGGCTCACTCTGGCCCGTTTTCAATAAATCTCACATTATTATTATACATGGAATGTTTTATTCAGTAATCTTGCTGTTTTTTAAAACCTGTCATCAATCCCATTATTTATGGGTACCTTCTTCGAATAAAACTTTTTTAAATAATCACACACCACGCATTAGCAGTAGATATTCTGGGAACAGCAGTCTTAAAATTTCTACCAATATCAATTAACAGTTCCACACAATTACAAATGCTTATGCACAATTACACATAAAAGGATCATATGTATACATATATCAGGTCCCAAAATAGCATGATTTCCTTTTATTCATATTACTATACCTTGTCTAACCGTACTGATTTTATTATTCAAACATAACTGGAATGTATTAGTAATATCAATTTGTTTTTTATAGTTCCTTTAATACTGGACTTTGGGATAAACTACAGAGGACCAACTGAAATGCACATTTCAACAAAAAGCAGGTTACAGGATAACGAAGAAGCAAATAAAGAGAATGTAGAGTATTCTAGGAAAAGAGGTATCCTGGAAATTAAGGATAAATCCAAACAAATATTAAAAGAGTCAGATATTACAAATGTCTCAAGTATTTCCCAAGTTTTTATGGAGGAAGTTCAGGATTTACCACTATTACCTTCAACTACAAATGCTTTGCAGAAAAGTAAGTATAAATTAGTCCATAAAAAAAATGTACCTTGTAAATTAACAGATAAGTTTCCATATTCATAAATAAGTAATTTTTTATGCATACATTTTTATTACACACAGTTTTTCTTGCATAAGCATAGAAATAAATTTCTTCTGTAGTATTGTATAAGTTTGAAAAAGAAAAGAAAAATTCAAATAAAGTTAATGATTGTTCTTTATGTCATTGATTAATTAATTATTAATTATTGGATTAATTCTTTGTGTGCCGCTAAAATAATACACTACTCTCTATAATAACATTTTAACAAATGTTTCGCTTCCAGGTAAAATTTCCGGTCAGAAAAGTTTTAAACCATTGTCCATATTTCGAGTCTCACAGAAAAAGCACTTATCTCCAAAAGGATTGGCTATTTTCAAAAAAACAAAGAGATTAAGAAGGAAAGTTCATCGTTTACAACATTGGAAGAAAACTATAAAAAAAAAGTTTGCAAAAGACCCAGAAGATAATCACATCAGAAAATATTCAGTCATTATTAGATACATTGTCACCTTTCCAACGACGATTTTTTGATCAAGAGTTAAAAAAATGCTAGAAGGAAACCGAAAGAATATTTGTTTATTTTCATTTTGTTTATTTTTTAGCAGAAATTATTTATTACTTTTACACTTTCCTAATATGTATAAATAACTATAATATTAACATAAATTTTGAAGAACTCTTGTATATTTTCATTGTTTAAGGGGCAGATTCTGTATCAAAAACGTTAAATTTAAAGGGCTGTTAAATTTTGTTGCTATAGCGACAACCAATCATATAACTGTATTTTAAATTTTAAAAGACCTTTAAATTTTAGCAGCCTGTTAAAAAGTTACAGAATACGTCCCTAATATAGTTGAAAAGGAAAAATTATTTTTAGATAATTAGATCATTCTTAGTATCGATTTTCTTACTTATTTTAACAGTAGTTTCATTTTGAAACCCACTATACTTGTATTTATGTAAAAATATTCTATTAACCTATTCAATTTCAAGTTATTTTCCTAAGTGTAAAGTAATATAGTTTTTTTATTGAATAAATATATTTTACCAAATATGTGTGTACTTATATTATTTGCTTTATCGCCATTTTCATAATCAGACTTTCATTTTTACGTCATTTTAACTATGTACAAATAACTTGCATTAAAATGATTTTAAATTTAAAATTCAATTATGAAAATGGCCATTAGAGTTCTATTAAGCTCGATTGTACGATCATGGTTTAACTTTAAGCTTCACTTTATTTCTATGGTTACAAATGCCTTTACAATTGTTGCAGTGGCAATAAAGTGAAGCTTAAAGTTAAGCCATGATTGTACAATCGGGACTTAATGTATTAATTTAATTATTATCAATTTTAAAAAGCCCGCTGTAGATCAGTACTTTTATGCCTCGGCACATAGATGATGCTGAGAATTCGTGACCAAATTTTATACATGGAAGATTCCTTTCTGTTAACGTTAGTTTATATTCTGTGCCCATAAGATAACACAGAATGAAAGCAACCATAGTAATACATCATAAGTGTGTTCTTGGGAATGATTTTTTGAAGTCTGTAGATAACAAAGCAAATTGTGCAGAGTCGTTTACAAACCTGTTCAACATGCACATTCCATTTAAGGTGACTGTCGAAGTGGACGCCAGGGAATTTTGTTGCAGCAACTTGTGCAATTGACGTTTTGTCAATTTTTATTAAGAGACTTTCATTGTCAAACTTAGATGAAGGACAGAAAAGAACGCTCATTGTTTTACTAATGTTAAGTTGAAGTTTGTTGGCCAATGGCCACTGACGAGTGACGTTAAGCGAAAGGGAACTATTTGTAACAAGATGTGATTTGTTTCCTGACGAGTTTACTATTGAACAGTCGTCAGCATACATAAAGACTGCAGACGACTCCAAATTCGATGGTAAATCGTTAATGTACACTAGAAATAAAAGTGGCCCTAACACCGATCCTTGAGGCACGCCTACGTCTGAAGTACGTTTCTCAGATAAAATTCCATCAATGGATTCCAAAATGTCGAGAGCAGGACCCCTAATACCAATCGGATTCTGAAATAATTTTTTGGTAATGCAATTTCTTAGCTGCCTCAATCACTTTTTTATAAATATTTTTATACTTTTTGTAGTAATCCATAAAGTAAGGGACACCAGATTTGGTTAGTTTAAACAACATTTTTAATTTTTGAGATGAAATTTGAATTCCGGTAGTTATCCATTCGGGAGATGAGCTTCTCCTAATAGAAACAAAAGGGAAAGAAACATCAAAATAAAATTTTAAGGTTTGGAAGAAAGAATTGAATTTCATAGAGGGATCTACTCGCAGATCCAACCATTGTTCAGTGTGTAGATTCTCCATAAAAGAAGTAACATTTATCAGCGTGGTTCTTGGAGTTTCGACGGCCTGTCCATTCCCTTATTTTGGGCTTGTTTCTCGTACTGAAGAAATAATTCGTTAATAATTCATACATTTTTAAATGCTGTCAGTATCGTTGGATTGTAATTACTAATTTACTGTACAAATAAAAAAAAGGGGAAATGAAAAAATTTACGAGATGAAATCTTTCTACAACCGCAAAATAATTGAAACTATTTCATAAGGTAGGTTTCTTTTAGACAAAATATTCGTTTATGATTTTTTTACAGCCCCAATGCAACGTGTCTATACATATTGTCGAAACTTATGGAATTGTTATTTAACATTTTTGCAGTTAAATTAATTTAAGGTGCGTCTAAACATGTATCGTATCCGCGTATCCGATCGTGGTCGTGTATCATGATCAGCCAAGTGTGGACGTGTTGCCGTGACGCATCCCCGTATCGTGTCTTTGTATCATTTGAAACGCGGATACGATACAACTACGTCACACTTGGAATCGGAATTTCGCCGAAACATCAAACACTGGATGGATAGGTAGCAGCAGCTAATTTCACAGTGACAAACGTACAACGTCGTCCAATCGATACAGTTGGATCAAGTCGGAAAGTAAACGCACAAACGGGCATATCAAAATGGATACGAGACGCAATTAAGTGTGGGTGCATCATTCTTGCGTATCATATCCGATCATGATCAGATACGCGGATACGTCACATGTTTGGACGTACCCTTAGATGTTATCGACGTATCATCGGCCGTAGCACTCTATCTAGTTTTGAAATTATCGAGAGATCGTTGAAGTTAACTTGACTTGTGAAGATTTAGTTATTGTTATTGTAGCTTGACTTATGCCACTAACTGGTAATTTTACACGATTAATTGGAATATTTAAGCGTGAAACTAAATTTTCTGTTATAATGTTAAGTTGTGAACCTGAATCTAGAAGTGCACGACATTTATGTAAATTTCCATCTATGTCACTTACATATACAAGGACCGTTGATAAAATGATATGCATATTCTCTTTCGGCACACAATGTGTCACAACTGAATGACTTAAATCTCTTCCATTATTAACAATTTCTTGCTTAGCATGCAAAGCTGAAGTCGATGATGTCATACTCCTCTTTCGATCTTCAACCTCACCACTGTTATTTTCACGGTGAAGTAAGGTATTATGTTTTCCATTGCATTTACGACATCTTGATGAACGACATTCTTTAGCTATATGGCCAGATTTGAAGCAATTGATACATAACTTCATTTTTCTTAATACTTCAAATTTGTCATAATGTGAAAGATTTAAAAATTTCTTACAGAAAAATAATTGATGTTGCTCACCACAATGACCGCATAATGACGACATAGTTGCTAGAGTTATCCTTTTCTCTGTTTTCTTTTGAAATGCGGATTGTGTTGTATGCTTATCTAGATTTGTCAGATTTTTATTAGTCATTTGTAAAGTCATACATCTTTTCTCTAAAAATTGCAGAAAATTCTCCAATGTTGGTAGTTCTCGATAATCTTGTGAACTCACCTCCTTTTCCCAATCTTCTCTAGTTGTTCCGTCTAATTTGTTAGTAATAAGGTATATTATCATCGTATCCCATTGACTAACAGGTTGTTCGAGTGATCCTAATGAACGAGTACTTTATCTACCATATTTTTCAAATTCATACATAGCTCAAATAAATTCTTCATGTGCATGTTGATAATCAATCTCTTGTTTTCGTATCTTCTGGTAAGCAGGTCCCAAGCTAATTAGCATCCGAAGTATCTAATGCTGCGATCGCTTTGAGTGCGTTAACCCTAAGCAGGCCTTGTAATAATTGAAATTTCTGAATCGGCGGTAGACTTTGATTATGCACACCTTGTGTAAAAGCATCCTTGAAAGTAAGCCATTTATCATAATCTCCATTAAAAGGTTGAATTGTCAATGTCGGTAATTTGATTTTCAATGATGTAGTTCCTCTTTGATTTGGTACATTATTTGTCTCTATTCTCATTGCTTGTAATTGTGACTCAATTTGACTTGATCCGTCTTGAATTTGAGAATTTATGTTTAATTTCTCTCTTGCCATTGCTCTTGCCTTGAAATACATATTTTCATGTTTTCCAAAATTGCTAATGAGATCATCCAGTTCTGATTGGTTTGCATTTTCTCGTAACAAACACTCTATATCCACGTTGACGTCTTCAAATTTCTTCCAAATGTTTGCAGCCTCGTTGCATCCCTCTTGTAATTGTAATGAGTCATCGCTGGACTCTTCTATAAACTTCGCAAAATTCGCTAATTGTCTTTTAAACACACCTCTTTGAATATTTAGTTTTTTGATATCTGAAATTATTTACAAAACTTCCAAATTTGAAATATATGATTCAAAGTACAATACATTGGGCGCGTTTAGCGAACGCAACATGTTGAGTTGCTTACTAAGCAACCGTTTGTGATTGGCTATTACTTTAATTTGAACCAATCACAAACGATTGCTGAGTAAGCAACTCAGCAGCTGCTGTTCGCTAAACGCGCCCATTGTTACAGTTTGTTTTCCGCTTGTGCAAAAACACACCCTGTATAGGACATTCCAACGCCGCGATCTATTTTTAGTTTAGTTTTAGCGCGCTACGTTTTGTTTCTCACATTACGCGTAGGAATTTACAATTCCTCGTTCGTGTAATTTACCCAAAACTTTCTTTTCAACATGCTTTTCGCTAAAAGCTTCAGATTAGACGAATAAGTTCATTATATAAAATTAGCCCCATCCTTGCTTAGGGTTGGAATTGCGTTTACGCGGTGTTTGTCCAATTTAAAGAGTACTATTTTGTGACGCGGACTACGACGGATGGTCGGTTTCTTTTTGTCATTTTTCCGGAATTACTGAGTTTGCTGACATGACCCTTGCCCTTTATTTTGATTGGTTTCCGCTGATGTCACATTTTTATGTTATTGGTACAATTCAAACCGACCATCGTTTATCTCATTTTATGCCGTTCTCTATCCTTGTCGATTCTGCAAAGCTCTGGGACCGGTCATTGTGGTTTTCATCGTCAGACAAATCGCGTCGTCTTTGGCCTAGAAGTTTCCCGCTCTATTTGCCCTAGGAGGGTGTGAATAGATTTTTACGGCCCCGTCCGTCTTTGAAGGATTTGCCGGTTACAAATAAATAAATAAAATTATTTATATAATTTATTATCGGCACTAACATTTTGAAGTAATTTATAAACACGTACCTTTATCGGCTTATCTTATTTGGAAAACGTCATAGCCGGATTTCCCGCTAATTATATCTTTCCTAGTTTTTTTTTGTTGCTATCAAATATCAATAATATTCTGATATGCTCAATATTAAATAGTGTGCTGATTTATTTGACCACTAAATGCAGTGCAAGTTATAATCTTTTTTAAGAAATGGGTATATGTGGAGACATTGCAAAAAGGTATTTGGTTGGTTTAATTTTTGTCATTATCATGGTTTTGATTGGATCAATGATTACAAATAAAAAATACAAGTCGGCTAATACACCGCCGACAATTTCATCGAAGTTCCTAAACCAATTACCTCCGGTCATAGAAAAAATGAAAAACGATTCAAAAAGTTTGAAATTTGACATCGAAAAGTTGGACGAAAGAAATCCACTAGTTGTTAGCTATAAACGATTCATAGAAAAAGGGAGAAATAAACAACGAAAAGAAAAGGATAGGCAATAAAGGAGAAGAAATTGTGCGAAATAATAATAAAGTTAATTCCAATGAAATGTTCCAAGTGAAAATATTGTATAAAACTAAAAGTACAAGTTTAAATAGAAATATTGTTTTTTTTTGTGTTAAGACATTATAAATGTGCAATAAAAGTGCAATAAAAAAGTTTTATTAAAAAACATTAAGCATCATACATTGAAGTCGTCATACCTTCAAGTTTTACTGGAATTCTAAGATACTCTTGCCGTCGATCTGAAGATTTCAGACTTTTGAAATGACGTTTACCCATCGTACTGACCTTGCACTCAACCAAATGCATTCTACAGGTTCACATATAACAACTGTAAGTACCTATTACCTGTTTACAATTAAAAGACTACAGCCTTGTGAAAAATACAAAAATACAGTAGGTAGTGAGTAGTATAACTGGCGGGATCCTGGGACACCTCGATGGCCTATCCATCCGCAGTGACCACCGTTGAAGGTCATCCTCTAGTTTAGTGGTAGTCTTCGGTGCTGAAGTGGTGATTGAATAATAATAATAATAATCGTTTATCAACAAAATGTTAGATGTTAGCAATTGTCACACCGTTCGACAGTAAAGTATTAACAAATTAACATTTTTTTCCAATAAGGAAAATTGTCAAAATGTATATATGTACATCAACAACATGTATATACATATAAACAACATATAAACATATACAAAGGGGTGGTTTGTCGTGCACCCTTTGGTTCTTGTACCTGACGAAGTTGTCGTCAATGACGTAATTTGACCAGAGGATCTTGAAGGCTGGGCTCGGGGGATTTTTTTCTTGCAATCGCCAATGCAGAAGAGATAGGGGCGGGGCTCATCGCCATTTTTTCTTGCAATCGCCAATGCAGAAGAGACGGGGCGGGGCTCGTTGCCAATGAGAGAGAGTCGGTGGTTGCAGAGGAATAGTTCTTCGCCAATGACGTCACCACGCAAGAGGTGATTACTTACCTGTTCTTGCAGACGCAAGAAGTGTCAGCAATGACCAGAGGTTGCTGAAGAATTTCTTACGTCGTCCAGATGGTTGCAATGACGTCAGAGCTCGTAGAAGAATTGTCGTCAATTTTACCGGAGGAGGTCGCAGAAGAAGTTCTTTCACCTGTTGTTGACAAAACTGGCGGAGGTCAGGCGAGAGGTCAAGAGAATTGTTAGGAAAACACAATCGGAAGGGGTCAGGCGAGAGGTCGAGTAGAATTGATAGAACGCTCGTCTTGAAATTACATGTTTATTTATAGATAAAGTTTGCTAATTAACAACAAACTTACTAATTAAGATATACAGACATTTTTAATTTTAAAAAAATTTTACATATACAGTATTTAATAAGACATTAATTACCAATGTTTTTTTCCATGAAGATCTTTTAACAATTGATCTGTAAGACATGACACACATTTATGCGAATGGACAGGCCTTCAAGGTGTCCCAGGATCCCGCCAATTATACTACTGTAGTGACAGAATTTTCTCGTCCTCCTTATCTTACACATATCTATTACAGAAAGCGTGTCTCAATCATTTTTACTGATTAGAGCCACTCATTGCGTCTTACGCCGTGCTCTAGTAATTAGATGAGACGGGTTCGACACGATTAAATATTATTGTATTGGAGGTTCATTGGACCGAGGGTAAGGTTGAATGGTCACGCTACCTGTAAGTTTGACAATTTTTTCTGTATTAAAAATATAATAGTTCTTGGAACACCATGTAGCAAATTATTTTACGTTTCAGTTTAAACACACAAAACCGGACGTGACAAACCAGAAAAGAGAAGTTCATTAATGACCATTAAAGACAAAAGGGGCCTGACAACAGATCCTTGCGTTTTTTTAATCTGTGGTGATTGCCCAACGGGGTCCTAAGTCAAAAACTTGTCAGGACCTCAGGAGCGGGAGTGTATTTTAAGTGTGTGTAAAGTGTTCCATGGCTTTGTTACTTCCAACCTTCTCGCCGTTTAAGGGGAAGCAGTGTCGTATTTTATCCCCAACACTGAAGGGTGCCTGAAGTCGATACCGACCACCCCCGAGAAAAATCTCTAGTGCGGTTCAAACCGACGACCATGCAATTGCAAGGGCGGTCCTCTTACCACTTGAAACGGTCGCGAATTTGTATATAAAACAAATAGCATGCGCTTGATGCAATTGAGAATTTAAATCACAAACAAATGTACATTTATTACACTGTAGGCTGTAGCCGAGTTGCCGAGCCGGATGGGACGGTTAGGGTCATTTCAATAAGCATTTAACAAACACGAAAGGCCATAAATTCTTATCGCACTTGAGATCGTTTCAATGGGCTTCGAAGGGACTGTCATATAAATTTTGTCACGAGAGTTTCGAATACAAGTCTGCTTTTCTTTAAAAGTTGCAATTCGATACGCATAAGTAAAAGTAAGATAATACAGCCATTGAGATTGACACTTGCACAAGTCCCCGGAATATAAAAACGTCAGCTATGTTATAATTTAGGAGATACAGAATTTAAGGACACATGTGGAGCATTCCGGGTGGCACTTGTGAAAGTTCGAGAAAACACATTCCTAGAAACTGTAGGGCGTGCATTTTTTGAATGCTAGACGCAATCCTATTGGCCAAAGTATATTTTGAATTTTGTTTCGGGTCAAAGGAAGGGGCATTAATTATGGGCAGCTGAGAAATGAATTTTAAAATTAGAGACAGATAGCCACGCGCTTTCAAAACGACCAGTCGTACCCATTTGAGCTTGGCAACGTGCTTTGAGTTACTTACTGATTTCTTTGATTATTTTCACTAGAGAGTATAAATTAATTAGTCCTGTCCGTCTAAAATACCAGTGTTTTGAGAGGCAATTAAAAATACAACTAAATATCACGGGCGTGACGTGTAATTTAATCGCGAAGTGAATTTAAGATTTGGTGTTGTGCGTTGTTTGGATTCTTATTCCGCGGCGCGGAGTTAGGTAATTTGCTTTAATTTGTATCTTTATTCGTTACATAATTGGTGGTATTAGATGATTAAATTTCCATAATCTATAAATTTCAGTACTTGCTTGGTTTGTGAAATTTATTCTTAGTCTTAATTTGCATCCGAACCAAAGTTCAAAGTAAATAAGTTGCATCCACATTAGTGGAGTTGATTGACCATTGTTATATAAATTATTAAACTAGTTTGTTTGGCGTTTCTGTAATTCAAATCGACCAGAGGCAGTCAGCCGACGCTTTCAATTCATAGTGCAATTCATATACAGGGTACTTTTGTAAAATTAGTGAATTCCCTTTTTCGATATTCTCTGGCAAGTTGTAAACCCGCAAACAAAGTGTTTTTCGATTTGCGCAGTGAAATCGATTGTTTTATACCACTGGTCTAAGGCAAGTTTAGATCTGCCGCTAAAACCAAGTGTGACCAGCACAAATTAATCCCCAGTATCTGAAGCACATAATCATAGCCATCTTCTCAACCGAGTTTCCATCACACTCTGCGTGTGGACCAAAGTGTAGTCTTTGTCGGGAGATCTGCGGTTAATTAGAAGTAATTCGCTGAGAGACCGAAAGATCATAACTACCCATAGTAGAGTATCGTATAAAACGGTCAATTAATTGTCATCGCGTATAGGGTTAGATCATCGTCGGAACAACGCAATCAGAGGTTAATTAATAAAGCGGGCAGGCACTGACCCCCCACTTCAATAAGCGAAAGGAGCGGTCGAGCAAACTCCCCCCTTCGCAGCGTTATTAGGTTATCAATAAATCGGGCCATTGCGTCTCCCCAGGAGAGCTTCCCTTGAAAAACTAGCGATTACTATTGATTCTCTCGCAGATTGATCGCCTGGGCGGCATTTTGTATCACATACTTCCCCCAGTATCTGATTAATTAATCAATTACATTCATAAAGGAAGTACACTGTAGGCACAACGCCACACTGTGCACGGTTGATATACAGAGCGTGTCTTCGAGTACGATTGAAGTGTTAAACACGAGTACCAAGATAAACATAATTTTGAAAACAAAGTAATTGTTCATTTAAATTGAATAGTAAGTCCACAAATATTGTTTGGGACAAGCATAAACCCACCAACTGTGTAATTGGAAATAGTTAGTTCGTCACGATATTCGAACGAGAAGGCCGTTAAACGAATTCTACTGTATTTTTTATACGATCGTAATTTTTTCTTGTGTGTGTTTCCTTTGTACAGTAATTAAAAATTAGGGTTTTTACACTCATGTTTCCAGGCTGCAGAGCGCCTAGAAACCGGAGTTTTTTCCCTTAATTTGCAATAAATAATTAATTAATTAAATTTGAGTCCGCATTTTTATTTTTATACGTATACAATTCCTGCTATCTCATAGCTACAACCGTCTCACCAGGATTAAGAACAGGGTACCGGCACAAGTAGAATCCATCACTGATTAACGATCACGAGCCATTTAATTATTGAAAGTTGTTTAGAAATATCAACAAAGGTAACTCGGATAATTTCTTCGAAAAGCTGGCGCCGAGCGTAGCTTTATTGTAATTGTATTATTGCATTGTATAGGAGTCCCGTAGTGTCAGGTAGCCATCCGTCTAGACGGAGTGCATGGAACAATAAAACTGACCTTTTCTTTTCTTTGAAATTTCTGACCGAGTTACCCTAGGGTGATTACGCATTAAATTATTGCAGACGGCAATATTTCAGTGTCAGTCAATTAATTTGCTAGTAAATTAAATTTGTTTATTTGTTTGGATTTATTTATTACTTATTTAGTTGTCCGAAAAAGGCAACAAACAATAGTAGCACATCGGCGTGTTACACACTGGACCGTTCAGGCGGTTTAGACATATCAGAGTTTCTTCTTTCGATTTCACTTCAGCATTGATTCTACGATTCGATCATCTTTCATTATTTCTTCGTTCTCAAGACACATTCAAAGTTAAACAACTTTTAGTTTTAGTTTCCCCTTGTTCCGGTTAGGCCGAGGGCGTTTTCTAAAATTTTCCAAAATAAATGCACTCAGCTTCCGGTTGCTTTAGATTTCTACAAACTTGTTTGCATTACGTCGCGTCGCGAGCTAGGAAAACCCGCAAGAATTAGGTTCGAAGGTCACGTAGAAAGCAAAATATTTCCA